>CM077657.1:12180000-12875000 GCA_039707465.1 Rhabdophis nuchalis | reverse complement strand
TGTGTGTGTGTGTGTGTGTGTAAACGAAAAGGCAATTTCACTGTGTCAACTGAAGAGAGGAAGGACTCACAGCAAAGCTTTATGGGATGGACTCCATGAGAGCTGGCCTGCTTCAGCTAACTCAATCGCCCGCTTCCTCTCCAGTTTCTCGTGCAGCAGGACAATGCTTGACTTGGGTTGCTTATATTCCCGGAGCAAATATTTCTGCAAGTGTTTGCTGTTGAAATACTCCAATCTGCCCAGAAAGGAAAACAGGAAAGAAAACCAGAGTCAGAGAAAGACAGAGGAGGAAAGTCACTCGTTCATGTCACTCCTTTAAAAAAGAGCAAGGCTCCTGATGTGCACGAGCTGCTTGAGCACAAATTTGGGAAACACAAGTGACCTGCTTGGCATTTTATTAGTTTATATTAGATTAACATTGATTAGATTAGATTAAATTAGATTAAGTGGGAGGGAGGGAGGGAAGGAAGGAAGGGAGAAAAGGAATGGAGCGTGAAGGTGGGAGAAAGAGAAAGAAAGAGGAAAGGGGAAGGAAGAAGATGGATTGGAGATAGATAGGGAGGGAGGGAGGGAAGAAGGGAGGGAAGAAGGGAGGGAGGGAGGGAGGGAGGGAAGAAGATGGATGGGAGATAGGAAGGGAGGGAAGAAGGGAGGGAGGGAGGGAAGAAGGGAGGGATGAAGGGGAAAAGGGAGGGAAGGAGGGAGGGAAGAAGGGAGGGAGGGAAAAGGTGAGGGAGGGAAGAAAGGAGGGAGGGAGGGAAGATGATGGATGGGAGATAGGGAGGGAGGGAAGAAGGGAGGGAGGGAAGAAGGAAGGGAGGGAAGAAGGGAGGGAGGGAGGGAGGGAGGGAAAAAGGGAGGGAGGGAAGAAGGGAGGGAGGGAAGAAGGAAGAGAGGGAGGGAAGAAGATGGATGGGAGATAGGAAGGGAAGGAAGAAGAAAGGAAGGGAGGGAGGGAGGAAGGAAGGAACTCTTCTTATTATTGTGAAATAATAATCTGCTTTGTAACATAAGGATGAATAAAGCTAAGTCATCCCTCAAGGGAACTTTATACAGTCAGGAAATCAAATGTACAAGCTCCCCCCACCACTTTATACATGCAGAGACTTGTATTTTTAACAAATCCTTACTTGTCTTTCCAATAATACTGTCCCCAGTGTCCCGATATATCTTCAATCCCAGCCAACAAATGATCCAGGAACTGAAGAGAGAGAGAGAGAGAGAGAGAGAGAGAGAGAGAGAGAGAGAGAGAGAGAGAGAGAGAGAGAGAGAGAGAGAGAGAGAGAGAGAGAGAGAGAGAGAGAGAGAGAGAGAGAGAGAGAGAGAGAGAGAGGATTTTGATTTACAAAATTTGTATTGTTTGTATTGTTGTTGAGGCACAAAGGACAGACTCCAGGCATCTGAAGCCTCAAGACACACAGAAACACATTGGGTGGCAGAAGGCTTCACACTGCTCCTTGCGTGTCTCCGTCTGTGTGTGCGAGTGTGTAAACCACAGGGGAAATTCCCCCATACCTCTCACACTCACTTCGATGAAAGAGAATTGTCCTCTTGAGATTCATTTCAAAGAGCAGGATTGTGTGGCAAATTCTGAGGATCAAAGCCGGTTGAGAAGCCATTGATACTCAGTATAATTTTTGACATACAGGAAACATTCGTTTCATTTATGCTTCATTCATATATTATTCTATTTTTCTCTCTGTCCACTTCACTAGCTTAGTGGGGACTAACCAGTGGTGGGTTTCAAATTTTTTAGAACCTACTCTGTAGGTGTGGCCTATTTTGTGGGCGTGGCTTGGCAGTCATGTGACAGGGTGGGAGTGGCCACCATTTAAAATGTGGTGAAACTCATTTAACAACGCTCTTGCTTAGCAACCAAAATTTTGGACTCAATTGTGATGATAAATTCTTTCTTTCCTTCCTTCCTTCCTTCCTTTCTTTCCTTTCCTTTCCTTTCCTTCCCGTTGGGTCACTAGCAGCGGCGGGCCAGATTTACTTCCAGGTACGCCGGTGGAACCCCCTCTCACCGGTTCTCTAAATTTCACCAACCGGCTCTCGCGAGTAGGTGCGAGCCTGCAGAAACCCACCACTGGGACTAACTATACAAAAGGGAAGGCTTGACAAGTCACAGGCAATTTGGAAGTTATGTGAAGATTTGGATTAGCGGCAGTACTAATGGTTTCCCCTTATATTTGATCATGCAGATTATTCCTTGGAACCTGACCTATCTTGAGAAGCACTAAAAACTGTTAATCATTTGAAAAATATAGTTATAAAATTAATAAATGGGTTGATGCACTGCTGGTGTTAAACAACAATAAAATAAAGGTTCCCCTCGCACATATGTGCTAGTCGTTCCCGACTCTAGGGGGCGGTGCTCATCTCCGTTTCAAAACCGAAGAGCCAGCGCTCTCCGAAGATGTTCTCCATGGACATGTGGCCGGCATGACTAAACGCCAAAGGTGCATGGAACTCTGTTCCCTTCCCACCAAAGGTGGTTCTTATTTTTCTACTTGCAGTTTTTATGTGCTTTCGAACTGCTAGGTTGGCAGAAGCTGGGACAAGTAACGGGAGCTCTCTCCATTACATGGCACCGGGGATTTGAACCGCTGAACTGCTGACCTTTCTGATCAACAAGCTCAGTGTCTTAGCCACTGAGCCACCGTGTCCCCTTAAGCAACGATAGACATCCTCAAAAAATGAGGACAAACATCCAAGTCCATTGTGCCATTCTCTTTCTGGGCTGTGTTAGATTTAGAAATAACATTTTGAATAGTTCTAGACCATCTTCCAATGTCCATCTAAGAAACTCACCCGGATATGAATTTGTTCTCCCACAGTGGGGGCACTTTCCTGTTTTCGAGTGACATGCAGCCAGTCCACAAGAGGACGGATAGTCATTCCCTACAATGTAAGAGACAGAAAAAAACAGAAGGAGGAAGGCATAGATATCTCAGAGGCTGCCACAAGGAAGAGGGAGTCAAACTATTCTCCAAGGCACCTGGAAACTAATCAAGGAGAGAAGCAACTTAGAACTGAGGAGAAATTTCCTGACTGAGAACAATTAATCAGTGGAACAGTTTACCTCCAGAAGTTGTGAATGCCCCAACACTGGAAGTCTTTAAGAAGATGTTGGAGAGCCATTTGTCTGAAGTGGTATAGGGCTTCCTGCCTAGGCAGGGAGTTGGACTAGAAGACCTCCAAGGTCCCTTCCAACTCTGCTATTGTATTGTATTGTAGATCCAATTCAAACATTGGTTCTATCGTCAGATAAATCACAAGGCTGGCCATGTTCAAACAAGATACGAGCTTAGAAAACTTCAGAAGAGCTCCAGGATAATACACTTATGGGGAACAAATTAAGGCAACCAACATGAAGTTGAAGTCCTACCGGGTTTCTATTCCAGGTGTAAAAATGTCCTCTCCAGATGTGTTTGACCTTTTAGCAAGCTTCAGAGACCCAACTTTTGGTGTCACAAATTAAATTTACCACAAGGTGGCACTGGATGTCAAAAAAAACCACTCAACAAATTCTGTCCCTAGTTTCCTAAGAATCTTGGGGTGGGAAAGTCATGAAATGCTTCCCGTGTTTTTATATTTTGAGGAGAAGGAGTATATTTCTTCAGGCCAATCACAGAGAAAACCACAAAACTTCTGCTTTAGGCAATTTTAGTGCTCACAATGCATTGGTCAGAAAATAAAGCTAAGCTTAAAAAATGGAAAAACACGCTGAATGAATGCTGGTCTTCCCCAGCAGATGACATATCTGCTGGCCGCTGCCATTGGCCCTGTTGGGAGAACATAGGTTCACCATGTCCCACCCACAAAAGAAGAGATCCAGTTGCTTTGCTCCTCCAAACCCTTTCGAGACCTGCCAGCTATGAGGACCTAACTAAGAGAAGATGAGATGAGTGACTGACTGAGACCTTATTTTCAGCTAACAGGTCAACAGAGTTGGAAGGGACCTTGCGGGTCATGTATTCCAACACCCCCCACCCCTATTCTAACAAATGGCCGTCCAGTCTCTTCTTGAACGCTTCCAATGATGAAGCTCCACAACTTCCGAAAGCAACTTGTGTTCCATTAGTTGATTGCTTTCCCTGTCAGAAAATTTCTCCTTATTTCTAGGTTGAATTTGGTCATTTTCCATCCATTGGAAAGCTTGTTAGGCTTTCAGGTGCTTCAGAAAATAGCTTGACTCCCTCCTCTCTGTGGCAGCTCCTCAAATATTGGAAGGCTGCTATCCTGTCTCCCCTGGTCCTTCTTTTCATTAAACTAGACATACCCAGTTCCTGCAATCGTTCTTCATATGTTTTAGCCTCCAGTCCCCTCATCATTCTAGTTGCTCTTCTCTGCACTCTTTCTAGAGTCTCGACATCATTTTTATAGGGTGGTGACCGAAACTGGATGCCGTATTCTAGGTGTGGTCTTACTAGGGCTTTATGGAGTGGTATTCGTACCTCCCTTGATCTTGATTGTATCCCTCTATTAATTCAATTTAGGATTACATTGGCTTTTTTGCCACACTGCTGGCTCATATTTAGCTGGTTGTCCATTAAGACCCCAAGATCCCTCCCACTATTAAGCCTGGTTTCACCCAGTCTATATTCCCCAATCATCTGGTTTCTCTCTGCATCCTCCATGCCTTTCTCTCAGCCCCAAAACAGCCCTGGGATGACAATGACCCTATCATCCGTAAGCATGAGATGTCCTCATCCTTTGAAGGTCAAAGGTCAAGAAAAACCAAATGCACAAGTACAGTATAGGTGGTACCTTGCTCAATAGTAGCAACTGTGAGAGGGATCTTGGAATCCTAGTGGACAACCATTTAAATATGAGCCAGCAGTGTGCAGCAGCTGCCAAAAAAGCCAACACAGTTCTAGGCTGCATAAATAGAGGGATAGAATCTAGATCACGTGAAGTGTTAATGCCACTGTATAGTGCCTTGGTAAGGCCACACTTGGAATACTGCATACAGTTTTGGTCGCCACGATGTAGAAAAGACGTGCAGACTCTGGAAAGAGTGCAGAGAAGAGCAACCAAGATTATTAGAGGACTGGAGACTAAGACATATGAAGAACGGCTGCAGGAGCTGGGTATGTCTAGTTTGATGAAGAGAAGGACCAGGGGAGACATGATAGCAGTGTTCCGATATCTCAGAGGGTGCCACAAAGAAGAGGGAGTCAAACTTTTCTCCAAGGCACCTGGGGGCAGGACAAGAAGCAATGGGTGGAAACTAACCAAGGAGAGAAGCAACTTAGAATTAAGGAGAAATTTCCTGACAGTAAGAACAATTAACCTCTGGAACAGCTTGCCTCCAGCAGTTGTGAATGCCCCAACCCTGGAAGTCTTTAAAAAGATGTTAGACAGCCATTTGTCTGAAATGGTATAAGGTTCCTGCCCATGCAGGGGGTTGGACTAGAAGACCTACAAGGTCCCTTCCAACTCTGCTATTGTATTGTATTGTAAGTGCATCTTAACCATTTTGGGAACATGACATGCCCACTTATCTAAAATACCTTTCCTAAGGATGTGATCAGCTACAACACGTCCATATACAGAATAGAGTGGTGATGTGGCCTCCAATATTCTCCACTATTTCAATTTCATTTTTAATTATTATTTTTTATGAGCAGGTAGTTGTCAGGCACGAAAGACCAAGTCTACCCATGAAGACCCAATTAAACTGATTTATTGCTATTCGTGCCTATGCAAGGGAATCTTCTCAACTAACAGTTAGCACCTGCTAGGAGTTGGATAAGGGTCAACAGCAGATTTATTTATTTATTTATTTATTTATTTATTTATTTATTTATTTATTTATTTATTTTATTGTACTTTTATACCATCCTCTCTCCCAAGTGGGACTCAGGGCGGTGCACAGGAATAAGAAAATAATATATAAATATACAGACAATCAAATAAATTTAAATTTGGATTAAATAAATTTGGCCCGTGCTAAAACTTAATTTAAAACTTAATTTAAAACCCAGCTAAAATTCAATAATATAAACAGCTATGTCAGGCCGGCCGCGTGGAAGAGGTATGTTTTTAGTGTTTGACGGAAGAGGTGAAGGTCCGTGATTGTGCGGAGGTCGGGGGGCAAGTCGTTCCAGAGGGCTGGACCTGCCACAGAGAAGGCTCTTCCCCTGGGAGTCACCAGCCGGCATTGTCCGGTGGACGGCACCCTAAGGAGGCCCATCCTGTGGGAGCAGACAGGTCGAGTGGAGGTATGTGGCAGGAGGCGGTCCTGCAAGTAGCCAGGTCCTATGCCATGGCTGGACTTATTTCACTTATTTTGAGCCATGGTACGCAGTGGTGAGAGTGCAGTACTGCAGGCTACATCTGCTGACTGCTGGCTGCCTGCAATTTGGTAATTCGAATCCCACCAGGCTGAAGGTTGACTCAGCCTTCCATCCTTCCGAGGTGGGTAAAATGAGGACCCAGATCAGAAGTGGGTTCCTATCGGTTCAGACCGGTTCGGACTTACTGGTAGTGGTTTGGTGGCCTGAGTCGCTGGAACCAGCAGCGACCCAGCACTGCCACGCCCCTGAATTGGTTCTCCAGGCACCGTCATCTTGTTTTTCAGTTGTGCGCATGCAAACATTTTTTATTGTACTGCACATGTGCTCACGGCGTGCATCAAGCAACCACAGGTGCCCATGAACGAACCAGCAATAGTGGCTACCGGAACCACCCCTAACCCAGATTTTTTGGGGCAGTAGGCTGACTCTGTAAACCACTTAGAGAGGGGTGTAAAGGACTGTGAAGCGGTAAGTCTGAATGCTATTTCCATTGCTATTGCCTTTCCTTCCTTCTTTCCTTCCTCCCTCCCTCCCTCCCTCCCTCTCTCCATCCATCTATCCTTCCCTCCCTCCCTCCCTCCCTTCCTTCCCAGTGATTTGAATGCATTATTGTTGGCTAATTCTGCCCACTGCCAGGAGTTCGATTCTCACTGGCTCAAGGTTGACTCAGCCTTCCATCCTTCTGAGGTTGATAAAATGAGGTCCCAGATTGTTGGGGACAATATACTGACACTGCAAATTGCTTAGAGAGGGCTGTAAAAGCACTGTGAAGCAATATATGTCTAAGTGCTACAGCTTAGGGAAGAAGAGTCTTCTCTGTGGCAGGTCCCACCCTTTGGAATGACCTCCCCCCAGACCTCCGGACTATCACCGACCTTTGCCTCTTCCGCCGGACTTTAAAAGCCTATTTCTTCCATATGGCCAGCCTGGCATAGCTGCTACAACCATGTTTTATTAGATCTGGGTTTTAAATTAACTGTCTCCTTTTTAGCACGGGTTAAATTGTTTAATAGTAGTTTTAAATTTTGTAGAATTTGTACTATTTGTATTGTTGGATTTTAAGTTCCTGTGCGCCGCCCTGAGTCCCTTTTTGGGAGATAGGGCGGGATAGAAATTTAATAAAATATAAATATAAATAGCTATTGCTATTGCTATTGCTGGTGACTATGTAAAGATTCTAGCTTGATTCCGCTTTTAACTCCACCTCCCAGTTCTGCCACTCCTTCTCCTACAGTAGGCCAGTTTCTACAGAAAGCTTTTGAGTGAAACCTCCCTCCACTGGTATTTTCTGAGCACACCATTGCAGTCCCTTTAGCTTCAAGAAAAATAACATACTGCATAAATACAATGCTGAAGGTTAAAACTTTGCACTGCGGCTACCTAGCGTCCCATTTAGCGGTATGTGATGCAATTATGATTGGCATAGGCATCCATGCAAATCCAAAACATGGCTAGCACAATCCCTCCTTCCGTCTGAACCCTGAAGATAAGTATTTCCCAACCTTGGCCCTTTTACGGCCAGGGAACTTCAGCTCCCAGAATTCCCCAGCCAACTGGGAGATTCTAAGAGTTGAAGTCCACACGTCTTCAAATGGCCCAAGCTGGGAAACAGTGCTATAGATCAAAGTATTCTCTCTCCGTTTTATACGAAATGTTTGCACATATTGCTGAATCTATGACTAGCAGTCTGTGAGGCAATTCACTAATGGAAAGAAATTACCCAAGAATTACCCTATTCCAGTAATCATGCTTGGCTGTTTCACTTCCCCAAAGTTCATATTTTCACATTTCACAATTATTATGGTTTTTTTCTCTCTTTATCTTGAGGAAACCATTGTGAAGCGATAAGAAGGTTTTAACAGGGAAGGACATCAGTCATCTGGCCTAATTCCCCGGGACTATTTTACCGACTGATTTTAAATTAAATTAAATTAAAGTTTTAACAAATGGGTTTTACACTGTTTTTAACACAGGGCATAGCTTAATTTAATAAGATTTTATTGATCATTTATGATGTATTTATTTTTTTTGGTATATGTTTATATTGATGTTTTTAGTTTCCTGTGCACCGCCCCGAGTCCCTTTTTGGAAGAGTGGTGCGGTATAGAAGTTCAATAAAATCAAATCAAAATCTCCCTGCAAATGCTAGCCAATCTTAATTTGCAATTCCATATCTCTTACTTCCTATGTTGCTTCTCTCTTAATGGCTGGCTAGGAATAGTGGGGGTTTTGCTCAGATATTCAGCAAGTTGAATGTTGATCCAGTTTTTTTAAAAAAACAATTCACTGGCTACTGGTTGTCTGTGCATACGTACTCCATTAAGATCTCTGAGAGATTATATATCATAAAAAAAGAGCAAGTAGAGCTGGGGGTGGGGTTAAGCATGTCATCAGTTTAGAATCATTACGTTGCCACAAATGGTCTAAGTCAAAGCTTTCATAATCCCATTGACCGTTATCCAGCACCAATTTAGTACTGAACTTTAGCTAACTAGATTCTTGTGTATACATTTAAGCAATAAATCTTCAACTGCAATTTAATGCATTCAGTTTTGGTCGCCACGATGTAAAAAAGATGTTGAGACTCTAGAAAGAGTGCAGGGAAGAGCAACCCAGAGGATGAGGGGACTGGAGGCTACACCATATGAAGAACAGTTGCAGGAACTGGGTATGTCTAGTTTAATGAAAAGAAGGTCTAGGAGAGATATGATAGCTTTCTTCCAATATCTCAGGGGTTGCCACAAAGAAGAGGGAGTCAAACTATTCTCCAAAGCACCTGAGGGCAGGACAAGAAGCAATGGGTGGAAACTAATCAAGGAGAGACCCAACTTAGAACTGAGGAAAAATTTCCTGACAGTTAGAACAAATAGTCAGTGGAACAGCTTGCCTCCAGAAGTTGTCAATGCCCCAACACTGGAAGTTTTTAAGAAGAGATTGGATAGCCATTTGTCTGAAGTGATGTAGGGTTTCCTGCCTAAGCAGGGGATTGGACTAGAAGACCTCCAAGGTCCCTTCCAACTCTGTTATTCTATTCTATTTACTCCTGATCTTTTGGACCTGGCATAGTCTTCTACAATGTGATATCTTCCCAATATCTGGAAACTAAGATATTTCATAATTTCCAAAGAATATGGCTGCTTACCCATTTTAGATCAGAATTGTAGCCCATTGGTCAAAAAGAAACATCAGAGCAAATATTTAAGAGTATGTTCCAGATCTCTGTCTGCCTCTCTCTCTCTCTCTCTCTTTCTCTCTCTGTCTCTGTGTGTGTGTGTGTGTGTGTGTGTGTGTGTGTGTACGTGTGCGTGTGCACACCAATGTGTAAGAGAATTCTTCCCACCAGTCCCAAAATTTGCTTGGATACCTGTACAAAGACAGTAAAGAGGATGACAACTATGGTCGCCGCAATGAAGAGCTTCTTCCTCTGGAAATCAGGGAGCAGAACCACCAAGGAGAAACAGATGGCCCCTCTAAGGCCGCCATAGGCAATAATGAACTGGTCCTTGCGGGTAACAGCATTGATGTGCAACCTGTTGATGATGAACGTGAGCACCAGAACGCCTAAAGGAGACGAAGCGAGGCAATCGGTTTTTAAAAGGGTAGGAAAACCAAGGATCGCCCCTTAAGACCATCACACTCCTAGGAGTTTCCACAAACCCAGTTTAAGATGTCAAGGTTTTGAGCCCAAGCAAATCAGAAGTCCGAGACTCGGATCTCTCTCAAAGAACTTCTTCATTGGACACATCATATTGGCACAGTTAAATATAAAACCAACTCTGAATATTTCCCATGGTTTCCGTATAGTTAAAATAGTAAACGATTCCCTCTCCAGGTGTCGCAGGTCACCTTGTCCAATTAGGTTCATTGGCAGGCTTCTTAGGCAGTCCTACTCCTCTCCCCTCTCATCCGACACCTGTGGGGATGACCTTGCTTCCCACAAGATTTCACAGATTAACAGAGTTGGAAGGGACCTTGTAGGGTCATCTTGTCCAACCCCACCCACTCAAGCAGGAGACCCTACACCATTTCTGACAAACGGCAGTCTTGTCTCTTCTTGAAAGCCTCCAGTGATTTGGTTTGAAGTTGACCTAAGGGTCTTGAAGAGTGTTGAATGATAGAAGTACCCAGCCTGCTAGGCTGGGCTTATGTGAGATCTGTTTATAGTTCAGCATGATGGGCAATCTGTGTGGTGTGAATTGGGCCATCATGTCACATGAACAGATGTAATATGGGCAGAGCAACTGATTTTGGTTGACCTGGGTTTAGGACTTATGTGCGCTGTATAAACTTCACCAGAGCTAAGCTCAGCGCATATAAGACTTTGCCTGCATTAGTTGATGAATATTGGGGGGAGGGAGAGGGAGGGAGGAGGAGGAGGAGGAGGAGAAGGAGAAGGAGGAGAAGGAGGAGGAGGAGGAGGAGACGAAGAAGAAGAAGAAGAAGAAGAAGAAGAAGAAGAAGAAGAAGAAGAAGAAGAAGAAGAAGAAGAAGAAGAAGAAGAAGAAGAAGAAGAAGAAGAAAGGAAACCAAGGAAAAATAAAGGACCATGTATGTATGTATTTGCCAGTATGTATGTATGTATGTTTGTATGCATTTTGATGTCTTCACCATTTTTCCCAGATCTATCCCTCTCTTGCTAAAACTCTCAATTGCTGCACAATCCTTCCTTGCCAGCACTGGACACCCAAAAAGCTGTATTTAGAGCTCCATTCGATGTTGCTGCCAATTTGTAACTTCAAACACCACAGAGGGGGGGAAAATAAAACCCACGAGGAGTATTGTATTTCATTGAATTGAAACTTGATGCTAATTCAATTTAACCGCAGACCCAATTCACTTCTTCCTCCGGGCACCACTGCCTTGCCTCTCCATATCCTCTTGGCATGCCACTTCAAACATGGCTTTCCTCCACCCTCCCACCCACTCCAGGAAAAGTTGCCCATCCTTGAAGGAGATCTTTTTTCCTCCTCCTTACCCAGTGCTCTCCAAAGGAGGCAGAAAATGAGGGTGAAGAAAATGTAGGGCCAATTCCACTCGTGGTTGTCCCCAACCGTGGAGACGCCCAGGAAGATGAAGATGAGGGTGTCACTCACGCTGCTCCACATCTTCATGAAGTATTTAATCGTTGTGTGGGACTTGAGGGAGATGTTGGCTTCCACATAACGCTTCATGCCCAAGGCACAAGATATGATTCTAAGGAGGGAGGGAAAGAAACGATTTAATACCGTCCATTTGCATTCAGTTGGGACATAGCCATCTTCTCGGAAGAGGATACGAAGATGAAAAGTTGATCCGGGACGTTCTACCGTATGTGGTGGACGTGCCCCATCACAAGTAAATACTGATGCAAAATTCAGAAATGGTTGGAAGGGAACCAGGAAGGATGCAAATTTGAGTTAGGATATATGGTTTAAGTTCTACAATGTGTTAGGTTATATGACATGGTATTTAGATCCTAAGAATTATCATGTATGTATTCAGTTCAGCGAGCTGCACTGGCTACCTGTGACCTACCGGGTGCGTTACAAGGTTTTGATGACCATATTCAAGGTGCTCCATGGCATGGGGCCTAGCTACCTTCGAGACCGTCTTCTGCCCCATACATCCCTTCGACCGACTCGCTCCCAGGGAGAGGGTCTTCTCTGGGTGCCGTCGACCGGACAATGCCGGTTGGCGGCTCCCAAGGGAAGGGCCTTCTCTGTGGTGGGCCCTACCCTCTGGAATCGCCTACCTTCCGACCTCCGTTCCATCACAGACCTCCACTTGTTTCGCCGGCACCTAAAAACCTTTTATTTTCATCTGGCCGGCCTAGCATGATCTACTCCACACCCATTATTTTATAACAAATCAAAACTGTAATTTGGGTTTTAAATTTAAACTTATTTTAAGTTAAGCAGGATATGGATTTAATTTCGTTATTATTTAATAATATTTTGTATTTATGTATAATTGATTTTAAATCTCTGTTCGCCGCCCCGAGTCCCTTTATGGTGAGATGGGTGCGGGCTATAAATGTGAAAAATAAATAAATAAATAAATAAATAATGTTTAACCAAAATGTTGAAGGTGTGGGTGTTTATGATGGGTTTGTTATAAGGTTTCTTTAAAAAAAAAAAGTATTATGTAGTTACTAGGTATTTTAGGCAAGAATGAGTAGATTGATAAGGAGATATGTAAGGGGTATAATGTGAACAGAGAAGATAATATCTGGGTTGTTTGGAATTATCAGAGTGGTGTATAGTGGAAGTCAGGGGGGTGGGTTGGATTGGGAGGTGGGGGGGTTAGGGTGGACAGGGGAGGGAAATATATTTGCATAATTAGTTTACAAGATGGGGATAACTGAATAATACTATTTTGTGAGTAATTCATATTATGAGGGTTGGGATGAGGGGGGTATAGTACTTGTATTTGATTTATATTACATGTATGGGGAGGGGGGGAAAGGGGGGAAATTTGTTTTTGTAAAACTTTTTCAATAAAAAAAAAAAGAAATGGTTGGAAGAAATTGCAGAGCAAAAAATAGAACTGAAACCAGAAGTATTCTTATTAGGACTATTAGACCGAAAAATGGACCAACAATTTCAATACATAATACTACACATACTCACTGCAGCTAGGATTCCTTTCACACCAAACTGGAAAAAAATCAATGCACCCGCAGATGAAACAATAATTAGAAAAGTACTCGAATGTTCAGAGATGGACAAAATGACAATAGAACTAAAAGAAAGAGAAGAATTGGACTTCTATAAAATATGGAATAGAATGTATAAGTGGCTAGAAAGCAGAAGCCAAAACAGAAAATAAAGAATGTAAATATAATGGTGATAGGAACAATTAATATTAATATTATAAGTGTTAGTACTATGTTATTATATTATTGGACAAGGTAAAATCAATAGGGAGGCATTGCAGAAGGGAAAACTATAAAGGCTAACCATGAAAGCTGATACACAAGGCTGTATAATTACTTTATATTGTGTTGTATGTTTTGTGTTCTGCTTCTTCTTGTTGTGTTTTCCTTTTTGTTTTTAAAGATTAAAATGTTTAACAACAACTATTTAAAAAAAGAAAAGAAAGGTCGATCCAAATAAAAACTCTCAACTTCCAAAGATAGTTGCTTCTCAGCTTACAATCATGTGAAAAGACAAAAACAAGGATTGGGGGCAACTTGGGTGTTTTAACTTTTTGTGGCTAGGAAATCTTGGGCCATGGGACAGGCATCCCAATTTTTTTTTTCAACACATAAGTGTCCAAAATCTGACAAGATACCAGTGATCTCAGTCGTTCCATAAAATCCTTAAGTTTGTTTGTGGCCATTGAGTACAATCTCAATTCAAGGAGGAAGAAGTCAGTCAGTCTCTCTCTCTCTCTCTCTCTCTCTCTCTCTCTCTCTCTCTCTCTCTCTCTCTCTCTCTCTCTCTCTCTCTCTCTCTCTCTGTCACACATACACACACACACACACACACACACACACACACACGATGGTCCAATAAAATAAAGCTCAACATCTCTCTAGATAAATGGTGGTCCTATCACTTCTACCGCTAGGAATTTTCTTCTGACATTCAGTCAGAACATTTCTCACTGTAACTTTAATCCATTACTAGTTGATAACCCGGCATTGCCCAGGTATGTATTTATCCTAATCCTATATTAGACAGGAAAAGCCCTGATGTTGTCGAAAATGTCTGGACCAAACGTACTTTCTAATGTTGGATTTTCCCCCTGACCAGAGGGAGCCCCCTTGTGGAGTACTGTGAAGATGGTACCATGTGCTCCGCTGTGCTGTACAGTAGAAGCCACTGTGCTGTACAGTAGAAGCCATTTTACAGAAGTAGAGTAGAAGGCATTTTAAGGCACAACAGGCTGTATCTTAACAGAACACCCCCCCCCAAAGGTGTTAGGGGTGTCTTACCCCCACAGTATTTTTTTTCCAGAGAGTAAGTCATCTGTGTACTAAGTTTGGTTGAAATTGCTCGAGGCGTTCCAGAGTTATGCTGGAACACGCACACACACACACAAACACACACACACACACACAGAGGCATAATTCATATATGCCATTTGGCAAGTATGGTCATCAGGAGCTGTTAGGATGACCAGTGAAAGGAATGCGGTGGAAAGTCTAAAGCCGTCTGAGAAGGAACTCTTTTTAAAAAATCAACAACTCTTTTGTAGGGGGAAGAAAATTTGGGAGACCAACTCATGAAAATATCCCTAAAATTTAAGGGAGCGGGTGAGTTCAAAACACAGCTGAAGCACTGGAAACTGAAAGCAAGTTCTCACACTTCTGAGTTCTGTGTTTCTAGTTTTAAAAAACTGACGAGAACTGCATTTTATCTACAGGAATTATTATCACTTCCTAAAAAGTGTTTTTGGCCTATTCTTTTCCCCCAAGATGTGTTGATGTTCAGACCTTAAATGGCTACCACGATGGTGCTGAAACTTTCAAACTAAGATCCATTCTGGTCCATACTGAATTTTGGAAGCCACCCAGCTTCCCTTTGACTTACGCCACAATACCGGAGAGATGGAACATTTCTGCCGTGAGGTAGGATAAGTAGCTGTAGAGGAAGACGAAAAGGGGTTCGATCACCAAGCTGTTTTTGGTAAAGCGAGTGGTGAAGGCCGCAGTCACAGCGTAGAGAAGGCCTACCAAGAGCCCACCGACGCCCACCACAAAAAACTTCCCGATGCCCACAAACACGTCGACGGTTCTGATGGTTGGCATTTCACAGAAGGAGCGGAACAGCCTGTAAAGCACCTGAAACAAAAACAGTTTCCATTTATTTAGGAGTGGTTTTCCCAAGAAAAATAAAACGCCAGAAAATCTCTCCCAGATTTCTCCACAGTTGTCTTCCTTGGAGAAATGGGCTCTTGTTTTTCTACCTTGTTTTTAGGATCTATGAAAAGACCTTTTCATTTTTTTTCTAATCCATTTTTTGTGTGAATAATTTATTGTTGCAAAGTGGTGGAAGTATGCTTGCCATTCTTTTTATTATATATTTCTGTATCTTAATAATAATAATAATAATAATAATAATAGTAATAATAATAATAATAGTAATAATAATAATAATAGTAATAATAATAATAGTAATAGTAATAGTAATAATAATAGTAATAATAATAATAAAAATAAAAAAATAAAAAAATTATTAATAATAATAATAATAATAATAATAATAATAATAATAATAATAATAATAATAATAATAATAATAATAATAATAAAATATTTTAATTTATAACCCGCTCTCTCTCCCCGAAGGGACTCGAGGCGGGGCACAGGGAATTTAAAATACATATAAAAATACAAACATAGTACAATATAAAATAAAATTAAACTAACCCTGCGCTAAAATCCCATATAAAGCTAAAAATTAATCATTAAAAAACCCTAAAAACAGTTGATTATCCTAGGCCGGCCAAGCAGAAAAAGTGTGTTTTTAATTTTTGCCGGAAGGAGCGGAGGTCCGTGGTTGTTCTAATATCGGGGGGAAGGTCGTTTCAGAGGGTCGGACCCGCCACAGAGAAGGCCCTTCCCCTGGGCGTCGCCCGCTGGCACATCCTAGTGGACGGCACCCGGAGAAGTCCCTCTCTGTGGGAGCGAATCGGCCGCAGGGATGTATGGGGCAGGATGCGATCCCGCAGATATGGAAGCCCACACCTTATGGAAGCCCACACCTTCCAATCAAGTCCCATGAAAGGTAACTTGGGATCTAAGTTTGAGAAGCCAAAGAGATGTGAAGGAGAAGGAGATATAGGGTTAGGTAAATATCCATGTCTAAATAAATATCCACTCCTAAATAAATATCCACTTCTTTTCATGTAAAGCAGGGTTTCTGAAAGTTCTGACTTAGGCTTCCCGAGAGCCTGAAGCAAACTCCTGGTCCCGACAAAAACCCCTTTTATTAATTTATTGTGAATTCTGCTCATTCACATCCAGCAAAGTCTTTCAAGGGAGGATTTACAGTCACAGACCTTATCTGGCTTGGAGAACTGCCAGGCCGAGATCTGCAAAACTTGGCAAGGAGCCTCGGAGAGTCACGAACAAATTAACCGAAGTCATTGTCTCCTGCAAACTCCACTCCCCTGTCGCTCCCCTTTTATTTCCTCTGGGAGGGTCCATTCATTGTCCACCTGTGGCCTTACTCCCAAGTCGACCCCTGTTCTTTAGTTGCTCCCTTCATCTGGCAACTCTGCGTATGCACACACTGGGAACAGGCTCCAGCTGTTCGTCTGCCTCACTAATGTCTGACTCTGAAGGCAGCTAATAACTGGCAAAACGTGGGTTTCTGCCAGCGTTACTGCTGGTTCGTTTTGTGCTCGCACCACACATTGCTTGTGCATGCACAGCTGCCTGTTAATTGTTCAGCGCATGTGCATAACATTATAAAATGAGTAAAAAACATGCCGGCAACAGCGTGGGTGACTGGGGAACTGGTTCAGGGGCATGGCCAGTCAGCCATCCTTATCAGTTTGGCGACCCAGTCCTAATGTCACTAGCAGTTCATCCAAACCAGTCTGAACCTGTAGCAACCCACCTCTGCTCTTGCCCCATCTCTGCCTCCGACACTGAGCCTCATCAGAGCCTTCCGCAGACTCCAGGACTGGCCCGCGTTCCTCCCCAACCTCCTCATTGTCCGAATCTGCTGCCAGCTCCTCTGGCCACTGGTTGGCCGCAACAACCTCATGACACGTGGACTTCAACACCAAGACTTCCCCACAGCCAGCATGTAAAGGGCTGATTTAAGAAAACGGTTATCTTACGATGAAGCCTTTGGGATAAGTACTTTGACATGCAACTTGAACCCTAATAGTCCAATACTTACAACGCTCACAGCATCGTTGAGCAGAGATTCCCCGAATACCAAAATGTGAAGCTTTTGATTGACATGGATCTCCTCAAAGACTGAGAGAACAGCAACTGGGTCAACAGCGGCAATCAAGCTACTGAATAAGAGGTTATGAAGCAAGGAGATATCCCCCAGCTGGAAGGCGTCTGCTTGACATATCGCGTAGAGAGAAAATCCGATGCCAAAGACGTTCCAGATTGTGCCCACCACAGCATACAAGAGGATGGTTCCAATGTTCTCAAAAAACGGGCGGCTTGGCATGAAATAGCCTGCATCCAGGACAATGGGGGGCAGGAGGTAGAGGAAGAAGATATCACTGTCCATAACGGGAGGCGACTTGTCATTCAAGCCAAAGATTATGCCTCCCATGATTAGGCCAACCACAATCAGTAGGCAGCTTTCGGGGACAACTGATGGTAGCTTTTCAAACAGATGGAAACCTGACAAAGATAAGAGGACATTATTGAGAAAAATCCAAGACCCCCAACATAATTTAGCCTCATTGTTTGACGGACACTTGAACCTGTTGCATTCCACCTGTAGTGTGAGTGGAAGGCTAAGGTAAAGATTTCCCTAGCACACATGTGCTAATCGTTCCTGACTCTAGGGGGCGGTGCTCATCTCCGTTTCAAAGCCGAAGAGCCAGCGCTGTCCGAAGACGTCTCCGTGGTCACGTGGCTGGCATGACTCAACGATGAAGGCACACGGAACACTGTTACCTTCCCACCAAAGGTGGTCCCTATTTTCTACTTTTTTACATGCTTTCGAACTGCTAGGTTGGGAGAAGCTGGGACAAGTAACGGGAGCTCACTCCATTATGCGGCGCTAGGGCTTTGAACCGCTAAACTGCCGACCTTCTGATCAACAAGCTTAGCCACTGAGCCAAGGTTAAAGAGTCCTAAATTTGATTTTTTTTTCTTGAGTTATGTGTGAATTCATTCAGAGGACCCAGTTGGAGAAAGCTGGTTTTAAAACACAGTGGTCATTCAAAGGCATTTGCGGCTCTTTTCTAAGAAAAGCCAAATTCATTGGGTCGCTCTTAAAATTTTGGAATTAGTTAAGTGAGAAGCAATTTGAAAGCTTACAAATCAAGGTTGCGTAATTCTGTGCAATTCTGTAGATTTCCCTAATCTTACGCAAATCACAGGATTTCTAGAAAACATTTTAATGCAACAATGTTTTTGTTTCTAGACAGATTGTTTTGACACATTAACAGAGTTGAAAGGGATCTTGTAGGTCATCCAGTCCAACTCCTCACCCAAGCAGACCCTACACCATTTCTGACAGATGGCAGTCCAGCCTCTTCTTAAAAGCTTCAGTAATGAAGCTCCCACAACTTCTGAGGGCAAGCTGTTCCACTGATTGATTGCTCTCATTGTCAGAAAATTTATCCTTATTTCCAGACTGAATCTCTCCTTGATCTATTTCCATCCGTTGTTACTTCTCTGGCCTTTGGATGCTTTGGAAAATAGCTTGACCCCCTCCTCTCTGTGGCAGCCCCTCAAATATTGGAGGCTGCTCTCATGTCTCCCCTGGTCCTCCTCTTCTCTAGGCTAGCCATGCCCAGTTCCTGTAACCGTTCATTGTATGTTTAAGCCTCCAGTCCCCTAATCATCCTGGTTGCTCTTCTCTGCACTCTTTCTAGAGTCTCAACATCTTTTTTATAGCGTGGTGACCAAAACGGAATGCAGTACTCTAGGTGTGGTCTTACTAAGGCTTTATTTTGAAAATCCACTGTCACAAACATTACTAATTTTTTTTAAAATGTAATCCATCACCAACAAACGGAGAACAATAATATTTATTTTACATTCACACGTAGAATCTTGATGTAAGACAAAGTTCCTGGATTTTCAGCAGTTGTAAAAACAGCATAATATATCTGCGCAAACTGTTGTACGCAAATAATGCAATACAACTCAAAGAATGCTTGCAAAGATATAAACTTATATACTTTCCTCTATCTGTGCATAAAGGTTTGTTAAATATGGTGCTTTCTGTGGGCATTGACTGCAGAAGCTCTCTACATCAGGGGTCTCCAACCTTTGCAACTTTAAGTCTGAAGGACTTCAGCTCCCAGACTTCTCCAGCCAGCTTTGCTGAAGCTGACGTCCTTCAGATTTAAAGTTGCAAAGGTTGGAGACCCCTGCTCTACGTGATAATATCTTTCCTGGAACACACAACTTGATACTCCTGAAGAAGGCAGCGTCAGTGAAAACTTCTCACAAACGTCACAACAACTGTAAATTTTAGTCTCACAAATTTCACAAACTGAACATCAGCTCTTTAAGCTACACCAATATTTTTCTTTCAGTCTTCAAAAATAATGTTCTAAGCTTATTAATAAACATAATGAATAATACCTATATAAATACAGGTGGGTCCTTGGCATATGACTACAATTGAACCCAAATTTCCATTACTGAGCAAGGCCGTCATTAAATGAGTTTTGTCCCATTTTATGCCCTTTTTGCCCTAGTTGTTACTGTCCTGTCCTGTTGATGGACTGCCTTCCAAAATCTCTGTTTAGAAATCACTCTTTGAGTTTCAGAAACTTACCTATTTTGGCCAAGGAAGCCAGCAAGATCCACAATGTAATCTCAAAGGGAACTTGGACATGCTGATAATCAAAGGCGCCTGGAGCATCTTTGGATTCATTTGTCCAATTGGTCTCCCAGTTTGCTTCACCCAGAGACTCCATCACTGTAGTGTTCTGGAAGCTGGCAGTCCATGGCATTGAGAAGAAGAGGAAAGAATCTAGAAGGCAGAATCTTAGAGGAACCATCTCACTTAGGATGAATCCCATCTCCTTCCACCTGCCGTTCGTTCCGCCTGTCTAGGGAAAATCAACGCTGGATGATTATCTTCTCACCAAGCATGGATGCTCCTGCTTGCATGTATCCCTTTAGGCTGTTCTAAGTTGAATGTACCCTCTACTGTCCTCTGAATTACATAAATGGAGCTGCAGTACTGGACAGGGTGAAACAGAGAGTTGCCTCAAGGCCAGAAACACGCAATTCCCAATTAAAACAAGATTCACACGATGCGGCCTATGGTTAATTGAAGAGAATTGGGAGTGACTCTGTTCTAAGGAGATTTCAGTTGTAGGAAACTGGAGTCCTCAAGGGAGATAAATATGAGGTTTATTCAGAGAAGGTCCAACATGAGGATGTCACTTTTGGCGCCGGTAGAATTAGGACTGACGGGTTTACAGATCTGAATGGTACAGAGTTTGGTGTGAAATGATCCGTGGTACTGGAAATCCTAAAAGCTGAAATTGTGAGGGGCTGCCACAGAGAGGAGGGGGTCAAGCTATTTTCCAAAGCATCCAAAGGCCAGACAAGGAATAACGGATGGAAACTGACCAAGGAGAGATTCAACCTGGAAATAAGGAGAAATATTCTGACAGTGAGAACAATCAACCCATGGAACAGAAGTTGCCTTTGGAAGTTGTGGGAGCTTCATCACTGGAAGACTTCAAGGAGACACTGGACTGCTATCTGTCAAAAATGGTGTAGGGTCTCCTGCTTGGGCAGGGGATTAGGCTAGATGACCTACAAGATCCCTTCCAACTCTGTTAATCTGTTAAAAAAAATTAAGTTTACTAATTGAACTCATCAGAACATCAACCAGGATTGGAAGAACATCGATGTCCTAAAACATGGGCAAAATTCACGTCAATAAGTCCATAAATAAACCAGCTCCATTTTGGTGTCGCCCATATTGGGTAAACTGGTTGTCTGAAGCCTGTTCAAGTTTTGCTTCTTTCTGAAGTATTTCTGAAGATGTTCAGTTATAGAGCGCATTGCTTGTGGTCTCCAATGTATAAATCCTAACGTGGGGCAGAAATACCTCTCAGTAATGAATGAATTCTCCTCAAAATCCTACCTCACTTCCTCCAACTAAGTTCCAATCATTTCAATTCTCCATTCTGTGTTCAAACTCTTGTTTAGGAAATGTCACATCTGCTGGTCAGATTCAAGAGTTCCACCCCTAGCTCATGTGTTAATATTCACTTCTAGAAATTGATTTATTTCCCCCCATCCATAAGAGAGAAAGAATGTTGTATTGCATAATTCCTTCCTTCCTTTTCTCCTTCCTTCCTTCCTTCCAGAAAAATCAAAGGTATAAATACAGATTAAGCGAGATCTGGCTCAAAAACCTTGGAGGCCTAGTAGATGATCACTTTGATATGAGCCAGCAGTGGGCGGCAGCAGCAGCCAAAAAAGCTAATACAATCCTGGCTTGTATAAACAGAGGCATAGCATCAAGATCATGTGAAGTATCGGTGCCGCTTTATAAAACCCCAGGAAGATCACAGCTGGAATATGGCAACCAATTCTGCTCACCATACTACAAAAAAGTTGTTGAGACCTTGGAAGAAGTTCAGAAGAGAGCAACAAAGACAATCAACGGCCTGGAGAATTAAACCATAGGGAGAACGGCTGCAGGATTTGGGTTTGACTGGGTTTAAAGAAAAGAAGAATTAAGGGTGACATGATAGCAGTGTTTCAGAATTTGAGGGGCTGCCACAAAGAAGAGAGGGGTCAAATTATTCTACAAAGCAAGACAAGAAAAAATGGTTGGAAATTAACCAAAGAGAGAAGCAACCTGGAATTTAGGAGAAACTTCCTAACAGTGAGGACAATTAACCAGTGGAACAGAAGTTGCCTTCAGAAGTCATGGAGGCTCCATGACTGGAGGTTTTTAAGAAGAGACTGGATAGCCAGTTTTCTGAAATAATATAGAATCTACTGCTTGAGCAGGGGGCTGGACTAGAAGGTCTCCAAGGAGGTGGTGACCCTTTAAGAGCTGTATGCAATCAAATTTCATTTTAATGTATGCCAATTAGTGTACATTCAAAGTGGCAATAAAGTTATTCTAAGTCCCTTGCAGCTCTACTCTGATTCATCCTGATCCATCCATCCATCCTTTTCTCTCTCTCTCTCTTTCTTTCTTTCTTTTTTCCTTCCTTCTTTCCTACCTTCCTTCCGCCTCTTTCTTTTTTCCTTCCTTCCTCATTTCTCTCTTTCCTTCCTTCCTTCTTTCTCTCTCTCTCTCTCTTTCTTTCTTCCTTCCTTCTCTTTATCTTTCTTTCTTTCTTTCTTTCTTTCTTTCTTTCTTTCTTACCTTCTCTCTTTTACTATCAGTAACACACCACATCTGGTGAGAGGCCTCTTTCTCATGCACAGCAGTGTTATAGGGAGATACCAGATTAGGGTCTTTCTGAAAAATAGATGAAGGAAGTAAAACCAGCCAGAGTTCAGACCATTAGCGTAATGCAGAGAGGTGGGATCAAAAGGTGCCTACGGAGAGAGCTCCTGCAAGAGATCCCAGGCCTCTCACCCTCTCTGCTTTCTCGCTACGAAATGCTTTTTGTTAAACAAAGGCATTTCAGATGAACATAACTGTTGCTGAAATCCCAGAATCAATCTTTATCTCCTCTAGCGATGCATTTTCATCCGGATCCTTGTTAAATCAATGCAATGACATGCATGTCACAAGAGAGGGAGAAAGACACAGCGAGAAAGGTTGTGTAATGTGTGTGGTTTTTTTAATAATGCAATCAATAAATAATGTAATAAAAAAATAATAATGTAATCATTCGCTTCACGAGAGACACACCAAAAACGTAGAACGGAAATGCTGTAAACAATACAATACAATAGAAGAGTTGGAAGGGACCTTGGAGGTCATCTATCCAACTCCCTGCCTAGGCAGGAAGCCCTATACCATTTCAGACAAATGGCTATCTAACATCTTCTTGAAGACTTCCATTGTTGGGACATTCAAAACTTCTGGAGGCAACTTCTGTTCCACTGATTGATTGTTCTAACTGTCAGAAAATTTCTCCTCAGTTCTAAGTTGCTTCTCTCCATGATTAATTTCCACCCATTGCTTCTTGTTCTGCCCTCAGATGCTTTGGAGAATAGTTTGACTCCCTCTTCTTTGTGGCAACCCCTGAGATATCGGAACACTGCTATCATGTCTCCCCTGGTCCTTCTTTTCATTAAACTAGACATCCCCAGTTCCTGTAACCATTGTTCACATGTTTTAGCCTCCAGTCCCCTAATCATCTTTGTTGCTCTCCTCTGCACTCTTTCTAGAGTCTCCAAACAAACAAGGAATGCTGGAAATAGCAGCCTGGCATACATTATATCTGCCTATTGACCACGATAGGGAAAAGGAAATCACCCTCACAAAAGTTTCTGCAGGCATTGACAGGGTAATACAAAGCTGTAACAATAATGTAAGTAATAATGAACCATGCTTATATAAAAAAATTTCTTCCTCCATTTTCAAGCAAATTTTCTCAGAGCACCCTCCAGATGGCAAAACCCAAACTTTCAGGAGGAATATGGCGAGCTGAAGAAAACTCCATGAAAGCAAAGCCAATGGTTGTGGTGAAAAGCAAGGAACTGAAGCAGAAGTATTGCAAACTCTATATTGGGTTTCTTTATGTTCAACTCAGGAGTGCTGTCACTCTCATGCTTAGGACACTGGGCAGGAGGTTAGCAAGTCTGCGTTTGAGACCCTAGTGATGCTGTAGGGTGGGGTTGAGCTCCTGTCCTTTGCTCTAGCTCCTGCAAGGGACATGAATGCAGCCCTTCTGGATAACCTCTTCATTTTTATATATTAAATTGTTTTCATTCTCTTTTTTTCCCTGCTTGTATTTAAAAGCCTTAATAAAAATTATATTTAAAACAAAGGATTGCAAACCCCGACAGCGTTGCAAAGGATAAGGATGATGGGGATTTATTTCCTATTAGTTAAGCCTGTTTTATTCACTGATTTTGTCTTTATTAACATGTATAAATCTGCATACCTCCACATACAGTATATGTGCCAAACATACCAAGTAATAATATGGTTTCAATACCACCCAATTTAGCTCAAGATCGGATTTTTATTTCAAAAGAAATACCTCTGTGCATGTTCTCCCTTCATTTTTTTCATTTCATTTCCAAAGTTACATTTAACTTTGAAGAAAGTCAAATAATCATAATGCTAGTAATATTAATATCCAACATTGTAACTAATACTGAAGGAATATCCATTTCCCCTGCTTACCTACACTCAATACTCTAAGGCACCTAAATATTAAGAATCTTAAGTATATTATATAGAAATAATTGTGTTTAAATAACACATTGTATTAAAGGTGAGAAGATGGAGCAAGAGATGGTGTGCTAGCTAGATTTAATACTAGGATAAAGAATTGTGCTAGTTCCATATTGACACTTTAAGGATTGATTTTTAGTTTCTTCAGATGCCTGTGATTCAAAGGTTCCCCTTGCACATATGTGCTAGTCATTCCCAATTCTAGGGGGCACTGCTCATCTCCGTTTCAAAGCTGAAGAGCCAGCGCTGTCCGAAGACATCTCCGTGGTCATGTGGCCAGCATGACTAAATGCCGAAGGCGCACCGAACGCTGTTCCCTTCCCACCAAAGGTGGTCCCTATTTTTCTACTTGCATTTTTACATGCTTTCGAACTGCTAGGTTGGCAGAAGGGATTCGAACCACCAAACTGCCAACCTTTCCGATCAACAAGCTCAGCGTCCTAGTCACTGAGCCACCGTGTCCCTTATCACTATACTATATATTATATAGGCCCATGATGGCAAACCTATGGCACGGGTGCCACAGGTGGCACGCGAAGCCATTTCTGAGGGCACGCGAGGCATTGCCCTGACAGCTCCAGAGTGCATGTGTGCGCTGGCCAGCTGATTTAGGCCTTCTTTTGAGGCCATTTTGCGCCCTCTGGAGGCTTCAGGGAAGCTCCTGAAGTCTCTGGAGGTGGGAGGGAGGCTGTTTTCACCCTCCCCAGGCTCCTAGATGGCCTCTGGAGCCTGGGGAAGGTGAAAAAAGTGCACCAAAAGCAGGGGGTCATGCACATAGCATTAAGGGTGTGGCACACCTACCCACAACCCCCCTGCATTCCCCCTGCTTTTGGCACTCGAGCCAAAAAAGGTTCGCCATCACTGATATAGGCTATATCATATGAGAGCCAGCTTGGTCTAGCAATTAAATAGCCAGGCTAGAAACCAGGAGACCATGAGTTCTAGTCCCTTCTTAGGCATGATTTGGGCCAATCACCAGAGGATGGTGAGTTCTAGTCCCTCCTTAGGCATGATTTGGGCCAATCACCAGGGATGGTGAATTCTAGTCTCACCTTAAGCATGTTTGGGCCAATCACCAGGGGATGGTGAGTTCTAGTCCCTCCTTAGGCATGATTTGGGCCAATCACCAGAGGATGGTGAGTCCTACTCCCTCCTTAGGCATGATTTGGGCCAATCACCAGGGATGGTGAATTCTAGTCTCACCTTAAGCATGTTTGGGCCAATCACCAGGGGATGGTGAGTTCTAGTCCCTCCTTAGGCATGATTTGGGCCAATCACCAGAGGATGGTGAGTCCTACTCCCTCCCTAGGCATGATTTGGGCCAATCACCAGAGGATGGTGAGTTCTAGTCCCTCCTTAGGCATGATTTGGGCCAATCACCAGGGGATGGTGAGTTCTAGTCTCACCTTGAGCATGAAACTGATTGTCTGATATTATGCCAGTCACTTTCTCTCAGCCCACCCCACCTCATACGATTGTTGTTGTGTAGAAAACAGGATGGAGAAGGAGTATTCGGCATGTTCAAAGTTATTTATAAAAATAATAAAGTGGGATAAAAAATAAATAAAAATAAATATTTTGAGTACATTTATTTATTTATTTGTTTATTTGTTTATTTATTTATTTATTTATTTATTTATTTATTTATTTATTTATTTTATTTATATACCGCGCCTTCTCCGTCGGAACGGACTCAGGGCAGTGCACAGGAAACTGAAAGCCAATAAATAAAATATAATACAATAAATATAGATAAAAAGAATTAAATTAGAGACCTGTGCTAAAATTCCCACTAAAAACCCAACGTCCATTTGCGAATGCGGCAGGAGCTATATAACAGTCCGATCTCAGTGTTAAGCAGTGTTAAGCAACTTCATCATATCTTCTAGGGAGGGGGGGGGGTTGGAAAAAAGGAGGGGTGATAAGGATTATACCCCAAAACTAGGGATGCATACTGGATTTGGGAAAAATAAGAAAGAGAAGTCTATTTTAAAGAATAACCCAAATGCTATTCCTTTTCCCTTAAAGCGGCTTTCTCTTCAGTTACTCCCTGGTGCCATAACTGAACTATGGACGTGTTCAGGTCCCTTAAATTCCAAACTCCCATCTTCCCCAGCCAGCCCAACTGGTCACCAAGTCCCTTGATCCCACAGCCCTTGTGAGACCCTAAGCAAGGCTGCCTCCTTATCGCCCGACGTTTTACGCCACCCTCCACCAAATGCAACCACGCTATACCGCTCCATGTAATCTTAACCAGATTGCTGTTTGTCTGCCTTGTTTACCAACACGGGTGTGCTCAATCGGTCTGTTTAACATAAATATGATTATGTATGCAAATCAGCACTCGGTTTCCATCTGGCTGGTTGCTGCGAAGGCGTTTTAGAAAACGAGCTCCGGCAGGGGTCAGGAAACCCAGCCTGACATCCATTTCCTGGCACCGCTGAGTGAAATTGTAGCTGTGTGTGACATGACCGTCCATTTTCCAAGGGGGTTATTTATCTAAACCATTATTTTTCTCATGTGGCCAAATCAGAAGACCACGTGAAGTATGCGTGCTGCTTTACAAAACTCTAGGAAGACCACACCTGGAACACTGCAACCAGTTTTGGTCACCACACTACAAAAAAGAGGTTGAGGATGTTCAGAGAAGAGCAACTAAGATGATGAAAGGCCTGGAGAAGGAAAGATGTGAAGAACGGCTGCAGGATTTGGGTCTGGCTAGTGTAAAGCTAGTCTGCAGAGAAGAGCAACAAAGATGATTAGGGGACTGGAGACTAAAACATATGAAGAACGGTTGCAGGAACTGGGTATGTCTAGTTTGATGAAGAGAAGGACCAGGGGAGACATGATAGCAGTGTTCCGATATCTCAGATGGTGCCACAAAGAAGAGGGAGTCAAGCTATTCTCCAAAGCACCTGAGGGCAGGACAAGAAGCAATGGGTGGAAGCTAATCAAGGAGAGAAGCAACTTAGAACTGAGGAGAAATTTCCTGACAGTTAGGACAATTAATCAGTGGAACAGAAGTTGCCTCCAGAAGTTGTGAATGCCTCAACACTGCAAGTCTTTAAGAAGATGTTGGATAGCCATTTGTCTGAACTGACGTAGGGCTTCCTGCCTAGGCAGGGGGTTGGAAAAGAAGACCTCCAAGGTCCCTTCCAACTCTGCTGTTGTGTTGTGTTTTGTTGTAAAGAAAAGAAGAATGAGGGGTGGCCTGATAGCAGAATTCCAGTATTTAAGGGGCTGTCAGTCACCAAGAAGAGGAGGTCAAATTATTCTCCAAAGCACCAGAGGGCAGGAGAAGAAACAATGGATGGAACCTAATCAAAGAGAGAAGCAAACTGGAATTAAGAAGAAACTTCCTAACGGTGAGGACCATTAACCAGTGGAACAGAAGTTGCCTTCAGAAGATCTGGGTGCTTCATCAGTGGGGTTTTTAAAGAAGAGTCTAGAATCGTGATTGCAAACCTATGGCATGCGTGCCACAGTTGGCACGCAGAGCTATATTTATCAGCACATGAGCCATCAGCTCCAGTGCGCGCATGTTGATTTGGCCAGGGGAGGCCATTTTTAAGGAAAGCCTCTGGAGCCCTGGGAGGGTGAACAACGGGCCAACCGGAAGTTCAGAAACAATCAATTTCCAGCTTCCGGGGGGCCTCCAGGGAGCCGGGGGAGGGGTGCGTTTTCACTAGTCTATTAATGGGTATAAAATAACATCAGAAGTTAGAAATCTAGACATGTAAACAAAGATGAAGTAATTTGTGCAATTGAATAATGAACGTTGAATAATTAAGATAAGTAAACCATATGATCATTTGGAAATGAATGGTTATAAAATGGGACGTTTGCTTGATGTTTCTAATGCTTGATGTTATTAGTAGATAATGATAAATAAAATTGAACAGAGGGCTTCATCAAATAACACAAAATGTTCAACCAGGACAAGAGAAAATGAAGATGAACAGGTATTGAGAATAATAGTTACAAACTACTGTATTGTGTGTATAAGATTTACGGTAGAGATTGTACCCAGATGGTATACTGTGTATTCAACGGTAGAGATTGTACCCAGATGGTATACTGTGATCGTGAATATAGAAATTTTATATACAACCAAGAAAAGTGTACGATAAAAAGAAAAGAGAAAAGAGGAGATTGGACAGCCAGTTGTGTGGGGTGGTATATAAGGACTCTGCCTTGGGCAAAGGGTTGGACTAGAAGACCTCCAAGGTCCTCAGATTCTATGAAAACATCAGACAAAGGGGATTTTTGTGAGTCTGCATTTCTGTGCTGCCCTCTCGTGTTCACAGCCATCCATGCAACACTAACAAGCTCTTCACAACAGCACTGCCAGGATCAAAATAATAGGAGTGTGGCAAATCTGTTTGGAAAAGCAGATTAGCCTCTGAACCCACCCCAGACGTAAAGAAATGGAGAAAGGATTTCAAGCCAGCAGGGAAGGATACAAAGTCTATTCAGCTTTTTTCTCAACTGAATCCCTTTCAGCTCCCGGTGGGAGCCCATTGCTGGATACAGCAGCTACTAGGCGAGAAAGGCGAGAGTGCGGGGAGTGAGGGAAGGACACACAAAAGCCAACACAAAATGAATGAGTTCACCACACACACAGGGATCGTGGGTGGGGTATTTAGTTATCTTCTTGGAGCAGATTAAGCTTTTTCTCTTTTGAAAAGGGTTGGGCGATCCCCTCTAGAGTTCTCGCTACATTTGTTCGTGGGTTTCCAGCCTCCCGCAAAACGATGGGAAAATACGTTGGGTGATTTTTCCACAAAAGCCATGGCTGAAATATGGAGACACTCCACGCAGGTCACCCAAAGGGGATTGGTCCTTTCTAGACAACTCTGCTTGCCCCACTGAGGTGTTTACCATGTTCGGAAGGATTGGGACATGATAAGTGAAGTGAAGAGAAGGACAGAGAAAGCTTGAACAGTATTCTTCAAAATGAAAAAGGCCTTCTGCAGTCACAACATAAGCCTAAGGCTGAAAATCAGGCTTGTCAGATGTTACGTCTTTTCTATCCTGCTCTACAGTTGGTCTCTGACTGAAAACCACTTGAAGAGACTGGAAGCATTTGAAATGTGGATTTACAGGTGGCTGTTACGTATAAGTCGGGCTGACAAAATCAGAAATGAGGAGGTGAAAAGCTACCTGGGAAAGCAAAGGGAGATCATCAAAGCCATTAAAAAGCATATTTTGGAAATGGGATGTGATGCCTGGAAAAATACAGCAATCTTCACTTAATTCTCCAGGGAAAGTTTGAAGGTACATGAGGTCCAGGCAGAAGAAGAACATCATGGCTTCAAAATCTAAGGAACTGGTTTGGACAAAACTCATCAGCAGTGAAGAAGAAGAAGAAGAAGAAGAAGAAGAAGAAGAAGAAGAAGAAGAAGAAGAAGAAGAAGAAGAAGAAGAAGAAGAAGAAGAAGAAGAAGAAGAAGAAGAAGAAGAAGAAGAAGAAGAAGAAGAAGAAGAAGAAGAAGAGGAGGAGGAGGAGGAGGAGGAGGAGGAGGAGGAGGAGGAGGAGGAGGAGGAGGAAGAGGAAGAGGAAGAGGAAGAGGAAGAGGAAGAGGAAGAGGAAGAGGAAGAGGAAGAAGAAGAAGAAGAAGAAGAAGAAGAAGAAGAAGAAGAAGAAGAAGAAGAAGAAGAAGAAGAAGAAGAAGAAGAAGAAGAAGAAGAATGAGGGGGAGGAGGGGGAGGCAGCCAAGACAATAATGGAGAGATTGGTACCAAAAAAATGGAATTCTCTCTTTCGTTAGAAAAGATCAGTTACTTTCAGAGCCTGTTTTAGTACGAAAGAAATGGATCTTGGAATCAGATAGCTGCTTTTTTGGCACTTGCAAAGTGTTACTGATTTTATATAATTATAATAATTAATATAAATATTATTTTCTTTTGACAGGAGGATGAAAAATGCATGTGAGATGGGAAAGGGGAACTATCACACCAGAAGAAAGCCAATTTGGCATTGTGGTTGGAAGGAACCATAAACTAGAAACTGGGAGACCCTAAGTTTTAGTCTTGTCTTAGGCATGAAGCCTGCTGGGTAACGTTGGGCCAGTCCCCCTCTCTCAGCCCTAAGGAGGAGACAATGGCAAATCACTTCCAAAATTTTGCTGAGAAAACCGTAGGGACTTGTCCATATGGTTACTAGGAGTCAGGATTGACTCAAAGGCAGATTTTTTTTTTAAAGAAGAAGACTGCAATAGCTCTTTCCCAAGGTAGAATTACCTTTTTACAGGTCTGTTCCAAACTGCAAATATCTTCCTTTTAGGGGAAACACTAAGATGTGTTGGTTTTTTTAAAAAATTAATTCCACTTCATTTTTAATGTGGACCAAATTTTAACGGTTTTAACAGCTTACTTTTAATTAGTGATTTTAATAGCTTTTAACCATAATTTTAGCACAGACCCTTAAATCTAATCCATTTATATTCTTATTGTATATATTGTCTTTCTGTGCACCGCCCTGGGTCCCACTGGGGAGATAGGGTGGTATACAAATTTGATTAATAAATAAATAAATAAAATAAATAAATGTTCCTCATTCTGCTTTTATTTAATTTTTACTCTATTCTCTCTTGGGAGGTGAGATGAAGGAGGGCTTCAAGTTACTGCTGACTTTTGGTCATTGCCAGGACAAGTCACTGCAGTTTTCCTGGTAAGGTGTTTGAAAGAACTTTAGTCTTAGCTTCTCCCTCGGGCTCAGTGACTTACCCGGCTGGTTCCGCGCCTAAAGCAGGACTAGAACTCAGCGTCTCCTGGTTTGTAGCCTGGTGCCTTGAACCACAACACCAAACAGTCTCACGCTGCATTTATTATTGTGTAAACACACCCCCTGTGGAGAAATACAAGGGCTAGAAACGCCTGAAACGAATGCAACATCTGTTCTGAATAATTTGCATTGTTTATTCATTGTGTTTGATTAAGGGTTTGGGGGGGGGTATTTTGCAAGCCACTTTGAATTTATAGTGTGGAAAAAAATGAATAACGTGTTATGAATGTAAGGTAGTGCCAGAGAGGCTCAGGTGCTCCATGGAAAATCACAAGGAAGAGCTGTTCTATAAATTATGAGAGACAGAGACAGAAAAAGAAAGAGAGAGAGAGACATAGACAGAAAGAGAGAGAGAGAGAGAGAGAGACAGACAGACAGACAGACACAGACATAAAGAGACAGAAAAAGAGACAGACAGACAGACAGACAGACAGAGAGAGAGAGAGAGAGAGACAGACAGACAGACAGACAGACAGAGACAGACAGAGACAGAAAAAGAAAGAGTTGGCCAGACAACTAAACCAATAAAGATCCATTTGGATGATAATGTCTCCATTGGATTGTCACTTTTTATTATAGATCTCATTTTGTATTTCATTATTTTAACGTTTAAAAAAAAACTTCCAGAAATGGAGTAAAACCCATTCAAGCAAAGAAATCCAAGATTTTTAAGGCTAGAATTTGGGAAATTTGTAAAACCTCTCTCTATATAAAAGTATGCGTGTGTGTTCCAACCTAACTCTGGAATTCCTCAAGCACTTTCAACCAAACGTGGTACACATATGACTTACTCTCTGGAAACAAATACTATGGGGGGTGTGTGTAAGACATCCCTAACACCCCTCAGGGTGTGCGTTCTGTTAAGATACAGCCTGTTGTGCCTTAAAATGGCTTCTACTGTTCAGTGCAGTGGAATTGCCATGGTAACGGCTTCACAGTACTCCACAAGGGGGCTCCCTCCAGTAAGGGGAAAACTCCAACATTAGAAATTACGCTTGGACTGGATCTGTAAATAAATACCTGGGAAACGCCGGGTTATTGGCTAGTAGGTCTCTAAAAAGGCTTGTAAGACAAGATTTGCTGAGTTCCAAAATGGCTGCCAGAGGGACATCAGTTACCAAGCAAATTCATCGCAATCTTACTTGTCCCTTTTCAAGGATGTTCTTACCTCTTCATCTCTGACCTTGTCTAAACATACTTTCAGGTTACAATACCAGGCTGCAGCTGCTTAGTTTTATTACAATAATCAGAAGACCTGCTGTCTGGTTTTTTTTTCTTTTGTTGTTGTTAAACTTCAAATGATGGTTTCATAAAATAAACAGAATTTCCAGGGGCACCAAGAAAGGCCTGTTTTGAGGTTAGTTTTGCGCTTCTGGACATCATTCAGGAGACTCCACCATGAGATGAAGAGAGACATTTTTCGCCAGTTAGTGTGGATCAATTCATTAAAGACTCTTAAAAACTGTTTTGTTGGTGTCTAAGAACTTTCCATTATAGCTGCATAAAGTCCTGAGTCACATTTTCATTTCGGAAAAAAAAAATGGACCAACAATGAATTATCTTAAGTGGTTAGAAACTGACACGTCAGAAAGCAGAGATCCAGTTTGTTTCTGTTCCCCTATCTTTTTTAACCGGAAAATTAATGTCACAAGTTTTTAGGTCATGTTATGGTTTCATACATATCTTACCCTGAAGAATTGTGCGTTTTCCACTAGAATCCTTCACAACTTTCTCCAAATACGTTTCGTTTTCCCCAGAATGCATTTCGAATTATTTTTCCTTAGCCTATCTAAAGTTTTTTTTTTTTAAAGGCTGATCTGGAGAAATATATGAACTTTACACGGCAACGTTTTTGAAATGCAAAAATAAAATGAGGGGATGAAAGCAGATACGTTTATAGGCCAACCCTTAGACAATTACAGCTCCCCAAAAGCGAGTAAGTCTCTTATTGCAAATGCCCTACGACACCTTAAGGAGATACTGTACACTTTAGAACAAGGTGACCAGACGTCCCACTTTTGGTGGGACAGCCCCGATTTTTAACAATTTAGCCCGTGTCCTGCGGCGTTTTTAAAAAGTCCCGATTTTTGGAAAGAATGCACGACAAGCTGGGAACAGCGGGAGAACGGGAAGGGAATATACGGTTTTCGGCCGCCATGTGGCTGTTTCGCCAGGATATGAGTAGTATTTTTGCGTTCTATGACAATTTTTGTTGCTCTATATAGCCCAAATTTTTAATCAAGAACACCCCCCCCCCCCCCCGGTCAATGGTGTCCCGCTTTACCAATGTTAAAATCTGGTCACCTTACTTTAGAATCAAGCCAGGATCAAAAATAGTTCCTACAGTAAGTGTATTTTTCTGCCATCACTATTACCACTACTGTAGAATTCCTAATATAATGCTACTAGAACGAAGGAGAAAATTCCTGACAGTGAGAACAATTCATCAGTGGAAAAACTTGCCTCCAGAAATTGTGAATGCTCCAACACTGGAGGTTTTTAAGAAGAGACTGAATACCCATTGGTTGGATATGGTATAGGACAGTAATGGCGAACCTTCTTTGGGTCACGTGGCAAAAGCAGGGGTGCACAGGGGGTTCGTGCGCGGGTTTGCCATACCCATAATGCTAGGCGCGACCACAGCGCACATGTGTGCACGACCATTGCTCCCGCCCATTTTTGGCGTGCTTTTTTCGCCCTCCCCAGGCTCCAGAGGCTTTATAGGAGCCTGGAGATGGCAAAAACAGCCTCCCCCACGCCCCAACGGAGGCTTCAGGAGCTTCCCTGAAGGCTCCGGAGGACTAAAACTGACCCTAAGAGCAAACCGGAAGTCCATTCCTGAACTTCTGGTTTGCCCGTAGGTCCGGTTTTTCATGCTGCGGAGGCTTCAGGAAAGCTCCTGAAGCCTCCGGAGGGTGAAAAATGGCACGCTGGCCAGCTGAAGGGCAAGCCTCGCATGCCCTGACAAATGGCACCCGCCGCCCTGGGTCCTAACAAGGAGAAGGGCGGGGTATAAATTTAATAAAATAAAAATAATAAAATAAAATGGCTCCGCGTGTCACAGGTATAGGGTTTCCTGCTTGAGCAGGGGGTTGGACTAGAAGATCTCCAAGGTCCCCTCCAACTTTGTTATTCTGTTGAATTGTTTTTTTGTTAATACCTAAAAATCACTGATACACAGATAAACCCTAAAATAGGTTTAGTAATGCCTAGTGTTTTTCTTCAACAAGTTCTCAGATTTTTTTAATATACACGATAGGGTTCCATTGTATATAGGTTGTTACCAGCAGTGGGATTCAGCCGGTTTGCACCTATTCGGGAGAACCGGTTGTTAACTTTCTAAGCAGTTCGGAGAACCGGTTGTTGGAAGAAATCTCCTTTTGTGTTTTTTCCCACTTTCCAGGGCTAATCCTGTACGGAAGGCAGGAAGGAAACATTCTGGTGTTGTTTCTAGCCTCATCTTCATTGCTCTGCTTACAGAAACTGCCTCTCTGGTTAACCCTTATTCAATTTTAACAGCCAAGGCGAAGTGCCCATCGTGGGTAAAATGAGAACCCAGATTGTTGGGGCCAATAGGCTGACTCTGTAAACCACTTAGAGAGGGCTGTAAAGTACTGTAAAGCAGTATATAAGTCTGAGTGTTATTGCTGTTAACCAAAGACTCTCCCAATTCTTTGGTCTGTTTTTAAAGAATCTATTGCGCGTTGCATCACAGACTATTTCCTCTTGCCCAGCGGGGCGGAGATTTGCAAATTCGGCGTGCTAAATTCACTGCTGTTTCCGCCGCTCGTGTTGTGCAAGCCCAGGCGAGCCAGAGAGTGCAAGAGCGTCTGTTGGTGTCCATGAGACAGCAGTTGGTGGGCCTCGCTGAGGTTACTCATCAGGCCGTTCGACATCAGGCAGTGGGTGATGGAATTGCAGCGAGTCAACTTCTCTTCCCAAAACTGTTCGTAGAGTTCCTGCATCTCCTTTTCCATGCGTTTGTTCAGCAGCGAGTTAGAAAGGGGCTCCTTGCAGGGAGCCAAGCTGTTCTCCCCAACGTCGTCCCCGGGCCCCACCTTTAGCACCCTGGGTTTCTGCAACGGGAAGGGAGCATCTAAGAGGTCTGTGGACGAGAACACGGGACCAGACAATTCGTTGTAAGTCTGATACACGATGCAGCCGGAATCGCATTGTGTATGGTCAGCGATATGATCTCCTCCGATATGCAGATCGGGATAATTCTGATATAGACTTTGGCACGACCAAGACCTGTATAAATCCAGCTCTTTCCCACGGTGCTGCTCTTGAACTGGTATGCGCTGAGGAACGGACAGGGGTGTTTTCTGGATTTTGTTCCTTGGGGCATCTTGTCCAGGGATCTGCTGGTGACCTTTGGGATCCATCTTCCCACCACCATGAATCCCCACCAATTTTTCAGCTGCGTCCTGACTGGATTCCGTAAAGAGCTGTTCGTTTTCATCCGTATTTGCCAACTGGCTTTGCCAAGTTTCTTGTCCGACAGTTTTCAGCATCTGGCCTTGACGGGAGTCAAAAGGCTCACCTTTATAGGCGAAGATAGTTAGGAAGCTTTCCGCCAGCATGATGGCTCAGAAGATGACCCTTCAAAAAGACTGCAGAGCAAATGCCTTTAAAAAAAAATATACAGAGAAGTTATTTAGAGAAGAGAAAACACATTCAGTTGTTTAATTCATTGCACCTCGGTTAAGACAGCAGCAAAATATCCTCAGCCTTCTTTAAACCAAGATCTTCCTGGTTTACTGGATTCCAGAATTCCCACATCAGTATGTAGGAATTCTGGGATTTATAGTCGAAAACATCTGGAACGTGTCTCTAACAGTGATTAAATTTTGGCTCTTCCTTTTCTGCACTGCCCTTATGCTAAGCAAAACATATTCTATAATCCCATTAATTTGGCAAGCCATTGCAAAACACCAGGAAGGTAAGAAGGAACATTTAGAGAAACAGGATGGTCTAAGTTATCCACAAGAAAGAGAGAAAAGAAAAGATGATTAAGGAAGCAATGTTTGATGCAATGTCTATGCTGTTTAGCCTCTGATTCATTTTCCTTAGCTGTGTTCCTATTGCACACATAAATCTTTCTTCTCCTTTTTGAAGGAATTAGAAAGTTGGTACATCAATTTATTTTATCAGCAAAACATACAAGTCAGTCAAATTACAGTTTCTTCTTTGGATGAGAAACGTTGAAGCTCAAGGTTGAACTCTGAGCTTCTTATGCTGTCTCCACTTGGTTGTTTTCTTACCAACCGCGTTTCATTACCAAACTAGGTAATATCATCAATGCTAGAAGGAAATGGGGAGTTGCTCTCTTTTTATATATTAGTTTAGTTTAGTTTAGTTTATTGGTTTTTTATACTGCCCTACTCCCAAAGGACTCAGGGCGGTGTACAGCCAAAATAAAAACAAATATATAAAAGTTAAAAGAAAGCTTTTAAAAGACATAATTAAAATATTGGCCGCAACGTGGAAAAAACCAAACTAACCCTGATTAAAATGATAAAAATGTAAATTTACAAATGTAAATTTACAAATTAAAAAATATATTTTATGCCAGCCCGGCTTGTTGAAAGAGAAAGGTTTTGAGACCACGGCAGAAGGTGCGTAGGTCAGGGATAGTTCTTAATTCCGGGGGCCATTCGTTCCAGAGGGCAGGGGCTCCCACGGAGAAGGCTCTCCCCCTGGGTGTCGCCAGTCGACATTGTCTAGCCGACGGCACCATGAGGAGACCCTCTCTATGGGAGCGTACTGGCCGGTGGGAGGCTCTCGGTGGCAGAAGGCGATCTCGTAAGTACCCAGGTCCTAAGCCATGGAGCGCTTTAAAGATAGTAACCAACACCTTGAATCGCATCCGGAAAACCACCGGAAGCCAGTGCAGCTCGCGCAGGAGGGGTGTTACATGGGAGCGTCGCGTCGCCCCCATAATTACCCATGTGGCCGCATTCTGGACCAGTTGAAGCCTCCGGGTGCTCTTCAAGGGGAGCCCCATGTAGAGAGCATTGCAGTAGTCCAGACAGGAAGAGACAAGGGTGTGAGTGACTGTGCGTAGGGCATCCCGATCTAGGAAGGGGCGCAACTGGTAAATCAGGCGAACCTGATAAAAAGCCCCCCTGGCGACAGCCGTCATTAATGGTTTGCCCTGTCAGAAAACAAAATAGGAAACAAAAAGACCAAAACACTTTCCCACCAACTATCAACACCCAGATAAGGACAGATTAACACCAAGAGTAATAATAGACCAACAAACAAGAAACAAGAAGTAAAAAAATACTCCGATCAAGTAACTACTAACTCAGACAAACAAACAGTAAGCAACAGCTCAAACAAGGAACTACCAAGAACACTCCCCATGATACTGATAGGACAAGCCATTTGTATATAAAGAGAGAGCAAATCTAACTCCCTTGAGTTGGATCACTGATGATGTTACCCAGTTTGGTAATGGAAAATCTGTAAGAAAACAAGCAAGTGCAGAGACCACCAAGGACCTCCCAGTTTCTTCTTTGCTTTAATAATTTCCTTCGGGTATTTATGAAAACAGGAGAAATGCGTCCATTCAGTCCAGAATTGCTATGAGGGGCAGCATGTACATTTAATAACTTACTATTTTTAACTCTCACACCTCGTTTATTGTGAGTCTCATTTCTTAAAAAAGAAAAAGGTTAACGGGAAATTGTGGTTGAGCATATGAGGCTCACCCAAACTATGTCCCACATCCAAAGTGCCTCTTCATTTTCATTTTCATTTCATTTTATTAAATTTGTATACCGCCCCATTCTCCCAAAAAGGGACTCGGGGCGGTGCACAGGAAAATAAAACCATATACATAAAAACCGGGAATAAATATATCATAAATATTAAAAACTTATTAAATTAACCCAACCTGTGCTAAAACCAATTAAAACCCCAATAAAATCTAATTCAATTTAAAAACCAGTCGATGTTCTCAGAAGATTAGGCCAGGCCAGCTAAGCGAAAAAAGTGCATTTTTAATTGTTGACGGAAGAGGCGGAGGTTTGTGATATTCCTAAGATCGGGGGGGTAGATCATTCCAGAGGGCAGGGCCCGCCACAGAGAAGGCCCTTCCTCTGGGCGTCGCGAGCCGGCATTGACCGGCCATTGGCACCTGGAGCAGACCCTCTCTGTGGGAGCGGATCGGCCGGAGGGATGTATGGGGTAGGAGGCGGTCTCGCAAATAACTAGGACCCGTGCCATGGAGTGCTTTGATCAAAATTTTCTCAACTTGGTGCCTTGTTCTGAAATCACACAAGTTTACCCAAGTTGTGTAAAGTCCTGCAAGTTAAACAACCACAATGAATTGTTTTTCTAGGCCCAATTTTATACAACGATTTATACAATTTTCTTCCGATTCTGAGTGGCTTAAAATCAAATGTAAAAAACACGTAATACATGTATAAAAAGATCTACGACATTAATAAATATTTTTTTTAAAAAAAAATCTCTTTGGGAAAAGTGCAAAGAAGAGCAACTAAGATGATTCAAAGCCTGGAGACTAAAACACATGAAGAACGGTTGCAGGATTTGGGTTTGGCTAGTCAAGAGAGAAGAAGGATTAAAGGGTGATGGTAGCAGTATTGCAGTATTTGAGAGGCTGCCTCTCAAAGAAGAAGGATCAAATTATTCTCCCAAGCACCAGAGGACAAGACAAAGAAACAATGGATGGAAATTGATCAAGGAGAGAAGCAACCTGGAATTAACTTCCTAACAGTGAGGACAATTAACCATTGAAACAGCTTGCCTTATGGGTGCCTTATCATTGGAGGTTTTTAAGAGACTGGACAGCCACCTGTCTGAACTGGCATAGGATCTCCTATTTGAGCAGGGGGCTGGATTAGAAGACCTCCAAAGTCCCTTCCAGCTCTATTCTGATTCTGATTCTATTAGAATCTATAAATAAAGGCGTAGGTGCCATAAAAAGAAGTTGGAAAGGTCTCTTGAAGAGGATTATTTTTGTCACGTTCTGAAACATCATCAGGATGGGGGCAGATTAAATATGGAGGGGAGAATACTGTAGTCCAGAGGGAGGGGACCACTTGTGTGAATATTTCCCCCCGTTTGATTTCAAGGTGAGTATCCTCTATTACAGGGGTCTCCAACCTTTGCAACTTTAAGTCTGAAGGACTTCAGCTCCCAGAATTCTCCAGCCAGCAAAGCTGGCTGGAGAAGTCTGGGAGCTGAAGTCCTTCAGACTTAAAGTTGCAAAGGTTGGAGACCCCTGCTCTATTACACTGTCTAGTTGGGCAGATTCTGTATAATCTGTTTTAAATGTACCCATAGTCCAAGCGATAAAGTCCTACACTGTAGGAAATTCTACAATATTGTCTGATGGCAAAAGGGTTAACGTAGTATCTCTCCATGTTACAGTTTACCCCAGGTAAATTATAGGAGACGGGGTGCAGAGGTAGATTTTGTACAATATTAAAATAATATAATCCAAGAAGGTAAAACGATAAGGGTATGATTTGCAGATAATCTTAGATTTATATTTGTCCTCAAGCCTTTTGCATCCATATGATACTGTAGATATTACATTGCAAATTTTTTTTAAAAAGATTTTAAAACGTTCATTCCAAAAATGTCACTGATACTTGCAAATCCTACCATGAACTACCATACATTAACCAATTGGATCACAAATTGTCATAGTTTGGAGCCATCTCAAAGTGGCCCCTTCAGAGGAGGGAAGAAAGAGGAAAACAGAAAAGAAAGTATTAAATATACAAGTATATATTCAAGAGCGAGATATAAAGGCGGGGTGGAACATTGTTAGGATAAATAAGCGAAGGTAAGGGAATAAGAAATGATACCAAATTATATTTGGGTTGGCGGAAACACCATCCCAAGGAAACTTAAACTGAGATTTGAAAAAGAAAAAGAAAGGGAGAGAGGAGGAGAGAATGAGAGGAAGATGGGGGAAAGAAGATAGAGGTAAGGAGAGGAGGATGGAAGGGAGAGAAAGAGAAGGAGAGAGGGTAGGAAGGGGAAGAGAGGAGTAAGGGGAGAGGTAAGGGAAGAAGGAAGGAGAAGGAGAGGAGGAAGGAAGGAAGTAGATAAGGGAGGGAGGGAGAAAAGAAAGGGAAGATAAGGTAGTGTTAACAACAGGTGGAAAATAAAGCAACCCAAACTGAACATTATAACCTATTAAATGGAATTACAAATGTATAAAAATGACAACTGTAAAAAAGAATAACAATTATGTGAATGCATACTTAAAACAGTATGTAAGAGAATAAATTTTTTTTAAAAAATTGAGAAGAGAAGGTGGCCCCTTCAGCAAAACATATTCCCAATTACATTTTTGTTTATTTATTTGCATTTATTTCTTAAATGTATGTGCCTCCCATCCCACTAGCAAGCAATTCTGAGAGGCTTGCAAAAAATGCTCTGGATTATAGCCCTAACATATTTTAAATTACATAAAACGTTAACCTTCCTGTGTTTGCAATAAACGTACCTTTGCTGATTACATGCTCTGTGGGATCAGAAGGGAAAACGGCCACAAAATAGAGACAAGGATGATTCTTTTCTGAACTTTTTTTTCAGAGATCGCCCAGATGTTCTACTCTCTACAAGTCATGCTTGAATCTCTGGGATTCTGCAATGTTCACACATTTAACAAGAAGTCACTTCCAGTGAGGGGGGGGGAGGGAAACCTCTGTGGTTACCCCTCCTGCGATAGTAAATCCAAAAAAGGATCTAACTTTTAAAATCTATATTGTGTAACGGGGCAGATAAGTGCTGTTCTCTTGTGACTGGTACAATTTGCGGAACTGCACTGGAAAAAGGAAGTGCGACTTAATTAGGAAAACGAAAAAGTAACTTGCTACCAAGCAGAGGTTATATTGTCTTTTCTGCAGGACGCAGAGAACAGGCTGAATCTTGGAGTTATTATAAGGGGTGGAGGAGAGTTGGGGGGAGCAAAATATAGACCCTCAGGATGAATTTCCACATTTTTTAACAAATCTTTACTTTGGCCCATTCACCTGAATTATTCTCACGATAGATTTAATAGAATAACAGAATTGGAAGGGACCTTGGAGGTGTTCTAGTCCAGCCCCCTGCTCAAGCACAATTATAATTATACAATTCCAGACAAAAGGCTGTCCGATTTCTTTTTAAAAGCCTACAGTGATGGAGCATTCACAACTTCTGGATGATTAATTGTTCTCACTGCCAGGAAATTTCTCCTTATTTCTAGGTTGGTCCTCTCCTTGATTAGTTTCCATCTGTTACTTCTTGTCCTGCCTTCAAAGGGCTTTGGAGAATAGGTTGACTTGACCTCCTCCTCTCTCTCACAGCCCTTCAAATATTGGAGCGTTGCTATCGTGTCTCCTCTGGTCCTTCTCTTCACTAGACTAGCCATGCCCAGTTCCTGCAACCGTTCATCATGGTTTAGCTTTGTTGCTCTTCTCTGCGCTCTTTCTGGAGTCTCAACGTATTTTTGTATCAATTAAAACGGGATGCAGTATTCCAAGTGTGGTAGACCATACCACCTTAGTTATAGCTCACTATTTTATTCATCACACTTTAATACTTTAAAAGCTTCAAGGTCCTAACGATCATCTTCAAAACGCTCCATGGCTCGGGACCTAGTTACATGCAAGACCGCCTCCTGCCCCATACATCCCTTGGACCGATACGCTCTCACAGAGAGGGTCTCCTCAGGGTGCCGTCGATCGGACAATGCCGACTGGCGACACCCAGGGGGAGAGCCTTCTCTGTGGCAGGACCAGCCCTTTGGAAAGACCTACCCCCTGAACTCCGTACCATTGCTGACCTCCGCCTCTTCCGCAAGTGTCTTAAGACGCACCTCTTCCAACTAGCCGACCTTGCGTAACCCCAACATTGCCAGTTCAAATGAGGACTTTAAAATGGTGTTAACACAGGCCCTTAATTATCCCTGTATTTGTGTGTAATTGATTTAATTTTCTGTACGCCGCCCCGAGTCCCTTTGTGGTGAGATGGGTGCGGGTTATAAATATGAAAAATAAATAAATAAATAAAAATACCAAGTTTGCTTAGGGAAAATCATGATTTTCTAGAGTTACAGGATTCTATTCTATTCTTCTTTCCTCTATTCTTTTTTTGTAAAAGTTTATTTTTATTTTTAGACAAACAAAAACATAAAAACATAAAAACATACAACCTTCAGCCATTACACACAGCATGAGTCCTGCAAGGGAGAAGGGTGGTATACAAATTTAATAATAAACCTAAGCATAAACATGTCTTTATTCTATTCTTCTTTCTTCTATTTTTCTTTCCTCTACTCTACTCTACTCTAGTCTACTCTACTCTCTACTGTAGTCTACTCTACTCTACTCTCTACTCTAGTCTACTCTACTCTACTCTCTACTGTAGTCTACTCTACTCTACTCTCTACTGTAGTCTATTCTACTCTACTCTCTACTATAGTCTACTCTACTCTACTCTCTATTCTCTTCGATCACAAAGAGACGTGTTGCCTCCCCTCCCCTGAATCCCAGATCTTCTGCAACCTCCTGCATAGGCCAGAACTCCCAGGCAGTCTCGGTGCTGGACTCCAGCTCCTATCACTCCCCTCTTGCTAGTCGGGAGGCGCAGGCACCGCAACACCCACCCATCTGAAAGATCGACAAGAGAGGGAGAAAAAAAGTCCGTCTGATGGCCTTTGCAGGAACACTCGCCGCAGTCCCCCGCCGGCCCGCAAGGGGCGCAGAAGAGCAATAACCAAGGAAAGGAGAGACCGGGGGCGGGGGGGGAGGGCTGCTCTTTGAGTGGCAGCGCGAGTGGCCATTCTGAACGGACGGGCCTCGCTGGCGGTTGTGTTCCCATAGCAACGGCGGGCCGCGGCCAAGTATGGCCGCCCTTCGAGTGTATTACACCAGCGTGACGGGCTCCAGGGAGGTGAGGGGCAGGCTGAGGGGGGCGACCGCGCCCGAGAGCCCCTTACAAGGCGGGCTGCTTGGGAGGGCGAGCTGCCCCGAGCCTTTCTGCAAATCGTCGCCCTCCGGGAGGGCGGAGACTACAGGACCCATCATCCCCAGCCCCTTCCTTGTGGCTGAGATTGCAGGTCCCCTCCCCCTCCAGAGACGTGGGGACCACAATTCCAGTCATTCTCAGCGCCCTTCGCCTGTCTGGGAACTTCGAGCCCCCCAAGCATCCATTGTGTGGAAATACAAGCCCAAGTACTCTTCCAAAGACTGGGATCCCAATTCCCATCTCCCTCTCCAGCATCTTTCATTGAGTGTTGAAGTACAACCCTTGGATCCCCAACTCCCATCACCTCAGGCTGGAAAGGCTGACCCATCTCTGAGGGGATGGGGCATCCTGAGTAAGGGGAGAGAGTCAGGGAAGTGGATCCCCCAGGCAGGCTGTTTTGAATTCAAGAGATCAATAAAAGGCTTGCAATGAGATCAGTGTTGGGTAAGGGCTCTCAAATGCACAAACTCTGGTCTGCATGGGCTTCTGGAGAAGAGGGGCTCCTTTGGGCTTCTTTGGAGCTGCTGAGAATAGAAATGAGACATTTCCCCACTCCTTCCTACAGTAGCAGTGATCATATTACCTAGTTGGGTAGTGAAATGTCTTCAAGAAAGCTACCAAGCTCAGAAAGCACCAAGGACCCCAACAGTTCAACTCAGAGCTACAATACACTCTTCCAATGAAGTAATACTATAATATTCATTGGAACCTTCTTGCAAATCCACTGAAATGGGACAGCCAACATCAGTGCTAGAAGCGACTGTATAAAGACAGCAAACCCCACTCCCTTCTAGCACTGATGCTGTTACCTAGTTGCGTATTGAAATGCCTGCAAAGAAACAAACTCGGCACCAAGAACTTCACAGTGTTCAAGCCTGAGTTAAAAATATTATCTACTATTGGTACTTGGATTGACAATTCAACCTATATATCTGATGCATTTCATCTGCCACCTCAATTCTTAAAGACTCTAGGCACTTTACAGATTTAAAGAAGTGCAAGTTGTGCTATCATGTTTTTAATATAAATATGTGTGTGTGTGTGTGTGTGTAGTATGTATGTGTGTATGTATGTATGTGTGTGTGTGAGTGTGTATATTCGTAGATTTTCACGGGTGTAAGTATGCTGGTCTTGTATTCGGGTGTTTTCTCGTGTAAGAATGAGATTGTCTTTGCAACGTTTCAGCAAGATCTCACTTGCCATCTTCAGGCGTCGGTCTGTGGCTGTGTAGATGCCGCCCTTCCTTAAAACTTGGTGAGGGGTGTGTGGAGTGCTGACTCTATTGTTGTGAGTGGGTTGATTGGCAACATATATATATATATGTTGGAAGCAAAAATAATTCCTAATACAGGCATTCCATTCAAGGCACATTTTTTTAACATTCAAAAACTGCCACTCTTAAAAATAGAAACACAAACTATGGCTCAAAATAAATTAGTTTCAGAAAAATCAGTAGAAATAGTACTACAAGAAAGCTGTGCCAAGAATAAGACATCAAAAATATGTAGTTGTCAGAAGTAGTACACAGGGATGGGCAGACTTTTAAATAGAAACCATTTCTGCACAAGTTTAACAAATACTAATTAGTTGTCTGGGTTCTTCCTTTTTCCCGTAGCATAATGATCTGGAAGAAAAGTTTGAATTTGCTTCAGGAAATATTCAGGGGATTGTAACCCATATGGGGCTTTGTTAATGAATGTACCTTTGTTCTCTATTACCAAACTTTTAACTAAAAAAAAGAATTTATTGTGATATAAACAGTGATTTTTACCTTGGCAGAGGGCAGGGAGGAGGGAAATGCAAAATTACTAAAATTAAGATGCGTAATTTGGGTGAGAAGCTGTATTGAAGGGCTATTCTCAAAAGTGGGCACGAATCCTGAGGAAGCTGCATTTTTAGCCCCAGCTAAAGTCACCCACTTTTGAACTAACTCTTTTTGACATGAAGTTAGCTTCCAGATCTTCTAACTAAAACCTGGAATCGCCCCAAGCGGAGGACTAGGGCTGCCCCATGGCAACACCTGGATGTGAAGTGTTAAGAGATGCTATCAGATCTGTGACACCCAGAAGTCTCTACCCTCCCTCTTCACCAAAACTGTTGGTATCCTATCTAGGTGAAGCAGAGGCAGTCTGAGGTTCTTCGTATTCTGGATGGGAACCGCATGAAGTACCAGTTGGTGGATGTCTCTCTCAGTGAAAGTTTGCTGCAAGAGATGAGGGACAAAATTGGCAAGGCTGATGCAGTCCCGCCTCAGATCTTTAATGGAGACGAGTATTGCGGGGTAAGGCAAATCAGACCGGGGGAGGCAATCAAATTATGGATTCGGTTATAAGGGCTGGAAAACAAGTTGGACAGCACCAACGGAAGGTGAATGAAAGCACACGTATTCAAAATGTATTTCGCCTGTCAATATAATGTCTCGTTAACCTTCCCTCTCCCAAAAAGAAGAAAACAATTCTGGAATTTATTCACTTCCTCCATTTCTTGCTTTTTTTCTTCCCTCATTGGCACCATCTCCACCTTATTTCTTCTTCGAACATTGGCATCATCCCCAGTGCAGGTTACATATTGACTATGCTATTATTTCCAAGTGGAGAAAAGGGGTGGAGGGGAGAAAGGATAGGGAACTACATTACACCAATGAGCTGTTATTAAGTCATCCGAAGGGCACAAAAGAACCAAACAACGTTCCCATTTTTAGGGTTGACCTACCAATCAGATTTGCAGAAGGGTAAGTTGTCCCTAGAGAAGGTCACGTAGTTTTGTTTTTGATAGGAAAATATTCTTGCTTGTTATGTAGCGGAAATCACATATTTTACCATCTTCTGACAAAAGAAAAAGTTTGTCCCACCATATAGCTTTTTTTTCTGCGTTCTCCTTCCAACAATCCAAATTAGCAAATAAAGGTTGATAAAGAGTTCTCAGACCATGGTAACCTAACGTATGGTTTCGTTCAGTGTAGCATATTCTTTGACGCTCCTTGTTAACAAATCATGGTTTAATGTGATTTCTGTAGTCAGTGAGTGATTGGCATAATCCAGTAATCTTAGGAATGGAATGGCCATTTGAATCTAGGATAATCAGATTCAAGCTCAGCAGTAACAGCATTCTGAAGAAAAGTGACATCCAGCAGAATGTGACTTTCATCCCAGTGCCCTGCTGCTTTCTTAACTCCGTTAACTTCTATCTTTTGTATTTGTTTCAGGACTTTGAGATGCTGTATGAAGCAACTGAAAATGAAGAAGTTAAGAAATTCCTTAAGGTAGCAGCTGTAGATAGAATGGGGGGAAATGTGGCAACAATTTGAAGATGTTTCTTTATATAAGTGTTCAATGCTTAAACCATTTTTTTAAAAACAAAAGTTTAATGGAACAGGAATTTTGTATGTCAGAGAAATTCAGCTCCCTGTGAAGGACTTGGGAATTGCAAAAAAGTAATGTCCGCTCTTTCAGCTTTTTGTATAAGGTTTACTATGAAGACAAGGCAGTAACACTTTCTCTGATAGTAGGAGAACACAAAAAGTGAGCCATTACTTTGTGGTAGCTGGGAGAGACACACAGTTAAACACGCCAACTTGAAATCTCTACTACCAGATAGGATTTTGACTCATTTAGAACGCCAGAGTGGAAGACCAAATGAAATCTATCTTTTGAAGTTGTGACTTCGTATACCGATATTATCTGGATGAATAAAATAATAAAGTGAAGTTATTCAGAGCTGTCCTGTCTCCTTTGAGAACATAATTCCTGCAAATTCGTGTGTTGCCTTCAGGTAAAGGTAAGGCAAAGGTTCCCCTCACACATATGTGTTAGTCCTTCCCGACTCTAGGGGGTGGTGCTCATCATGTTTCTAAGCCTAAGAGCTAGCACTGTCCAAAGACGTCTCCGTGGTCATGTGGCCGGCATGACTAAATGCCAAAGGGGCACAGAACACTGTTACCTTTCCACTAAAGGTGGTTCCTATTTTTCTACTTGCATTTTTAATGTGCTTTTGAACTGCTAGGCTGGCAGAAGCTTGGACAAGTAACAGGAGATCACTCCGTTACGTGGTGCTAGGGATTCGAACCGCTGAACTGCTGATCAACAAGCGCAGTGTCTTAGCCATTGAGCCATGTGTTGCCTTTAGGTTGAATCAATCCTTGAACTGATTTGGAAGCAGGGACTTTTTTTCCTCAAAGTTTTTTCTTTAAAAGAGATTTCTGTACTGTAAAATCCAAAAATACTGATAGATTCCCTTTGGTTTTCAGTGGTTCCATTTCTGTTGCCTATGAGAAGTTATTGAAGATATAGAAAACGTTAAAAGTATAAAGAGGATTCCTAGGCACTAGAAAGCTGGCGATCGCCATACCTGAAGCGAAAGCAGCAGTTAAAAAGAACAATGATTGTTTTGAGTGTAAAAGTAGAAAAAAAAATCTATTATGAAATTGCACATGATTATAACAGAAAACAGCAGAAGATGTGCAGCTTTTATGAACAGACTTCTGGAATCGGAAGCTGGTGCAACGTCCTCATTGCCACGATTAAGCTCAGCGTAACAGACAAAATGACAATCTATTCAAAAATCCGTGATTCCTATCACATACTTTTAAAAAAAGATTTCTGATTGAACTTTCCTAATTCAGAGCCCAGGGCCATCATGAAATAGGGAAAAGAAAAGTTTCAAAGGAGTTGTGAACTGCTATCATTTAGGAAAAGGAACAGGACTGCCAGCCAAAGAGACTCGAGCGCAGTGGGATTATGAGAGAAAAACTGAAGTCATGAACAGATACCAAGATCTGATAGGCCAGAAGGTGGGTGATCAAAGGCCCAAAGAGGAACTAGCAGAACCCCAGCAACAACAGATCACTAGTGCCATTCCCAGAGTTGCAAGATGCCCAAAGGGGCAAGGAGTGGTTAGAATGCAGAATTGCAGGCAAAACTCTGCCCACAGCCTGGAATTCCATCTTGGTGGGGTTCAAGGTTGACTCAGCCTTCCGAGGTCGGTAAAATGAGGATGACCCAGATTGTTGGGGGGGGGGGGGTGTTGCAACACGTAAATAATGCTGCTATACTGTAAAAACTGCCTAGAGAGTGCTGTGAAGCGCTACGGGGCGGTATGTAACCCTAACACTGGTGCTAATTACCACGTAGCAGGCCAAGCAACGGCGCTAGCTCAGGTTAGCGGCAGACAAAACAAAAGGACAACTGCTAATGATAATAGGGCTCCTGGGAATGACAATCAAGCCAAAACCACAAGGCTCGCCTGTGTAAGAGGAAAAGTGCAGGCCATAGGGATGTGGGCAACTATGGCAACTTAACACCTGTGGACTTCAGGTCCCCAAATTCCTAGGAGTTGGGAGTCCACAGGTCGTAAAGTTGCCAGAGTTGCCCATCCTTGTTGCAGAATTTAAAAATTACAGAATAAAAGATACAGCCATAGAGCAGGGGTCTCCAACCTTTGCAACTTTAAGTCTGAAGGACTTCAGCTCCCAGACTTTAAGTCTGAAGCTCCCAGACTTCAGACTTAAAGTTGCAAAGGTTGGAGACCCCTGCCGTAGAGGATGTAGGATACAAAGAATGACTTACAGGTTTAGTGTAATAACAAGAGACTGATTATAAGAAATTAAGAGTATAACAAATCTGAGTTACAATATACTCATTTAATGCAAAAATTAATGAGATTTGAGCACAGGATTACTCCAACAGGAATAGGAAATTAAACAATAGACTTAAGAGATAAGGTGGTTGTCTAACATAGGCTTTCCAATAGCAATGAATTAGCAACCCATATTTGATCTAAATACATATTTGATCTAAATATATTTAGATCAATATATTTGAGTGAAAAACTTTGGGGAACCATCTTCGGCCACTGGATACAGAATTTATCCCATCTTGAGTTTCTTACCATCAAAACCCATCTCAAACCTGCAGAGTATTCTCTGTCCAATCTCAGCCCAAGAGCCAGGAACAACTAGGAATGATCATTGGTGCAAAAAGCATATAGTATGAACTAAGAAGAGATGGTCCTCTTTTTTTCTTTTGGAATCCGGAACTGGTAAAACCAGACATTCTACATTAGCATTTCTCAACCTTGGCAACTTTAAGATGGGTGGACTTCAACTCCCAGAATTCTCCAGCCAACCATGATGTGGAATTCTGGGGGCTGAAATCTGCCCATCTTAAAAGTTGGCAAGGCTGAGAAATATTGCTCTACAATACTGCATATTTCCAAAGAAAAACAGCATAAACATTTCCCCCCCGAAAACAACACAAAAGAAAAGCAATTACTGTATTTTGACTCTCAAAGGCCTCATGAAAGCTAACACAGATAAAATAATGCACATATCATAAAGTTAGCCAACTCCTGCAGAACTTAAATTCTGGAGGGAACCAACTGACAGGAATCTAAGATTTTTTAAAAAAACACCATGTTGATTTGTGTATTTATCTGCATGTATTATTAAGTGGGGAAGGGAATATTTGGATGGAATCTTCTACATTAACTTTGGTTCTCTGCATGGGCTGAGAATACAACATACATGAGATAAAAAGGCAACATACATCTATCTATCTGGATTTCTTGATATTCCCCAAGCTTGATCATATCTGCATATGATTTGTTATGATTTGACTAAATAATATCATCGATGCTCCTTTTTTATACAGCTTGCCTTGCCGGATGTGGCTAGGAGTGTGGTTTTTCTCCTTGCTACCTCCTTGATTAGGGTGATATTTTCTGCTTGATTGTTTCTCTGGTGTTAATCCCTGCTTATCTAGTTCTTGACTGTTGAAGGAGATGTGTTAATCGAAGAACTGCCAAGGAGAAAACCATTGCTCACCAGTGCTGGCAGGGTAAGCTGCTGCATGAAAATGGAAAGCCAACCCCAGGCTTAATCTCACTGATGATGTTATCTTGTTGGGTAAGGAAACATCTGCAAGCAAAAAGCCAAGCTCCGAGAGCACCAAGGACTTCACAGTTCAACACTGAGCAATATGTATATATTGGTATATTCCTTTCTATTGGATTTATCTATACTGATGTGATTTGATTAAGGCTTCGTGATTCAGTTGCATTTCTACAACTTTCCAAATCCATAGGAGGGAGACACATTTTCCAGCATTACTTGTAGCTAATAGGTTTCTTGGGATGGGGGTCTTGCCCGTATCTTTGATCGTTGTTACGCATTGTGAAAATACTAGGAGTTTGACAAACTGCTAAAGGCAACTTCACAGCATTGCAAAACCAGGCTGAAAAATCAGTTGAACGTCCTGTATCATAGAGACCTACAAGCTTCATTCCTGCAAATGACCTTTATTCAGTTTGGTTTCATATTGGACCCTTGATTTTAACACCTCTCATCTTGCATAGAAAACGTTTTACAAGCTCAATATATCAAACTAAGCATTATTCTAATTCATAATTACTTGACCTTGTTTCTTAATAATAATAAAAAGCAAAAAACAAAAAGTATTTTGGCCCCATATTACATTTGCTTCACATTCTAGCGAAATAAGAACTATTTTGTTATTTTTCATAAATTCAGAGGGTTAGAAATACACATTTTACTGAGACTGCACAAAAATCTTGCCTTTCCCTAAGACCATCATTGTGTTCTGATCAACCCTGGCAAATCCTGCCCTGATTCCATCAATGAGACCCCAATGGCATCAATCTACGTTACAAAAGAACAAAAGAACAACTCTACAAACATCCTAACTACAAGTCATTGCAAACTTCGGCTATACGACATTGCAATTTTTTAGAAACAGCCATCAAAAGAAAAGTCAAACTTTAGGACATCCTATTTGTCATTTCGGTTTTTTTGAAGCAGTAGAGGCACTGGGGTTTATTAATGAACATTTGTGCAGCGAGATTTTCTCTACATCTGCAAGTATAATTACAGATCTGTGTCGCAGAGAGAAAAAATAAAATGCTTTTGTTAATTTTTTTTAAAAAAAGAGGGGGGTGAGAACTTTTATGCAACTGCCAGGGAATAAATCATCCATTATAAGAGTCAAAATTCAATCAAGGGTTTCTAGAAGCTTCATTTAATTTCTCTCTCTTTCTCTCACTGTGGCACAGTTGTATTTATTATTATTATTATCATCATCATCATCATTCATAATGATAATACTATTTGGTGTGGCTTCTTGTTAATCCTATAGGGCAGAATATTGTAGAGAGCAGCCAGTAATTTGGGGGGAAAACAACAAAACCTTCGCTTCTTTTTTCTCCAAGCGCATTGGTGTTTGCTATTGTAAGGAAGAAAAGCTGTAGGATTTTCTCTTCGCAGAATTTTTAAGGCTTGAGGCTGGGAGGAAGGAGGGGAGGAAGGATTCACACCGCTTGTTTTGCTAGCGCTTCTGCCTCCTGGAAAGACAATGAGAGAAATGTTAGCCAAGTTTATTTTTAATAAATAAAACAATTTGGTTACCTGTATGGGGAGTCCTCGACAACCGTAATTGAACCCAAAATTTTGGTTGTTGAATTAAGATGCTTGTTAAGTGAATTTTGACTCATTTCACCACCTTTCTTGGCACAGTTGTTAAGTGAATCATTGTGGTTGATAAGTTAGTAACCTGGTTGTTAAGTGAACCTGGCTTCTCCATTGATTTTGCTTGTCGGAAGGTCACAAAAGGGAATCATATGATCTTGGGACATAGCAACCGTCATAAATATGAGCCAGTTGCCAAGCATCTGAATTTTGATCATACGTTCATGGGGATGGTGCAAATGTTGTAACTATGGAAAAACGGTCATAAGTCACTTTTTTACCAGTGCCGTTGTAACTTTGAATGGTTGTAACTTTGAATGTTGTAAGTCGAGGACTACTTGTATTGGTTTCAATAGCTGTTGGAGCAGGACAAGACCAAATAAACAGTGTGGCCTTTGACAAACTATGAACTGGCAACATCCCAAATAAGTACTTCCTGTTCACAATGCAATCCACATTCTTATTTTGGTCATAGGTAAAGGTTCCCCTCGCACATATGTACTAGTTGTTCTCAACTCTAGGGGGCAGTGCTCATCTCCATTTCAAACCCGAAGAGCCAGCACTGTCCGAAGATGTCTCTGTGGTCATGTGGCCGACATGACTAAACACCAAAGGCGCACGGAACGCTGTTACCTTCCCACCAAAGGCGGTCCCTATTTTTCCTACTTGCATTTTTACATGCTTTCGAACTGCTAGGTTGGCAGAAGCTGGGACAAGTAGCGGGAGCTCACTCCGTTACGTAGCACTAGGGATTCGAACTGCTGACCTTTCTAATCGACAAGCTCAGGATCTTAGCCACTGAGTCACCGGTCCCTTTATTTTGGTCATAAATTGGCATAAAAGACAAGGAAGAAAAATTACATCTGCTTCAGTAATACCACTGAAGCTTTTAAGAGGAAAAGAAAGATAATCAAAAGCCAGGATGGCTAACATAATATTATACATTGGAACACTAAACTATTTATATTAAAAATTCTTAGTATTCATCCTAAGACCAGACTAAAGGGACAGTCACAGAACAAAGATGTAAAAAAACAGATGAAGATAAAATAAACAAGGAAGCTCCTCAGCTTTTAAAATATAAAAGGTCTATTCTCTCTTACCCATGCTCAGCATACTCTAATATCTTTTTTGCAAATTTTAACTGCTGCCAGAGACAAATCTAGCGCTGTTTCATGTAATAAAGTGTTTCTTATCGGAGAGGAGAAAATCCAGGAAAAAAAGCTCTTGTGGTGAGAGAAAATAAACTTAAAATGCAACACTTGCATTTAGACCAGGAATCTCCAAACTCGTCCACGTTACGACTTGTGGACTTCAACTCCCAGCTTGCTGACTGGGGGATTCTGGGAGTTGAAGTCCACAAGTCTTAATGTGGCCGAGTTTGGAGACTCCCAGTTTAGATTTTCAAAGCACAGGAAACAGAGTTCAAGCAACTGTGGCAATACCTACCTTGGAACCAGGTGGGGGAGTCAAGCCTAAAAAAGCATAGACGGCATTATTCTCTCTAGCTTCAAAGAAAGCGTCATAATCCTTTGGGATGGGAGAGGGAAGAAAAGAAAAATCAGTACATAGCCCTTAGAAACCAGTTTGTAGTATTTGATCTTTGGGGAAAAGGAACTCATGAAGACACATCATGCCTATTTACATGTATACAGTTTACAGTTTTATTTGATTTGTGTACAGCCACAGTAAAATAGGTGATACAAAATCTAAAAGAATATATTAAACAATATTAAATAAGTTGGCCTACATATTTAAAATCCCATGCTAAAATTACTTTAAAAGCCCTTTAAAACTATGACAGGCCGGCAGCACAGAATAAATGCGTCTTCAGGGCCCGACATGATCATCAGATCATTAGTATTTCGTATACAGTAATTAACACGCTCTGATGCGAAGGAGTTCTACTCTCCCTCCTCACCTGAAAAAAACTCTGTTCCAACTTCCAGTTGCCTCACATTCCGTTACCTCAGTTCAAACTGGCAGATGTTCCACTCCTTTACTCAGGAGGGGTCTGGGGGACTCCTTACAGTACTAAATGTTGGTACTTCACCAAAATGTCTATCCCTTCCACCTATGGAACTGCTTCCATAGATCTCAAGGCAACAGGAGCAATATTCTCTTATGTGTTTTAATCACCAACCACCACTCAGCCAATGGATTCAACCGGATTTCTCCTGCGCTGCCCCATCACATAGTTTCATTGTGAAGCACGGGTATCCAGCTAGTATTAATATATTTCCCATTTTTTCGTGATACTCAAGGAAGCAGAGGAACCTATCCAACACTTTACTAAGCTCTGAACTAGACGATTATTTTCAAGCGACATCCTAGAATTCCATCTTAACACTCAATACTTTTTTTTTAATGAAATTTATTCTGTCCATTACAATTGACTTCATAAGCCCATCCTTTATTCTTAGGCTATTCCATTAGCAAGAAACAAAAGTAGTTATGATAGGGAATTCATCCCTGGAGAATTGGACTTGGCTGGTTCAGTAACATCTTGCTGGCTTTAAAAACCAACACACCCTCCCCAACCTCCTCACTGTCTGAATTTTCTGCTGGCTGCTGGCGGGCCACAACACCTAGCAGATTTTCAGCACAAATGGAAATAAATGGAGGCTGTTGCTCACCCCAAGGTACTGGCTGTCATTAAAGATTCGTGGAGGCAATGGATTCCCGGTGGCTGGCCGACTCTCTTCTGGGACATTCTCCCTCATCCATTTGCGATTCTCTTCATTGGCTGCAATGTCTTTCTCTTCAAACTCAATCTTATTGACTTCAAAGAAGCCGACCACATCTTGCTGCTGCTTTTTAATCTAGGACAAAGATATATAAATCAATGACTTCTTAGTTCCTTCTCTGTGTGAACGTGGAGAAGAACCAACCATCTCGCGTGCATACAGTGTCCTTCAACATGTACAGAGGCAGACTCATGCTGGTGAGAGAAAACTAGCATTAGCACTTAGACTTATATACCACTTCACAGTGCTTTACAGCCCTCTCTAAGCGGTTTATAGAGTCATGCTGTAAAACAATCTGGATCCTCATTTTATCCACCATGGAAAGATGGAAGGCTGAGTCAACCTTGAGCTGGTCGGGATCGAACTGCTGGCACAGTTAACTGCATTTTAACCACTGGGAAGGAAGGAAGGAAGGAAGGAAGGAAGGAAGGAAGGAAGGAAGGAAGGAAGGAAGGAGAAATAGAACTTAGACTTATATACCGTTTCGTAGTGCTTTACAGTCCTGTCTAAGCGGTTTACAGAGTCAGCATATTGCCCCCAAACAATCTGGGTCCCCATTTTATCCACCATGGAAAGATGGAAGGCTGAGTCAACCTTGAGCTGGTCGGGATCGAACTGCTGGCACAGTTAACTGCATTTTAACCACTGGGAAGGAAGGAAGGAAGGAAGGAAGGAAGGAAGGAAGGAAGGAAGGAAGGAAGGAAGGAAGGAAGGAGGAATAGAACTTAGACTTATATACCGCTTCGTAGTGCTTTACAATCCTGTCTAAGCGGTTTACAGAGTCAGCATATTGCCCCCAAACAATCTTGGAAGGATGGAAGACAGAGTCAACCTTGAGCCAGTCATGATCAAACTGTTGGCAGTGGGCATAATTACCCTACAATATTGCATTGTAACCACTGGGAAGGGAAGGAGGGAGGGAGGGAGGGAGGGAGGGAGGGAGGGAAGGCTGAGTCAACCTAGCGCCTGGTGAGGTTTGAACTGCCAGATTGCAGGCCGCTGGTGATCAGGAGAAGTAGCCTGCAGTACTGCATTCTAACCACTGTGCCACCACAGCTCTTGTCCATGTGCTGTCGATGTGGCCCAATACTGAGTGCATGTCATTTAGTTTTAATCCTACTTATCCTATATACTGTTAACACGTTACATTTCTATGATTTATTTTATAACTATTTAACTTGTTCAGTGTTGAATGTTGTCTCTAAATTAAAGGTGCTTCTGACAAGAATTTTAAAAAAAAGGAAGCTCCTTCTGGCTCCCTCTAGTGTCCAACCTTCAAAATCTCATCTTATTTTTCAAAACAAAAACATTTTCCCATGAGAAGGATTCTTATATGAATTCCAAAATCTTATTTAAAATACTTCTGGATCCTTTATCTATTTCCAAAAACAAACTAATAACTCTTTTGCTGTCAAAAGAAAAAAAAATCCTTAAATTCCTTAAACCTGTATTTAAAACTTATTTTGCTAAGAATTGAAAGGAACTCAACCCTGTATATAAAGAGAGCAACAGAGGAAACCTAGACATGTATATGCCCTGCCCAATTTCCTCCACAATCACAAGGCAATATACACAGACATTGTATTTCCATTTTTCCAACAACCACAAATTGTGAGCTTTTAGATTAGATTAGATTAGATTAGATTAGATTAGATTAGATTAGATTAGATTAGATTAACAGAGTGGGAAGGGGCCTTATAGGTCATCTAGTCCAACCCCCTGCCCAAGCAGGAGACCCTACACCATTTCTGACAAATAGCAGTCCCATCTCTTCTTGAAAGCCTCCAGGGATGAAGCCCTCACAACCTCCGAAGGCAACTTCTGTTCCATGGGTTGATGGTTCTCCCTGTCAGAAAGTTCCTCCACATTTCCAGGTTGAATCTCTCCTTGGTCAGTTTCCATCCATTATTCCTTGTCTGGCCTTCCAGTGCTTTGGAAAATAGCGTGACCCTTTTCCTCTTTAATTCCAGGGTGAACCAGAAAGTGAAATTCCCCAGTCCAACATTCTATCACATGGTTTATCTCATAAGGAGGGAATCACACATATTTGCTTGAGGTTTCTACTATTTCCAGAGTTTATGCAACCTTGCCAATAGAATGTTTAAGCCCTGTACACATCGGTTCATCTGAACATAATGATTTATCACAGTTACCTTAACATGCTTAATTACTCAATTTTTGGACAGGAAGACTTAATTGTTGCTTTTGCACCAACAATTTCCTTCTTGGAGTAAAAACTCTCAATTATAGTCTCCAACCTTTCCTTCCATTGCTTCAGAGACATGAATGATTATGAGGAATCTGGTTGTTAACCAGAGACTGTGGACTTCAGGACGCACACCTGATCCCCCCCTGATCAGCCTTATTCCCAGGAAGCCAGAATAAAGAGTGGCTGACTAGAAGCTAATGAGAAAACCAGAATGGAAGAGGTGACATGACTTCTAATTCCAGCCAGATGCAGGACTTTTCTCAAGCAGCTTGTCCATATATGGGCAAGCAAAAACACTCCAGTCCTCCAACCAAGCAGATGTGAGAGCAACAGACAAGCAAACCAACTCCAAATATGGTTTCTGAGCTGTCTGGTATGTAGGAAGACAAACTGAAAGAGGAAATGAGGGGAAGAAATGCCAGCCAATTCTTTGGCTTTGCAATGGACAGTTGCCATGGGCCGATCTTGGATCCATGGGTATTTGAGGAGCCTTAGGGTCAAAAGAGAAAGACGTGCAGAAGGATGAGAATGTGGACCGACATCACTGCAACCCCGAGGAGCACACACAATCTTAGGGTGCGAATTTTAAAGATCTGGTAGAGTACGTGCGTGCGTATCTGTGTCTTATCACTTGGAGTCATTGTTGACTCTTCGCAATTGCTTGGACAAGTCCCTGCAGTTTTCTTAGCAAGTTTTCACAAGTGGTTTACCATTGGCTCTTTCCTAAGGTTGAGACAGAGGAACTGCCCCAAGGTCACTGGCCTTAGGCTTTGGGCCTAAGGCAGGACTAAAACTCACAGTCTCCCCCTTTTAACCTGATGCCTTCACTGCTAAGACCAACAAGCTCTCTAAAATGGCCTTTCGGGTGCGTTTCAAGGTGTTGGTCATCATCTTTAAAGCGCTCCATGGCACAGGACCTAGCTATTTGCGGGATCGTATCCTGCCCCGTACATCCCTTCGGCCAATTCGCTCCCACAGAGAGGGACTTCTCCGGGTGCCGTCCACTAGGCAATGCCAGCAGGCGACGCCCAGGGGAAGGGCCTTCTCTGTGATGGGCCCGACCCTTTGGAACGACCTACCCCCAGATATCAGAACTACCACGGACCTCCGCTCCTTCCGCCAGAAACTTAAAACACACCTGTTTCATCAAGCCGGCTTTGCCTAACTTATGCTTCTCACTCCAGTCTGCAATTTAAATTATTTTATTTGGTTTTATGGGTTCAGTTTTAACTTTTATAAATTTGTACAGGGTTATTTAATTTGATTTTAACTTTGTATGTATTGTAATGTTTTTAGTAGTTTTTAATTTTACCTGTACACCGCCCTGAGTCCCCTCGGGAAGAGGGGGCGGTCTAGAAATCCAATAAAATAAATAAAATAGGAATAAGAATAGGAATAGGAATAGGAATAGGAATAGGAGAGAAGAGAAGAGAAGAGAAGAGAAGAGAAGAGAAGAGAAGAGAAGAGAAGAGAAGAGAAGAGAAGAGAAGAGAAGAGAAGGATGGAAGGGAATCACAGTTAAGTAGCCTAAATGGACTTTAGAAGGAAAAATATTCTAAGATCTTAAAACAACAAGAGCAAAAACTTTCAAATGGGCTTCATTTATTTTGATAGCATGTCTATGGAGATTCTCAGCCATCCAGGTCATGGTTGTCCCAAAGGTAGTTTTTTTCAAGAAGGAAATGGAGTTTCTGGTTTTTCTTTGAAAACATTTCGCTTCTCATCCAAGAAGCTTCTTCAGCTCTGACTGGATTATGGGGAATGGAAAGATTTATATTCCTTGCAAACAGCTCCACTATATTCCCCTGAAATGCAATGGATTTATTGCCCTCATTGGCAGCCCAGTAATCTGACCACTGTCTAGAGCAGAAGTGGGGAATTATGACTTGTGGGACATAGTGGCTAAGACGCTGAGCTTGTCGATCAGAAAGGTTGGCAGGTTGGCAGTTCGGCGGTTCGAATCCCTAACGTTGCATAATGGAGTGAGCTCCCACTACTAGTCCCAGCTTCTGCCAACCTAGCAGCACATAAAAATGCAAGTAGAAAAATAGGAACCACCTTTGGTGGGAAGGGAACAGTGTTCCGTGCGCCTTTGGTGTTCAGCCATGCCAGCCACATGACCACGGAGACATCTTCAGACAGTGCTGGCTCTCCAGCTTTGAAATGGAGATGAGCACCGCCCTCTAGAGTCAGGAATGACTAGCAGATATACACAAGGGGAATCTTCACCTTTTACCTTTGATCTGACCGCTGTCTAGAGCAAAGGTGGGGAATTATGGGGCCTTTATGACTTGTGGACTTCAACTCCCAGAATTCCTGATAAATAATTTGGGAGTTGAAGTCCACAAGTCATGCAAAGGGTTGTAGTTGCCCACCTCTGCTCCTTCAGTTGGCTTTACGGCTAGGATTGAAATAAGGCAGCCTTTTCCCCAACGCATCCCAGAGGCCATGATCCAGAGCCACAGGCATGTCATCTCGCTATCTGCTTCCTGCAGATTACTTGCCATTTGCGCTTGGCAAAATTCCTTTAAGTCACAAATTGTCTTCAAAGTTTAGAGCGGAAACAACTCAATGCAGGAGTGAGATTGAGCCAGTCTGGAAGGAAAAGCAACAGGCAAGCAAAAGAATCTTGGAAGAGCGATGCACGGTATGCGGGAGGCTCTGGGATGATTTGGAAGGGACATGTCAGTGCCCCCCCCCCCCGAAGAACCAAGAAAGACCCGTGGAGTTACTTCTGAGAGGCTCCTTTTATTGTTCCTTACCTAGAGACAATAGGGAAGCGGTGCCTCAGTGGCTAAGAAGCTGAGCTTGCCGATCAGAAAAGTCAGCAGTTCGAATCCCTAGCGCCTGCGTAATGGAGTGATCTCCTGTGACTTGTCCCAGCTTCAACGTAGCAGTTCAAAAGCACATAAAAAATGCAAAATAGGGACCACCTTTGGTGGGAAGGTAACAGTGTTCTGTGCGGCTTCGGCATTTAGTCATGCCGGCCACATGACCATGGAGACGTCTTCGGACAGTGCTGGCTCTTCGGCTTTGAAACGGAGATGAGCACCGCCCCCTAGAGTCGGGAACAACCAGCCAGGGTTGTGATTTGCGGGTTCTCTGAACTGGGCAGATTCTTAACTAGAGGTTTCCCCGAACCTGTGCGAACCCACAGCAGCCCACTCCTGGCAAGGATGCTCCAATGTCTTCCAGGTAAAATGCTGGTTTTCTCTCCAAATGGGGTTGATGCACTTGAGCCTTATACAGTATGCCAGCCTTGTTTTTAAGGCAGGTGATTGCCTCGGTTTTTGAAATTTAGGAATCACACCTAATTCCTGATGGGCTCATTCAAATTTCTTTGGCTGCGGCCTGCAGCATCCGTCCATTCAAATGGCTTGGACTTGAGAGCTCAGAACAGGCCTTCCTTTTCAAATAGGGGAAGAAAAAAAGAGGTGACAACAGGGAACAATGGACTGCTGCCAGGAGAAATTAATTTATCTGCAGGGAACTGAGCCAGCCTGCATGCTTTGCCTTTGTTTGACATTTAAAAGAACCCCAGGAATGTGCTTACTGCTCCAGATTGAAAGTGCACCCAGCAAGAGCTCAGCTGAGAACTTGGTGGTTTCAGGGGAGAAGACAAGCAAAGCAGTTAGGATGACATAAAGCCAAGCAGTAGGCTGCAAAAAAAAACCACACACATACAAAAAAGAGAGAGAGATCTAGACAGCACACTAAAAGTGCGTCTAGTCAAGGCTCTGGTTTTCCCAGTTGCAATGGATGGCTGTGAAGGTTGGACCATGAGAAAGGCTGAGCGCCAAAGAATGGAGGCCTTTGAACTCTGGTGCTGGAGAAGACTCCTGCATTGAGTCCCTTGGACTGCAAGGTGATCCAACCGGTCAGTCCTAGAGGAGATCAACCCTGACTGGTCTTTAGAAGGCCAGATCCTGAAGAGGAAACTCAAATCCTTTGGCCACCTAATGAGAAGGAAGGACTCACTAGAGAAGAGCCTCATGCCGGGAATGATGGAGGGCAAAAGAAGAAGGGAACAACAGAGAACGAGGTGGCTGGATGGAGTCACTGAAGCATTCAGCGTGAGCTTAAATGGACTCCGGGGGATGGTAGAGGACAGGAAGGCCTGGAGGAACATTGTCCATGGGGTCGCAATGAGTCGGACACGACTTCGCAACTAACAACAGCAACAAAAGAGGTGTAACGTCCTTGGCTACTGACTGTTATACCTGATGGTCATTAAATCACAAGGAAGTCTTTGGAATGAAAAGAATCTGCCTTAACCTATCCAAGGCTAGGATATTTGGGCATGAACTTTTCCAAAGTTCTTGACTTCCTGGTGTTGGGTACACATTGCTTGCACCTTGCGGTAAGCAAAGCGCACACAAAAAAAAATCGAAGGAATCTATATTTCTGTTAACTGTGTACAAAGGTTTACAGGCCAGGAATGCAGATAGGGTTCAAATCAACGGCACTGGGACAAAAGCTACTTGAATTAACATTTAAATCCATTCATATTAAGACTACTAGAAATGTACAAATAAAGAGAGTTTTTTTTCATCCATGGTGGCTATGTGATAAAGCATAAAGTTTTAATATTTTTTTTAAAACTTTTCCTTTTCGGTTTAATGGAAAAGGAATGTATTAACATGCTCTGGTGCTAGGGAGTTAGACGTTCTACTTCTCCTCCCTACTGGAAAAGAACTCTGTTCCAACTACCAGTTGCCTTATATTAACACACTCTGATGCTACCCACTTCACTAAACTGGGAGTGAGTGTGGCCAGCGCGTTACTCATCCAGCCTGCGGGCTCGGATTTTAGACATTCTACTCCCCCTCCCCATCTGAAAAGAACTGTTCCAACTGCTAGTTGCCTTATATTAACCAAGCCCGATCACATAGTTTCGTAGCAAAGCACAGGTATCCAGTTAGTTATATATGTTGACAGCAGCAAGACTATTGTACGCACAAAAATGGACGGACACTTTGATTCCTACCATGGACGAATGGTTGCAGAGGTTGGTGGAGTTGGCTGAAATGGCAAAAACTGACACTTTGATTGAAGAAAAGAACATAAGTATCTTTGTTTCCACATGGAAACCGCTTCTGAACTTCGTGCTTGATGTGGAGAAGAATGAAATTTTGATTTTGGGTTTTACTGATTATACTAATAGGTTCATACTCTTACGGTAAAACAAAAAGTTGTGATTTGATGTTCATGCCTTATTTTACTGTGAGAGAGAGAGAGTCGGAAGTCAACGCTTCTTTTCCGTTTTTCTTTTCCTTATCTTTCCTCACTTCTCCGTTTCCCTTCCTGCTGCTTTCTAAGTTTGTATTTTACAATACTTGATAAGTCAATAAAAATGGAGGCAATGTTAATGACAAGACTGCTCACATCAACAGCTTTCCCAGCCGAAGTTCACATTATGATGGCCAAAGTTACCATCAATCTGGTAGCTATCTCCAAGAATTTAGGGATCTTAAATCAATGCTAAGGTTGTAGGTTGTATTCATTCATTCTAAATACAATTACAACTGCTTTACAACAGTTCATTTAGAGACAACGGTGCTGAAAAAAAGGTAGACTTATAATCGTTTTTTCTACTTAGAACTGCCTCAGCATCCCCGTGGTCATGTGATCAAAATTTGGACTCTTGGCAACTGGCTTATACCTACGATGGTTGCTTGGCAACCGACTCATATTTATGACAGCGTCCCAGGGTCATGCGATCCCGTTTGGCGACCGTCTGACAAGCAAAGCCAACGAAGAAGCCAAATTCACTTAACAACCAGGTTACTAATTTAACAACTGCAATGATTCACTTAACAACCGGGGCAAGAAAAGTCGTAAAGTGGGGCAAAATTCCTTTATCCACTGACTCGCTTAGCAGCAGAAAATTTGGGCTCAGTTGTGGTAGTAAGTCAAGAATTTCCTGTATTCAGTCCAATTAAGCAAAACAACAGTTTTTATTCTTCCTTTAGGTCAGGATGGGGAACGACTAGCACAAAGCAACGGGTGGAAACTAATCAAGGAGAGAAGCAACTTAGAACTGAGGAGAAATTTCCTAAAACATGTGAACAATGGTTGCAGGAACTGGGTATGTCTAGTTTAATGAAAAGAAGGACCAGGGGAGACATGATAGCTGTCTTCCGATATCTCGGAGGCTGCCACAAAGAAGAAGGAATCGAACTATTCTCCAAGGCACCTGAGGGCAGAACAAGAAGCAATGGGTGGAAACTAATCAAGGAGAGAAGCAACTTAGAACTGAGGAGAAATTTCCTGACAGTTAGAACAATTAATCAGTGGAACAGAAGTTGTCAATGCCCCAACCCTGGAAGTCTTTAAGGAGATGTTGGATAGCCATTTGTCTGAAATGGTATAGGGCTTCCTGCCTAGGCAGGGGGTTGGACTAGAAGACCTCCAAGGTCCCTTCCAACTCTGCTATTGTATTGTATATGTGTGAGGGGAACCTTTATCTCTGTATCCCAAGCAGATGCTGACTCCCCTTAAGAGCTCAGGGCCCTGAAGGAATCCTGGAAAATCACTGGCATGGAGCTGCAAACATTGGCCCTACTGCTCAGCACCGTAGGAGGCCCGATAATACACAAGCTATTTTGGGAAATGGATAATTATTACCAAGTGCTCATGACTTCTTTTAAGGTTACATTAACCAAACAAGCAAACAAATAAACCCAAGAATCGTATGCATAAGGCAATAGCATCTCCAGAAGCAGCAGGGACATTCAGTCAAGGACACAATATTGACTGCCCTTTGTCAGAAATGGTGTAGGGTCTCCTGCTTGGGCGGGGGATTGGACTAGATGAGTCCAATCATATATATATATATATATATATATATATATATATATATATATATATATATATATATATATATATATATATATGAGAGAATATTATCACAGCTCCTGTTCAGAGGTCCCTTTAAGGGGAGGAGACTTAATGTCATCCCTCTCTGCCCTTCGACTCAACCTAGAGATCATCCAGACAGAGAACCAAATAGATTACTGCTGTGTGACATTTTTTAGATATGTGTTAGATTTTAAATGGAGAAAAGATCAGTCCGCCATCCCAGCCACAAGACTGAAAAATCGCTCTACATCTAACAACTTGACACAACGGTAAACCGACAGCAGCTGGATTTGCTCGGATGGACCTCGCATTTGACAGTTTCAAGCTGCAAACACCAGGAAGGCTGACCAGCCAACAGTAGTGGACTGAGAAGCCAAATGTATTTAATTCAAATTTAGGCTGTGTGTTTTTTTTACAGCTGGTAAAACAGGGTGAATCTGAAGCAGTTAAAATTTGGAAGGAAAAAAAAACAGAAGGAAAACTAGAAACGTGAAAAATTGGGCAGCGTTCAAAAGAGGTTGGAAAGGTCTCCAAAATGGCACTGTTATTGCACCTTAATCACACACCTGGCGAAGGAAAAAATCCTTTAGCACAGGGGTCTCCAACCTTTGCAACTTTAAGTCTGAAGGACTTCAGCTCCCAGACTTCTCCAGCCAGCAAATTCTGGGACCTGAAGTCCTTCAGACTTAAAGTTGCAAAGGTTGGAGACCCCTGCTTTAGCAGCATTGCAATTGTACAGGGCATATATTTGAAGAAAGCATTGTGAACTTTGTTCAAGTTTACTCTCACATAGGTGTAGGTAAAATATTTCACGGTAAACAAAACACATTGGTTATCTCCCACCCTTATGAGTAGGGCTCACAATTTAAAACAATACTCCAACTGTTCTCAAATCTGTTGATCTGAGTCTGTGCATATGTGTGTTTGTATGAGTCACTGTAGCGTAATAATAATAATAATACACCCACTACTATCATGGGATTCTACTGCTCGTTTAAAAATCTTTACATGGGGGGGGGTTGGTATTTTTTTTAAAATCTCCATAATCTTGTGATGTAGATTGCTACCACTGCGGAAATAATAAATCAGAGCGAAGAGAAAATGTGTGTGTGTGTTTTTTCTTTCTTTCCAAAGTCATCCAAGAAAAGTCACAGCTGGGTGAGAATCTAAATCTAGGATTATATCCCAAATGCATTTGCCGCATGCAGAACTCCAGCGCTCCATATGCTGAAAGGATTTCTAGATTTCTAGGGCCCCTTTTTTTTGGATTGAGGGGGGAGTGAGTTATTGGAGGGCTAAAGCTGCCTAGAGTCACTGAAAGAGAGTGGGTGGCCATATACATTGTCTCAATAAATAACTAAGGTATAACAGCTGCCTTAAACGTTGCAACCCACAAATCGGAAACAAAACGTGTCGTTTTTGGAAATGGGTTTTAAAGAGCAAAAGGGTATTTTAAGGCTCTGCAAGATTTAGCAAGCTCCTTAACTCCTACTCACCCTCATCCACAAAACACACACCCACACACACACACACACACACACACACACAGGGGGCAGAGGGCAGAGGTGGGGGGGGGAGAGAAAGAGGGAAAAGGTGGCTAAAAATGTTGAGGTCTCCCATTTTGGCAAAGCCACAGCAAAAGTAAGCAACAACAAATATAGTTGCCAAATCAAAGCGGACTGTCCATTTTTGATCTCAGTAAAAGGATGCTCTCTAGGTTTACTCTTTTTACATTCCAGATTTACTCTTCCGGAGCTGCTAATCAAGTGTGTATTATTTTTGAAGGTGGGTGGTATGCTTAATTCTCTTTCATAAATTAAACTGGTTGTGGAGTGCTTGTTGCTGTCTGGCCTTGGTTGTTTGCTTGCAATTCAATTCAATTTATTAACCGCCCCACTCTCCCCGAAGGGACTCGGGGCGGTGCACAGGAAGTTAAAATAGAATAAAAAGACACACATAACAATAAATAGTACTAAAAATAAATTAAACCCCAATGCCCTGTGCTAAAAAACCTAAAACCATTAAAATCCTAAAAACTTTATCCTTAAAAGCCAAATTTAAAACAGTTTAAACATCAGTCTATAACTAATGGTGTGGATTAGGCCAGGCCGGCGAGATGGAAGAAATACGTCTTCAGACTTTGGCGGAAGGAGCGGAGGTCCGTGATAGTTCTAAGTTCGAATGCAGATGTTTCATTACTCAATTAAGTAACATCATCAGCGCTAGTGAGTATTTATATACAGCACCAAGTCCTGCCAGTTTTGGTGGAGCTGTGGCTTTCTCCTTGATTTCTGCTTCTTTGTCTGGTGTTAATCTCTTGGATGTCGGTTGCTGGAAAGGAAGTGTTTTGGTCTTTTTTTTAAAGGTTTTTTTTTTCATCCTTTGAAGTTGGTTTATCTCCTAGTTGTCTATTGAGGAATTATTTAACATTTTTGGATTTGCCTTGGTTCTAAAGCATCCCAGTTTTAAATCGTGGTTGTTAAGTCTTCTACCTGTCGGTCTTGTCCTGCAGTCTTTGCACCGCCTTCTGTGGATAACTCCTGGTGTGTTTCGTTTTTTAATAATTGGACTTACTGGGTCCTTTGGTGTAGTTTTTGAGTAGGTTTTAGTTGGTCTGTACTCTACAGCAGGGGTCTCCAACCTTTGCAACTTTAAGTCGGAAGGACTTCAGCTCCCAGACTTCTCCAGCCAGCAAAGCTGTATGTAAAACCTGTCTCAACCAGCAAAGCTGGCTGGAGAATTCTGGGAGCTGAAGTCCTTCCGACTTAAAGTTGCAAAGGTTGGAGACCCCTGCTCCACAGTGATGTTGTGTGGCTCTAATACTCTTGTTGGTTTTTGCTGAGTTGTTTTTGATGTACTGCAGCATTATCCTTTTCGTAGCTTGCGTGGATTGTGCTGTACTGCCTTGAGTGTCTATGGAGATTCTCAATCCTCCAGGGCTTTGGTTCTCCCAAAAGTGCTTTTCTAAAAAGGCAGCTGGGTTTTCTGGAGGGTGGTTTGTTTTTTTTCCTTGAAAGCATTTTGCTTCTCACCCAAGAAGCTTGGTTAGAACTGGAGAAGCTACTTGGATGAGAAGCGAAACATTTTCAAGGGGAAAAAAAAAGGAGACAGTCCAGTTGCCTTTTGGAAAAGTACCGCTGGGACTACGGGTTGAATAACCAAACCCTTTTGGATCAAGTTGCATGGGTTATCAAAAACTCCCTGACCTCTTAACCTACTACAGCACTAGCAAAGCACATCCATGGACATCTGGTACAGCTGTCTGTTTAGACATGCACAGACCAATGAAGAAGAGCCCTCCTGCAAGACCATTGCACCAGATGGCCTTGGATCCACAGAGCAAGCCACAAACTGACCACCCAGTCATTTAAAAAACAAACAAACAGATTAACAGAGTTGGAAGGGACCTTGTAGGTCATCTAGTCCAACCCCCTGCCCAGGCAGGAGACCCTACACCAGTGATGGCTAACCTTGTTGCCATCACGTGCGCCAAAAGCGTGGGAGTGGGAGGGGGGTTGTGCGCGTGTATGCCCACACTCATAATTCTATGCACCCCCCACCCCACGCATCTGCACGAGACACCCCCCCCCATGCACTCCCCCCCCCATGCTTTTGGCACACAATGGCACAGTGAATCCGTTTTTCGCCCTCCCCAGGCTCCAGATCCTTTCTAGGAGCCTGGGAAAGGCGGAAACGGCCTCCCCCCCCCCCCCCCGAGGCTGAAAATGGCCTGTTTGCCAACTTCCGGTCAGACCAGAAGGCCCATTTTTTGCTCTCGCTAGGGTCCAGAGCCTTTCTAGGAGCCCACCCCTCTGGAGTCCAAAAACAGCATGTTTCCTAACTTTGGGGCCCCCAAAAGGCCTGAAAATCAGCTGACCACCACTCACATACGCGCCAGAGCTAAGCTCGCATGCCCACCGATACAGCTCCACGTACCACCTGTGGTCTGCATCCCATAAGTTTGCCATCAGGGCCCTACACCATTTTTGACAGATGGCAGTCCTTTCTCTTCCTGAAAGCCTCCAGGGATGAAGCTTCCGCAACTTCCGAAGGCAACTTCTGTTCCATGGATTGGTTGCTCTCACTGTCAGAAAATTTCTCCTTATTTCCAGGTTGAATCTCTCCTTGGTTAGTTTCCATCTATTATTATTCCTTGTCTGGCCTTTGGGTGCTTTGGAAAATAGCTGGACCCCCCTTCCTCCCTGTGGCAGCCCCTCAAAATTTCAGCTTTCTCCTCTAGGATTTTCAATGCCATGACTCGTTTCACACCAAAGTCTGTAACACTTAAGATCTGGAAAACCGTCAATCCCAATTCTGCAGGCACCAAAAGTTGTACTCCCTATTTTACACTGATCCTGAATAAATCTCACATTTATCTCTCTTGAAGACTGCAGCTCTAGTTTCCTAAAACTGAAATTTCTTTTGAACCGACTCCCTACCAATTCTGTGAGTTGGGAGGGGGGGCGGGGCGGAATTTGGACGCCAGCCACTAACTTTAAGTTGGCGGCCCCAGCGAAAAGCGACGTGATCTCGAAGTCTGAAAAGAATGCCTTGTGGCCGTAGTTCAAACTCCTTCAGAAAACAGCTGGCCAGCAGTTATCCGAGAGGCCACCCAATTACCGCCTTTCAGTAGGAAAAGACCCGGCTTCTTGGCAGGCTATGAAATCAGCCAAACAATGTTTGACTTTTACAGCTCTGAAAATGGCTTTTGTATAGTCCAAAATAAACACAGAGGCAACCTCCCCAATGGCTGGAGGGCCGCAGCTTAACGTGGTTATCCATTAACTGCTAAAGGTTCAGCAAGGAAACTGGGAGGTGGGGCAGGGAGAGAGAGAGAGAGAGAGTGATAGCTTGTCTGCTGAGCTCTGTTGAACATCCCTAAGACTGTTTGAGTCACATTTTTCTTCTATTATTTTCTTAAAGGCATTTAAACATCTCACACTTGCCAACCCCAGTTCAAGAGATTAACAGCCAGAATAATTCAAAATGAATCGGGTGTTTTTGGCAACGGCGCTTCCATTCAACCATTCAAAAAATGAAAGTTGGTTTTTTAAGATTTCAGAATGTTCCTGAGGAGAGTGGTGAAGATTTACCTGACTTAATGTGCACAATTCTAGCAGATTATTTACACAAGCCTAAGGATGAGATTAGGGGGGACACTGATTTCATATATAGAATAAACTCAGCATATGCCAGGATAAATGAAGTACTCAGAGAGATACATATTAAATTTGTAAAAAGGTCGACAAGGGAAAGGATCTTGAGTACGCAGAGAGACAGTCCTTTAGTTTATCAACAGAAAGAGATTGCCATCTTGAAGCAGGTCCCGAAGAAGATTAGAGAGATAAGACGGAAGTATTCCTTCTTGTCTAAAAGATTATTTAAACAGGGGGTCTGGTTTAAGTGGGTGATGCCAGAGGGAATGTTGGTGTTCTGGGAGGGAGGAAGAGTAAGAATTAAAACAATTGCAGAGGCAGAAGCCTTTCTTAAAAAACATTCCTCAATCTTGGAGGATGAAAATGGGGGAGCAGAGGGTGCCGCGGCCCTGCCCACTGGGGGCCAGGGAGAAGAAGACACAATTACCAAAAGACTTAGATCTCAAAAGTGACTTCATTTTAGTATAACACAACTTTTGTTTGGATGTTCATATATGATTGCTAGCATAGTTTTTACAATGATATACTTGCATTTCTTTCCACTTTGTAGTACAAATGAAAATTTAATGTATTATCTATATTTTGTTATGAAGCCTCGGAAGGGGTCGACGACTTCGACGTGAAAGTTCCCACAATATCTTTTATACACCTTACCCTTTACCCTATTTGTAAAAAATTTATAAAACCCAATAAAACTTTTTTCAAAAAAAAAAAAAGAAAGTTGGCATGAAATACAGAAGCCAGCGCCTTGGTTGTCCCTCTTCGTTGAGTTAAAAGTTAACTTTCTAGTCCTTAGGATGACCAAAAGACCCCTCTGTATGATCTTCCAGCTAGCTAAGCTTCGTTTACCTTTCCACCCATTCCCTTTCACCGATGTCCTAGCAGCTGTTTGGTTGAAACGCAAACATCTGCGCCATTAAAACGCCACGGATTCCAGAGTCTGCCGAACAATTTACGAGTTCATGTTTTTAGGGTGGTTCTTAGAAAGGCTGCTGGGCGAAGCTTGCCAGGAAACCGCAGAATTAAAGAATGATGCCTCCCTAAAGGCTGCATGCTATGCTTTTTTTCCAGTTGGAATTTTCCAGCTTGGTTTGGAACAACAGATGCTGCCAATTATAACTTCTTATACAAATCTAAGCCATCCTTTTAAAGATGACATCCATCCACTCGTAAAACTTTCATGTTATCCAGCACAATCCCGTGCCATGATTAGATTTCCTCTCGTGTATGATCAATAAGAGACATGCTCAAGGCAAATTTTAGCCATGCACAACCACTCTCTCTACACAGCGTGCACGAATCCAAATGTAGGAACACTCATACAACCCCCCCAAAAATATGAAGCAGCCATTTCCAATACATAATTAGCAAATTAGACATCTGGAAACGACTTAGACGGATGATAACTTCTGGATTATGCCTTTCCCCCCTCCTTCTGTTGAATTGTGTCTGATTCGTAGAGACTGCCTGAGATTTTTCCTGGCAAAGGGTGTTTTTGTTTTGTTTAATGTGGCTTGCCATTGACTCCTTCCTAGGGCTAAGAGAGAGTTACTGGCCCAAGGTCACCCAACTGGCTCTATGCTTGTTGTGGCCTGCCAGTAGCCAGTGGAGCTGGCAGTAGAGTCGGACAATGAGGAGGTTGGGGAGGAACATGGGCCAGTCCTGGGGTCTGGGGAGGGCTATATGTCGGAGGCAGAGAAGGGGACAGAGCCATCTTGACAGTTATCAGCTGCCTTCAGAGTCAGACATCAGTGAGGCAGATGAACAGCTGGAGCCTGTTCCCAGTGTGCACATGCACAGAGTTGCCAGACAAAGGGAGCAGCTGTGGTTTACAGAGTCAACATATTGCCCTCCACAATTTAGGTCATTTTACTCACCGCAGAAGGACGGAAGGCTGAGTCAACCTTGAGCCTGGGGAGATTCGAACTGCCAAATTGCAGGCAGTTGGCAGTCAGCAGAAGTAGCCTGCAGTACTGCACTCTGACCACTGTGCCACTTCTTAGAATGAAACGGGAATGGCAAAAATTAAATAAAATATCTATTTTTAAATTTTAAATACCATATTTTTCAGAGTACAAGATGCACCTTTTTCCCTAAAAAAAGGGGTGAAAATCTGGGTGCGTCTTATACACTGAATACAGCATTTTTGGCCTCCTGAAACGCCGCCCCCTTTGCAAAAATGGCCATGCAGAGCCTTTAGGACAGGGGTCTCCAACCTTTGCAAGTTTAAGTCTTACAACCATAATTGAGCCCCAACATTCTGTGGCTACGGTAAGTGAAACACTTGTTAAATGATTTTCCTTTTTCTGGCCACAGTTGAGCGAATCACTAGTAGTTGCTAAATTAGTCAAACCGTTGTTAAGTGAATCTGGCTTCTCCACTGACTTTGCTTGTCAGAAGGTTACAAAAGGGGACCCCAGGACACGGCAACCATCGTAGATGTGAGTCAATTGCCAAGCGTCTGAATTTTGATCATAGGGCCATGGGGATGCTTCAACGTGTGACAATCAGTCGTAAGTCCCTTTTTTCATTGCCGATGTAACTTTGAACAGTCACTAAAGGAACATTGTTGTAAGTGGAAGACTTACCTATAATCAAGAATGTAAGTTATGAAGCGTTAAAAAGAGATGAAACACAAGGAAAGGGTACCAGAAAGAAAAGATGAAGCAGCAGCTGCACTAAAATCACAATTAAAACATTTCATTTGGAGTTATTGATTAAAGGGTGAATGCTAATATCTCTACTGCAGAGATGGCTTCTAATAGCTGTGATACTTAAGAAAGAGAAGAGGAACAGAACATTTTTCTTCCTCTTCCCTGTTTATCATTTTGTAGAGTGAAATTTCAAGAATAATCTCAACGCTAAAACAAATTGCCCACACACCATTGTCTCAGCCTGCCTAAAAACAGGTTTTTTTAATTATAGGCTTTGCCCAAAACATGTTACATTTTAAAGCAGTAGCACTGATCGCTCCACCAACCCTCCACTCGTAAGAGCACCCATGATATTAACAGATTAGCAGAGTTGGAAGAGACCTTATAGGTCATCTAGTCCAACCCCCCTTCCAAGCAGGAGACCTTACACCAGTGTTTCTCAACCTGGGTGACTGTAGATCCTGTGGACTTCAACTCCCAGAATCCCCTAGCCAGCACAGCTGGCTGGGGAATTCTGGGAGTTGAAGTCCACAGGACTTAAAGTTGCCAAGGTTGAGAAACACTGCCCTACACCATTTCTGACAGATGGCAGTCCAGCCTCTTCTTGAAAGTTTCTGTGATGAAGTGCCCACAACCTCTGAAGGCAACTTCTGTTCTCACTCTGACAGTTCCTCCTTATTTCTAGGTTAAATCTCTCCTTGATGTGTTTCCATCCATTATTCCTTGTCTGGCCTTCAGGTGCCTTGGAAAATAGCTTAACCCCCCTCCTCTCTGTGGCAGCCCCTCAAATATTGGAAGACTGCTCTCATGTCTCCCCTGGCCCTTCTCTTCACAAGACTAGCCGTGCCCAGTTCCTGCATTGTAGGTTTTAACTTCCAGTCCCCTAATCATCTTGGTTGCTCTTCTCTGCATTCTCTCTAGAATCTCAACAAGATCAGGAGTAAATAGAATAGAATGACAGAGTTGGAAGAAATCTTGGAGGTCTTCTAGTCCAACCCCCTTGCTTAAGCAGGAAACCCTGCACTACTTCATACAAATGGATATCCAACATCTTCTTTAAAACTTCCAGTGTTGGAGCATTCAAAACTCTGGAGGCAAGTTTTCCACTGATTAATTGTTCTAATTGTCAAGAAATTTCTCCTTAGTTCTAAGTTGCTTCTCTCCTTGATTAGTTTCAACTCATTGGTTTTTGTCCTGCCTTCAGGAAAACAGCTTGACCCCTTCCTCTCTGTGGCAGCCCCTGAGATATTGGAAGACTGCTATCATGTCTCCCCTGGTCCTTCTCTTCACTAGACTAGTCATGCCCGGTTCCTGCAACCGTTCTTCACACACATTCATCGACATAATACCATGTGTGTGTGAACCTAGTAAGAGTGTAATTCTGCACAAAGAGAAATTCTGCACAAAGGCCTTTATGTAGTTTCCAGGAGCCAAGATTAGCCTCTGGGAGTTCAGATCGTCACAAGGCCTTCAGCTAAGCTGCATCTCAAAAAGAGTTTTCCACGTGAACTTTGAAGAGTCAACCTCCTACTTGTAAAAGGTCACCAACGCAAGAGGAGGGCGAGTGGCAAATGATCAACTCAGGAAAGTATTAAGCCGCTCCCAAGATTCGTTTTAAGGCATTTTAAGGCTTGTTTCTCGAGTGAGAACGTGGTGCTGATTTACCCTTTTGAGTTGGCCTTTAAAAGGTCCGTCCAATAACAACACACAATTGCTTTCTTTAAGAACTGAGGACTTGCAAAGGTTTTCCTCACTTTATTTTCTTTGCGATAGCTGTGCCCAGATGGTCTAGACAAGAAGCACAAACAGGAGTGCTAACTTTGTCTTTATTGTTAAAGTGTAACATTAACAGATTCTTGCAAGACTGGATGTACTTCTCCCTCCCTTCCTTTTACTCTCCAGAAAACTAGGGAGTTTCTGTGGGCCGAGAGATCTTTTGCTTGCTGCTTGTCTAGTCTGCAACTCTTCCTCCTGTCTCCCAAGGTCATTTGCATATAAGAACATAAGAATAGCCTTGCTGGAACAGCCACAGCCCATCCGGTTCAGCATTCTCTCTGACACAGTGGCTCCCCATTTGCTTCAGGGTCTTCCCAAGCAGATGTCTTCACCTGCTTATGATTCCCTGCAAATGGCATTGAGAAATATCCTGCCTATCTCTCCATCCCGGAGGGTGTCCTTAGGCATCCATCATGATAGCCATGGATACCCTTGTTCTCCATGAACTGCTCTCATCCTTTCTTAAAGGTGTCGAGGCTGACAGCTGTCACCACTTCTTCTGGCAGGGAGTTCCATAGACCAGTGATCCTCTGGGTGAAAAAGTACCTCCTCTTATTTGTTTGAGGTCTAGCTTCCAAAAGTTTCATGGAGTGCCCCCTAGTTCTAGTGTTGTGCAATAGGGAAAAACAGTTTTTCCTTTTCTACTTTGTCCACACCGTGCATGATTTTATAGACTTCAATCAGGTCACCTCTCAGGCGCCGTCGTTCTAGGGTGAAGAGGCCCAGCCCACATAGCTTTACTCTTACTGACCCCCAAGAGGTAGATCAGGCGAGTCACAGACAATTGACAAAAACCAAGTCACTAAGTCTGATGACCAAAGCAGAGCTTCTGCATCAAGATCTCCTTTAAGTTCACCACCCTACTACTTAATGCAGTGTTTTGTCCAACCCATTAAATATGAGCCAGCAGTGGGCAGCGGCAGCCATAAAAGCCAATGTAATCCTAAATTGCATTAACAGAGGGATACAATCAAGATCAAGGAAGGTACTAATGCCACTCTATAAAGCCCTAGTAAGACCACACCTAGAGTACTGCATCCAGTTTTGGTCACCACACTATAAAAAGATGTTGATATTCTAGAAAAAATGCAGAGAAGAGCAACCAGGATGATTAGGGGACTGGAGACTAAAACATATGAAGAACGGTTACAGGAACTGGGCATGGCTTGTCTAGTGAAGAGACGGACCAGGGGAGACATGATAACAGACTTCCAATATTTGAGGGGTTGCCAAAGAAAGAAGTGGGTCCAGCTATTTTCCAAAGCACCTGAAGGCCAGAGAAGGGATAATGGATGGAAACTGATCAAGGAGAGATTCAACCTGGAAATAAGGAGAAACTTTCTGACAGTGAGAATAATCAGCCAATAGAACAGAAGTTGCCTTCGGAAGTTGTGGGGGGGGCTTCATCACTGGTTTTCAAGAAGAGATTGGACTGCCATTTGTCAGAAATGGTATAGGGCAGGGGTCTGCAAAGTTGGCTCTTTGAAGACTGGTGGACTTCAACTCCCAGAATTCCCCAGCCAGCCTAGCTGGCTGGGGAATTCTGGGAGTTGAAGTCCAGCAGTCTTCAAAGAGCCAACTTTGCAGACCCCTGGTATAGGGTCTCCTGTTTGAGGGGGGTTGGATTAAATGGCATATAGGATCCTTTCCAACTCTGTTAAATCTGTATTTTATTTATCCCTGTGCATTTTGGGAAATAGCCCTCAGTCTTTTTCTAGCTTTGCAACTCTCTCATCAATGCTGAGTCACAGAGATCTCACTTAATGTACTCACTAAATTATAGCTGAGGCATTTTGGATGCAAATAGACAACGGAAATGTGAGAAATCTGTAAACACTGAGGTCTGCAGGACCGAATGCTTGGGGAAAACCACGAAGCGAAAATAAAATTTGGAATAAAGAGCAAAGCAGAGTGCACCAAACACCTTTGCTGGAATCAAAACAAAGACCAGAGTTTCGTGTTTCAAAACAGCTGGATCTTTGCTTGGAGTGGTGAAAGAAGGGTGCTAAGGGGATTAAATGGATGGTTATTGTTTAGATAATCTCGGTAATCTTTTTTTGTTTTTAAGGTGAATATGCAAAGGAGGAAAATTGACAAGCTGGCCACTTGATTCCTCCCAGGCAAACTTTTATCAGACAGCACTAAGAAAAGAAAGAATTCTTACACAGAGAAAGAATGACTCCATCTTCAGAAGCAGATGCTCTCCAGATAAGCAGAAAGCTTCAGATAAAAGCTTCCTCTAAATAATAATAAAAAAAGGTTGCACACAGTTATGAAGCCTCAAGCATGGACAGAGGAGATGGAAAATGTTTGCGGTCCAGCCCTGAGCAAGAAAGAACACCATCCAATGAAGATACACTGGACTATTATACGCAGAGCTAAGCCACAAAGCCATTCCTATTTAGTTTAGTTTAGTTTACTTTATTGTCATTGCACATGGTACAACGAAATTAAATGCTGTCTTCAGCGTGCATTACGATTATAAAAATAAAAACACACAAACATACATCCTTTACATTCTATGCAATTGAATGGAAAACCCCTGATAATGCATTAGTGTTGCACTATATAGAAGAATTCAATATGGTTACTGCCCTGGGGTAGAAGCTGTTTTTCAGGCCATTTGTCCTTGTTTCTATTGTCCTGTACCGCCTGCCAGATGGTAATAGTTAAAAAAAAAAAGACTGCCCAGGATGAGATGGATCTTTAAGGATATTTTGAACTTTCTTAAGGCAGCGGGAGCTATAAAGCTCTTCCAAAGAGGGAAGAGGGCGACCCATGATCCTCTGGGCAATGATGTTGACCCTCTGGAGGGCTGTCCTATCTGCCCCTGTGCAATTGGCAAACCATACACAGATGCAGATTTACACAGATTTACCCGGGAGTAAACTGCAATTGACCAGGTAGGCCTTACTACAGAGGAGACCAGGCATCCTGTCTGCTCATGAAGACCAAGAGGTCACAGCCGCATCCTAGACAAGCCCTTCAACAGCAAGAAGATGCTGTATTCATTTAAACGGAGAGGCTCCCAATTCCAGGCATGGAATTAGTTAACAGATTAACAGAGTTGGAAGGGACCTTGTAGGTCATCTAGTAGTCCAACCCCCCCACCCCTCATCTCAAGCAGGGGACCCTACGCTATTGACCATGCACATCTTTTTCCATGGCCTCCAAACCCAGCAACCCTCAGCCACGAGGACTCCCACACCAGTTCCTTCCAGGTAGAGATGGAAGGGAGGGAGAGAATTAGGTCCCAGGTGAAGGGGCTGCAGCCACAAAGCCCCCCTCCCCTCCCTGCTCAAGTTGAGCCCTGTTTTCATTTGGGAGGAGAGGGAGGAGGGGTCTCTGCAAAAAAAAAAGGGAGGAAAGAAAGGGTGGGAGAGGCTGGGCAAGTGAGGAGGGGGGTGAAGCTGCGGTTGCAACTTTCCTCCGGGACAAAGGCGAAGAAAGTTGGGGAGGGGGGGAGGCACCGGGGGGGGGGGGGCGTCCCCTTACCTTGGTGGAGCCGGAGGAAGAGGAGAGGAAGACTGTAATCACCATCCTGGAGAGACCCGAGCAAGGGCGCTTCCCCGCCAGGCAGGCCAAGCGAGCGTCGGGGGGAGTGAGTGGGAGGGAGGTGGCTGGAGAACCGGAGCAGAACGAGGTCCAGCGGCCCGAGCGCTCCACCTTCCGAGCTGCCTCTCTCGCTCTCTCGCTCTCTCCCTCTCTCAATCTGCCCAGCCCAGAAGATTCGGGCGGAGCACGTCTGACTTAAACGCGCCGTGGCAAAAAGGCGGAGCGGAGGAAGCCCCCGTAAAGGGAGCGGGGCTGCGATCCGGAGCAAACCCGCCAAGGCGGCGGATGGGCTGGAGGGAGGGAGGGAGGGAGGGATTCGCCTCCGACGACGCTCCAACCCCGACCCCCCTTCCAGGCCGGGAGCCAAGCCAGCCGGCCCCGCCTCTATGAGGGATGCGCCAGGTTGCAACTCCCCGTCTTCTGGAATTAAGCATCCCCGGTTCGCAACCAGGTTTGGGGAAAGAGCTGCACTAAACAGAACGGAACCACACAGTTGGAAGGGACATTGTGAGGTCCTCTAGTCCAACCCCGACCCCTTCCAGGAGGAGAATCAAGCCAACTGCCCTGTCTTCTGGAATTAAGCATCCCCGGTTCGCAACCAGGTTTGGGGAAAGAGCTGCACTAAACAGAACGGAACCACACAGTTGGAAGGGACATTGTGAGGTCCTCTAGTCCAACCCCGACCCCTTCCAGGAGGAGAATCAAGCCAACTGCCCTGTCTTCTGGAATTAAGCACCCCCGGTTCCCAACCAGGTTTGGGGAAAGAGCTGCACTAAACAGAACGGAACCACACAGTTGGAAGGGACATTGTGAGGTCGTCTAGTCCAACCCCGACCCCTTCCAGGCGGAGAATCAAGCCAACCGCCCCGCCAGGTTGAAACTCCCGCCTTCTGGAATTAAGCATCTCGGTTCACAACCAGATGCACGGCGTATAAATTTAATTTTAAAAAGTCTCAGCATAACCTATCATCTGCAGAGTTCAGGTTTTTGTTTTTTGTTTTTGCATTGATCTTGCGGATGTGGGATATCACATTTTCTGCAAGGTTGTGGCTTCTTAGTTGCTGTCACCCAACTGTATCTTCTACAGCAGGGGTCTCCAACCTTTGCAACTTTAAGTCTGAAGGACTTCAGCTCCCAGAATTCTCCAGCCAGCTTTGCTGGTTGAGACAGGTATTACATACAGCTTTGCTGGCTGGAGAAGTCTGGGAGCTGAAGTCCTGCAGACTTAAAGTTGCAAAGGTTGGAGACCCCTGCTCTACAGGAGACCAATAGGGCACTGTTTCTCCAACGTAACCATTTTAAGATAGGTGGACTTCAACTCCCAGAATTCCACAGCCAACATGAGTTGAAGCACGTACAACTTAAAATGGTCTAAGGATGAGAAACACTGCACTCCATTTCTGAATCTTCAGACTTTTGGCCAATCGACAACTTGATGTCACCAAGAACGGCGTGTTGCAATCCTCAGAGACATGCCTTCACTTCCTGTGGTTTCGTTTATTTCCACAAAAGGAAACAACTTTTTGTCTCCATCTGTTTCTCTATGCCTCCATTTGCAGAACGCATAAAATAGCCAATCCCATCGCACATTGTGCAAATCCAGTCTGTGTGTTCATAGCCTGGGGCAGTGTTTCTCAACCCTTGGCAGCTTTAAGATGTGTGAGCACTTCAACTCCCAGAATTGAAGTCTTGCTTGAAGTTTAAATGGTGCACAAGCATTGGTTTAGGACAGTCAACCTGGTCCCTACTGCCCACTAGTGGGCGTTCCAGCTTTAATGGTGGGCGGTAGGGGTTTTGTCCGATACGGAAAAAACCAACAGGAAAGTTGGTTTTGTCAGTATCGCACTAGGCCCCAACAGGAAGCAGTTGCTGGAGCTAAGCAGCCACCATGAGGAAGAGCTGGCAAAACAGCTCAGTTCAAATTGGATCTGACCGAACAGGAGGCTCAGCGGAAGCACCTTAATCTTAATCTTAATTGTATTTCTATACCGCCCTCTCTCCCAGACGGGACTCAGGGCGGTGCACAGGAACAATCAAAATATAAAAATATATAGACAATCAAGTAGTTAAAACTGAATTAAATAAAATTTGGACCCGTGCTAAAAACATAATTAAAACCCAACTAAAATCAGCCATAAAACAGCTATGCCAGGCTGGCCGCATGAAAGAAGTATGTTTTTAGTGCCCGACGAAAGAGGCGAAGGTCCGTGATTGTAAGGAGGTCGGGGGGGCAGGTCGTTCCAGAGGGCGGGGCCTGCCACAGAGAAGGCTCTTCCCCTGGGAGTCGCCAGCCGGCATTGTCCGGCGGACGGCACCCTAAGGAGGCCCTCCCTGTGGGAGCGGACGGGTCGAGTGGAGGTATGTGGCAGGAGGCGGTCCTGCAAGTAACCAGGTCCCATGCCATGGAACGCTTTGAAGATGGTCACTAAGACCTTGAAACACACCCGGAAGGCTACCGGCAGCCAGTGCAGCTCGCGCAGGAGAGGTGTCACATGGGAGTGTCTTGAGACTCCCAAAATCCCCCGCGCGGCCGCATTCTGCACTAACTGGAGCCTCTGAGTGCACCTCAAGGGGATCCCCATGTAGAGAGTGTTACAGTAGTCCAGGCGGGAAATGACGAGAGCTTGAGTGACCGTGCGTAGGGTGTCACGATCCAGAAAGGGGCGCAACTGGCGTATCAGGTAGACCTGATAGAAGCCCCCCCTGGCTACGGCTGTCAAGTGGTCATCCAAAGACAGCCGGGAGTCCAGGAGGACACCCAAGTTGCGGGCCCTCTCTGCGGGAGCTAATGACTCGCCCCCGATAGCCAGAGATGGAACCAACTGGCTATGTCGTGGCGCCGAAAACCACAGCCACTCGGTCTTGGACACGTTGAATCAGAGCCTGTTCCTCCCCATCCAGACTCGCACGGCCTCCAAACACCGGGACATCACTTCGACCTCATTGAGGACTAGGAGCATAGGCTTTTTAAGCAGAAGGAAAACCTGTGGCAGTGCAAAGCCAGGTACCGGGGCTTGGAGGCCCAGCGGGCTGAGATGGTCAGCCAGTTCCAGGCCATGATGCGGTCCCATTGGAAGGAGGCCCTCTGGCTCTTCGCCACCAGTGGCACTTCCCTCCAGCCTTCGCCCAAAGCCCCACACCAGGAGGCTGAAGCAGACCCCAAGTTGGAATTTCTCCCCCCCCCTCCGACCTGCACAAAAAGACCCCTGAAGGGGGAGAGTCTCTGCAGCAACACAAACGTTCATTGCACATATCCGTCCCAGGGCCCGTAGTTTGAGGATCCCCGATTTAGTGCAATATAAAAAAATGCAAATAATTTTTCTGCAGACCACCAGAATTTTCTTGTGGACCACCAGTTGGTGGCCGCTGTTCAATATGACCCAATATCTGAAGGAGTTGGAATTGGAAAATGGCGGTGGAGGTCAGAGTAGTGGGAGATGTTTGCATTGGAGTGGCTAAGAAGCATGGCTGCACTTTGCAACTAAAGAGAGACCCCTGCTGGAACAGGTAGAAAATTAAAGGGACTGACTCACTTGTTTTTCAACCTTGGCAACTTAAAAGATGTGTGGACTTCAAGCTCCCAGAATTCCCCAGGCAGCCTGGCTGGACTAACTGATCCCAGCAAGAAACCCAGAATTCAATATACAGTTCTTACACTCCTATTCTTTGCCGGGAAAGGATATGCAAGCCCCCTAGCTCTAATTTTTTTAAAAAACTTTTTTATAAATGCAGATCTCTATAAAATGCATCAGTGCTATTTCTAATAGAAGCCGAGAGGGTGTACGCCAGGGGTGAAATCCAGCAGGTTCTGACAGGTTCTGGCGAACTGGTAGCGGAAACTTTGAGTAGTTCAGAGAACCGGTAGTGGAAACTTTGAGTAGTTCAGAGAACCAGCAAATGCCACCTCTGGCTGGCCCCACAATTGGGTGGCAATGGAGATTTTGCAGTATCCTTCTCCTTTCACGCCCACCAAGCCGCACCCACAGAACCAGCAGTAAAAAAAATTGAATTTCACCACTGGTCTACGCATCAAGCAACCAACTGTTTATTTAATAACATGCCACTCAGAGGGATGGCAAAACCTACAAGGCCAAAAGTAAACAAACTACATCTCGGTTTGTGATGCATAAATCCAGCCATTTTTAAAACTTTTACTTCGTTTAAAAAAAACCCCACAAATTTACTTTTGATTTGAAACTGTCCAAAGAGCCAAAGATGTCTTTACACCTCCTTTGCAGGAGCTGCAGAGATGTTTCGCCGGTTGATCTGGATTCACAGAGCACTTTGCTCTGAGGGAGGAAGGCCCTTTGGGATGACAAGTAGCAAACAGTGGCCATGACAACTGGTGGAGCTACAGTTGAACAATTGAGAGGTGGATTAGCAAGGGCTCTTCTTCCATCGCTGCCTTAGAAAAGATTGTGCATTAAGGCTTAAATAAAAAAATGCCACAGGAAGGAAGCACCATTCCATCCCAATGTGGATGGGCTTTTTGTCTTGTATCTCAGTCACCATAGACCTGTTACCAGCAGTGGAAAAGGGGGTGGGGGTAGAAAAAAAGAGAGGGAGAGTTTGACCAGCAACTTTGGCCCTCTAGCCATGTGACTCATGGAGCAAGGGTGCGTTTCCTTCTCCAAACAAACAGCATACAATATTTCTTCCGTTGTGTCAAGACAGCAGTTTGGTGAGAGTTGAATAACTTGTTTTGGGGTTTGATAAGAAGGGGGTATACGGATTAGGGAAGAATGCAGCAATCTGATTACATCCTTGGGGATGGGGGGGGGATGGTGGAGCTAAAGGCAAAGTGGGTGGGGCCAGACCCTCAAGGCAACCAAACGTCATCCTTAGGGAAACGTGCAAACCAGCACCTGCATTTCGGATGAGGAGAGCACCTCTTTCTCCTTCTGTCCTGGCTACTTTTGACAAGACTGAGAGAACAAACGGCATCACTGTCTGGTTTGGTGGCAGCAGTGCCTGAGATAGAAAGTCCCTACAGAGAGTGGTAAGGGCAGCCGAGAAGATTGCAGGAAGCTTGCTTCCTTTTATTTAGGATGCTGCTTATATGTGCTTAGAGCTCGAAGCATTGTTAAAGACCCCACGCACCTACTTCACAGTCTGTTTCTGTTGCGCCCCCCCCCCACTGGGAAGAGATTTTGACATTTTTCTAGCAGGACTTCCAGATTCTGTAACAGCTTGGTTCCCTAGCCTAGGCCATCCGCCTGGTAAACTTACAAGCTTCATTTTTCTCGCCATGTACATGTACACATCCGAACAAGACTGTATTGTGTCATATATGCGTGTATATAGATAATTCTGTATTTTATTTATACAGTGTATAATGGAGGTAATGACTTTCTGAGAGCCGTATGCAACAAAATTTCATTTTAATGTATGCCAATTCGTGTACAGTGACAATAAAGTTATTACCGTATTTTTCAGACCGTACAACGCATCGGAGTATAAGACACACCAAGATTTTGAAGAGGTAAATTTTTTAAAAAATGAAAAAAAAAAGTTTTTTTTCACTTTGCAACTCTCTGCATGCCTCATTTTTCATAAAAAATGAAGCATGCAGAGAGTTTGAGAGGCCTGCAAAATGTTCCTGGGGGGGGGGGGGCAAAAACGAGCAAAAAACGGCCTGTTTTTCACAAAAATGGACCCATTTTTTCGCAAAGAAACAGGGCATGCATAGGCTTTGAGAGGCTTGTAGAGTGCTCCTGGGGGCTGGGGCAAAAAAGGACAAAAAAGTTGCTCATTTTTTGCTCATGTTTGCCCTTTGCAGCCCTCCTAAAGCATATGCACATCCATTTTTGCAAAGGGGGGGGGGGTCGGGAGGCCAAAAATGCTGTATTCATTGTATAAGATGCACCCAGACTTTCACCCTCTTTTTGGGGGGAGGGGAAGGTGTGTCTTAAACTCAAAAAATACAGTATTCTCTTCTATTATTCTAACCACACCCAAATACAATCATCCCAGCTTCACACAGCTGTTTATGTTCGTCCCTCCACCCCTAAAAAGAGACCGATGCTCTTGTTGCACATCCTTAATACTGCCTATTTGCATCCTTTTAGAGGGTAGTTGATGCCCTTGGAGGTTTATCTGTGTCCTCAGAGTCACCTGAGTGGTGCAAATGGTTCCTGCACTCTGCAATTTCCCCCCCTCTGGAAATCCATTCCACACCATTTAAAGCAGTGGTTCTCAACCCCCAACCATAGGAACCAGTGTTTTCTGATGGTCTTAAGCAACCCCTGTGAAAGGGCCGTTCGACCCCCAAAGGGGTCGCGACCCACAGGTTGAGAACCACTGATTTAAAGGGTGTACATCCCAAATTGCATAGCTAAATGTCTGTAGAGATTCTCAGTCATCCAGGTCATGGTTGTCCCAAAGGTGCTTTTTCAGGAGGCAAGTGGACTTGGTTTTTTGTCTTTTGAAGACGTTTTGCTTCTCATCTCTGAAGCTTCTTCAGCTCTGACAGGATAGTAGGGAATGGAAAGATATATATTCCTTACAGACAGCTGGTCATTTGCATCCTTTTAGAGAGTCCTTGAAGCACTTGGAGGTCTATCTGTGTCCTCAGGGTCACTTGAGTAGTGCTCCTGGTTCCTGTAGTCTGCCATTTCCCCCCCCTCTGGAAATCCATTCCTACTCACACACCGTTCCAAGGGTCTCCATCCAAAATTGTCTAGCTAAAAGTCTGTAGAGATTCTCAGTCATCCATCCAGGTTACGGTTGGTCCAAAGGTGCTTTTTTCCCCAGGAGGCATCTGGACTTTCTTGGTTTCCTTTGAAGACTGAAGACTTCAGAGCTGAAGAAATTTCTCGGATGAGAAGCGAAACATCTTCAAAGAAAAAAACAAACAAGAAAGTCCAGATGCCTCCTGAAAAAAAAAAAAAAAAGCACCTTTGGGATTTGCAGGATAACAATGATTCCGGGACCAGCCTTTTTGGTCACCTGTTATCCTGCAAAGCCAGTTCCTTCTCTTTTTTTGAGGGTAAAAGAGGCTTTCTTGAGCAAAGCAGGACGTTTCTAATTTCCTCTTGGGAGTCAGGTAGCCGTTGAGAAAGATTTTTTCCCCTCTTCCTTCTCTGCCAGGGTTGAACTTTTCAGTTGTAGTCTGTGAGATGCTAATGATTTTCCCCTGAATCTTCAGCTGGGGTTTTTTTGTTTTGTTTTTTTTGGTGGAAAGAGAAGATTAGATTGTTGGCTGGTTTGATGGAGAGGACATTGCTCTCCATCTTGCTTCACAGATGAGAAGCAAAACGTCTTCAAAAGACAAAAACCAAGTCCACTTGCCTCCTGAAAAAGCACCTTTGGGACAACCATGACCTGGATGACTGAGAATCTCTACAGACTTTTAGCTATGCAATTTGGATGTACGCCCTTTAAATCAGTGGTTCTCAACCTGTGGGCCGCAACCCCTTTGGGGGTCGAACGGTCCTTTCACAGGGGTTGCTTAAGACCATCAGAAAACACTGGTTCCTATGGTTGGGGGTCACCACAACATGAGGAACTGTATTAAAAGTTGAGGCTTTGGGAAGGTTGAGAACCACTGCTTTTAAATGGTGTGAGAGTAGAAATGGATTTCCAGAGGGGGGGAAATTGCAGACTGCAGGAACCAGGAGCACTATTCAAGTGACCCTGAGGACACAGATAAACCTCCAAGGGCTTCAACTACCCTCTAAAACAGTGATGGCGAACCTATGGCACGGGTGCCACAGGTGGCACGTGCAACCATTTCTTAGGGCACGCGAGGCGTTGCTCTGTCAGCTCCAGTGCGCATGTGTGTGCTGACCAGCTGATTTAGGTCTTCTTTTGAGGCCGTTTTTCGCTCTCTGGAGGCTTCAGGGAAACTCCTGAAGCCTCTGGAGGTGGGGAGGGGAGGCTGTTTTCACCCTCCCCAGGCTCCTAGAAACCCTCTGGAGCCAGGGGAGGGTGAAAAAAGCACGCCAAAAGCAGGGGGTAATGCACATAGAATTATGGGTGTGGCACACCCACCCACAATCCCCCTGCGCTCCCCCCACTTTTGGCACACGAGCCAAATAAGGTTAGCCATCACTGCTCTAAAAGGATGCAAATGACCAGCTGCCTGCAAGGAATATAAATCCATGCGTTCCCCACTATCCTGTCAGAGCTGGAGAAGCTTCTTGGATGAGAAGTGAAATGTCTTCAAGAAAAAACAAGAAAGTTTTCCAGTTGCCGCCTGAAAAAGCACCTTTGGTTGCCCTGGACGACAGAATCGCTACAGACTTTTATTTATTTATTTATTTATTCACATTTATACCCCGCACCCATCTCACCACAAAGGGACTCGGGGCGGCGCACAGGGAATATAAAATATAAATAAACATATATACAAAAATAACATTCATTAAAACTAAATTAAATTAACCCACCCTGCGCTAAAACCAGTTAAAACCCCCTAATTAAAACTTTGATAACTAAAAGCAGTGCAGTTTTATGCTGCAAATGTTTGTAGAGGAACATTAAATACATTATCCTCATTTGTGACAAGAAAGAACAAGGGTGGAAATTTAGGATTTAGGATTTATTAAATTTTTAGACCGCCCTTCTCCCTTGCGGGACTCAGGGCTGTGTACAGGCAATATGATAATTTGGTGAGCTGAATTGGTTCTGCTTCGATTCAAAGTTTCTAAATTAAGTGATGAAGAGCAAGATATTCACTGCTTGCATTTGTTTTGTTTTAAAGCAAGATGTTTTGTAGGCAGGACTTCGATGAACATAGAGGATGAATGAAGTCAGAGGTTATACAAGTATTTTCATCACTCCCATGCTTCAATTACTGTGTTTTTTTTAACGTATTGTTTATTTAAAGCATTTATTCAGCACCTAAAAAGCCTCTTAGTGCGTCTTCTGTAAAAATTAATACAAATAAGACCGTCTCTACTGGAAAGTTTCCCATCTGTGAAACACAATAAACTAGGAAAAAAGAATAAGGAACAGAAAAACAAGGAAACCCAAGACCAACGTTGTTAAAGTCTTCTTTTGAAAGCAGAAAACAAATTCCTTACTTCTTCTTTGCCTGCACATTTTAAAAACCTACGTAAGTACAAACATGTAGTAAAATAACTCCAGAATGAAATCATTTTGATTTAAAAAAAAAGATAAAACAAATGCAGTAAAAAATTAAAGTTAGGGAAGGGCAGAAAGATGAAAATAGTGAATTTTGACTTTTTTTTTTCAATGCAGTAGAGTAGAAAAATGCTTACAACCTCAACCTTTTGCTTTACATTTCCAAACGTAAAATAGAAAACATTAAACATATCAGAAACACTGGATATGATCCTTAAGGAGTTGCTTCTTACAAACACCTTAGAGCAGGGGTCTCCAACCTTTGCAACTTTAAGTCTGAAGGACTTCAGCTCCCAGAATTCTCCAGCCAGCAAAGCTGGCTGGAGAAGTCTGGGAGCTGAAGTCCTTCAGACTTAAAGTTGCAAAGGTTGGAGACCCCTGCCTTAGAGCCCCCCCCCCCCACTTTTCAGGATCACACTTATCACTTCTATTACTCTAAATAATCACTCCATTAATCTTTTAGGCGTAATAAGCAAGCTTTATGCCAAGCACCCATATAACAGAATCAATTCAGAATATATCCTGGCAAAAGATTGGCTGTTCCATGTGTTTTGATTGAAAAAAAAATTGTCCAAGCCCAATCCTTACCCACTGCATGTGTTGATTTTCAGGTCTGCTAGCAATTATATCTTCAGAACAAACATTAGGGAAAAACTCAAAAATATTACCATTGACCAGTAACTTCTACTGATTACAAACTCCACAAGAACATGAAAATAAAGGTATAGACTGGAGTAAAAAGTAAAGCAATTATGTTAAGGAAAAGCCAAGTCAAAGAGAAACAAGAGAGGGTTGAATCTTGGCTCGAAGGCTCTTTAAAGTGTACATCAACTTTCTTGTAAGTAGTTTGGCGCATCATCCCTTAAAGTTAGTCAATGTTGCAATCTTATTGTATACTAGCCGATAACCCGGCATTGCCCGGGTATTTATTTATAGGGGGGAAATGTCAGGACCAAATGTAATTTCTAATGTTGGATTTTCCCCCTTACCAGAGGGAGCCCCCTTGTGGAGTACTGTGAAGCCATTACCATGGCAACTTCCACTGCACTGTACAGTAGAAGCCATTTTACAGCAGTATACTAGAAGCCATTTTAAGGCACAACAGGCTGTATCTTAACAGAACACATACCCCAAGGGGTTTTAGAGGTGTCTTACCCCCACAGTATTTGTTTCCAGAGAGTAAGTCATCTGTATACTGTGTAGTTTGGTTGAAATTGCTTGAGGCATTTCACAGTTATGCTGGAACATATACACATAGCTATATGTGTGTGTATATATATGTATGTACGTACGTACACACACACACACACACACTATATATATATATCTTGGTCTTTCAAATTTAAATTTATTGATCAGCTCATAAAACTAACACACATATCTAAAAAAAATTAACACAACATAATTCATGGTTCTCTGTGTAGATGGTCTCTGGTGATGAGCTGAAAGGCAGAAAAGGAAACAGTATGTCTCCTCCCTTAACAGGAAGTTGTGAAAACAATTATCTATACTAAATACTCCTGTTTTAGCTGATGCAATGGGTAGAGCCGGATAGGCTGTATTGCTAGGCTTCTGCCTTGGATGTATTGCAGCCCTGGTTCGAATCCCAGTGAGGTGTGGCCAACTGATGAGAGCTAATAAGCTCGAAATAGATCTATCTTGGTCTCTCAAATTTAAATTTATTGATCAGCTCATAAAACTAACACACACAGAGATAGATAGATAGATAGATAGATAGATAGATAGATAGATAGATAGATAGATAGATAGATAGATAGATAGATAGACAGACAGACAGACAGACAGATAGATAGACAGACAGACAGACAGACAGATAGATAGACAGATTGATTGACGATGTCAAGCTTCAGAATCTGAATTGGATGAAAATGAGCTCTGGACATTTAGCTACTGAGGGAGTCCTTAAGCTGGTGACTTATAAGCGAACTTTCTAAGTTCCTTGTATTGCATAATGTGACTTCAAGCAGTTTTGTTCCAGGACCAAGAACTGACTAGAGATTCCAGAGTACATGACAACTTTTAGAAAGCCACAGTATCCATCCATGGAATCTTAACCACTATGATACACTGGATCATAGTCCTGCAAAAGTCCTTTATAGTCCTGCAAAATAGAAATAGAATAACAGAGTTGGAAGGGACCTTGGAGGTCTTCTAGTCCAACCTCCTGCTTAGGCAGGAAGCCCTACATCACTTCAGACAAATGGTTATCCAACATCTTCTTAAAAACTTCCAGTGTTGAAGCATTCACAACCTCTGGAGGCAAATTGCTCCATTGATTAATTGTTCTAACTTCTCCTTTAGTTTAAAAGTACTATACTATGTGAGACTGAGGTGCTCTGCTTAGTAGTAACATGTCCTTATCTCATTTTTAATCAAACAAATGAAAATCAGGGAAGGCAAGAGAGGTGATGCCAAGGGCTCTGTTGGCAATCCATGCATTAAGCAATAAACTAAAGTTTCAATAATGTAGCTCAGGGTTGAAATGAGGGGCCCTAGTTGGTCTCTGAGCTTGGTGGTTTTACCCAAATTAGGTAACACCATCAGTAGTTAAGCCCAGTGGTCAAATCTAGCAGATTCTAGAGGACCGGTAGCCGAAATTTTGAGTAGTTCGGGGAACTGGCAAGTGCCACCTCTGGCTGACCCCAAAGTGAGGTGGGAATGGAGATTTTGCAGTATCCTTCCCCTGCCACACCCACCAAGCCACACCCACCAAGGTACACCACACCTACCAAGGCACGCCCACAGAACCAGCAGTAAAAAAAATTGAATTTCACCACTGGTTAAGCCCCATTCTTTAATAGCTATGATGATGTTACCTAGTTTGAGTAAAGAAACATCTTCAAGAAAACAGCCAAGCTCAGAGAGCAACAAGGACCCTTCAAACTAAAGTTTATAAGTAAGTCAAAAAGGCTGGATTTACATAGCTGCAAAGCCATAATCACTGGTTTTTAAAACATATTAGTTAACTGCATCCCCTACACCAGTGATGGCTAACCTTTTTTGGCTCGCGTGCCAAAAGCGGGGGGAGCGCAGGGAGGTCGTGCGTGGACGTGCCACACCCATAATGCTATGTGCACAACCCCCTGCTTTTGGTGCACTTTTTTCACCCTCCCCAGGCTCCAGAGGCTTTCTAGGAGCCTGGGAAGGGTGAAAACAGTCTCCCCCCCCACCTCCAGAGGCTTCAGGAGCTTCCAGAGGGGGGAAAACGGCCTCAAAAGAAGGCCTAAATCAGCTGGCCAGCACACACAAGCATGCTGGAGCTGATAGGGCAATGCCTCGCGTGCCCTAAGAAATGGTTCTGCGTGCCACCTGTGGCACCCGTGCCATAGGTTCGCCATCACTGCCCTACACAGTGATGGCAAAACCTATTGCACATGTGCCCAAAGTGGCATGTGAAGCCATGTTGCATGGCACGCATGGTCTTGCCTGTTTCTCTTCTGGATTTCTGGTGTGCATGTGCATGCAATGATCACACGTCCTTCACATGTGCAGCAGTGCTGAAAACCAATGTGCACATGTGTGCCAGCCAGCCGATTGCCAGGCACGTCTGTGTGCTAGAACCTGGAAGCTCAGCTTTTCCAGAGCGCGGCCCCAACAAGCTCACATATGCACGTGTGATGTTTCTGCGCAACCTTTTAGGCACTCCGTGCTGAAAAGGTTCACCTTCACTGCCCTACGCTCTGCTGAAGATAGACATAGACTTTAAACCAGAGATTTTTTTTATTGGGAATTATATCTGAAATATACAATAGAGATTTGAAATATTTGATTGTAAACGTGTTAACGGCAGCTAGAATTGTATGTTCAAAAAAAAATGGAAAAATGAGAAAATACCAACGCAGGAGGAGGTTATTCGAAAAATAATGGAATGTGCTGAAATGAGTAAATTGACATTTGAAATTAGAGAACAAGAAGATGAACAATTTTATAAGGTATGGGATTTATTCTATCACTGGTTAGATAAAAAAAATATGGAAATGAAAAATGTTGGAGAACTTTTCATAACATAAGAATAATAGAATGATGCAGGTGATATTATAAAGGTACATTATTATTAAATAGACTAAGAATGATTCTATGGAATGTTATTATATATATGAACCCAATACCTAGAACATTTTGTCCAAAATGAAGGAATCATAATTGCAGCTGAACAAATGATGTACAATGATAATATATATATATATATATTTGTTTTCTGAGGTTTTCGTGGGTGTTTGTATGTAGGTCTTTGGTTGTTCGGGTTTTCTCCCGCGTAGAATTGGAAGTATCTTCACGACGTTTCGATGAAGTCTCATTCATCATCTTCAGGCTGGTGCTTCCGGCTTGGTGCTTCCAGGAGCAAATTGCTCCTGGAAGCACCAAGCCGCATATATATATATGCACGAATATTTTACAGCTCCTGTTTTTTAGGCCCATTTTAAGGGAGGAGACAAACTTGTCATCCTTCTCTGCCCTTCGACTCAACCTAGAGATCATCCAGACAGAGACCTATTAAGATTGCTGCTGTCTTTTTAGGTATGTGTTAAAATATATATATATATATATATATTTGATGGATAATTTGTGATTTTATATACAACTGAAAGTGGTGACTATGGAAAGCCTATAACCAAACGACACGCTATATGGATATGGATATGTAATTGTGGAAGGTTTTATGTTTTATGTCTTGTTTGTCTGTGTTTGTCTAAAAATAAAAAAAACCTTTTACAAACAACACCCCCCCCCACCCCACCCCAAATCTCTAGACCTTTTTTCCTACAATAGCCCAGCCTATCTACCTTGGGCACAACAGGCAAGAATCTGAATGTCACCTGGCCAAATCCACCATAGTTTCTTTGCCGGTTTGTCCACTCCTGCTTTAATTCAAGATTGGGTGAACATGGGAATGGAAGGCATCTGCCCTTAGGTGTGTTCTGTTCACTTTTGACCTGCTTGAAGTGAAGAAACCGTTTAGATCAGGAGAAGTACACCAGACAGGTTGGACGGATCACCTACAACCTAGCCTTCTGGTTTTTTGTTGTTGTTGTTTAAGTCTTACAGACTTTTATTTTATTGTTTTGACATAAACACAAATAATACAGACTTCACAGAAAAAAAAAACAATGTTGATAAGCCATTTTTCCTTACAGACTCTCAATTTTTAAGAATGTATCGATTTATCACAGGTTTCTATAATGTTCAAAATTTGTCACTTATTTTTCATGTCAATTATTACAATTCTTATATCTCAACCCTAATCTTACTAGTTGTTTTAACATCCTTTTATATAAGGCACAATTATATAATGGCATTCCATTTATAAAGTCAACCGAAAGAGAGAAAAATAAAACAATAACAACAAATAGATAAATTTAAATAAATGTAGAAACCTAGCCTTCTGAATGAAAGATCAGCGATTGTCATCAGAGGAGAGGTATTTTATTTTCTCTTCCAACGATTAAGTCCTTATTGTTTTATACCTGTATTTCTGTTGACCTTTCCTCAGAAAGACGCTTTAAGAATAGCCATTCCTGCAGTTTAAATCCTGCTAAAGTCGATTGGATGCCCATCTAGAGGCACACAAATCTCAGGTTAAATCGCACAAGTCAAAAAGAGGGCTGTGAAAATATCTACACACCCCTCACATCCTGGATGTAAACTGTTTCAACCTCTACCCTCAAAACGAGGTTATAGGGCACTGCACACTAAGACAACTAGACACAAGGACAGTTTTTCCCCAAATGCCATCACTCTGCTAAACAAATAATTCCCTCACCACTGTGAAACTATTTATACTAAGTCTGCGTTACTATTACTATTAATTTTATCATCGTTCCCATCACACATCTCCTCCCACGTCTGTAACTTTGTTGCTTGTATCCTTATGACTTACATTGTTTCCCAGTATGATTTGATTGCTTATTTGTACCCTATGATTATCATTAAGTGTTCTACCTTATGATTCAGGATAAATGAATCTTTTCTTTTATGCACACTGAGAGCTTCTGCACCAAAGACAAATTCCTTGTGTGTCCAATCACACTTGGCCAATAAAGAATTCTATTCTATTCAGGTCTACATTTCCTGGGGTAGAGAAATCAATTTTCCTACCCATTAGCTTGGTTTTCTCTATTGACACCATTCACTGAACTATAAAGTAACCCCAACCAACTAAAATGGAGTTGGCTGAGTGGCGCCCACAGTTCCTGTGTCTGCGAAGGATGGTTTTTACACTTTTGCCTGCCCTGAAATGAAGAAGCGAGATTGACAAAGCATGGCATCTGCACCCATAAAACCTGATGCCTTTAACTACCAGTGAACAGAATGTAGGGAAAGAATGTATGGAAAGTGCCAGAGATGCTTCTTAAAAGGAGCCACTGCTCTAAAATTTCTATTAAAGTCAGCACCCATTGCACAGGTTTGCTGATCATACTTTTCACCTGCAATAAGAACACTCCACAGAAACACAATCCGTGTACCTTTTAAAAGCTGTTTCCCTAAAAGCGAGGGACATACGAGATATGCCTTCACATTTTCAAGTCTATTATCAAAGACTTTGGCCACCTAATGAGAAGGAAGGACTCACTGGAGAAGAGCCTCATGCTGGAAAAGATGGAGGGCAAAAGAAGAAAGGGACGACAGAGAAGGAGGTGGCTGGATGGAGTCACTGAAACAATTGGCGTGAGCTTAAATGGACTCCAAAGGATGGTAGAGGACAGGAAGGCCTGGAGGAATGTTGTCCATGGGGCTACCATGGGTTGGACATGAGTTCGCAACTAACAACAACAACATCATCATCAAAACTCAAAGCAGATCAGAATTGAACCACAAACCGTTTTCCTTCTCTCCCAAGCAAGAAAAATAAATATTTCCCTTCCCAAACAAGAAAAAAAAAATCTTTCCCAAACAAGAAAAATAAATATTTACTTTCCCAAACATTTTTTTCCTCACTGTTGGAGGGGGAAAAATAAACATCTTCATCCTAAATAAATTCAGATGCAATGTTTGCAATGGAAAGTCTGCAGGGTGGGTATCTGTAACTCTTCATAGACTGGCATTGAGGCCCTAATCAGGTGTACCTAGGGCAGACGTGAAAAGGTGTCTAAAAAAGTGAGCATTACTAAGCAACAGCAAAGTCTTAATCTGCGCCTTTTGCTGAAGAGTTCTCTAAGGGGGAAAGAGCCTCTCCTTGAAAAGGAAAACCTGCAAAAACATCCAAGGTGGGAACCAAGTCCCAATCCACAAAGCGGTTAGGAGCCTCCCAAGGTTGCCTATTGGGATTAGAGATGCGTGCACAGAGGCAGGCTGCAATATACGGCCCCTTCGAGGGCTTTTTTTAAGTAGCGAGGGAGGACGCTTGAGCGATGTGGGTTTTTATTTAAAACTTTCCATTGTTCCCTTTAAAAAAAAAAAACCCGCTCTGGGGATCTGATAGAGCCATCAAAGTCAGGAATAAATTTAATTTAATTTTTTTTTTGGTCACGCCATGTATAAGGTAGGAGATATTACGTGCAAACATGATTCTGAATACAGGAAATGGATGCGAATAAGTGGGGACAGAAGGACAGGGGCATCATAAGGAATGCAGGGGTCCCAAATCCGCCTTTCGTTCGGGAGGGGAAGGAGGCGCCGCAGTCCCGGGTCTACGGCCTAGCGATGCACGCTCGTCGTCGTCGTCGTCGTCCCTCTTGCAAAGCAACCCCCGCTGCGAGAAAGGATCCCCTTTGCACGATGCAATCTTCTCGGGGGGGGGGGGGATCCTTCCACGCAGAGCCATCGGGCCAGCCTCCAACCCCCCCCCCCGGGGGGAGGTTGTACTCTTAGCACCCCTCCCCCATCTGCACCCTTCTTCCTCCTCCTCCTCCTCCGCAGTCACTGCCTTCGCCAAAAGAAGGCGCCAGGGCAGCCATGTTGCAGCCCGTGCAAGCAAGGGGAAAGCGAGCTCACCCGTGTGTGTGTGTGTGCACACGCTGCTGCCCGAAGGCTTTGCACGAGCCCCTTTCCCCCGGGGAGGGCGGGGGGGGGAAGGGAAACTTTGAGCCTCTTGCAAAGGGGGAGCTGCAAAGAAGCTGCTGCGAGCGTGCGGATTTACACGGGGAGCGGGGCTGGGTTTCCTTTCCGTCGCCCCAAGGGGCTGGGCGCCAGGAGAGGCGACGAGGGTCGTTGCAAGCTTGCAAAGGAAAAGCAGGGGGAAAAGGAGGATGCATGAAAGGAATGGGGCGTGGGGGGGAGGGGGGGCTGGCCCGGAGCCCCTGGGACATCTTGCCTATTTGGAAGGGGAGAAGGGGGGGGGAAAGGAGGGGGGGTTCAGGGAGCGCTTTTTAAGGCCCGCTCGCCTGCGCAGACGGCCACCAAAAAAAAAAAAAAAAAAAAAAAGGCACTTGGGCGACGCGCGCGAGCGCCTCTCTCGCGCTAAGAGTCTGGCTCCGCCTCCCGCCCGAATTGTACAATCGCCGCTTTCGCCCTGGTCTGGCCCGAGCTTGCTATTGGCCCCGGCGCGCGTCATTCTCGGCCCGGACTTTCCTCGCGCTTCCCATTCATGCAGTTTGGTTGAGTGTTGGTGTATTTTACTGTTTGCAATAAAGGGGGGAATTATTATTATTATTGATATTTTTTTTAAAAAATAATAAGGTTCGGCGTATTTGTTTGGCTTTTTTTTTTCGGCTGCTGCCGCTGCAAGTCGCGCGTGGGTGTTTTTTTTTAAATACAGTTTTGCAAAGAAAAAAAGACTTTTGTTTTTGTTTTGTTTTTTAAAAAAAACAACCCAGCCGACCAACCAAAAATCAGGCCTTTTCTTTAAAAAAAAAAAAAGCGGGTTTGTTTTGCGCGCGGTGCTTTGATTCCCCCCCCCTTCATCTTTTTGCATTTGTTTCGAGGGGAGGGCGACCGCCTTTCCCTCCTCCCCCTTTGCAAAGATCCGCATCTCTTTCTGATCGGCCACCAACTGTTCCAAGAGGCTCAACTATGCCCAAAAGAAAGGTAAGCCGGCGAACGGACGTGGAGATGGGGCTTGAAACGGGATGGTGGGGGCAACGGACCGAGGAAGGGGAAAACGCGCGAAGAGCCCCCTTTCTTTTCTTTTTTTCTTTTCTTTTTTTAACCTTTTTGCGCGGGGAGAAAAAGATGGCTTGTCTTTTGCGCGCGCGCGCGCGTTGGGGGCCCCCCGTGTGTGCTCGGTCGTGTGTATGTGTGTTTTGTGCGCGCGCGGGGGTTTCGTGGAAGCGGGTTTTTTTTTTTTTCCCCAGGCGCCGCGCCGTGCAAAAGCGAGCGCTTGGGAAGCGAAGGCTCCCAAAGCGCTTTGGCAGCCGCGATCAAAGCCGCAAGCTGCGGAGCCGAGTTGGGAGGTTTTTTTGTTTTGCCTGCTCGGTGCGTCTCCATGCTGGATTTGCAAACAGCCATAGTGTGCCGCTTGCTTTGACCGCAGGCATGGCAGGCAGGCAGGCTCGGCTGGCGCCCCACCTCCTCCTCCTCCTCCAAACTGCCAGAAGCCCTGCCGAGCCTCCGGGCTGCCTCTAAGTCGTCGGAGGGGCATTGGGGCCGAGGTTTCTCACCCCCCCTCCCGATTGGGGTCTCTGCCTCCCCTGCGTTTGCCTTTGTTCTTTTTATATATTTCCCCCCCCCCTCCCCGGCCCTTCCTCCTACTTGTCATACCAGATGGCGGTGCAGTGCGGCTCGGAGCCGGTAGGGGGCGCAGAGCTTTGCCATTGCTTGCCTTTGGGGAGAGCGAGGGAAAGGGGGGGGAGGGCGCTGAGATGTGGCAAAAGATTTCCGAAGCCCCCAATTAGCAAGGAGGCGTCTCTTTCTGACACCCCCCTTCCTTGTTCCCCTCCTCTTTTTTAATTTTTTGCATATTCTTTTGCAATAAAGAATTTTATCCGGGGGGGGGGTTGGTTGGAAGCGCAGCTGCATAAGGAGCGGGAGGGAGGCATGCCATAAAAAACCAGGGTGATCGGTTTTTGTGCACAGTTGCAGGGCAAGCAGGGGGGGGGGGCCGCCGAGCAGTCTCGCTTTTATGTCCCCGCCTCCCCCCCGAGGGTGTGGGGGGGGAGTTTCTTAAAAGCGAGATGCGTTTTGAAAGGCTCCACGCCCTTTGCAGGTCGTTTGCAAACGACCTTGTTTCTCGCAGGTAATTTGGCGGGAATCTTTTTTTTTTTTGCCTCCCGTTTTTTAAAGTTGAGGCGCGATGACGTCAAGCAAAACGGACAGCCCCAAGTGCATTGTGGGATGTGTAGTCCGGAGTTTTGGAAGGAGAGTTTCGAGCAATGTGAAAGAAAAAGTCCAGCGGAATGTTAAAAATTGCAGCTGTTTGGCCGAAGAATTTGATCCTGTTTCTAATTTTTTTAAAAAAAACATGCGTCCTGGACTATATTTGATTGGCATTTTTATTATTATTGCTTTGCTGAAACTCAACAGGGAGAATTAGTATGCTTGATATGGAATTGATAAAAGTGCAGAGAGAAATCGGTTTTGCAAGTTTTCTTTCTTGTGTGTGTAAATCTAGTTGCTTGCTCGGTTTTGCCTCCAGAATTCAAAACTTTGTAGACGGTTTTGATTGATGCAAGATCGATACACTTGCCCTCATATGTCAGTTTTGTTTGATTGATCCCAATAAAGTGGTTTCTCACCTTTTATATTAAAAATGTCTCCCGGGCCATTTATTTTAGTCAACGAAAGTGTTCTGCCAAATATTCTTGGCATCCGTTTCTTTGGAGCAAAAGTAAATAGTTTATATTGTGCTTGTTTCTTTTCTTTTTTTATTAAACTAGGCTGCAGCTGAAGGTGAAATAAAGGAGGAGGTAAGGTTCTTTCCATACATATACATGTATATCCAGTTGTCTTCAAGGGAGTTGGGAAAACGTGCACCACAACGATTGACACGTAATGTGAGCATGAGGTAGGATTTTAAATCTACATGGCACAAGGATGTTGGAAGATTGATTTGCCAAGAACTTGCGACTGATCAGCGCGCACACAATTTATATGCAGAGTAATCTATAGCAAAATTCTTCTTACGTGCAATGAAAAAAATCTTGTGCAGTTGGACTTGCTTGAAAGAGAAAATCACATAGTAAGAATGATTGGGGTTCCCCACCCCAGAATAGTTTCTTCATAGTATTGTCATGCTACCAGCCACAATTGGCTGCATTCAATAAATCAATCTTTGAGCCACGGATTGCAAACCACAGTGTGGTTTCAGGATTCTGCCCTAGTTTAATTCTTACAAGAAACCAGTCCTTCTGCTTGGAGAACATGCTGCAGCCAACCTCCAAGCCACTGTTCCTCCTTTCATCTGTGGGCCTGGAAGGAAGAGACTTCTACCTGTCAATTTAAATTGTTATTGCCCCGATGTCAAAAAATTTGTAGCTTCTTGAAGTTATGAGTAGTGTGAGAAAGGGCCAGGATGACAGGACTTTGGGATCGGTTCTTGTTTTGAACCATATTTCAGTATCACAGAGAGAGCTACAGTTGGTCAAAAGCGAAAATGAACACCGGAGAATGGAGATACAAGCTGAACCCAGGAAATAGTTAGTACTGTTCTTGTTTGTCTTCAGATCGCTTTCGATTCCAGGCAACTTACACAGGACACTCCCTGCAGTTTTCTTGGCAACACTTGTGGAAGTGGTTGGCCCTTGCCTTCTCACAGTTAAGATTCCAAGTGGGACTAGAACTCAACGGTTTCATTACCGCACCAAAATGGCTCACTTACACATCTCTGTGCAACAAAATGTGTTTAGTTGAGCAGATAACAAATATTGTTGTTCATCTGTATTGTTTTTGGGTTTTTTTACGCACAATAAAGCAAACATTTTGGGAAATTGCTCACCATACCAACTTCTACATCCTGAAGTGAAGTATCAGCAGATAAGCTAGACTATCCCAGTTCTGTTGTAAGACAATCGTAGTTTAACAAACTACACAGTTTATTGTATTAATAAAAGTGCCAAGAGAAGAAAATATCTAGACATAATGCTTGTTTTTGTTCCAGTCAGCTATGGTTTATTAGGCTGTAAGAGTTACAAACCAGCCCTGCAGACTTGGCATTCCTTCAATATAACATTTCACTGTTGCAAAATGGTATCTGATGCATATTTTTTTTGGGAAGTTGTGGTGGGATTTTCGTGTTAAATGAGAAGAGCATGGTTGCCTGAGGTACGTTGTTTTGAATTTCTGGGAATTCTACTTTTAAGAAAACTGATGTTTGGTTTTAGTAATTTGTTTTTTTCTTCTGCAGCCAAAGAGACGATCTGCTAGACTGTCTGCTGTGAGTGTACGCCTCTTTTTTAAAAATCTATACTACATTAAAGCTGTTAAAATCAATATATCTTTCAAAGTATCACTCAAGTAGCCCCCTGTGAATCATTTCCAAGACTAAATGTAATATTTACTCTAAATAAATAGATGACACAATTGCTTCACCACGATAAGCCACATCTTGAGCTAAAGACTTGAATATTTTCCAAACGTGGCAGCTTCTAAATAGGTGGACTTCACATCTCCCAGAATTCTCAGCCAGCATGGCCACAGCTAAGAATTCTGGGAATTCAAGTCCATAAAATTCAAAGCTGCCATGGTTAAGAAACATTGATCTAGATCAGGGGTGGGCAAACTTTGCAACTTTAAGTCTGAAGGACTTCAGCTCCCAGACTCCCAGAATTCCTAGATCCTTCTTCTCTTTGTACATATGTATTTTACAGTCATAATGGGGGGGGGGGGGGGGTTATTATTTCAGTGATTATAGCTGCCCATCTCAAATACATGACCTCGGGTAGCTTACAACACCTAAAAGAAATACCCAGATCCAAAAGAGAAATCTCGTATAAAAATAACCTATGCATTAGAATAAATGTTCCCAGAGTGAATGGTGGTTTGTGAAATGATTGTTTTAAGGCTCATATTGTAATCCTAAGGGCCAGAAAATTCAGATGTTTTAAAAGGGACTATAGAGGTCTGAGGTTGTTACAGCAAATTGAACTAACAGGAATGCTGTGTTTATTTAACAAAGTGTCTGTGTGCTTTTCTTACAGAAGCCTGCTCCACCCAAACCAGAGCCAAAGCCGAAAAAGGCACCGCCGAAGGTAAATGAATGACATGCTTGTGTGACTGAATGCCTTGAGTTGAGGATTCCCTCCGATGTCAGAATGGACTCTTATTCCCTTAAAGAAGGCTTGACTTCTTTTTCTATTTCTTGCATGTGTACTGATGACATGATATACCCTCTTTCCCCAAAAATAAGACCTCCCCGGGTAATTAGCCCAATCGAGCTTTTGACCGCATGTGCTAAAATACGCCCTCCCCCCAAAATAAGCCCTCCCTCAAAATATTGCAACACAGGTGACCACGCTCATTGCTTCCTGCACGTCAAATATAACACGACCTCCCCGAAAATGAGGCCAAGCACTTATTTTGGGGGTCAAAAGAAAATAAGACCCTGTCTTATTTTCAGGGAAACACAGTGGGTGATGATGAGGAAGATGATGACGATCTACCATCTAATTTTACTAAGGGGGAAATGTATTTGGAGAGGTTGGATTAGTAGCTTTTGATTGCATGGACGTGCGAATCTACCCTTACTGTGTATTTAGTCAATTGTTTACTTTGAGAGAACGGTTTTAAGGCCAAGGAACTAACCAGTAGCTGAGATGTCGAATCGAATCGAATCGAATTTTATTTATAACCTGCTCTCTCTCCCCGAAGGGACTCGAGGCGGGGCACAGGGAATTAAAAACAGTTAAAAAAGAATACAAAATTTAAAACAATAAACGTATATAAATACTAACTAAAAGGCATATTAAACAGAAAACCCTGCGCTAAAATTCCCAAATATTTACTAAAAATCCCTAAACAATCAGAAGAGACTATCCTAGGCCGGCCAAGCGAAAAAGATGTGTTTTTAATTTCAGACGGAAGGAGCGGAGGTCCGTGGTAGTTCTAATATCGGGGGGAAGGTCGTTCCAGAGGGCTGGGCCCGCCACAGAGAAGGCCCTTCCCCTGGGCGTCGCCCGCTGACAAAGTCTAGTGGACGGCACCCGGAGAAGTCCCTCTCTGTGGGAGCGAATCGGCCGTGAGGATGTATGGGGCAGGATCCGATCCCGCAGGTAGCTAGGTCCCGAGCCATGGAGCGCTTTGAAGTTGACGACTAACACTCTCTAAAAGAGAGAGAAAAAGGATGAACAACTATACACCAGAGGTGTGCAGATGTGAAAGAGGGTTCACATACCCTGGAGTTTTCAATTAAATTTCCTTCCACTGAGTAGCTGTGCTGTCCACCATAACTAAGATGGTTCTAGAAGGGGAACACATCCCTAGCAACCCAAAATATGGTGCCAAGGCTTTTTGAATCTGGGATAGGCTTGGCAGCCTAAAACCGACAAGAACTATCGCTTTCCAGGCCGCTTAACCTGTGAGAGCTCAGTAAAATTTCTGCCGTGATCAGATTGTATCTGAAGACGGTAGCTTGCCATTCACGTAAGCCATAAAAAACAAGACTAGTTGAGTAAGATGGGAGTCATTGAATGACGCATAGCGGTGTCAGCTTTGGAAGCCATATTAACACCGGAAGCTTCCACGCTGCCACATTCTTGTGCCTGGGAAAGTAGGAGTGGGGGATTTAGTAGCGGGACTGTAGTTAGTCAAAATAGCATTCTTCTTTTCGGTCAAGATCATGGTACTCCTGCACCTGGAGGAGGAGTGGTTGGAGTGATGTCTCGAGTTGGGACGGATTGGGATTGGACGAGGTGATGGACTGATGGGTGCAGGGGATTGGTTTGGAGTTTTGACTTACTAAGAGAAAGCCCGGAAATCTCAGATTCGGGTTTTCCCAGATGTGCCAGTCTACCTACTCTAATAAATGGGAGCTTTGAGAAAATGCTTGTCTCAAAGAGTTTTTCATTGGGGTTGGGGTTTTCAGGAACGCTGACATTTATTAGAGTAGGTGTACAGGCACATCTCGGAAAACTAGATTCAATTGTGAAATAATCTTCATTGGGGTGGGAGAAGGATAGCTTAATTCACTACCTTTAAAGGTCACTGCTAACTTGACTGGGTCACTTTCAATTTAACATTTAAGAGTTACCTCGAAAAGGAGAACAAGGAACCTATATTGAAAAGAACTAGGGTGACATGATAGCAGTGTTCCAGTCTCTAAGGGGCTGCCACAAAGAAGAGGGAGTCAAGCTGTTCTCCAAAGACGACCAGGGAAAGATGGAAACTTATCAGAGATCCAGCCTAGAACTAAGGAGAAATTTCCTGACAGTGGGAACAATTAATCAGTGGAATGACTTGCCTCCAGAAATTGTGAATGCTGGAGGTTTTTAAGAAGAGAATGGGAAAGCAGTTGAGTGAAATAGCCTCATGCTTGAGCAGGGGTTGATGGGAAGACCTCCAAGGTCCCTTCCAACTCTGTTGTTCAGTTACATTCATGATTTTCCTGTGAATTTGTTAAAGGGAGAAAACAATGGAGAAGTTGCTAAATCTTGCTTGGGATTGGGAGCTCTAAATCCAATGGTTGTGGGGAGCAATAGGCTGGCTCTGTAAACTGCTTAGAGAGGGTTGTAAAGCACCATGAAGCAGTATATAAGTCTTAAGTGCTATTGCTATTTAGAAGGGCACTTGATTTTAGCCCTGAGCTATATTGACTGGATTTTGCATGACTGAGCTCGAGACAGAACTTCAGTGAAAATGTTGGATTGCAAATAAAAGTTTGAAAATGTCACTTTTAACAGGTCTGAGGGTGGTGATAAGGAAGAAACGAGAGAAAAGTTACATTAAGATTCCAGCTAATTCATATGAAATAAATTAGTCTTCTGGTTGGCATTTTCTCTCTAGGTTAAAATTGGTTTACACGTGTAGATTGTTACGTGCAGAATACAATGTATCCTGGAAAGTCAAGATTGTTTCTAAACAACCATTCTTTCCAGGTTACAATGTACGAGGGAAATAGTTAAAGCCAGGCCAAGGGTTTACCTAAATATCTTATTTTATTTTGTATTGAAAAGTAAACAAAATCTTCATCCAATTGAAAAGATATGCCCAGTCTGCATAAGTCAGGCTTTCTTAGAAATTATCTGGGAATCCTGGCATAGAAAACTTTTATAAAATTTGGATATATTTTATTAGCCTTTTTAATTGCGTTATAACATAAGCACTGATCTCTCATGCTTTTTTTTGTTCTCCCTGCCTGGGATCCAAATATGATGATCTTGTTCTGAAAGCATGGATAAAAGTTTTATTCAGTCAGTTATATACTTTTTTAATCATTTGACACAATTTTTCAGTAGTATCCGTACCTCAGAATGGAATTGCCAATACCCCCTGCCCTTTTTTTAAAAAAAAAATTAAAAATAAAGAGAATATGCACAGGTAGTAAAGTAGCAGCCCTGAAAAGGTTAAAAACATTTGTCAAAAAGATACTTTTTCATCGGTTGCAACTCTTGAGTGGGTGCTAAAAGAGACAGTCGCAAAACAAGGACTAACACTACTGCTCTACTCTCAACCAATATTAATATATTAGTCTTGTATAGGAGTGCCAATGACGTATTTTGAGGTGGCCACTGAAGAAGGGACGTGATGGCTCGGTGGCTAAGATGCTGAGCTTGTTGATCTGAAAGGTTCGAATCCCTAGTACTGCGTAATGGAGTGAGCTCCCATTACCTGTCCCACCTTCTGCCAATCTAGCAGTTTGAAAGTGCGTAAAAAATGCAAGTAGAAAAATAGGGACCACCTTTGTTGGGAAGGTAACCGTGTTTCCCGCGCCTTCGGCGCTTAGTCATGCCGACCACGACCACGGAGACGTCTTCGGACAACGTTGGCTCTTTGGCTTTGAAACGGAGATGAGCACCGCCCCCTAGAGTCAGGAACAACTAGCACACATGCGCAAGGGGAACCTTTACTGAAAAAGGATTGGTGAGTAAGTGAGATTTTACTGTCTCTCTCTCTCTGTGATTCCCTCTAACAGAAAGAAAAAGGGGGGAATGATAAGAAAGAGGACAAAAAGGTAACAACAAAAGGGAAGAAAGGAGCCAAAGGAAAAGATGAAACTAAGCAAGAAGATGCTAAAGAAGAAAACCACTCTGAGAACGGAGATACCAAAACTAACGAGGTACTGTATTATCTCGCCATCCCGAGAATTGTTTCCAAATACTTAGGGAATCGGGGAAACTCTGTTCTCAACAGGTCCTGCTTTGTATCCAGCCCTTACGTGCATAGTCCTTGACTTATGACCAGAATTTCCATTGCTAAAACAAAGCAGTTGTTAAGTGACAACACGCTCAATTTTAGGACCTTTTTGTTGTGGTTATTAAGCAACTTAAGTGAACCACCCAGTCGTGGAGGAAACCTAACGTTTAACTTTTACATCTCGTTTTTAACTTAGCTTCTCCCTCATAATACCAGCATGGAGGGGGCTGTAACCCTTCCCCACAAAGCTAATGATTAATTAGGGGAAGCATGCACAGCAGGGAGAAATTAGTCTCCAGTTTAATTCATTCATTTGCCTGTTTTCTTTTCTGCCTTAATCAACAGGCAGATATCGCTCTGTCTCCCTCTCCCCCCTCTGACTCTGTTTCTCTCTTTCCTTCCCTCTTTCTCACTCTCTGCCTGTTTCTCTTTCCCTCTCTCTCTGCCTCTGTTTCTCTTTCTTTCCCTCCCTCTCTCTGCCTCTTTCCCTCCCTCTCTCTGCCTCTTTCCCTCCCTCCCTCCCTCCCTCTCTTTCCTGCCCTCCCTCTCTCTTTCCCTCCCTCCTGCTCTCTCTCATTCTAATTTGGACGTTTGCTTCTTATTTTACCCCAAACTGCCACCAGTATGAAGTGCGCATGCAGGTTTCTATTAGGCACAATGTGTTTTCAAAAGGGATTCTCCCCCCCCCCCTCTTTAAATTCAGCAGCTGCCTTCTGTGCATACTGGTCAGGGTAGGCATACAAGGACGCCGTACCACCCCATGCTTTCAGATAGGCTTCCTTACAGACCGAGGGGCATTGTGCCATGAGAGTCCAAAGTTAGGAAACAAATTTGGTTTGGCGCTTGTGTTGGCTAATAAGTCAAAGCTGGGGAGTCTCCTGCTGCTGCGGTGTGCAAGAATGGAAGTTGGTAAACTGTGCAGCCTTCATTGTTTATGGGACTGAGCTACGGTTACACCCAGTGTCCTCTGCAGTGGATTTTCTTCCTAGCCTAATTCAATTTCTTTTTCTCTCAAATACTAACAGGCACCAGCTGCTGAAGTATCTGATGTCAAGGAAGCCAAGTCCGAGTAACAGATTATAAACCCTCTTCATTTCCATCATTTGGTATTCGTACCTCCATACTGTATTGTTAAGAGAGGAATATTTTTATCAACTATTTTATAAATGCAGGTTTTTTTAGCATGAATTTAAATCATGGAACATCTTCATCTCGGTTACTTGGACTTCAAAACCAACCAACCAACAACAACAAAAAAAAGAAAGAAAGAAAGAAAAGAAAATCATTGTTTTTAAAAAAATTTGTGATTGTCATAGTTTGTATGGTACCCGGAAAGAATCAGTGGTGGTAGCTATTGACTTCTATCAGTATATAATCCCTTTGTGTGTCAGTCATACGGAATTCAGATTTTAATTTTACCCTTGTTGCGTGTTGTATGGTTTCTTAACGTGGGGAGGTCTAAAACAAAAATACACACAAAAACCACAATTGCGTCAGACATTCCGGTGGTTCTGTGACTTGCTTTTATAAAGAAGGTGAGATATTTTCATGAAAAATCTTAAGAAGCTGGAAACTTGTTGTATCCCAAATGTAGTTTTATTTTGTCACATTTTGGAGAATAATATTAAAATATGTAATCATGTTTTTAAATGAAATGCAAAAAAAAAACTTTAAAAAAAGAGAAGGACAGGTTTGACTAAATATACCCACTGTTAGGAATTTTGCTGGATTTATCTTAATAAAATGTCTCCTCAAAAGATTCATGATTTTGGGCTGCCTTATGTTATAGCTATGCTTTGAGGTTCTGTTCCTTTCCCTTATGCAGACAAGGCAATATACCGTACTTTTCAAACTATAATGTGCTCCAGACTATAAGACGCTCCTAGCTTTTGGGGAGGAAAATAAGAAAAAAAATCTGCCTCCTAGCAATTTGCTTCCTTGCAGCAAACAGCAAACGGCCTAACCAGCTTCAGCACAGCCTGATTTAGCACAAGAAACTGATTGGCGGTAGGATCTGCCTATCAATGTTCCAGGTCGCAGTGGTCGCTGCTGCCTATCCCTGCCCATTGTTGCCTCCAGGCACCCCATTTTTGGCCCATTGAGGCGGCAAGAATAGACGGCAGCGGGGATGGGCGGTAGCAATCCCCGCAGCCTGTAATGCAGTATTGCAGGCAAACTCTGCCTACAGCCTGGAGTTTGATCCTGATGGGACTTGAGGTTGACTCAGCCTTCCCTCCTTCTGAGGTCGGTAAAATCAGAAGCCAGGTTGTTGGGGGCAAGAGGCTGACTGTCAGGCCTGGAAGCCATCTTTTGCATCTCTAAACTGCTTAAAAAGAGCTGCAAAGGACTGGTGGGGGGGAATTTAAGTCTAAGTACTATTGCTATGAAGAGGCAGTCTTGTAGAGAAAGTCAGTGCCGGAGTTTGTTTTGAAGGTAACAGGTGAGCTGTGGAACCTGGTGGGTCTCTAAGCCACCCACCATCAGGCAGCTTTGTACCCTCCAGATGGAAGTCATTCATTTTTATTTGGAAAGGATTATCTGCAAGTTAAGTGAGGAAGCATATAAGGAATCCACAATAGTATATTTGTAAAAGTACAGTGAAAGTCAAGGTTTTAAATTAGTTCTTCTCAATCTTGAAGAGTTCAAGATGTGTGGACTTCAGTTCTCAGAATTCCTCAGGCAATTCCCTCAGCTAGGAATTCTGGAAATTAAAGTGTACACTTCTTCAAGCTACCAAGGTTGAGAAACACTGTCTTAGGTAAATGTGGGCAGAATTTTACTCTGTTTCTCTAAAATAAGACCTCCCTGGATGTCCAATCGTGCTTTTGAATACATGCACTAAAATAAGCCCTCCTCAAAAATATTTAAACGCATGCGCAGCTGGTCCCCACCATTTCCTTTGGTTGCTTGCCGCACAAACAACACGAAGTGAGGTAAGCCGTTAGCTCCCACAATTCTAGCAACCGCGCCCCTTGTCACACTAATGGCCACCACAAAAGGAGCGATAGGTCCAGCGATGCGCAACACAGCAGCAGCCATGAGGTGACCACACTCGCTGCCACCTGCACCTCAAAATTAATAAGGCCTCCCTAAAAATAAGGCCAAACCTTATTTCTGGGGTCAAAAGAAAATAAGACTTTGTCTTATTTGGGGGGAAACAGGCCTATATTTGCCACTTTACTTAAAGAAAAAACATCTGAACATTGAATTCTGAAACAGACTGAAAAGATGTATATAGTTGTGTTTCAGTCACTCAAGATCACTCACTACTCTTCCACTCTTGCTTGCTATCTTGCTAAGCCATCAAACATTACAGTACTCTCAAACATAATTTCAAAGTTCGTAAGTTAAGAAAGTTATTGTTTTTTTAGCAGTGTCAAATATTTGATTAATTATAGGTTTAAACCAGAAACACGCATACTTGCTTAACAGTATCTAAAATAACCGTTGGCTGGATTAGCATGTCACACAGTCAAAATCAAATTCATCTTAACATATAGTAAGGCTGTGTCATTCTTAAGGTGCCCCACTAAACATGCTACATTATTGGCCTACTGATTTTGGTCGAAATGCAAATGTAGTATTACCATTGCAAATATGAAAAAATCCAGCTAATAATTCCAGATAGCCACCGTACTGGGCTTTCATCTAGTTCTAGTCAGTGCATTATCTGAAGTCTTGTGATTTCCACGTCATTCTGATATGCACTAAAATGATGTAAAAACTTTACTAACAACGGTAATGAATATAGAAAAAAGCAAAGCTAAGGATGTTTATATAGCAAATAGAACTGGTTAATTTTAGCTGCATTATAGCAAATGTCTTGCTTAGGCTACCTAAAGCTGATCGAAACTAACGGCCTTTAAGAATATTCACAAATGCTTTAAACAACTTTTTCAACAGCCGTGTAGCAAATCATTTAATAAAGTGGAGTGGGACAATGAAAACCACAAACCAGGAAAAATCAGCCGATACAAAGCTGGGGGTGATAAGAACTGGAATTCACACATCTAAAAGACATTTCTTGAAAGCTGCTTTCAAAGTTGGACACAACAACCCTGCAAATGTAGGGCAGAGATGGTGAACCTTTTCGGCACCAAGTGCCAAAAAGGTCGCCTGGAAACACATGTGCAATCAGGGCTGCACTTCAGAAGAACCAAACTTTCATAATAATAATAATAATTTAATTTTATAACCCGCTCTCTCTCCCCGAAGGGACTCGAGGCAGGGCACAGGGAATTAAAATACTAATAAAAACCACAAACAGAATACAGAATACAAGTTAAAACGAATTAAACTCACCCTGCGCTAAAATCCCCGATAAAAACTAAAACTAAGCCCTAAAAACCCCTAAAAACAGTTTAATTACGCTAGGCCGGCCAAGCAGAAGTGTGTTTTTAATTTTTGACGGAAGGAGCGGAGGTCCGTGGTTGTTCTAATTTCGGGGGGAAGGTCGTTCCAGAGGGTCGGGCCCGCCACAGAGAAGGCCCTTCCCCTGGGCGTTGCCCGCTGGCATAACCTAGTGGACGGCACCCGGAGAAGTCCCTCTCTGTGGGAGCGAATCGGACGCAGGGATTGTATGGAGCAGGATGCGATCCCGCAGATAGCTAGGTCCCGTGTCATGTTCTAGCACACACGTGTGCCTGACAATCAGCAGGCCCACAAGCATGCACAGGTTGGTTTTCGGCACTGCCACGCATGCAAAGGACAGCTGATCATTGCACGCGTATGCAGGCCAGAAACCCGGAAGACAAACAGGCAAGGCCCATGTAGGACGAGCAACTCATTAGATCAGTGGCATGCATATAATAGCATGCAATGCTTAAGCACGTGTTTACCTTTTTTTTTTTTAAAGGCTAAATGATCAGATTTATTCAGAACATTCCTGCCATCTGTTTCCGAGAGGGCAGCTGTTGCCTCTAAAAAAGCAATAGATAAAACTCCCTCCCCCTTTCCCTCCAACACCAGCATTTTTGATGGCCGTAAGACGATTTTGAATGCTGCTGAATAAATGACAAGTCGGACAGATTTTTTTTTAAAAAAAGTATATTGATATGTGCTATTGCTTGCAATTGCCAAGTTTCTTTAAATTCTGAAAATTATCATGTTTGGAACAATTGAGGCTCTGCATAAGAGCAGATGTTTGTGCATTTTGTGTCGGTCTACTTCGTAGAAGAATCACTAATATTTTTCCTCCCAAATTTGCATGGCCCTCCTTGTATTATTGTGCTTATGTACTGCCAATGCTCGCTTGCAAATCACTGTTGATATTTCACTGTTTCCTTTGGCTTCTTCATTATGCAATCCTATCATTGCGCCTTCAGAAGGAGGCCTCTTACGTTTCTATGAATTGGGTGTAGCTTTGCAGATATCGCTCACAATCTTTTATAATGGAGCATCATGCAGCGTGGGGGCAAAATGGTGACAGGAGCTTCCCTGCTCTTGCATGTCAACCAGCCGCCCAGAGTCACTTTGTAGGGCATACAAATTTAATAAATAAAAAACAAAACATCTATCGCTTTCAGTTTAAGCCTGAAGAATTGTTCTTCCGAAGCTATTATCTGTTGATGCAGATTCTGAAGGCACTGCATGGTTAGATACTCGCTTCAGTAATAATAATAATAATACATTTTATTTATATCCCGCTCTCTCTCCCCGAGGGACTCGAGGCGGGGCACAGGGAAATTAAAAACAAATTACAACAAACAAAGTACAAGGTTAAAATCAAATTAAACTTACCCTGCGCTAAAAACTTCTATAAAAAATAAAACTATCCCTAAAAAACCCCTTAATAATTTAAAATTAAAATTACCCTAGGCTAGCCAAACGGAAGAAGTGTTTTTTTAATAGCTGTTGGAAGGAGCGAAGGTCCGTGGTTGTTCTGATTTCGGGGGGAAGGTCGTTCCAGAGGGTCGGGCCCGCCACAGAGAAGGCCCTTCCCCTGGGCGTCGCCCGCTGGCACAGCCTAGTGGACGGCACCCGGAGAAGTCCCTCTCTGTGGGAGCGAATCGGCCGCAGGGATGTATGAGGCAGAATGCGATCCCGCAGATAGCTAGGTCCCGTGCCATGGAGCGCTTTAAAGATGGTAACTAACACCTTGAAGCACACCCGAAAGACGACAGGCAGCCAGTGCAGCTCGCGCAGGAGCGGTGTTACATGGGAGAACCTAGAGGCTCCCATAACTACCCGCGCGGCTGCATTCTGGACTAGCTGAAGCCTTCGGGTGCACCTCAAGGGGAGCCCCATGTAGAGAGCATTGCAGTAGTCAGGATCAAATATCCTGGAAAATAAGTTATTGGATGGCATTAAAGCTCAGCTTTCTTCCAGGAAGCTTAAGGTAATGCAGATTATGGGATGGGGTAGGTACTCTCTTCTACTGGTCCTTCTTCCTTCTCTTAGGCAGATGGTATTGGGCTGTGTGGGAAAAATTGAGCCAGAAGCTCATAGCTTATGGGGTGTCTCGGAACTGTCAGGCCTGCAGCCATCTTTTCCTTTGGATCTTTGGCCTGCCACACTTTCTATTATTCTACTCTGCATTTTCTATTGTGGGAAAATGGGAGGGGGGATTGTACGGAGTTAGATGACCTGTAGCCATAACAACATTCTTTCTAGAAAGCCAAGGTCATCCTTTGTCTTTGTACCTCTAGACCTGACTGGAACAGGATGGGTGGAACTGCCAGCATGCATGGCAGTGGAAGTTTGGACCATGTGATGGACTTGTGGGTGTGGGGGCAAGATCTTGAACTTTCAACTGGGTGGGGAATCCTAGGAAGCTTTCAGATTTGGGTTTGCCAACATGGCTCCTTAATAAATTGGAACTTTGAGGAATCCTTTGCCTTGGACTCTGATTTACTTTTGGATGCTATTTGGAACCCTGATGCTCTCACCCATTTTGTTGGAATGTCTCCCTGAAGACATCTACAGGTAATCCTCGACTTACGATCACAATTGAGGCCAGAATTTCTGTTGTTAAGTGAGTTTTGCCCCCTTTCACGACATCTCTCGCCATAGTTGTTAAGTGAATCACTGCAGTTGACATGTCAGTAACTTGGTCATTGGATGGGGTGCCCTTGTCCAGGTGGTGCTAATAGCCTGTTTTCTCCCCTCTCCCTGAACTCACACAGTTCCTTCTCAAGGAACAGGTAGCAGGTGTGCCCAGGTAAGCCTTGGCCCAGTTGCATCTTGTTTGCCAGCTGCACGTATCCCTTGTTTAGTTTAGTTTAGTTTAATTCTTTTTAATACTGTATTGTTTGTGGTTTTTATATGTATTTTTAATTTCCCTGTGCCCCGCCTTGAGTCCCTTTGGGGAGAGAGAGCGGGTTATAAATTAAATTATTATTATTATTATTGTTTGGAGCCACCCTTTAAGATCTTGCAAAAACTGCAGCTGGGCCAGCATGCGGACCAAAATGGCTCTGCTACAGGATGGCCGCATCATACCTCTGCTTTTAAGCTGCAGTGCTAATTATACAACTGCTAACGATTTAGCTGTTATATTATATTAACTCCTATTGCATTAACTCTATAAAAAGCATCGGTTTTAAAAGTTAAACTCCCATTTCAACCTGTAATATTTCACAAACATGCAGAGAGAGAAGGAGAGAGGGAGAATGGGGGGGGAGTGAGAGAGATATGGAGGGAGAGAGAGAGAGAAGAGGAAAGAGAGGGGGAGGAGGGAGAGAAAGGGAGAGGAGGGGAAGGGGGAGAGGGAGGAAGGAAGTGAGGGAGGGAGAGAAAGGGTGGAGAGAGGGAGAGGAGAGAGAGAAGAGACTGACTATTCCCTTAATGTATACTGAACTAACATTATATTTGCTTATTGCTGCCAGGATATTAAATATTTTTTAACTGGGAAAATCATTTGATCCCTTGAATGCTGGCTAACCAAGCTGTGGGAATAATTGTTGATCTCTAAAACATCTCCCTCCCTTAAAATTAAATCTGATACAGAACTCAACTCAAATTGGCAACCCTTCTCAAACCACAATCTAATACATGGATTTGTACTATATCCAAAATTTGGATTTTTCTCTGTGTAAAGTCTATACTTCAATTTTACAGGATTTACAAATCAGAGCAGGCTTTTAGTAATGTGGATAGAATTTATTGTAGAATGTAATCTCCCTCAATGATTTACACTGGTATTGATATTCACTTTTTGCTTAGAGCTTAATAGTGATGTTTGTCTTTTGAAAGAATATAGTATACCACATTCAATTACTGATTAACATTAATTAACTAATGTTGTATCAGAAAACTATAGCCTCTATGACATTTGTAAACCCCTCACTTAGTCCTTTAATCACTATTTATCTGTATTTTATTATTTTATCTCTTACCTAATTTTATGAATTTTCTCCAAAATGCTTAATTAAAAAATATATGGGAGAATTGCTTATAGGTTTTCATCCATCTATCTTATGATACAATGCAGCGCTGCAACTTAATACAATAATTATCCAGAGTATTTTCAATCAAAAAGTGATAGAGCTCTTAATAAGAATGTAAACAGTTTGGTTCTAGGCAGGAGAGTGCTAGGAACTTAATTTAAAAGAGAGGATAAGCCACAGAATTTCTAAAACAGTTTATAAATTTCATAGCACCTGCTTTGATATAAAGACAACATGCTCATTTTTCCACTGGGCGTATTTGATTCTTAACTAATATCCTAAATTGACTGAAACGTTTAAGCTTCAACATATGTCCTTTAATCGCTATTTGGATATTAAATAATGCAAGGTAAGCTTGCCTGAAAATAGTTTTCATGTAGGCTGGTTCTCCATTCCTGCTTTACTATCAACACCAGAGATGGAAAGTAGCAGAAGCTGGTAAACCAAATAGTATAAACCAGGGGTGTCAAACTCGTGTCGTCACTCCAGTGTCACTCCGCTAAACTGGGTGGGGACGGGGCCAGCACATGACGCATCCAGCCGATGGAAACCCTATAGCTTGAGCAGGGGATTGAACTAGAAGACCTCCAAGATCCCTTCCAAACTCTGTTATTCTGTTTCAGTCCAGCCCTCAAGTATGCTTGGTTTATACCAGGGGTGTCAATCTCATGACCCATGGCTGGATGCATCATGTGCTGGCCCCGCCCCCACCCAGTTTAGCGAAGGGGAAAGAAGTCCCAATACGTCACATGACACTACTGTGACGACGTGAGTTTGACACCCCTGGTTTATACTGACTATTTGGTTTATCAGCTTCTGCTACTGGTTGTCCAATCTCTTCTTAAAAATCTCCAGTGATGAAGCACTCACAACTTCTGGAGGCAAATTATTCCACTGATTAACTAATCTCACTGTCAGGATTTCTCTTTTTTTCTAGGTTGGTTCTTTCCTTTATCAGTTTCCACCCATTGCTTCTTCACCTGCCTACCAATGGAACAGAAGTTGCCTTTGGAAGTTGTGGAAGCTTCATCACTGGAGGCTTTCAAGAAGAGACAGGATTGCTGTTTGTCAGAAATGGTGTAGGGTCTCCTATTTTGGCGGAGGGTTGGACTAGATGACATACAAGCTCCCTTCCAACTCTGTTAATCTGTTAATCTTCTACTGCTTGAAAATAGCACAGCAGCTTTGGGTTGAAGATGTAATTTATAACCCTGAGGAATTAATTGGTTCATCATTCTTTAGCCCACTATTCTTTAGACAGTTGCCTTGTTTCAGGAAGCAAAGCATAAAAATAAAACACAAGCCCTTTGCAGACATAACAAGATTTCAGCTTTTCTCATGGTATTCACTAACCAGGGGTTGTTCTCCTTAATCAATATATTATTGAATAAGGAAGACTGTAAGCATTGCTAATTATGCAACCATAGTAACTTATTCATTTAGCTTTTGATTAACTGTTGCCTATACAGTTGGAAAAATGCTTTTGGTCTTCAAGGTTAAAAAATAGGCAACCTCTTTGAAGGAGCAGGTGAAAAGATTGCATTCGAAAAGGCAGATTAAACTCTAATACAACAACAAGAGTTCAATTTTCTTTGCTCATCAGCTGTCATAACTCAGAGAAAGGGTAGAAAATAATAAGGCAGTGGGTGGATGGATTGTTCCGTTTTGGCTTGATTTTAAAATATTGCAATTTCTTCTAGGAAGAAAAAAACCCACAACAAATAAAGTAAAAAATGAGTAAACACTGAATCTGGCTTGTATTCAAATATCTCCATCTTTTTTTGAATGTCAGAGCAATGTTTTAAAGATATTGCCGAGACAGAAGTCTGTTTCTATGATTTCTATAGATAGAATGTGGCAATCTTAATATATGAAACTATGAAAAAGTCCTTGCATAAGGACTTTTAATTTCCCATCACTAAACTTCAAAACAAATAATCGGGCATTTTTATACAGTACAATATACGATTAACTGTATACGAAACATACTTAGAAATATATTAAACTGAGTCACCTATGAAATACACCAAGTGTGGTACTCACTGAAGATTTCACAAATTAGCAAGACTAGGGTGTCATAAGCAATACAGTATGTACAATTTCAAGCAACAGATTATACAGCAATCAGGAAAAACGTCTATTCCCTATGAGTATTTTTCCAGGTGATGGACAATAGTGGCCCAGCACTTGTTCTGAAGTACAAAATATCCCCAAAGAATTCAAGAAACCTTTTGTAATCTCCTGAATAAAGAATAATAGGATATTGAGAATATCAGGAACCCTTTTTTCTAATATTCTGTTTTCTGTGCGGAGGGGAGAGTGAGTTTTCAAACGTCATATATACACATTAATAACAACCTTTTGTTATACAGGGGTATAACAAGGGTAAAAATATTAGGAATTTGCTGATCATGAAAAATGGGTTTGCTCACTTATTTCTTGGGTGATTTAACCTACTGTTTAATAGAGAAAGCTCTGGAACATAAGAAACAAACTGTCAGCAAACTAATCTAATTAAAAGAGATAGCATAAAAGGAAGAATATTGGAGAAGGAAGAGGAAAAACAGCAGATGGTGTATACTGTATAACAAACAGCTGAGATGGAAATCACTTAAGAAGGCAAAGGGCCACAGCTAGCTACATTTCTACTGGTCCTTCTGTTTCTATCTCCCCTTCTGCTGAACTTCATCTACTAACTAGGCATTGCTCTGTGTATACTTGCCTTCCAGTCTTTGGTTTTTTTTTTTTATATTGAAAAAGTTTTATTGGTTTTTACAATTTTTTAAGGTAGGGTAGGGGTAGGGTAAAATACAAAAATATTTTGAGAACTTTCACGTCGAGGTCGTCGGCCCCTCCGGGGCTTCATAATAAGACATTGATAATACATTTTCCAATAATACTGCAAGGTGAAAACAAATGCATACATCATAAATTCTAAATTCTATGCTGGCAATCGTGTACAAACATCCAGATAAAAAGTTATACTGTATTAATAAAAAGCAAAGTCATTTTTTAGACCTAAGTCTCTTGGCAATTGTATGTTCTTGTTCTCCTTCCTGGCCCCCAGCAGGCGGGGCCATGGCCCCCTCCGTTCCCCCTGGATCTTCCCCCAGGATAGAGGAATGTTTTTTAAGAAAGGCTTCCGCCTCAACAACTGTTTTAATCCTTACTCTTCCTTCATCCCAGAACACCAACATCCCTTCTGGCATCGCCCACTTAAACTAAATCCCGTGGTTAAATAATTTTTTAGATAAGAAGGAATACTTCCTCCTCACCTCTCTAATCTTTTTTGGGATCTGTTTCAAGATGGCGACTTCCTTTTGTTGGTAAATTAAAGGCCTGTCTCTTTGCGCCTTCAAAATTCCCTCCCTGGTTGATCTTCTAACAAATTTAATATGTATCTCTCTGGGTACTTCATTTAACCTGGCATATGCCTTCCAGTCTTTGTTGACTCTGTGACTAGCTCCTGCAGTTTTATGGCAAGATTTTGCTAGCGGTTTGCCCTTGCCTGATTCCTAAGGCTGAGAAAAGGGAACTGGCTTCACACCTAAAGGTGGGATTGGATTAGAACTCACAGCTTCCTGGTTTCTAGCCTGGTATTTCAACCACTACGTCAAACTGGATCTCACTAGTCATTATTACACAGATTTAAAAATACTGGAACTTCGACTACGCCCATCATGAATTCAAAACGGATCTATGTCTAACTATCCACATGAAATGAAGTATTTTTTTTAGTGCAAAAGTGCAGAATAGGAAGTATTCTTATACATGCAAGGAGAGATTCAACCAGGAAATAAGGAGGAATTTTCTGACAGTGAGAGCAATCAACCCTTGGAACAGAAGTTGCCTTCGGAAGTTGTGGGAGCTTCATCGCTGGAGGCTTTCAAGAAGAGACTGGACTGCCATCTGTCAGAAATGGTATAGGGCAGGGGTCTGCAAAGTTGGCTCTTTGAAGACTGGTGGACTTCAACTCCTAGAATTCCCCAGCCAGCCATGCTGGCTGGGGAATTCTGGGAGTTGAAGTCCACCAGTCTTCAAAGAGCCAACTTTGCAGACCCTTGGTATAGGGTCTCCTGCTTGGGCGGGAGGTTGGACTAGATCATCTACAAGGTCCCTTCTAACTCTGTTAATCTGTATCTGTATGCAATGGAAAGGTTGAAAGGCAAGTAGTTTGATGAGGTTTGATGCTTCAGTACATCCATTCCTGCCGTCTGAAGGGAAAACTAAAAAAAAAAAAAAAAAAGGTTGCAGGACTCTGTTAAAACAGAATTTTCATCTTTTTGTTTTCATTTCGGCCTTACAAGCTTGAATTCAGCAGCTCTGCCTCTTGCACCAGGCACCTTACAGGCTTCTTCCAATATGGCTGGGATTTAGGATCTCGTTTTTTTATTCATCACAGCTTTGGCTGACAAAGATGCTCTTGCATCACCCATTTGGAAGAGAAAGCTTCTGCAGCTGCTTGCATGATAAAATGGGGAGCTGAGTTAGTACCATTATGATTTCAAAATAAAACATTGTTTTGTTCCTTCGGCGCAATTTTCTTTTTAAATTGCGAGCTTCTGGAAAAAGGATAAAGGGAAGAAACAGAATGGAAGCAGTTTTAGGTTTGTGTTGGGTTTTGTTTTTTTTCCCTGGGGGAAGGAAATGGCTCTATTACCTTGCATATATTCTAGTTATTAGAGCAAAATGCGCTGTCACAGTAATGGCAGATGGCATTTTAAAAAAAGAGAGGAAGGGGAGGGAAAGAGGATGGGTCAGATTAAAAAAAAAAACCCATTTGTTCCATTTCTGACCTCAGATCATGCCATGGTCCTAATTAGTCCAAAAACAGTGCACAATTAAACTGATGGTAAGGGACATGAATGCATTTCTCCCACCGGCTAATGCGAGGGGGGGGGGAATGGGGGGGGGACGACAATTTATTTATTTATTTGAGGATAACTGGCCTGGCATATACTGTCTCTCTTCTTTGAGGCTTTTCTTATGTACATGATGATTGCATGTCTGGAGAAGGAGGCCATTCCCAGTGTTTATTCCCAGGATCTCCGATAGCTACAGCCGGCTGAAGTACGATGTCATTTTAAGCCATGCAATCAAGAGCTTCAGCATTCATAGGGGGAAAACAAGCAGTGGTACATTTTAGCATCTAAAAATGTAACTTGATCCAAACAGAAAAATAAGAGGCATAGTTTAATCAGGAAAATGCTGTGTGCACACAGAAACAAAAACAGATTTCTGAAAAGGATTTGAATTCTAAAGTTGGGATATTAAAGGTTTATTTGATCCTCCATCATCACCATTCAGTCAAGAGGGTTGTGTTCGTTTTACATGAACGGAGAACGAATTTAAAATGAATTGGAAGTGCAATAACAAACCTGCGGCCGCGCGGGTGATTATGGGTGCCTCAAGGCAATCCCACATAACACCTCTCCTGTGCGAGCTGCACTGGCTACCTGTGGCCTTTCGGGTGCGCTTCAAGGTGCTGACGACCATCTTTAAATCGCTCCATGGCTCGGGACCTAGTTATATGTGAGACCGCCTCCTGCCCCATACATCCCTTCGACTGATCCGCTCCCACAGAGAGGGCCTTCTCCGGGTACCGTCGGCCGGGCAATGCCGGTTGGCGATGCCCAGGGGAAGGGCCTTCTCTGTGTCCGGCCCCGCCCTCTGGAACGACCTACCCCCCGATCTACGCACCACCTCGGACCTCTGCCTTTTCCGCCAGCACCTCAAAACGCACTTATTCCAACAAGCCGGCCTAGCATAACCCCCCCGTTTCTGACCTTTATTCGTATAAATTTTAATTTATAGGGTTTTATAAGTGTTTTAGCACAGGATATTAATAGTTTTTAATAATGTATTTTTGTAATTATGTATGGTTTTTTAATATTGCCTGTGCACCGCCCTGGGTCCTTTTTAGGAGAAGGTGCGGGGTATAAATTTGATAAATAAATAAATAAATAAGAAGCCTGTAGAGTTTATAAAAATCAAAAAGGAAAAGAGAGAGAAATGGGAACTACAATTTAGAAGAGATTGTACAGCACAAGGAACAATGGAACCCACACAGGCTATAATGTACAATTTTACCTTATATATGGAATGTAAGTCGTAAGGTTCATAAAATGAAGCATGCTACACTAACAAGAGAGTGAAAAAGAAAAAGGTAGTGTAGACCGGAGACATACAAAACCACGTGTTTGAATATTGAAAGGTTTTAAATACAAGGTGTCAGAGTTTGTTGCAGCAATCACATCCAGAAAGCATACACAGGTAACTGATTCAGCAGGATTCATTAACTTCTCTTTATACATAATATAACACATGAAGTAAATATACAATACCAAAAGCAGGTTTTCCAAAGTGGTAGCAAACACAAGCAAACAGAGGCACAGGAGAAAACAATTTGAGTTTCAGTTCAGGGCAGCAGACTAGTTTAGAATTCAGCACAGACAGAGAGCTGCAGAGCTAAGCCACGCCTAGGTTCCAAACTGTTTCAGCTCCCATTGGCTGACCTTGTTAGTAAGCCCTATTCCAGTTCATGAATACTACACTGACAGAAGGAATGTCAGTGCATGGCTTTGAATATCAGTATCAAATACTGAAAGAAAAAATGAAATCGTCCATGTACAGAGGTATGCAATGCTTCTGCTACTACAGGCCACATGTTCTGAATTTTGGGGAGGGAAAAATATCCCAACAAATGAAGGCTGCCTAGCAGGTGAGGCTAATAAGGTCACTGGAATGACCATATGAAGTACCATCTGATTTTGCTTTGTCAGCCATTCAATCAAAACTTTACCACCATCTAAGAAGATCCCAAGACTCCAAAAAGTGCTTTTAAGTAGGCTGCAGTTTGCATAATTCAGGGAAGCAGTCGCCAAGTCTATTCTAGGATTTTCATGCAAAGTATCTCTTAAAAGGATGGGGCCAAAGAGACGACTTCCACCAATGGTGGGATTCAATTTTTTTTTTACTACTGGTTCTATGGACGTGGCTTGATGGGCATAGCATGGCTTGGTGGCCGTGGCTGGGGGAGGACACTGCAAAATCCCCATTCCCTCCCCACTCCACTAACCTGCTTTCCAGCTCCATTCTCCTGTGCAGGGCAACAGAAGAAGACCTAGCTGATCAACTGGGACTCATGAGGCAATGAATACATGGGTGTGTGTGTGTGTGCCAGCCAGAGATGGTATTTGCTGGTTCTCTGAACTACTCAAAATGTCCACTACCAGTTTGTCAGAACCAGTCACAAACCGGCTGAATACCACCTCTGGCTTCCACTATATGTTAAAGCCCAAAGAAGACTTGGAGAAGGAAAATAATCCTTCAAGAAACTTGCCCCCAGCAAGGTGTTCAGGGACACTGTGGTAAGGCCAATAATGGAACCTTAATTGGCCCCCCATTAATAGCCTGGTCCCAGGATTGTAGAACAATGAAACTTTCTACTGCTTTTCGCGGGTAGCATCATTTAAGTACAGTTTCACAAGCAGTAATGGAATGTAACATCTGACATCTCTAGAAACAAGAATTTGTGTAGGTCCACCTAGCTATAATTGTAGCATCATGCCACATAAAGTTGCAACAACCAGTCCTAATAAACCATCTATATAAGAACAGCAACCCATATTGATTTGATAGCAGATTTGTGTATTGAAGGAAAATCCATCACAGTTAAGGTTAAAAAATAAGCTTTTTTTTTATTATTCTGAAAGGCAGAAGGCAACCTTCAAACTTAAAACTCTTTTGCAACATCATATCATATATCCCAACAGGAATTAGGAAGCCACACTATTTGTTTAACGTGTACTCCCAGCTACCATTGTTTGGAAATCAAGGTTTATGGCTTAGTTTTCAGTAAAACCACCTAGTTTTGGCACATTCAAGAAATCACTGTTAAATTAACCATGACTTAGGACTGAGCTGAAAGCTCCTTTTCTGCCAAATTTAACTCAGCTTTAAGTCAAAGTCATGAGTGAGTTTGGCTTGATGGAGTAAATGGGTCACTTAAATCTTAACCCTAACATTAAACATGACTTTAGATTGCTATAAGGATAAAATATTTATCCAGCCCTGAATTTTTGTTCTTATAGTGCCTGGCCAATTGCCAAAGAAAGAAGGATATGGAAACAAAACCGTCTCAATGGATAAAAACAATCATTTTTTCAACCGTCTTATTTATTTTTCATTTTGGATTTCTAGTGTGACGGAATCATTTTATTTTAACTTGTGCAATTAGTACATCTCTATCAGAAAGTTTTTTCTATCAGGGCTTCAATTCCCTGAGGTTCCATTGTCTAAAAATTGTTTTGGAGAGGGGAGTAAAGAGAGCTGAATCAAAAGAGAGAGCTATAAGAGTAATAATAAAATGAACACAGCAGATGGAACTGTGATGTGTGGGCAAGCCTCCCATTTCTGCAATTCAACTTACATCTGCTACTGGTGATGTTAATACTGTACATTGATTTGATTTGATTCAGTTTAGGGTAAGAATCCCATTCAATTAAGTTGGATGAAGATATCTCTCTTAGTGTGCTGCCTAGGCTTCCCAAAAGCACGAAGCCAACTCCTCGTCCAGATAAAACCCCTTTTATTTAGTTTAAAGTGGATTCCTCTCCAGCAAAGTCCCGATCAACAGTTTTTCAGGAGATTTCACAACTACAGGCCTTTATCAGGCTTGGAGAGCTGCCAGGTCGATATCTTCCAAACGCCACTCTGTAGCAGACAATAATAATAATAATCTTTATTGTCATTGTACTAAAATTACAATGAAATTGGTTCAATACTTGGCAAGAAGTCAGGAAGACATCTTCATCCTAATGAATTGAATCAATCGTCTCCTGCAAACTCCACTCCCCTTTTGCGCCTCTTTATTCCTTATGGGAGGGGCCATTCACTCTCCACCTGTGCCTTTACTCCTGATTTGGCCCTTATTCCTCAGCTGTTCCCTTTCCCTTGGCTGCTCTATGCATGCGCAAACTGGGATCAGGCTCCAGTTATTCTTCTGCCCCACTGATGTCTGACTCTGAGGGCAGCTGATAACTGTCGAACAACCCTGGCCCCATCTCTGCTTCTGATGCCGACCCCTGGTCAGAACCTTCCCCAGACTCCAGGACTCCCCAACCGCCTCACTGTCTGAATCTGCCACCAGCCACACCATTTAACCCTCATATAGGGGCAAGAAGCAATAGCAACCAGCAGCTGCATATGGATGCTATAATAATAAATGCTGAAGCTGGTGAGCCAGGAATCAAAAGTTGTCAGGTTAGAGCTGGATTTCCAAACATTATTAACTTTAAGATTCAAGTTACCAAACATAGGAGATGACAAGGCTGAGCCTGAGGGAAGGGTCAAACGCGTCATCAGTCATGAGTTCCTAAGTTCCCACAAGAGGTCTAAGTCCAGCCCTCCTTGAATTGCTTTCTATTCTTAACTCCCACTAATTTCCCTTGACTGTTAGTAGTTCAGATTCTTGTAGAGAGCTTAAGCTTGCAATAAAGCTTTATACTTATTTGAACTGCCCGAATATTCTGATTTCCCCCATGCTTGATACCAAGGTTGGGGAACCCCAAGTTGGAGAGAATCATTCTGTAAGGTTTAACCAGATGCTTCCCAGTTTCAGGTCTAGATATGGCCAAATTTCCACTGACTTGGAAAAGCTAGAAGGCTTAAAATGTAATCGAACAGACATGTTTATTGTATATATAGCTTAATCTCTCTCTCTCTCTCTCTTTGCCTCTCTCCTACTCCCCCCCCCCCCCATTTCTATCTTGTCTGCAATAAAACAACTTATCTAGCTATGCTGGATGTGTGACATTTCTGCTGTAAGCAAATTCCTGTATATGGGCTGAAGTAATAAATCTAGATTTATTGCTGTGCTTGGTATAAAATCTGACATAAACTTACTCAACACACAAAAGAGATTTAAGGTTTCAAACACATTTAAAGGATTTTAAAAAAATATGAAAGAAGTATAACTTTCATTTTTCAGAAATGGGGTGGGGATAAAAATCTAAGTAGCTCAAATTCTGGGGTTTTGTACCATTGTTTTAATCACAATGAAAACAACAAATGACCAACAGTAAAGTGCAGAGGCAGAGCTTCGATTGGTAGAGTCTGTGAAATCTCTCAAGGATCCCGCAATCAAAAGTCCTAAATGACATCTTACATGCAAATATGGTCCTAATGACCTTTAAAGAACAGCCACATCTTAGAGGTAGAGAATTTGAGGAGGAAAAACTGTAGACAGAAAAAAAACCCCACAATCGTTGGAACATCTAATTGCTGATGTTGCCATGCAGAAAAACTGAAGCAACAGAATTATAGTGGGAACCCGTAATGTAAGAAACATGAAATTGGATACTCTAACTTAGATCATATTATTTACTACTCAGGATAGACACACAAAAAATTGAAGGAATGGCATTGCTTTTCATAGTTAGAAATGAGATAGCACACAATATTTCGATATAGAGGTCAATGACCACTGATGTTGATTACACTTCGCATGTAACTTTTTAATATGATAGTTATCTCTCATATTATCTATCACAACAAAAGATGCTGAAAAAGAGAATGCCATGTTTTATGATCCAGATTCAGTCCAAAATCAACAGAACACACAAGTAAGATGTGCTGTTTATAGTTGGGGGCTAGAATGTCGAAGTTGGAAAGAGCAAGGAGAAAAACTTAATTGGACTTTTAAGGCCTAGGAAACAGCAATGAAACAGGAGTACAATTTATTAGTTTCTGTCAATCCAATGCTAACATAATCCTCCAACAACTAAAATAATGTTTATATAGTGAAAAGGATCAAAGCGAAATAGGCTCACAATACTTTTTGCCATATTGTTAACATTTTTTCATGAACAAACACACAAATGTTTCATAAAGTTCTCCCTGATACATTTACCCCATTGAAATGAAGCATTCATTTGGCAATTTTTAAAAAAAACAACCTCTTTACTTTGGCTGGATTCCTAATTGAAGCAATTAACAGAAGCAAGTTTGTTTTGCCTGGTTAGTGATTTTTTTTTTTTTTGTCAAGGCAACTACTATTTCCTTAAGAAATGTCATTTAGGAAAATATAAAAGATATGTTTACTTGGGAATAAACACCGAGTCCGGCTCTGAGAAATAACTAAAATGTTCAATTGAAGTAGATGATATGAGAAAAAACAAGTGCTTGGAGAAAATCCAGGTGGTTTGCTTAGCCTTCCCTCCTAGCTATGGGACAAAGGACGAAGCAGCAATTTCTCTAATCAACCAACAAAAAAAATAAATCCCCTGGAATCTTTTTGGATCCTGCAAAAATCCTCTTTTTGGCGTGTGTGTGGATCACAATATTTTTAGATCCTGCAAAAAAATCCTCATGATACCACCTAACCCCCAAATCATTCTGCTTTTAAATATTTTAAAGGACTACAGGTAGTCAACGCACAACCTTACGGCACTGAAAAAAGTGACTTATGACTGTTGTTCGCAATTATGACCGTTGCAGCATCCCCATGGACACAGAATCACAATCTGGGTGCTTGGCAACTGGTTCATATTTATGTGGGTTGCAGGGTCCCAGGGGCCATGTGGTTCCCTTTTGTGACCTTCCGACAAGCAATGGGTAAGCCAGATTCACTTAACAACTATGTACATATCTACCCCAAACCACCCCAACGATGCCGTAGCGGTGATGTGCCAGTGCCTGGAAGCCGTGCGGATCTGGATGGGAAGTAGCGGACTCAAGCTCAACCCGACCAAGACCGAGTGGCTGTGGTTTCCGGCTGCCCGATTCAACCAGCTCTCTCCAACGCTGGCCATAGGGGGCGAACATCTTGCCCCTGTGGATGGGGCGCGCAATTTGGGTGTCCTCCTGGATGCCCGGCTGTCTATGGAAGAGCAAGTGACAGCCGTGGCCAGGAGGGCGTTTTACCAGGTTCGCCTGGTTCGCCAATTGCGCCCCCTATTGGATCGGGACACCCTTCGCACAGTCACTCATGCCCTCGTGACATCCCGACTGGACTATTGTAACTCTCTCTACATGGGGCTTCCCTTGAGGTGCACCCGGAGGCTTCAGTTAGTTCAGAATGCAGCCGCGCGAGCAATTATGGGGACCACTAGGTTCACCCACGTTACACCGCTCTTGCGCGAGCTGCACTGGCTGCCTGTCGTCTTCCGGGTGCGCTTCAAGGTGCTAATTATCATCTTCAAGGCGCTCCATGGCTCGGGACCTAGCTATCTGCGGGATCGGATCCTGCCCCATACATCCTCACGGCTGATTCGCTCCCACAGAGAGGGACTTCTCCGGGTGCCGTCCACTAGACTTTGTCAGCGGGTGACGCCCAGGGGAAGGGCTCTCTCTGTGGCGGGCCCGGCCCTCTGGAACGACCTTCCCCCCGATATCAGAACGACCACTGACCTCCGCTCCTTCCGTACGAAATTGAAGACCCATTTCTTTCGACTGGCCGGCCTTGGATAGTCTCTCTGTCTATAGATTTCAAATGTATTTTAATGGGTTTTTAATTATTTTTAGCACGGGATAATAGTGTTTAATTGTGTTTTAAAGTATGTATTTTTGTATTTATTGTTTATATTGTTTTTAGTTCCTCCTGTGCACCGCCCCGGGTCCCTGTGGGGAGAGGGAGCGGTTAATAAATTCGAATTTTTTATTATTATTAATTATTATTATTAATTATTAATTATTATTATTATTAATTATTATTATTATTATTATTACTTAAGAGCTGCGATGGCACAGTGGTTAGATTGCAGTACTGCAGGCTACTTCTGCTGACTGCCAGCTGCTAGCAGTTCGGTAGTTCGGATCTCAGCTGCTCAAAGTTGACTCAGCCTTCCATCCTTCTGAGGTCGGTAAAATGAGGACCCAGATTGTTGGGGGCAAGAGGCTGACTCTGTAAACCGCTTTGAGAGGTCTGTAAAAGCACTGTAAAGCCATATATATGCTATTGCGCGACTAGCTTAACAACTGTAGTGGTTCATTTAATAACTGCAGCAAGAAAGGTCGTAAAACAGGGCAAAATCTACTTAACAACTGTGTCACTTAGCAACAGAAATTTTGGGCTCAGTTGTGGTCATCTGTTGAGGACTATCTGTACATATTATTGGCCGGATTTGCTATTTAGGTGGACTGGCGGAAGGGAGATGGGATGGTTCCATGCAAGCAGCAGTTTGTGTGTGCGTGCACGCTCACCTGCCATTTGCGCGGACCGGTTCCAAATGGGCCACAGCGTGTGAGTGGGCCACAGCCTGGGGATTGGGAGACCCCTGATCCTGATGATAGATTTTGCTATCACCAAACATCTGTGTAAATCCTGCTCTTGCTTTATAGAAGAAATTGACATATTTCTAACAGGCACCTTCTAATACCCCATATTAGGGTGAGATAGATTGATGAGGCTGACGCCTACAGATAAGATTAGATCACATGCTCTTCCTTCAAAGTGACTAACACACAAGCACACACACATCTCGGTTGAAGTATTTAACAGTTGTTATAAAATTTGATGGCTATCTAAATCAAATCAAATCAAATCTATTATTCTAGATTTTTTAGTTAGATATTCCTTGGCTGTTTGTTATTTGTTCTGGTGTCTGGACTTTGATTGTAGTAAACTTGATTTGATTTAGATAAATCAAAGAGTTTACATAGGACAAACTTTGCACAAAAGAATTAAGGGATACAAACGCTTGACTTCAGGACTCAAAGTATCAAACTATCAGAGTATTTGGGCGAAGCGCAGGTTGAGGGGTTTTTTATGCTTTTTAAATTTCCTGTGCGCCGCCCTGGGTCCTCTGTGGAGAAGGGCGGGATATAAATTTAAATAAATAAATAAATAAATAAATAAAATTTGAACCTTTCTAGGACACTCCACAAAGTGATTGCTTTGAAAAAGTAGGACTGCATTGTTGAGGGAGAAATTATTGAGTTCACATACATCAAAAGGGTTGAGACCATCTCAGAAGGTCTCAATAAACACAATGGGTTTTTAACACCTTTTAACACATTGCAATAGATAAGATACTTGTAATCTCTCTCATATGAAATCCGCATCTGCATACCAGGCCTAGCTTTCTCCTCCCTCCCTGAAGTCCATATATCTGATGAACTGAGCTTCAGCTCAAAATTTATGCTTTTCAATGAAATGTATTAGTTGGGAAATGTGTTCCCAGACTCAATCCAATTCCAAAATTCTCCACCGAAAGTCTTGCTCCGTAATATTATGTATTGCAGAAAAATGAATTCCAGCTCCTGCATTGCTGTTTTATGATGAACTAGCCGATAACCTGACGTTACCCAGGTATTTATTTATGTGGAGAAAATGTCCGGATCAAATGTAATTTATAATGTTGGATTTTCCCCCTTACCAGAGGGAGCCCCCTTGTGGAGTACTGTGAAGTCGTTACCATGGCAACTCCACTATGCTGTACAGTAGAAGCCATTTTACGGCAGTACAGTAGAAGCCATTTTAAGGCACAACAGGCTGTATTTTAACAGAACACACCCCAAGGGGTTTGCGGGGTGTCTTACCCCTACAGTATTTGTTTCTACAGAGAGTATTTGTTTCTATACATACACATACACACAGGTTTACATATACATTTATGCTGATAAATAAATAAAGGGAGATTTATCAGCACAAATGCAACACAAAAATGGTTTCCTGCCTGGAAGGCTGCTAAAGGTGGAGATGAAATGCAAAAGGGAAGCAGTATGCCCTTCCATATTTGGGCATACCAGGTGCTTTCACACACACAAACACACACACACACACACACATATATGCTTGTATCACAACACCCTGGTAAGCCCCAATTAAGGGAGGAAACATACTGCTTTCCTTTTCTACCTTTCGGCTCAACATCAGAGACCATCTAGATAGAAAGCTATTAGTTTCGTTGTGCCTTTTTTTTTTTTACATATGTGTTAGGTTTTTGATCTGATAAATAAATAAATAAATAAATAAGGGAGACTAGGATAGATCTATTTTGAGCTCGAAATAGATCTATCCTAGTCTCCCTTATTTATTTATTTATCAGCTCAAAAACCTAAAATACATACATACATACATACACTGAAGATTGGTGGGTTTCTTGATGATTTGAAGAGCATACCAGAAAAGGAAGCATGAGAACTTTTCTGTATACCAAATCACTCGAAAGTTCCTTTGCTCGATCAGGTTTATCTATTATCATCAAGAAGATATATAAAATCAAAAGATGGAGGACTTAACATAATTACATTTAAAAACATATATTTTTATATATGGGTGAAGGTTTGCTCTCTGAGCGTTTTATATGTTTTTGATTAACAGTATGTAAGCATTAGAATAATATACTGACATTATTTGTATCTTACTGTTTCATGCTATTTGATATATTACTAAGAATTTTACTGGTTTGTCATTATAGATTTTTTAACAATAGAAACAAATATTCTACCAGAAATCTCTACTGATCTAATGAATTAAATATTAAATAATGAATAAATGTGGAACAAATCAGACATAAAGGTAAAAAACAACAACCTGGAGTTGACACTTGATTTAGTCTCCCAACCTTATGTTTTGTTTTTGGACAGAGTATTAAGCATTCTTTTTCCACCAATGAACTATTTTATTTAGAGTAACTTATTAATATTTCATAGGCAATAGATATTTGAAATCACGCAGAGAAAGACAAAAAAAAACCCCAACCCCCAAATAAATCAAATTTATTGCAATTCTGGTTGTGGCCCGCCACCTAGAGGAAATATTCGAGTGATGCAGATTGACCTAGAGATCAGTGATATTGAATCTGAAGCCCACCTCATTTTTCTGGAGTTCCCCGTTTTACAAAATAAGCAAGAATAACTGTGTTCACAAGGCAAAGCAGGATGTCGCTTTTGAAATGCTGAGAGAGGGTCAGGGATCAGCTGAGAACAAATTAACAGAAGAGGTGGCAAGGCCCTTACAGCAACAAAAATTGTTCGATGGTACAGTTCAAGGCACACATGCAAGCACTTTATAAAGGGATTTGCTGGATCGTAGTTTTGTACACAAAATAGAGCAGGGTGGGGAAAAAATCACTTCTCCCCCAATAAGGTCACCATATCAGGTGTGGGGAGGAAAAACCCCGCCAAAGAGACAGTAATGTAGCATGTAAAAGTTTCAAACTATTTTGTGATATACCATGCCAACAAAAGTCAACCATTTTTACAATGACAATAAAGATTATTATTATTATTATTATTATTTTTACAATGTTTTTTTTAGACCCTGGAAAGTAGCAACAACAAACTCACAAGCTACCTGGTGAACCATTACACTGATCCTGTGGGTTGTATTTTGACCTGTAAGTTACAAGCTGTTTTTTGAGTAATATACCAGAGGCAGGTATTGTTTGTGTTTTTATTTTTATTTCTATGTTACAACGTATACAGGCAAAATTGACTGCATAAATGCCACCTCCCTAAATATTGTACATATTCACCAAATTTAAGACACATTTATTTCTACCTAACATTTAATTTTATTTTTTTTTAGAAATAACTCAAGGCAGTGAACACACACAATACGCCTTCCTCCTCCTATTTTCTTCACAACAACCCCTTAAGGTGAGTTGGACTGAGACAGCGACTGGCCCAAATAATATCCTATTTTCTGATTTGATTGTTAAGCCGTAACAAATGCTTGATAAAACTGTATCCTTCACTATCATGAAAGTTTACTAACTTCTTTCTAATCCTCCTACCACCATTAACTTAGATATTCCTTAATTTTCTGCTTCGGCCATGTGGGATCATGTTTATCTGAGTCAAATTTGGTGTAAATGTGCTGGGTGAGGCAATGAAGAGGCGTTGGGCAATTCCTATTGTAGCTGAGGGTTAATCCTACCAGTCACATGAAAGGCCCAGTAGCTCAATCAATGTAGCCACTGTAACACCTAAATTTTATATCAAATAGTGATTTATACAATACAGCTTGTCCTTGACTTATGGTCGTAATTGAAGCCCAAAATTTCCATTGCAAAGTGAGACAGCTAAGTGAGTTTTGTCTCATTTTATGACCCTTGTTGCAACAGTTGTTAAGTGAAACACTGCAGTTGTTAAGCTAGTAACACAGTTCTTAAGTGACTAACCTATCCTTTGCTTGTTAGAAGGTCGCAAAAGGAGATCACATGACCAAGGTTACTGCAATCATCATCAATACGAGTCAATCGCCAATGCTCTCTACATGGGGCTCCCCTTGAGGTGCACCCGAAGACTACAACTAGTTCAGGATGCGGGGAATTTTGGGAGCCCCAAGGCATTCCCATGTAACACCGCTCCTGCGCGAGCTGCACTGGCTACCTGTGGCCTTTCGGGTGCGCTTCAAGATGTTGATTACCATCTTCAAAGCGCTCCATGGCACGGGACCTAGTTATCTGCGGGATCGTATCCTACCCCACACATCCCTTCGGCCAATCCGCCCCCACAGAGAGGGACTTCTCTGGGTGCCAGCGGGCAACGCCCAGGGGAAGGGCCTTCTCTGTGGCGGGCCCAACCCTCTGGAACGACCTACCCCCCCGAACTCAGAATGATCACGGACCTCCGCTCCTTCCGCCAAAGCTTGAAACGCACATTTTTCATCTCGCCGGCCTGGCCTAATCCTTACCATCAAATTTGACTGAAGACTAAACTGTTTTAAATTTGGATTTTAAGGGGAAATGACTTTTAGGATATTTAATGGTTTTAGGATTTTAGCACAGGGTTATCGGGATTTAATTTGCTTTTAGTATTTATTAATCGCGATGTTTTAACTTTTTTCTATTTTAATTTCCTCTGCACCGCCCCGAGTCCCTGCGGGGAGAGTGGAGCAGTTTATAAATTTAATTTAAAAAAAAAGTATTTGAATTTTGGTCACAGTCATAAGGGTGAAATACAGCCATAAGTCATTTTTTTTCAATGCCATTGTAGCTTCAAAGAGTCTTTAATTGAACTGTTGTACGTCAAGGGCTACATTAATTCTATAAAACTATTCCTTTTAAAAAAAAACAACAGAAAAGTTTTATTAGAAAGGGCAACATTACAGTAATAAAACAGCCCATACTATAAAACTATTCCTATCCCTAATGTTACATTTAAAATATTCATTTAAAAGTTAGGTAATTTAAAAAAGAGAGAGAGAAAACATGCGTTCAGGAAATCAGGCTTGTTTTAATGTACAATACTGTACTGCATTTTAAGGATATGTGTCAGCAAGTGAACAGCTGTTTGAGAAAACTATGTGCCATCAGAGAGACGTGCAGCAGAGAGACAGAATTAGCTGGGGGATACTGTTATATGGGATGCCAAACTAGGATTTATTTAATGTAGTTTGGAAAATATCCCATGGTATGCTGCTTTGGGAATTTTAACTCTTTATTGGGTGAACAAGGCTGGGAGGAAGGCAAGGTTAAAGCTACCTAATAAGTTGCAGATGAGAAAGATTAGGAAGGCAGCAAAATAAAATAATTGGTGTGCCAGAAGCTGAGTCACTTCTTCTCCTGGCCACTCCTTAAAATAACTTCCTTATGAGGGTGGAGAAGTTGCCCTGCTTGTTTCTTAACACAAGTGCAGGCATAATTTCCAGAAATGATGGTCATCTCAAAAGTAAAGCCATATTCTGTAATGATATTAAGATATATAATGAATTTATACAATATACAATAGCAGAGTTGGAAGGGACCTTGTAGGTCTTCTAGTCCAACCCCCTGCGTGGGCAGGAACCTTATACCATTTCAGACAAGTGGCTGTCTTAACATCTTCTTAAAGACTTCCAGGGTTGGGGCATTCACAACTTCTGGAGGCAAGCTGTTCCAGAGGTTAATTGTTCTAACTGTCAGGAAATTTCTCCTTAGTTCTAAGTTGCTTCTCTCCTTGATTAGTTTCCACCCATTGCTTCTTGTCCTGCCCCCAGGTGCCTTGGAGAATAGTTTGACTCCCTCTTCTTTGTGGCAACCCCTGAGATATTGGAACACTGCTATCATGTCTCCCTTGGTCCTTCTCTTCATCAAACTAGACATACCCAGCTCCTGCAACCGTTCTTCATATGTTTTAGTCTCCAGTCCCCTAATCATCTTGGTTGCTCTTCTCTGCACTCTTTCCAGAGTCTCCACGTCTTTTCTACATCGTGGCGACCAAAACTGTATGCAGTATTCCAAGTGTGGCCTTACCAAGGCACTATACAGTGGCATTAACACTTCACGTGATCTAGATTCTATTCTATTTAAATCAATTTTTTGATTTCAAATCTATGAATTGAGATTAATGAGCAATGATAATAATAATAATAAATAATAAATTTTTATTTCTAACCCGCTCTCTCTCCCCAGAGGGACTCGAGGCAGGGCACAGGAGAATTAAAAAACAATAAACACAGAGTACAAAATTTAAAAAACACAATTAAACATATCCTGCGCTAAAAACATCTATAAAAACTAAAAACTGTCCCTAAAACCCCTTAACACCATAACTAATTAAAATTACCCTAGGCCAGCCAAACGGAAGAAATGAGTTTTTAAAAGCTGTCGGAAGGAGCGAAGGTCAGTGGTCGTTCTGATTTCGGGGGGAAGGTCGTTCCAGAGGGTCGGGCCCGCCACAGAGAAGACCCTTCCCCTGGACGTCGCCCGCTGGCACAGCCTAGTGGACGGCACCCGGAGAAGTCCCTCTCTGTGGGACCGAATGATGGTTCTAGAAACGCACAAGAGTTTTGTGTAACCAGTCAACATACTTTCCAAAGGATACAATGTAGAATGATGGTTTTTCCTTTTCGTATGTTTGTGTTTTGGTTTTATTAAAAAAAAAAAAAAAAGTTTTTTTTTTTTTAAAGTAAAGCCATATTCTATACATTTAAGTCAAGCCGCCCTTTGACTTTAGTATGGCTCATGTGTATGTTGACACTGAAACGGCCCTAAAACATATAGACATTAAAGTCTGTAATTTAAATAATAAGCTTGATGATAACCTAAAATCAGACTCGGTTCCTGAATGACTGCATCTATGTAGTTTTCAGGGCAGCATTAGAAAAGCAATTTGTCACTGTTTCTTCCAGATTTCTGTCTAGCCTACAATCCTAGGATTTCCCAGCTAGTCACAATGTACCATCCAACTCCTAATGGGGGCTGACCTTGTTTAACTTTCAAGATCAGCCAAGGCTGGCTTAGTGCTGCCATCTGCTGAGAGAATAATGACCTTGATATATTAAAATTAAAAACACACTTTTTCTGCTTGGCCGGCCTAGGATAATCAACTGTTTTTAGGGTTTTTAATGATTAATTTTTAGCTTTATATGGGATTTTAGCGCAGGGTTAGTTTAATTTTATTTTATATTGTACTATGTTTGTATTTTTATATGTATTTTAAATTCCCTGTGCCCCGCCTCGAGTCCCTTCGGGGAGAGAGAGCGGGTTATAAATTAAAATTTATTATTATTATTATTATTATTATTATTATTATTATTATTATTATTATTATTATTATTATTATTATTATTATTATTATTATATCTATTTATTTTATTTTTCACATTTCTGAAAAATAAAAGAGGGACTCTCTTTGAAGTATAGTATAGTATAGTATAGTATAGTATAGTATAGTATAGTATAGTATAGTATAGTATAGTATAGTATAGTATAGTATAATAACATAACATAACATAACATAACATAACATAACATAACATAATAATACTTTAAGGCAGTGTTTCTCAACCTTGGCAATTTTAAGCTGTATAGTTTTTAACTCCCAGCATGGCTGGCTGGGGCATTCTGGGAGTTATAGTTCGCACAGCTGCCAAGGTTGAGAAACACTGCCTTTCCAATTATATGATCTGTTTTAGTTTTATCCATTGTAATTTTAAAAATCTGAAAGGAACTGAATGAACAATGGCTTCAACTTTCCCAAGCCAACATTTTGGAAATCTCTGATCATAGACCAACACAAACTCTGTGCTGGACTCTATAAAATCTTCGTGCCTTTTGTTTTCAGATAATAACCCATTATCCTTTTGGCATCGAACAAGAGTAATCATTTATACATTCTTCATCAATATAAATTTATTTTCCTCTTGACAAAAAAGTGGCTATAAACTCGCTTTGTATACCAGTGCTGGCCAGAGTTGCTTGATAGTGTGCTAGGCAGCATATACATTTAATAAATAGATGGGGGGGGGGGGGGGAGATGGCAATGTCACAGGGCTGTCTTGTGCAGAAGTGATTTATAGGCCATTGATAATCTATATTTCAATTAAACCTGTAATTTTTAGCCTCTTTGTGCTTTCTTAGGATACTCCCACCCAAGTATAAAATGTCAATAAAATCAAACAGTGAATATTTCCTCCCCACCTCTCTGTCTCTAGAGTAAAAAGATCAGTTATCCACACCAACTACTTCAGGAGTTGAAAGAAAGTAACTGCTGTTCATTTGTTTATACACAATGATAATATGTTTCTGATAGTTCAGTCCCAACAGCAAAGCCTCAAAATGTTTTGAAAATATCATTTTCTCACTATGCCATGGCAGATAACCGACATTCCCTTACTGTTTTTCCCCATAAATAAATATGTTCTTATTTATTTTAAAGGATTTCTACAACTTTCTCTCTGACACACCTGATTCTGGGCATCTTACACTATTAAAAACAATAAAAACACACCATAATAATGACCTCCAAGGTCCCTTCTAGCTCTATTCAGATTGATACAGAGAAATATCAAAAAGAGAACAGCTGGAAAAAAGATCACAAAGCTACGTTCTGGCATTCAACATAGCTGAGCAATGGGTTTTGTCCCATACGTGGGACCCAGGGCAACTCAGAGAGCCAGGGCCTTAGGGAAGCCCAAGAAGGATGGAGCCCATCTGATCTCTGGAGGTGGAACATTCCAGAAGGTGGACGCCATGGCAGAAAGGGCTCTCATTCTGGGCCTTGGCAATCACACTCCTTAGTGTTCGGACCTAGGCTTCCGCCCAGCAGCACGAAGTCGAGTCCCCGTCCCGATAAACCCCCTTTATTTAATTCACAATGAATTCCTCTCCAGCAAAGTTTTTCCTCTCCCACACTCTTTCAAGATAGTTCACAATTACCCACCTTTATCAGGCTTGGAGAGTGGCCAGGCCGATATTTCTTAGATGCCGCAAAACTTGGCAAGAATGCAGGAATGAACTGATTGTCTTCTGCAAACTCCATTCCCTGGGCCATTCACCATCCACCTATGGCCTTAATCCCAAATCGGCCCCTGTTCTTTAGCTGTTCTCTTCATCTGGCAATTCAGCGCATGCGCACACTGGGAACAGGCTCCAGCTGTTCCTTTGCCTCTCTGAAGTCTGACTCTGAAGGCAGCTGATCATTGTCAGATGGCTCTGGCCCCCTCTCTGCCTCCGACACAGAGCCCTTCTCAGAGCCTTCCCCAGACTCCAGGACTGGCCCAGGTTCCTCCCCAACCTCCTCACTGTCCGAATCTTCTGCCAGCTCCGCTGGACACTGGCGGGCCACAACATGTAGCTGACAAGACACAGAGCATACCCATCCTGTCAAATGGGGGTGACAGCTAGATGCAAGCAGGGAGAGAAGGTCCTGTAAGCAAGCTAGGTTTTTCTTTGCTTGCAAATTGTAATGCTATACAACAGAATAACAGTTGTTAGGGACCTTAAAGGTCTTCTAATCCAACCCCTGCTCCAGCAGAAGAGCCTATACCATTTCAGACACATAGTTGTCCAATCTCTTGTTCTAACTGTCAGGAAGTTTCTCCTTAATTCCAGGTTGATTTGCTCCTTCAGAACCAACCGAGATCTAAGGAAACCCCCACATAGCAAGATTCTGTCAATGTAGCTTTACATTAAAGTAGAATTAACTCATCTAGTTGTGATTCCTCTTTTCTCAACCTAGAACTATGGGAAAGACCTTGGGAGACTAAGACAACCGGCACTGCCAGGGGAATGGTGAGATAAGAGACAGCAGAGCCCATGACTACATAATGGGAGGAGCAAGAGGAACAGAAGGCGCCCTTCCCAGTTCCTAAATTTCAAATCCCCTTTGTAATGATGTGTGGGAATGGCCTTGGAAGACAAAGCAAAGAGATACAGCCAAGGGAACAATCAGATAAGAGATAGCATAGCTGTCATCTCTTACAGTAGCCTAGAGTTGGATAACTGGCAGGGCAGGCGATTTAAAAGGGACCCTCCCTAGTTTCTTGGGCTGTAAAGGAGATGGGGGGGAGGGGGAAAAGAGAACTGCACTTTCAGGTTTGCAAGATTCTATCAATATAGATTTATTTATTTTATTTTATTTTATTAAATTTATACCCCACCCTTCTCGTTAGGACCCATGTTACTTTATTTACAATAAAGTAGAATTGGTACATGGGGTTGTGATTCCTATCTGGGTTAGGAAGGCCAACACAAACAATCAAAGTTATGTCCCAAAAAATTACTAACCTTAACACAGAGATCGGTGAGCCCTCCACCTTCTTTTTGCAGGAAGGACCACAAGAACACAGGAGCCTCTTCTTGGGTGCCTATCAAAAGCACAAAACAAATGTCCCAGTGAATTATAATTTCACTCATAGCAACATCCATTTGGTGTCTTTTATTTATTTATTACGCCAAGCGTGAATTAGATAAGAGATGTCAGTATAAACATGATTATGAATACATGAAATGCATACGAATAAAAGGGAATAGTAGGACAGAGACAGTAGGCACGCTTATGCTTCTGCATGCCCCTTAAAGACCTCTTAGGAATGGGGTGAGGTCAACAGTAGACAGTCTTAGGTTAAAATTATGGGGATTTGGGGTAGGAACCACAGTGTCAGGCATTGACCACTCTGTTACTGAAGTTGTATTTTCTGCAATCAAGTTTGGAGCGCTTTACCTTGAGTTTGTTATCTATTGTGTGCTCCTGTGTTGTTGTGGTTGAAGCCGGAGTATTCACTGACTGGCAGGACACTGTATTGTATTGTACAGTGTAGCTCCAGGAAAAATAAACACAAACTTGTGTTGACTTCGATTGGGGTGATAATTCTCCAAAGTATTTGGGTACCAAAATGGGATGGTTTGCTTCTGCTTTTTTTTTCTGGGATATTTTATGGCTTCTTACGCCAGGCAACTGCTTAGAGTGTGTATCTAAGTACTAGGCAGGTTCCTTATACATATACTTTGGATGTCCGCATGGTAGTACACAAACTTTGAGATGTATACAGAATATAGAACTACACACAGAAATGTGTCTTCATGTATACTTTTTCTCAGTCCAACCCATCTTTTGTTGTTGTTGTTGTGGGGAAAAACAGAATATTGGGCACGTTCACCACCTTGAGTTACATATAAATATTAAAAAGGCAGGATAATAATCATCTCCCCCTCCCCAGCTTTCTGGATTGGAGTAGCATAGAACCCCTAGTAAATAAATTAAGATGTGCATATGCACACAGAGAAATACAATATATGTATTTTTATTTTATTTATTACATTTATATGCAGGGTGCTTCGTGTTCTCCGAGCTTGGTTTTTTTCTCATTGACATTTCATTACGCAAACTAGGTAACATCATCAGTAGTAGAAGGGAGTGGGGCTTGCTCTCTGCCTATATACAAGGGACAATCAGAACTGCTTATATCGAATATAAGCAGAGAGCAAACCCCACTCCCTTCGAGTACTGATAATGTTCCCCAGTTCGATAATGAAATGTCTGAAAGAAAACAACCAAGCTCAAAGAACACAAAGGGCCCCTCATTTCAACCTTGAGCTATATATAATTTGCTTTATTGGTACACTTACATGCCTCCAATTCCCAGTAACTCCAGGCTCGTACTTATTAATTTTTATTATTATTTAGTTATTAGTTATTTATTTACTAGCACTTTTATGCTTCTGCAGTCCAATGGGAGATATCCATCACTATATCCTTATCTATATGTATCTGTGCATATACACTATGTTTATTTATTTATTTATTCATTTAGTTACTTACTTACTTACTTACTTACTTACTTACTTACTTACTTACTAGCACTTCTATGCTGCTGCAGTCCAGTGGGAGATATCCATAACTACTGTATATCCCTATCTATATGTATATGCTCATATACAATATGTTTGTTTATTTATTCATTTAGTTACTTACTTACTTACTTACTTACTTACTAGCACTTCTATGCTGATGCAGTTCAGTGGGAGATATTCATAACTACTGCATATCCCTATCTATATGTATGTGTGCATACACTATATGTTCATTTATTTATTCATTTAGTTAGTTAGTTACTTACTAGCACTTCTATGCTGCTGCAGTCCAGTGGGAGATATCCATAACTACTGCATATCCCTATTTATATGTATGTGTGTATCTACATGTTTAGGGACATGGTGGCTCAGTGGTGAAGGCGCTGAGCTTGTCGATCAGAAAGGTTGGCAATTCAGTGATTCAAATCCCTTAAGCTCCCGTTCCTTGTCCCAGCTTCTGCCAGCCTAGCAGTTCGAAAACATGTAAAAATGCAAGTAGAAAAATAGGAACCACCTTTGGTGGGAAGGGAACAGTATTCCGTGCGCCTTCAGCATTGAGTCATGCTGGACAGTGCTGGCTCTTTAGCTTTGAAACAGAGATGAGCATCACCCCCTAGAGTTGGAAACAACTAGACTGTATGTGCGAGGGGAATCTTTACATTTTAAATACATGCTTGGTTGCTTGCTTGTTTACTTACTTACTAGCACTTCTATGCTGCTGCAGTCCAGTGGGAGTTATCCCTGAATGTGTGTGTGTGTATCTGTGTGTATGTATGTGTGATACATTTTTGTGCTGATAAAATGAATGAGACTGTATGTAAACGTATGTGTGTGTGTGTGTGTGTGTGTGTGTGTATATATATGTATATTTGTTTTCGTATATATATATTAGATTTTTAAGGGCTGATATTCTCTCATATATATATATATATATATATATATATATATATATATATATATATATATATATATATATATATATATATTTGTTAAATGTTTTTTTAAAGGAATGATTAATAATAGTAACATAGTATCTTCATATATATATATTGTGTATATATTGTGCAGCTTGCTTCCTCCCTTAATTGGGGCTTCCTCCCTTAATTGGGGCTTACTACTGGGGCTTACTTATTAGGAGGAGAACCTGGTGGTCTAGTGGCAATTACAACTGCCTCACATGTAATACTTCGCTGGTTCGAATCCTTCTAAGGGCATGGCTAGCTGATGAGAGCTAAATAGCTTGAAATAGATCTATCCTAGTCTCCCTTGTTTACTTATTTATCAGCACAAACGCAACATATGTGTGTGTGTGTGTGCAAGATGTTTGTGTGTATATATTTTTCTGTGCTTATGTGTGTGTGCATGTTATATAGAATACTTCACACTCTCTGGACCCACAGCACCTGGAAATGGGGCAGCCTTCGGAGGGCTGAATCGGAAGGGGGGCAAAAAAATAAATTAAAAAAATTATAATTGAACACCCACACCCCCACATATATATCTCACGGGGATGGCCTCGGCTTTTCCTCCTGCCCCGGCCTACCTCACGGGGCTGTTGTAGGAGGGAAGGAAGGAGAGAGGGAGGCCTGCCACCCTCGGGCGCCCGTTCCCTCCCCTCCAGGCCGCGGCAGGGCAGGGCAGGGCCGGGCTTGGCAGGGCCGGGCCGGGCGCGAGCGTGGCTGGGGCGCAGGCCGCGGCCTCTTTCCCCGCCTCTTCCGAGAGCGGCCTGCCCGCCTGCCTGCCTGCCCGCCAGGCCCGCTCGTCGCCCCCGCGTGGCACGGAGGCTTCCCCGAGGCTGCCCAGGCTCCCGTCGGCCGGCTCTCCCTCGCGGCCACGACGCGGCTTCTCCTCCTCCTTCCTCCTGCAGCCGGTGGGAGCGCGTCGCCGGGCGGCCCGTCCCGCGGCCAGCGCAGCTCCATGGGGCCGGCGGCGCGGCGGCGGCGGAGGGCGAAGGCGGCCGGCCAGACTCCTCGCCCCGCTCGCCGGCGGCGGCCGTGAGAGAGAGAGAGAGAGAGAGACCCGAGAGAGCGACGGAGCGAGCGAGAGACCGAGAGACAGAGAAGCGCCGCCCGCTTCGGACCCGTCGCCGCCGCCCCTCCTGACGGGCCTGCGGCTCCGGGCGGACGGAGGATGGCGGGGACTCCGACTCAGCTGGAAGCCGGTGAGGAGGCTGGGGGGGGAAGTTGGGGGGGTCGTCTTTTTTTGGGGGGGGTCGTCTTGTCCGGCCTGCACTGACCGCCCTTTCTCCCTGCCTCGCCCGCAGAGCTCTACTACCTGGTCGCCCGCTTCCTCCAGTCCGGACCCTGCAAGAAATCGGCCCAGGTGAAGGGGGTCTTGGGGATGGGGGGGGGGGTGTCACGGGGGAGAAGGATGGGGTGCCGTTTGAGGCTGGGGTCGCGGATCCCCTCCCTCCCTCCTCACCCCTTTGTCTCTTTTCCCTCCGCAGGTGCTGGTGGCTGAGCTGGAGGAGCACCAGGTGAGGGGGGGGGGCTGAAAATGGGGCTGGGGAAGGGTCTGCCCCCCCTCCCCCCCCAAGGAGTCCCCCTGCCTCCTTTTAAAGGAGGGAGGACTGAGGGAGGGTCGTCCCGATGTGGGACCTCTGGACTGAAGCGAATGGGGGTCTTCATCCCCTTGGGAGGCATCCTGATGCGCCCCCCCCCCTTGAAGTTGGGTTTTATTCCTAATGGGAAGGGTCCCTAATTGACGAAAGGGCCGTCTTTCTCTCTTCTTCTTCTTCTTCTTCTTCTTCTTCTTCTTCTTCTTCTTCTTCTTCTTCTTCTTCTTCTTCTTCTTCTTCTTCTTCTTCTTCTTCTCCTTCTCCTCCTCCTCCTCCTCCTCCTTGTAGGTTTTTGATTTAGCAAAAGCTTCTATAAACAGAACAACTTCTTCTTCTTCCTCCTCCTCCTCCTCTTCCTCTTCTTCTTCTTCTTCCCCCCACTTTCTCCCTTTCATAAAATATTTGTGCATCTCTTCCCTGCATCTCTCTTTCTGTCCATCTGTACAAGATGCATGCCTACAAACACACGCACATTGCATGAGATGAGAGCTAGACCATGAAGAACGCAGGTTTTCCCCCCACCAAGGTTGCCTGTTGGGCTTAATCCCAAAGCATTTAGTCTTTTTAAGACCCCCTGGACTTTTCCTAGATTTCCTGGGCCCTTGCTCATTTCTGCTATGGGATTGTTTGGGGGAGGGGGAAGGAGGAAGACAGCAGTGGGATAGCGAGGAAGAAAAACTTTTTTTTTCTTTCCTTTTACCCAGGAGTTGGTTGGTGGGACAGCCTTTGTGTTGGTTCTCACAGGGCAAAGCCTTAAGAGGGGTTGACAAGGGACTAGCTCCATATCAAGAGAAGACTTGTGTGACACAACCAAGTGCCAATTCAGCCTTTGGGCCCAGAAGTGGTTCCTAGATGTCTGCTTTGGATGGGGAGTGCCCCATTCAACAGTCAAGTGCAAGTGGGCCCTGGAGAGGCATTCCCATTTGGGAAGTAAGCCAAGATGTGATTTAGTTTTGACGGAATGGCCTAGGACCCTTCCTTGGTGATCTGCACTTCTTAGCTTGGCATGTGGCAGCTGATGGACTAAAACCGTAGTTTAAGAAAGCCCAGCTCCATGCAATGTGCAAATGCAACCTCTGTGCATATCATGGATTAGCAAAAACCTTAATTTTGGGGGGTGGGGGGTGGGGGGAAGAGAGAAGAGAGTTTTTTGACCTTCCGCTTTGCGCAGTATTTCACCGTTTCCCCCCTCCTCTCTGCTAGCTGATCCCGAGGCGCTTGGATTGGCAGGGAAAGGAACACCGAAGAAGTTTTGAGGATCTGGTGAGTGAATCTTGGCTTTTAAAAATTTCAGCATTTATTTGAGTGGTGGGGGCCGGCTTGGGAGGGTAGGGAGAAGCCTGCTTGTTGGTTTTTCTTTTTCGCAGCTGCAATAGAAAACTCTGGAAAAAAGGAAAAGCGTGGATGATAGGAGTCAGTGGCTGGTTTGTGGAATTTTTCTCTCTGTGTGAATTTTCTTTTTTTCCCTCTTAAAGAAAAATCTACCGTCGAGAAAGCAGGGAGGGTTATTTGAGGGCACGTACAAGAAGTTTCAGCCCGGACCAATCGTGCTGCGTCTATCAGATAGGACTTCCTTGTGGGTGATGAGAGGCGCCAGCTGATTGGTTGTACCTTTCAATACAGGAACCAAGGGAAAGAGGCGTTTTTTCCCCCTTCTTCTCGTCCTTCTGTATTAGTAAGAAAAAAAAATATTATCCCTTTTCTCCACAGACCTGTCATATTAGAGTTAGAAAGAAAACCTATTGAGGGACAGCGCTGTTTAGTCCCCATTTTAAGTCTGTTCAGGGCCCTGATGACAGAATGCAAATGAATGTTTAAACATAACAATTACATTCTGCTTGCAGAGGTGATTCGTCGTTTAAAATGTAATTTTAAATGTAATGTAATTTTAAATGACGAAAGCTCCTACGTTTCCTTGTGAAATAAAGACAGTTGTTACCCCAATTTATACAAAACAGTAATGGCAACAAAAAAAAATGATAGAAAGTTTTGATTGGAACTTGTCCATTATAGCTTTTTATTCCGGTAAAAGAATAATACAGAAATGGGATGGAACACCATTTCTTAGAATTGGAATAATTTCTGAGAAAGCCAATTTTCATATTTTTTTTCTCCTCCTGAGTTTCGGGAGGTTTCCAACGTGTTTATGTCAGTTTTCTTTTGACATTACTGCTGTTTAAATAGGGGGGAAAGTTGGAATAATAATGGATACGGTTCCTAAGAAATAATCTGTGTGAATAGGAAGATGAAATGGGGTCTAGAGGCAGCTATTCCCTGAACACAGACCTCTAATGCATTGGCGCAGATTAATTTTGCTAGATGCAAAGTATGTGGAATGACCTTTTAGGTTCTGATTTGAAAATCAGCTGCACAGTTGGTGGAATTACGACATTGGATACAGCATAATCAGCATGCTACAGTTGTTTATGCTTGCATTTTATGGTTACTTTAGGGGGAATACACATTTTATTGTAGCTTTTTTATGTGTGTCTTCAAGTCAATGTTAGACATTTCCTAAGACAAAGTCCCTGCAGTTTTCTTGGCAAGGTTTTTCAGAAGTGGTTTGCCATTGCCTCTTTCCCAAAGCTGAGAGATAGGGACTGGTCCAAGGTCATCCTGCTTGCTTTGTTCTAGCGAGACTAGAACTCATGGTCTCCCAATTTCTAGCCTGACACACTGTACCGGCCTTCCTTTTTCTTTTGTAGCATGAATGGTTGTATCTGTATATCAGGTGCTTTTTTATAAATTGGGAACACATGAAAGTAATAGCAAACTTTTCTAAATACTATTGACTCATTCATTGTCTGTCTACGTTGGTTCCATAGGTTTGGTTTGTTTCAAACATTTGTAAGGAAATAGTTCAAAGACCAGAAATTTTGTATTTTTGTGTGCAGGCATTTATCCGGTCAGATCAATGGTAAAGGAACAAACTGAACACCTTGTGAGCTTTATTAGGGATTTTGCAATTTTCAGTGTTGATTTTCCTTAGAAAAATATTTACATTTGGTACTCTCTAACTTTCAGTGTTATTGTCATAGGCCAGAAGACATGCCTGTCTGTGAAGTAATTTCCTTTATCTCCAAGTGTAAATACAGTGGAGAGCAGAGTGAAATTACTTAGTCATTCAGAATAATCCCTGTTTTATCCTGCAACTGATAATTTCTTAGAAAGCCAATATCAGTTTGCATATTTTTTCCTGAGTTTTGGGAAGTTTCCAGCGTGTTTATTATAGCAGTTTTCTTTTGACATGTAAAGGTAAAAGTTCCCCTCGCACATATGTGCTAGTCGTTCCCGACCCTAAGGGGCGGTGCTCATCTCCGTTTCAAAGCCGAGGAGCCAGCGCTGTCCAAAGACGTCTCCGTGGTCATGTGGCCAGCATGACTAAACGCCAAAGGTGCACGGAACGCTGTTCCCTTCCCACCAAAGGTGGTCCCTATTTTTCTACTTGCATTTTTTATGTGCTTTCGAACTGCTAGGTTGGCAGAAGCTGGGACAAGTAACGGGAGCTCACTCCATTACGCAGTACTAGGGATTCGAATCGCCGAACTGTCAATCTTTCTGATTGACAGCTTAGCATCTTAGCCATTGAGCCACCACGTCCCTTATAATGTCTTGACATTCCTGCTGTTTAAAGAGGGGAAAAGTTGGAATATTTATTTTATTTATTTTTATTTCTTTAATAATGGATACAGTTCCTAAGAAATAATCGATGTGACTAGGAAGACGAAACCTTATTTAAAACTTGATTTTCTTAATTGTAATGGGCACTCCTTTCCTCTTAACCCTTTTAATATATTAGCCTGTCTGTTTTAATATTTCATACCAGTGTTAAACAATTGAAATAAGCCAACACACAGTTTGAAGATTTGTGAAACTGCATAAAGAATTGCAGGTTTTCTCCCTCATACTAAGAACTGTTTATCCTCTTTATTCTTGTTTTAATCAGCTAAGGCTGAAATGATTTTGAATACATCTTAGATGAATTATAGCTTTTACGACTGTAGCCCTTGATCTGTGTAGCTACGAGGGAGCCCCATTAACCACAAGAAACTTACTTGTAAAAGGACTTAGCGTTGTTCTTCGGTATGACTTCTCATTCCTTTGTTTCTTTTCCTGGTTTAATAATAATAATAATAATAATTTAATTTATAACCCGCTCTCTCTCCCCAAAGGGACTCGAGGCGGGGCACAGGATAATTAAAAATACATATAAAAACCATAAACAATACAGTATTAAAAAATAATTAAACTAAAACCCTGCGCTAAAATCCCATGTTAAAACTAAAACAACCCCTAAAAAACCCTAAAAACAGTTAAGTTATCCCAGGCCGGCCAAGCAGAAGAAATGTGTTTTTAATTTTTGACGGAAGTAGCGGAGGTCCGTGGTTGTTCTGATTTCGGGGGGAAGGTCGTTCCAGAGGGTCGGGCCCACCACAGAGAAGGCCCTTCTCCTGGGCGTCGCCCGCTGGCAAGCCTGGTGGACAGCACCCGGAGAAGTCCCTCTCTGTGGGAACGGATCGGCCGCAGGGATGTATGGGGCAGGATGCGATCCCGTTTGTATTAACATTCCCAAAAATCCACATCGCTGCCATGCTAGCTGTTGCCCGTGCGGGTTAAAACGTCACCTCCAATTCCCCCCCCCACTTCCTCTTTTATAATCTAAAAAAAACTTGACTAACAGAGTAACTTTTGAGCCTGAACAAGCTGCGCACCCAAGAGTTAGTTGTATATGCTTGCCTGCTTCCCAGCTCAGTTAAATTAGGAATAAAACTGCCATAAAACAATGATGGGACATTGCTTACGAAAACAAAACAACGTAGATGGCTCGAGAAGGCCCTGTGCCTATAGTCTGGTCACCAGCTGAATAATAATGGACACTGTTCCTAAGAAGTGTGAACCTTTCCTTCTTTGTGGTTGCAGCTGTTTTTACAACACAAAGGGGCTTTATTATTTTGTTACCCCCTGCCTTTAGCCAAGATACTTTGCCACCTCCAAATCTCCAGCTCTCTTAATGTCCCTCCATTAACACCTGTCTGCCAGCTGTCAAGTAGTTCTTAATTTCCAAATGAATTGCATTTATAACATTTGGCTGTCCTACTCTGTTTAGGAGCTTGTTTATTTCTTGATCTTACGGCACTTCATATTTCAGTAAAAAGGAACACGGGGGTAAAATACCAAACCTAGAATATAAAATCTGAACTCTTTTAACAGGAAGATTGCAAGCGTACATCTAAGTTGCAAATGTAATTTTTACTTCATTCGTTGCAGGCGGGAAAATCAGCGAAATCTCCATTACAGGCTCTGTTTTGACACTCTGTCGCTATGTGTTAAATAGTTTGTTTTTCAACCTCACAGTCACAGTTCGATGAGGGTATTTTGTCCCACTTACAGAGGGCAGCTGAGCATCTATCAGGACCAGTGCGAATTTGGTTCAGTGTGGCCCACATCACTCAGGTCAAAATCTGAGTGGTCAAATCCAAATCCATTTTTCAAAAATGCAGGGAAAGCTTCGACATTGTGTTATTTATTTATTTATTCTGTATAAAACACTAAGGGTGATTGTTTTTATGATGTACACTTCATTGTGTACATCACAATGTGATGGTGATGTGCCAGTGCCTGGAAGCCGTGCGGATCTGGATGGGAAGTAACAGACTCGGGCTCAACCCGGCCAAGACCGAGTGGCTGTGGTTTCCGGCCGCCCGATTCAACCAGTTGACTCCATCACTGGCCATAGGGGGCGAACACCTTGCCCCTGTGGAAGGGGCGCGCAACTTGGGTGTCCTCCTGGATACCCGGCTGTCCATGGAAGATCAAGTGACAGCCGTGGCCAGGAGGGCGTTTTACCAGGTCCGCCTGGTACGCCAGTTGCGCCCCCTATTGGATCGGGATGCCCTTTGCACAGTCACTCATGCCCTCGTGACATCCCGACTGGACTATTGTAACTCTCTCTACATGGGGCTCCCCTTGAGGTGCACCCGAAGACTTCAGCTGGTCCAGAATGCAGCCGCGCGAGCAATAATGGGGACCGCAAGGTACACCCATATAACACCTCTCTTGCGCGAGCTGCAGTGGCTGCCTGTCGTCTTTCGGGTGAGCTTCAAGGTGCTAGTTATCATCTTTAAAGCGCTCCATGGCTCGGGACCTAGCTATCTGCGGGATCGGATCCTGCCCCATACATCCTCACGGCCGATTCGCTCCCACAGAGAGGGACTTCTCCGGGTGCCGTCCACTAGACTTTGTCAGTGGGCGACGCCCAGGGGAAGGGCCTTCTCTGTGGCGGGCCCAGCCCTCTGGAACGACCTTCCCCCCGACATTAGAACAACCACGGACCTCCGCTCCTTCCGTCAGAAATTAAAAACATACTTTTTCTGCTTGGCCGGCCTTGGTTAGTCTCTACCTTTAGGGTTTAGGGAACACTAGTTTTAATATGGGGATTTTAGTGCAGGGACAATTAAGTTTAATTTGTTTTTACTCTATTGTATTTATTTTTGTATATATATTTTATGTGTTTTAATTTTTCCCTGTGCACCGCTCCGAGTCCCCTTGGGGAGAGGACACGGTATATAAAAATAAAATATTATTATTATTATTATTAGGTATCCCAGTTGCAATGTTACATCCATTACACCCAACCTTTTTTTAGCCATGCCCCACCTAAGCATTTCTAAAATCCCTATGTCCCCCCCCCCCCCCGCCCTGTGACATACAATTCTTACTTTACTCAAAAAGTGAGCTCCTACTCATGGGGAGGAAGCCTAAAAGGCAATCAGGAGGTTGTGAGTTCAATCCTAGATAGAGGCAGATGTAGGGTCTCCTGCTTGGGCAGGGGGTTGGACTAGATGACCTGCAAGGTCCCTTCCAACTCTGTTAATCTGTTAACTTGGTTTAAAGAAGATTCAAATTGCCCCCATTAAAAATCAAATTGCCCCCTTGTGGGGCATGGGTTGGGAAGCACTGCATTACACTGAGCAACTGGTATTGGTTGTTCTGACATTGATTGACTGTCAGAACATTATTTTATTATTTCATACTTATTTCTGCCCTCTTAAGGTCGTCCTCTCTGATAGTTTAATTTAGTTTAAAAAAACAACAAGTATTTTTCTTAATATGTATAGTTGTATAAATTTAATTAACAAATGATATTCCTCTTCCCAAAATATGGCAATAATCTCTAGGCGAAATTACTGTGAAACAGGCAAACTATCATCCTTAGCTTTCATTGCTAAAATGAACTTATCTATTCAGACAACATCTGAGTTAATTGCGCTTTGCTAAGCCTTAATGCAGGGGCGTCCAAACTTGGGAACTTTTAAGACTTGTGGACTTCAACTCCCATGGCTGGCTGGGGAATTCTGAGGGTTGAAGTCCACAAGTTTGGAATTGTTTGAAATTGTCCAGAATGCAGCCGCGCGAGCAATTATGGGAACCTCGAGGTTTACCCATGTAACACCGCTCTTGCGCGAGCTGCATTGGCTGCCTGTCGTCTTTCGGGTGCGCTTCAAGGTGTTAGTTATCATCTTTAAAGCGCTCCATGGCACGGGACCTAGCTATCTGTGGGATCGGATTCTGCCCCATACATCCCTGCGGCCGATTCGCTCCCACAGAGAGGGACTTCTCCGGGTGCCGTCCACTAGGCTATGCCAGCGGGCGACGCCCAGGGGAAGGGCCTTCTCTGTGGCGGGCCCAGCCCTCTGGAACGACCTTCCCCCCAAAATTAGAACAACTACGGACCTCCGCTCCTTCCGTCAAAAATTGAAAACACACTTCTTCTGCTTGCCCGGCCTAGGTTAGTCTTCCGTTTTTTAACTGGGTTTTTAGGGGATTGTAGTTTAATTTTAGTATAGTGGGGTTTAGCGCAGGGATAATTTTGTTTAATTCTTATTTTACCTATTTATGTATTTTATATTTGCATTTTTAATTTCCCTGTGCACCGCTCCGAGTCCCTTTGGGGAGAGGAGGCGGTCTACAAATAAAATTATTATTATTATTATTATTATTATTATTATTATTATTATTATTATTATTATTATTATTATTATTATTATTATTATTAAGTCTTAAAGTTCCCAAGTTTGGATACCCCTGCCTTAATGGGACGTCTTTGATTTTGGCTGAATGCCGTGTGGGATACAGCTATAGAATTATATAAACCATGCTTTATAGAGTAGCATGCCGTATGAACTAGTTGGAGTTATTTTCTAATCTGTAATTAAAATAATATTTAAAGGTGTTGTCAGGGGTGACTGACATACCTTTGCTCCTCAGTTCTTCGATTTAAGCTTTCTTCTTTTCATGCCTCCTTATGAGTTTTGCAGAGAGCTGCATCTGGCTATTGTGGGAATTACTCAAGGCATTTAGATCTCCAGTCTTTCTGATATGATTTTCCATATTTGATCAAGTATGTAGTGATGAAAGACGCTGAGCTTGTCAGCTGGAAAGCTGACAGCCTGAGCTCAAAACCTGAGCACCCCGCAACAGGGCGATCTCCCTCTCCTTGCCCCAGCTCCTGCCCACCTAGCAGTTAAAAAAACATGCACATGCGAATAGATAAATAGGTACCACTTTGGTGAGAAGGTTCCATGTGCTTTTGGCATATAATCATGCTGGCCACATGACCACAGAAGGGTCTTCAGACAACCCTGGCTGCTTCAGATAAGAAACAGAGATGAGCACATCCCCCTAGAACCAAACTCAACTGGACACCCCCTGCCTTTTATCCCCAAAGCTAGGGTGGGGCATCTTTAGCAGCGGTGGCTCTTCCTTCCCCAGGATCGGCCCATAGATTTCCACTGCTCTCCTCTCCTCTGCCTTCTGTGCATCTGTGCGTCAGGCACTGGGCCCAGCTGATCCCCCTCTTCCTCATGAGCCACCTCCAAACCTGGGAGCTGTTGACTCTCCATCTGAGGGCTGACGACGGCCCAGATTCCACCTCTGTCTCTCTCTCTCTCTCTCTCTGTCTCTCTCTCTCTCTGTCTCTCTCTCTCTCTGTCTCTCTCTCTCTCTCTCTCTCTCTCTCTCTCTCTCTCTCCCAGCTCCATTTCCTCTTCCTGCTCGGAACTCTCAAGTAGCCTTCATGTTGACTCTGACTCCCATGGCTCGTCATCTAATTCAGCTTCTGGAGGGGCTGGCTGATAGGTCACAACACCGCGCATGGGATGCGTCATGTGCAGGCCATGCCCACCCCAGCTCCATGAAGGAAAAAAAAACGTTGCAATACTTCACATGATGGCAATGTGACGCCACAAGTCTGACACCCGTGCTATACACTTATTTAACTTGTGAAGCAGTTTGTTTCCTTTTATTAATATCTGCCTTTTCTCGTGGTGGCGTCCCTAGCACCTCCTCCTATAATTTCCCACAAGAACCACCTTGTGGGAAAGGTCCGGTTGAGCAAAAGCGATCGGTTCACGTCTGCATGATGCCTGAAGGCACATTTGCGCAGGGTCCCCCGGTCCAGTCCTTGCACCATTCATGAAATATGTGAAAGTCTGGGTCTTTCTTTCTTTCTTGGCTGCCTTAACTGTGCTTTGAATGAGATCGAAATCTCAACTCTATGGATACTTGGAAAGTTGTGGGAGACAGAATTCAACCGTTCGTACAACCTAATGCGTATAATGTGCCTTTTTAAAATTTAATTTGTCCTAATCCTTTACCTAAACCTCAAGCGAATGCTGGCTGAACGTTAGGAGAACGTTTCTGTGGTCATGTACTGATGGTTATTGCATGCATAGATTCCAAGCGTCTAATAACTATTAGAGGGAAGTGGTGGCTTAGTGGTTAAGACACTGAGCTTGTCGATCAGAAAGGTCGGCGGTTCAAATCCCTAGCGTCACGTAACGGACTGAGCTCCCATTACTAGTCCCAGCTTCTGCCAACCTAGCAGTTCGAAAGCAAGTAGAAAAATAGAGACCACCTTTGGTGGGAAGGGAACAGCGTTCTGTGCGCCTTTGCCGTTTAGCCATCAAGCAAAGTCAGTGGTGGAAATCTGATTCTCTTAACAACAATAAGATTCACTGCAATGATCCGCTTAACAACCGTTGCCCCAAAAGTCCGTAAAATTGGACATCTCTCTCTTCACTGCCTTGCTTAGCAACGGCAATTCTGGCCCCAGCAGTGGTCATAAGTCAAGGACTACCTGTAATGCTTTCTACTTTGACTTCTCTCTGCCTCTCTCAAATTCCGGCTGGACGTAAGGAACGCCTGCTGATGCTTTTTTATTTTTAAAAATATTCAGGTAGCAGCCAATGCTCACATCCCCCCGGATTACCTCCTCAAAATTTGTGAGCGAATTGGACCTCTATTAGATAAGGAGATCCCACAAAGCGTACTCGGAGTGCAGACTTTACTAGGAGTGGGACGGCAGTCTTTACTAAGGGCAGCCAAAGGTAAGACATTGTTCTTTTATTTATATTCCACCTTACAGAGGCAAGGAAAGCGACTTGCAGCCAAAGTCACGCACAATAGAACAAACCGCAGGCTGTAAACAGTTAAAGCATTATTTTTTTTAACTGCAGCCCTCTTCTGGCAAGTTAATAACAGTGTAACTAAAATGGGTACGTAAAAACCTTACAAAGGTATGGAAAAAGGGTGTTGTTTTTTTTGAAACATGGATTTTCTGGCATGTCTTGCTTCGAGTCCCTCGAGTCCCTTCGGGGAGAAGAGAGCGGGATATAAATAAAATTTATTATTATTATTATTATTATTTATTTGAAAAAGGAACTAAAACCGTTTCCTGCAAACAGCTTGGCAGAGAAGAAAGGGATGGGAAGGAGCAGGTAAGGGGTACCAACGTTGATCATTTTGAGCAGCAAAAAAAACAATAATCCGGCTGCAGAGGCCAAGTCCTCAGCTCAAGATTTTGACCCTCTTTTAGCGGATTTAGGGAACGCTCCGCTGTTTCTGGCTCCAGATGCCATTAGATGTGTGGCTGCTCCTGCAAGCTATCTTAGTCAGTTGGAGTCAACAAACCCCTGGAAAGCATTTTCACTTGAATGGTGCCATGCGCTTCCATTGGCTGTCCTGTACGGCAAGTCTAATAGGATACCATTGACGGGTTGGAGAAGAAAAAAGGAGTTTGGAAATGAAGAAAACTTCATTTACTGGGGATAAACCCCAGTGGCATAAAGAGGAAAGATTGGTATCTCTTTATACATATTACCACTGCAGCCAGAATAGTATACGCGCAGTTTTGGAAAGGGAAGGAACTACAATTTCTTTCATCTAGCCGGCCTGACATAGATTAGGGAATATTTTAATTCGATATTTATTGGTTTTAATTATTTCTTCAAATTTTAGCACAGATTTAATAATTTAATTGTTTTTTATATTTTGTATATTGTGGGGTTTTTATCTTTCTGTGCACCGCCCTGAGTCCCTTTTAGGTGAAATAGGGCGGTATATAAATCGAAATAATAAATAAATAAATACCATCAGACCAACTAATTATCGACAAAATCTTCTGGTGTGCTGAATGGGATAGATTAACATGTATTCTTAAAGATAGACAAGAAACAATATTTTACCAAAGTTGGGAAAAATGGTACGAATGGATAGAGGTAAAAAGATTACGGGATAAGCGATAGGGAAAAATGCACAGTACAGATATGTAAATAGTAAATAAAATAAATACATGGAGCAGTAACAACTATAAAGAACTAAGGATTAATAAATGTAAGACATAGATAGATAGAAAAAACTGGAAATATAGTAAGTAAGATGATATATGATGTTACTTTGTAACTGTATAAATATGGAGGGTGAGTCACTACCAGTTGTAGTTTTGTCTTGTTAATGTCCTTTTTCTGTTTCCTTTTTTTCTGTTCTTAATTTATAATTTAAAAAAATTATAAAAATAAAAGAAATGAAGAAAACTAAAAAATAAGTAGACAACACACTTAGATAAAGATACAAAATGGTGTATGATAAGAACAATGATGTTCAATGTTGACATATTATTACTAGAAGATTGTAAGAAGAAACATGGAGGATTTTATAACGGTTAAATGCTTAACATATTATAATGCTAAACTTAGGGAAATAATGTTAATATGAACGTGAAAGATGTGGCAAAACAGGGATGATGTGGCACAGAGATGCTTGTACCCAGGCGACAAACCGCAGAAGGAAAGATGGAATGTTTATTTTTGTAATTGAAAAATAATAAAAAAGGATACCATTGACAGAAAGACTCAGGAGAGATGGAGACCAGGGTCACATGCTCCTTAAATGTTATTTTATGCGAAGATTAGGGGAAAAAACCATATTCTGCCCATGGCTGCTAGGTATCCTGTCTGTTCCGACACTCCCTATCTTCAGTGGCTGCTTAAGGATGAACAGTCCATAACTATAGCGCAAGTGGACAGATTCTGCACAGCAGCACTGGGGATTCGTCGCAAACACAAGTCTTCTCCACCACAGTTGTGTTCTGTAACAAATGCGGCAAACCCTTTGCGCTGCTTAGTCTTTAGCGTTGAACCTACAATGGGCCACACAGCTCATGCATTGTAATTGTAGGATAGTTACACCAGTGGTAGTCAACCTGGTCCCTACCGCTCACTAGTGGCCGTTCCAGCTTTCATGGTGGGCAGTAGGGGCTTTGTCCAATACTGAAGCACTTTCCCTTTTTTTTTTAATTTAATTGACTTTCCGACTTTATAAATCCCCATTCCTGTGGAACCGGTGGGCGGTTAGAAAATTTTACTATTAACAGAGATACAAAAGTGGGCGGCAGGTATAAAAAGGTTGACTACCCCTGTGTTAGACCATGCATAATTGACAGACTGGATTTCATTACAGATTTGAGTTGTTATTTATTCTTTTATACTAGAATTTTTAATGGTATGTTTGCTGAGCGTTTTTATTTGTTCTGGTCTCTGGTCTAAGACTGTAATAAATTGATTGATTGATTGACTGACTGACCCGCTCTGAATCCCCTTTGCACAGAATGCAGGCATACAGCCTGGAAGGGTTCCGCATTTGCAGCCCTGCATCGGGGCAGACCTCCCGAAGTCCCCATAAACTATGGGAGGCCACCAAATGTGGGTAAGGAATAACTTTCTTACACGCTATTGTTATATTCCAATGTTTTGTTTATTTATTCCTATCCTGCCTTTATTATTTTTACAAATAAAGAAGGGCGGCAAACATATCCAAAACACCTCTCCTATTTTCACACAACAATATATGCGAGGTGGGTTGAATTGAACGTTAGCAACAGCACTGAGGGTTTGAATACCGCTTCACAATCCTTTATAGCGCTCTCTGAGCGGTTTACAGAGGCAGCGTCTTGCCCCCAACAAATTGGGTCCACGTTTTACCGACCTTGGAAAGATGAGCCAACCTTGAGCCAGTCAGGATCGAACTCCTGGCAGTGGGAAGAGTTTAGTCCGCAGTGCTGCATTCTAAACACTGCATCAACATGGCTTCCTAGAGAATGACTGTGCTCTGACCGAGGCTTCCCGAGAGCATAAAGCAAACTCCTTGTCCCAACAAAAACCCCTTTTATTAATCGACTGTGAATTCTGCTCCTTCACCTCCAGCAAAGTCTTTCAAGGAAGGATTTACAGTCACAGACCTTATCTGGCTTGGAGAGATGACAGGCCGACATCTGCAGAACTTGGCAAGGAGTCTCGGAGTGTCACACAAACCAATTCAGCAAACTAATTGTCTCCTGCAAACTCCACTCCCCTTTCGCTCCTCTTTTATTTCCTCTGGGAGGGGCCATTCATCGTCCACCTGTGGCCTTACTCCCAAGTTGACCCCTGTTCTTTAGCTGTTCCCTTCCTCTGGCAACTCTGCACATGCGCACACTGGAAACAGGCTCCAGCGGTTCATCTGCCTCACTGATGTCTGATTCTGAAGGCAGCTGATAACTGGCATACAGCTCTGGTCCCCTCTCTGCCTCCAACACAGAAACCCTCATCAGAGCCTTCCCAGCCTCCTCACTGTCCGAATCTGCTGCCAGCTCCGCTGGCCACTGGCGGGCCACAACTGACTGGCTCAAAGTCACTCAGCTGGCTTTCATGGCTAAGGCAGGTCTTGAACTCACAGCCTCTGGCTTTCTAGCCTGGTGCATTAACCACAATAGGGAACCTTTCAGTGGGTCAGTTTGAAAATGGTGGCCTACTGTTGCAAAGCTAAAGTACCCCTTCTCCTAATAACGAAAACATGGCTGCTATTTTAAGCCAAAGGACCCATCATAATTTTCAGAACGCAACCTAGAACAGAACGATTAAATTAGGACAGTGCTGCATTGTCACTTCAGCTTCGATACCCAAATTCAAGCTCAAAGAATTTGCCCGTCATTGAGTGAATAAACATTACTGTGACTGTTTGACCGAAACAAACACAGAGAAATTTCCACATTAGGCATGTTTTTCTCTCTGGATAATTCCCTAAATTGCTGGTATGTCATTGAGCTGTTCCATTCTAAATTAACCCTGCCATTGACCTTTCGTCATTTGTTAAAGCAACGGCAAAAATTTTATATAGTTCCCCTTTTGAAGTTGGCACCCTAGCTTAATTTTTACCCTGGAGTGGGCAGGATCTTAATTAGGGCTTAGTTTGGGCGCACATGTAAAAATCAAGCTAGGACTTACTTTTGTATTTTCAGGGAAACAGGTGCTACCATATTTTTCGGAGTATAAGCGCACCTCCCCCTCCCCCCCCAAAAAAAGAGGGTGAAAATTTGGCTGTGTCTTATACACTGAATGTAGCACTGGCCCCAACCCTTTGGCTTCTGCCTCCCAGCAATTTACCTCTTTGCAGCAAACGGGGGCTTGCAGAGGCTTCAATAAGAACATAAGAATAGCCTTGCTGGAATAGGCCACAGCCCATCCAGTCCAGCATTCTGTCTCCCACAGTGGCTCCCCATTTGCTTCAGGGTCTTCCCAAGCAGATATCTTCACCTGCTTATGATTCCCTGCAAATGGAATCCTGCCTATCTCTCCAACCCGGAGGGTGTCCTTAGGCATCCATCATGATAGCCATGGATACTCTTGTTCTCCATGAACTCGTCTAATCCTTTCTTAAAGGTGTTGAGGCTGACAGCTGTCACCACTTCTTCTGCCAGGGAGTTCCATAGACCAGGGATCCTCTGGGTGAAAAAGTACTTCCTCTTATTTGTTTGAGGTCTAGCTGTCAAAAGTTTCATGGAGTGCCCCCTAGTTCTAGTGTTGTGCGATAGGGAAAACAGTTTTTCCTTTTCGATTTTGTCCACACCGTGCATGATTTTATAGACTTCAATCAGGTCACCTCTCAGGCGCCGTCGTTCTAGAGTGAAGAGGCCCAGCCGTTGCAGCCTCAGGTGGTAAGGAAGGTGTTCCAGCCCCCTAATCATTCTGGTTGCCCTCCTCTGCACCTTTTCCATTTCCATAATATCCTTCTGAAGGTATGGTGACCAGAACTGTACACAATACAGCAATAAGCTACAGCAATCCCTGCAGCCTGTTACAGGTGATGATTAGGAGAAATTGAAAGTGAAACTTGCTGTTTGCTCCAGGTGGCAAATTGCTGGGAGGCAGATTCTTTTTTTTCTTGTGCTAATCAGGCTGTTTGCTGCAAGGAGGTCAGTCAACAACTATAAATGCCGATAGAATGTTCAAATTATTAGACTTATTTTTTAAAGACTGCTTTATTACTATTCTAGACAACTTAACAAAATGAAGAAGCTTTTTAAAACAAATGCTTGATCTGAAGAGGCCCAGTGCTATCATATCTTCTTTTAAATAGCAGAGAATAACTATACTTCCAGAAAGCCACATCAATTTTAACCGCATCTGTGCAAGTATAGTCTGAAATGTAACACCACAAACAGTGTATATTGTCTGTACTGTTTGTTGCAAGGAGGCAAATTGCTGGGAGGCAGAGGCAGATATTTTCCCCTTGTTTTCCTCCCCAAAATCTAGGTGCGTCTTATACTTCGGAGCATCTTATACTCTGAAAAATACAGTAATTGTTACCCAGGCTAATACTCTATTACCGAAGGACAGGAATGGACCATTAAAATGAAGTCGATTAAAGAAAACAGGATGATAACAGCATTTTTCTCATTTGGCAGTGGCCCTAACAGGAGCCAGACAGTTGACTGGATATGGACGTTTCAGCCATTTGTTCCCAACTTCTTTTTATCAACACATCAAGATGCACAAGCGAATCCTGGGCCATTTATCATCTGTGTATTGCATAGCGTTTGATCGTGCTGGGAGGCGAATTTTCACGGTGAGTTGGAATGGAATGGAAATATCCCGTAACATTGATTTTTTGATTTGATTTTATTGGATATACCGCGCCACTCTCCCGGAAGGGACTCAGGGCGGTGCACAGGAAATTAAAACATGAAAAAGACAATACAAAGAATAAATACATCATAAAATCACTACAATCCTATTAAATTAGATAATACCTGTGCTAAAATCAATTTAAAACCCCTTATACCCTTATTGAATAATGTTGCCATGCTTTTTTTTTTAATAGCTTCTCGTACTCTATGGGGGCTTTACCCTGAATTTATAAAACACGTTTTCTGAAACGGGGTGGCGTTACTGTATCATTATTGGCTTTAGAAAGCAACTTCCATTAAAATGTGTCAAATGCTGAATCCTACAAATAAACGTTATTCATTTGTTAGTTACTGTTGCCAAAATTGAGAAACTCTACCCTATAAGAGTCTTCGGGGAAAATAGTGGCATTTCTACGTGCTAGACTTTGGGGTTGGAAATGGTCTGAATGGGATAGGGCCGTGATACCAAATCTATGGCACAAGTGCCAGAGCTCTCTCTGTGGGCACATGCACCATCGCCAGTTGCTCTTCAGGGCGCTGGAGTGCCGGAAAATGGCCCCAAAAATGGCCGAAAACAGCCCCCAAAACAGGCAAAAAATTTGTATGCGTGTGCCAGCCAGCTGGTCTTTGGGTTTTCAGCGCATGCACATTCCGGTTTGGGCAATTGGGCTGAAAAGGTTCGCCATCACTGGTATTGAGTGTCAAGGTTCCAAGTAGTACATCCCACTCAATAAAAACTCAGAGGCAGGCAAATTCCTCAAAGAACATTTTATCGGGACATATCAAATTGGCACATTCCTGGTGGAAAACCGGTTCTAAGTTCCTGCCAGCTTTACACCCAATTAAAAGTAAAACTTTGTCACTTCCCCCCAGAGTTTTCAGTCCCATGGTCTAATGTCGGCTGGCGACCCCCAGGGGGAGAGCCTTCTCTGTGGCAGCTCCTCATTTCATTTTAATAATATTTATAAGCCACACCCATCTCACCACATAGGGACTCGGGGTGGCGCACAGGGAATATAAAATATACATATACATATATACAGAAATATAAACATTCTTAAAACTGAATTAAATTAAACCCACCCTGCGCTAAAACCCATATTAAAACCCCTGAATTAAAACTTTGGTCAACTAAAAGCAGTACAGTGTCGAGTAAAATCATGCCAGGCCAGCTTGTTGGAAGAAGTGCGTTTTTAACCGCTGGCGGAACAGGCGGAGGTCCGAGATGACACGAGTTCGGGAGGTAGAGCGTTCCAGAGGGTTGGGCCCATCACAGAGAAGGCTCTTCCCCTGGGCGTCGCCAACCGGCATTGCCCGGTTGACGGCACCCGGAGCAGACCCTCTCTGTGGGAGCGAATCGGTCGTAGGGACGTATGGGGCAGCAGACGGTCTCTTAGGTAGCTAGGCCCCGTGCCATGGAGCACCAAAGCTCCTGCCCTTTGGAATGACCTACCCCCTGAACTACGCACTATCACAGACCTACGTCTCTTCCATCGGGCCCTGAAGACACATTTATTTCGTGCTGCCGGCCTGTCATAGTTTTTAATTGATTTTAGTACGGGCTTTTAACTCTAGGCCAATACATTTAATACATTTTAATATATCATTTTAGCTTTTGTACTACCCATTTTTTACTACGGCTGTACACCACCCTGAGTCCCAAAAGGGAGATGGGCGGTATATAAATTGAAGAAAATTGAAATTGAAATTAATCAGCGTACAGTCCAGTTGCTGGGTGACCTCAGTCTCCCAGCACGGGGAGGTACGAACAGGTACGAACCCCTGCACCAACGTCCTTCATTCCCTAGGGAAATAATTTTATTTAGGCTACAGCTATCTCTACAGCCATCCCCCCCCCCCCCCACCACCACCCTGGCCCCTTCAGGCTGTGTCAGTCCTGAAGCTGTGACAAGAGAAACCTCCCTAGAGAAAACTAACAAAAAGGGTTGACATGGGGTTTCCTGCTTGAGCAGAGGGTTGGACTAGAAGACCTCCAAAGTCCCTTCTGACTCTTTTATTGTTTTTATTGTTTTTTTTGCATGAAACATTAGGGTTCAGACGATTGCTTGGTGAAAATTTGGGCTACGGATAACGGGCGCTTGCTTTCAACCCTCCGAGGACATTCAGCTGAAATTTCGGACATGGCTGTCAGCTATGAGAATACCCTCCTTGCGGCAGGCAGTTGTGACAAGGTGGTCAGAGTCTGGTGCCTTCGAACGTGCGCACCAGTGGCGGTGCTGTTGGGCCACACGGCTTCCATTACTTCCATACAGGTGAGAGAAGGAAGGATTTCCTAAACCGCAAGAATTAAAACTACATTTCCTTGCTATATTTGGGTCAATAATCTTCAAACGGTTTTTGGTTTTGTCAGATCACTTGCTCTTTCGATATTCTGATCTGATCTGATCTGATCTGAATATGGCCCATATCAAAACAGTAACCTTTTGTGTAGCAGATGGCTGCTGTTAACATTTTTGTAGAAGTATATGAAGAAAATATTTTGCCTGTGTATTACAGCTTTTGTTCTTTGGGTTTTTAGTTTTCCCCTGCAAGAAAAGGAACAACTCGATACCTCACTTCTACTGGTGCTGATGGAACAATTTGTTTCTGGCAATGGCATTTAAACACCATGAAATTCAAGTATGTTGTTTTATTTGATCTATCGTGTTGGGCTTTGCGACTGAGCAACAATGCTGTATAAGTTTGAAGAAAGATGGCAGCATTTATTAGAATCCCCAGAATGCTGCGATAAAAAAGATAAAAGATTAAAAAAAATTGTGCAATATTATTCAGTGTAGCATCACTTGAGAATGAAGACAGACCAACAATCTGCATTCTTTGGGATCTTTCTGATTATAACTCATATAAACCTTTCTGCTGAATTTGCTAGCTCAGGCATGTAGATGTTAAAATCCCAGATGTCTGAAGGATACAGAATTTCTCTGGGATAAATTGCAAAAATGTGAAAATGGAAAGCATAACTCTGTTTGAGCAAATGAAAATATCAAGTCTATCTCTTTATGTACTTTTGGATGGAAAACACAGGATTACCAATTCAATTTCATTGTAATTTTATTACAATATTATTACAATGACAATAAAGATTCTTCTTCTTCTTCTTCTTCTTCTTCTTCTTCTTCTTCTTCTTCTTCTTCTTCTTCTTCTTCTTCTTCTTCTTCTTCTTCTTCTTCTTCTTATTATTATTATTATTATTATTATTATTATTATTAATTGGCTGACCTTACATACGTTGATCCATCTGTTTGTCTGAGTTTTGGTTGAGTGCAGTGTTTCTCAGCCTTGACAATTTTCAGTTGGGTGGACTGAACCTCCCAGAATTCTCCAGCCAGCATGCTAGCTGGGAGTTCTGGGAGTTGAAGTCCACATATTTTAAAGTTGCCAAAGTTGAGAAACCCTGATTTAATGCAACGTGGGAACCAAATAATTAAATCTCAAGGTTGAGACAGATTTCTCAGTCCTGTTCCCTAAAATCTTTTTAACTTGACTGACCTTTTTAACTTTTAACCTTGATCCTATTTGAATATTTCTTCGTAGCAGGATCTTACCAGGAGTGATAAAGGTTTGCCTTGGGGGTTTTCTCCCCCTGCAAAGCATGGTTTCCACAATGAAGCAATGGTGCCTCTTCCAATGGAAGTTTCAAATCTTTTTTCTCCTTGCGTGCCACATCCAAATGTTAGGCAGAATGAGATGTTTCTGAGTACAAATTAAGGAAGTTACAAAAAGACCAGCTAAATTATTGGAAAGTAAATGTGTTCGGCAGAACAGATCAGCTAATGTACAATCATACTGAAGTTTTATCATTTGGAGTCCCTAGAATCCAAAAAAAAAACCAATAAAATTTTGATCTTAATGAATCCAGATAGCAATTCAATGCAATCTAGAGATGCTCCAAAGTGGGTTTGTTGATACAGGAAATTGAATGTAGAATTGCAGTCTCTTTGCATCATATAATATAAAATAATTAAAACATTGTCTCATAACTTCAGGGATCGGCCAGTGAAATTTACAGAGAGATCCAGACCTGGTGTTCAAATATCTTGTTCCTCTTTTAGTTCGGGTACGTATAAATAGAAATCAAATAGGAATATGTGAATTTATATCAAGAATAGTTATATTTTTGGGGGAAATTAAAAAAAGTGAAGAGATCCCTTCAGAGGAGAATGTAATTAGGAAAATATTAGAATGCGCAGAAATGAAGAGATTGACACTGGCTATCAAAAAGAGAAAGAACAAACTGATTGTTATACACTTTGGGAATCTTTTTACCGGTGGTTAGAGAATAGACATAAGAATTAATAGTAAAAGACGTTATGTAACATATAGAAAATGCATTAATAGTTTATATAATTAACAGAGTTAAATAAATCGTAATGAGGATTGTTATAGTATCAGACACTTCAGGTATTGGAAATTAAGCTCAGAAGAGATTAACTAATGAATAAGATTATAAATTTTAATTGTTGGCACAAAATATTTGTACCAGCTGACACACTGATTAATGGAAAATGGATTTTTTATGTAAAAAAAAGAGTTATCTATTTTTTTTTTAAAAAAATGAAAAGCAGCATTGTACTAGCCCTCTGGAATATCTTGCTCCTCTCCCATATGAGGTTGGCCTCAGCTCTTTCCATAAGGGCCTAAAGATATGGCTTTGCCAGATGGTTTGGGGATCCAGTGGGAGAACAATGCAATGGAGGTGGTTGATTGAGCAATAAAAGGTCCCACCTCTCCTTCCATTCGTGCCCTCCCCATGTATCCTAGCTTTTCATGTCTGATTTTAACTTGTTCATGTTTTAACTGTATATGTAATTGTAAACCACCCAAAGTTGCCCTATGGCAGTGATGGCTAACCTTTTTTGGCTCGCGTGCCAAAAGCGGGGGGCGTGCAAGGAGGGTTGTGCGTGGGCGTGCCACACCCATAATGCTATGTGGCTATGTGCTATCCGGCCACCCAAGGTCAAGCACAACCCTGATGTGAAGCCCTCAATCAAATCGAGTTTGACGCCCCTGTTCTAGACCAAGAATCAACTTGATTTACAGTAGATAAGTAGATAGTTTGTGTGAAAGAAAGAGGGTAAAGACAGCTACTCCCTAATGGTTCCCAGAACATGTGTTTGATGTAGATAATAGTCCGCTTCAGTTTGGCAAGATTCTGTTTGTAGGTGTGGAACAATAAAGAAACTTGCTTGGAAGATTTGGTACATGTCTTTCCTGGTTTTTGCTGCTAACACACCATAATGCTATGTGCGTGACCCCCTGCTTTTGGCATGCTTTTTTTCACTCTCCCCAGGCTCCAGAGGCTTTCTAGGATCCTGGGGAGGGTGGAAACAGCTTTCCCCCCACCTCCAGAAGCTTCAGGAGCTTCCCTGGAGCCTCCAGAGGGTGAAAAACGGCCTCAAAAGAAGGCCTAAATCAGCTGGCCAGCGCACACAAGCGCACTGGAGCTGACAGGGCAATGTCTCACGTGCCTTAAGAAATGGTTCCGCGTGCCACCTGTGGCACCCATGCCATAGGTTCGCCATCACTGCCCTATGGTAAGCTGGGCAGCCAATAAATAAATAGATAAATTTTCTGATTTTTAGTCATGCACTAGTTGCTCTCTGGTTAAAATTGTTGACTATGTAAGTTTTGTAAATTTCTAAATAGAGGTAGCTTGCGGTAAAATAAACCAGCATTAAATTTATATTCAGCCTTGGAACAAACCGGTTTTGCAAACAATTTACTTTACCTGCAAAACTATCTTAGAAGGATCTTCATCCTTGACTGCTTCTTAAGGAGACAATGGCTATAACATGTCATTTTGTTATTTCCCCTTTTTTAAAATAACTGAATGAAATATGCAGGTGGCTTTCCTTGGTGGTAGCCTTCTAAATGCTAGGCTGATTGGTTAGGTTTCAAACCCAGTTTTCTCAAATAGCAATAATGACACAGTAATTTCAGGGAAAGATTTTAGGGGAGTGTACACAATGCTTAACATTCATCAAATGGGTTGCCCCTTTGCAAAACTAATCATGAAATCTGGAGCGTGAACTGCTCCAGATTGAAATATTAAAGATAACTTTCCATTTCTTTTTCTTCTGATGTCTTTTTTTTATTATGTAAGGTGGCATGTTTATTGCAACAGGAAGCACAGACCACGTCATCCGAATATATTATTTGGGTTCTGAATCTCCTGAAAAAATAGCAGAGCTGGAATCTCACATGGTAAGGATTAAATCCCAGGAGAAACTTGGATGACTGATAGTTCATGTACCAGTAGCTTCTGAGAGTAATAATGTCACTATATATGTGTATGTAGTATGTATGTATGCATGTATGTATGTATGCATGTTTGTTTGTTTAAAGCTGTCTGTGGCTGCACTATTATCAATTTCTACTGTTGGTCCTGCAAACCACAAATCAATGCTTAATAATCACGATCAATGAGTACCTGTGCTAGAATGTAGTGAGCAGGATTCTCAGGAGGTGGGGAGTATGGTCTAGAGTAGGGGTGTCAAACTCAAGGCCCGCAGGCTAGATCTGGCCCACAAAGTGCTTAAATCTGACCCACAGGGCCACATCTAAGGACTGGCCCACAGGGCCTCTGCCAGCAAAAATGATTGACTCATGGTCCCTCTGCCAGTGAAACTGGCAGAGGCTTGCAGGAGGCCGTTGCAGCCGAAAACGGAGCTCGGGAGCCTGTTTATACTGGCGGAATGCTCAGGCCATCACAGTCGCCCCCACCCCGACACAAGTGATGTCGAGCCCGGCCACCCAAGGTCAAGCACAACCCTGATGTGAAGCCCTCAATCAAATCGAGTTTGACGCCCCTGTTCTAGACCAAGAATCAACTTGATTTACAGTAGATAAGTAGATAGTTTGTGTGAAAGAAAGAGGGTAAAGACAGCTACTCCCTAATGGTTCCCAGAACATGTGTTTGATGTAGATAATAGTCTGCTTCAGTTTGGCAAGATTCTGTCTGTAGGTGTGGAACAATAAAGAAACTTGCTTGGAAGATTTGCTACATGTCTTTCCTGGTTTTTGCTGCTAACATACCTAGTGCGGTTTAGGATACTGACCTTAATTGGGTTGCATCAACTGTGAGAAATACTTGAAGGAGGAATAGAGCAGAGGGAAGAAATATTGAACAGTTGACCGAAACAAAGATGTTAACTACAACCATTCTTTTATTATTCTAAAGGACAAGGTCGTTGCTATTCAGTTCTGCAACAATGGCGACAGGTAAGGATTTCTTAAGATGTTCTCCTACTAGAATGCTGTTTTTCTCAAATGCTTTATTGGAAAAAAAAACTTAAGAGGGTGATTAAAAAACAGAAACAACTGGAAGGTCCAGTTCTGGTGTGCAGTGTCACCAGAACAATTAAGCACAAGGATAGGGTTGTTGTTTTTTTGGAAGAATTGGAAGAATATCACTACAAGCAAATAATATTATTATTACAATTATTGTGTATAACTAAATTGACCCAGACAGTACACTGGTTCTGTATGTTAAAGGAAAATGCATAAATAAAATTTAAACAGAAAAGAAAGAAAGAAAATGACAGGGGGCTAAAATGGACACAGATGAAGCAGGGCCTGGTCCAAGCACCATGGAATAATTGTTCTTTTTACTCTGAAATGCAGGCTAAGAATTGTTAGTGGAAGCAGAGATGGAACAGCCCGAGTTTGGCAATACCAGCAGCAAGAATGGAATAACATAGTCCTGGATATGGCCACTAAAATGACTGGGTAAAATAATAATAATCAAGAGCTTTTCTTTTTGCTAAACAGAGATTAAAACCAAGATTAATATTAGACCAACAATCAAGTAAACAGTACCCCAATCAGGAAAGACAAATGGAGACAAACAATTTTGTAATACTAAACAAAAGTCTAACCAAGGAATGGCCAAGAATACTCTCACCCACACTGATAGGGCAAGCCACTACTACATAAAAATAAGAGCAAGCCCCATTTTGTTCTAGTACTAATGATATTACCTAACTAGTTGATAATCCGGCATTGCCTAGGTATTTATTTATAGGCGAAAAATATCCAGACCAAACGTAATTTCTAATGTTGGATTTTCCCCCTTACCAGAGGGAGCCCCCTTGTGTAGTATTGTGACCATGGCAACTCCACTCCACTGTACAGTAGAAGCTATTTTAAGGCACAACAGGCTGTATCTTAACTGAACACCCCCCCCCCCCCCACACACACACAAGAGGTTTTAGGGGTGTTTTATCCCCACAGTATTTGTTTCTGGAAAGTAAGTCATCTGTGTAACAAGTTTGGTTGAAATTGCTCCAGGTGTTCCAGAGTTATGCTGGAACATAAACATGCAGACAGCGATAGATAGATAGATAGATAGATAGATAGATAGAGAGAGAGAGAGAGAGAGAGAGAGAGAGAGAGAGAGAGAGAGAGAGGGGCAGGCAGGCAGGCAGGCAGGCAGGCAGGCAGGCAGGCAGGCAGGCAGGCAGGCAGGCAGACAGGCAGACAGGCAGACAGGCAATGAAGCATCTGTAAGAAAACCATCAAGCTCAGAGAGCACCAAGGACCTCACTGGGTCAACCCTGAGCTACAAATATTCCCTTCTATTATTGGTGTTTCAGTTCAATATTGATCAATTTATCATTATGAATATTTTGCCCTTTGCTATGCTGTTGTTGCTTTAATTTTCCCAGGAACAATGGCCTGTCTGGAGAAGACAAGGTGTCCAAGCTGAAGGTGACTATGGTAGCCTGGGATCGATATGACGCCACTGTTATCACAGCAGTGAACAACTTCCTTCTGAAAGTGTGGAATTCTTCTACCGGACAGCTTCTCCATACTTTATCTGTAAGTTTTTAAAAAAACAAACTACCCAAGTCGGCTTGTTACAGAGATCAACATTTTAAAATTCTGTAGGCCTTTCAGACTACAGAAACTCCAATTGTAATAAATTGGTAACACGGTTGTTCAGTGAATCTGGCTTCCCCAGTGACTTTTGCTTTGCAAAAAGCGATCATATCATCTTGGGATACTGCAACCATCATAAATATGAGACAGTGTGCACAGGGGGATTACTATTTTGAGACAACCCAGGAGCAAAATACAGTACACAGAGGTTTTGTTTTTCAAACAGTGGTTTATCTACAAGGCATATAGATGGATGGATGGATGGATGGATGGATGGATGGATGGATGGATGGATGGATGGATGGAGAGACAGAGACATAGTCATACATACACATACTAGGCAAAGCCAGGCAATCAATCAGTCTTCATCTATAACACGGAAGCACACACGGAGACCTATATAATGGAGATTGAGATACCCTCTCATGGTCTCTCTTATATAGATAGCTTCTTAAAGTGGCAGTAACCCTGCTGACTCATTCTCGGTTTACAGCCTTTCAGCGGCTGGTCAGCCATTAAATCATCATCAACACTGTTGTCGAGAGTCTGAATTTTGATCACATGACTCCAGGGATGCTGCAGAGGTCATAACTGTGAAAAATGGCCCTACGTCACTTCTTGTTCAGTGCCGTTGTAACTTTGAACCGTCACGAAATGAACTGTTGCCGCCCGTCGAAGATGACCTGAACCTTTATCTTTGTTACAGGGCCACGACGATGAAGTCTTCGTTTTAGAGGCTCATCCGTTTGACCAAAGGATCATGCTGTCCGCGGGCCACGATGGGAACATTTTCATTTGGGACCTTGAGAAAGGAACAAAAATTCGCAATTATTTTAACATGGTAAGACCTGGAGTGGGACGTACCTGTCAGGTGGGTTGGCTTTTTCCACCATTGAAGAGGATTTCATGAATGTCTTGGGCATTTATTTCTCAGTTCTATGTACATGGCTGCTCCTCTGGCTAAGGGAACTCTCACATTGCTTTGAAACTGAGCCAGCCAAGTAGACCTGATTGAGGGGCTTGTTTTGAAAAACGAAACCTTTTTCAAATGGTTGTAAACATGACGCCTTTCTCTTCCCTCCTGTCTTTTTATTATTATTATTTATTTTCTGGTGGAAAAGCAGGATATAAATGAAAAAAGGAATTGATTGTAAATTCGATAATGGCAGCTAGACAAGTGATGGTTAAATGTTGGGATGAAATTGGGATATTCAGAGAAATAAGTGGTATAATGAAATTTGGAGTAGGGCAAAAAAAAAGATAAATTAAACAGAAATTAAATTTAAAAAAGGAATATGATCAAAGCAAACACTTATAATGAAATATGGGGTTATTATGTAAAATCAGTATTGGTGGAAGACAAAGGGAATAAACCGACTCAAGAATATATGTCGTTTTGGAGGGGATAAGGGCACATTTGGAATATATTGTATATTCTTTAGTTGTTATAAAAGAAGGGGGAAGAAACCAGGGTCTCTGGGGGATGGGGGTGCACTGTAATATTAGTTTCCTTTTCCTTTATTTTCTTTTGTATTTAGATGTAATATGTCTGTGTTTGTATAATTTGCATTAAAAAAAAAATATATATATATATTTTAACAGATCGAGGGCCAGGGTCACGGTGCTGTTTTTGACTGCAAATTCTCCCCAGATGGTCAGCATTTCGCTTGCACAGATTCACACGGACACCTCTTGCTCTTTGGTTTTGGGTGCAATAAATACTTTGAAAAGGTAAGGCCGAGCATTTCTAGAGCTGTATTTGCACTGCTCCTAAGCTTAGCATGTACATGATATAATTCAGATTAAACGGTTATAAATACTATAAGTGTATGCATATGCTTAAGCGTGTCCTTTGGGCTCTGTTCAAGCCAACAGAAGCTTCCCATAAATTAGCTTTGTCCTTTGTGATTTGTGATACTTGCAATAGTTAATGTAGATTCCTTCCACTTATGTGTTTAGAATACGTTGGATTAAAGGTCACATACAATTTCTGCATGGGACACGGTGGCTCAGTGGCTAAGACACTGTGCTTGTTAGTCAGAACATTGGCAGTTTGGTAGTTCGAACCCCTAGCACCCCGTAACGGAGTTCCCGTTACTTGTCCCAGCTTCTGCCAACCTAGCAATTCAAAAGCCCGTAAAAAACGCAAGTAGAAAAATAGGAACCACCTTTGGTGGGAAGGAAACAGCATTCCGTGCGCCTTTGGCATTTAGTCATGCTGGCCACGTGACCATGGAGACATCTTCGGACACCCCTGGCTCTTCGGCTTTGAAACGGAGATGAGCACCTCCCCCTAGAGTCAGGAATGACTAGCACATGCATATGTGTGAGGGGAACCTTTACCCTTACCTTATAATTTCTGTCAGTTGTACCTTAAATTGGTCTTGGAAATGAATGGGTTATGAGAAATAAGTACAATATAATTTTGTCCCCTGAGGAATTGATAGGCTATTATGATCTCAATTCTTGTGGTATTTGAAACTGTTTACACCGCTAGTCCCAGAACTTCTGTTTGTATTGACGAGTAAAAGCTATGCGTGTTTAATAAAAATAAGAAATCATTGAAGTCTATTCTATTGTGCATAGACATGTAGATTAGTGAGTTTGATTAAATCTGTTGGTTTCCAAAAGAGCCGATACTTAAAGCAGCATCTAAGTCAGGGGTGTCCAAACTTGGGAACTTTAAGACTTGTGGACTTCAACTCCCAGAATTGGAGCTATGCTGGCTGGGGAATTCTGGGAGTTGAAGTCCACAAGTCTTAAAGTTCCCAAGTTTGGACACCCCTGATCTAAGTTGATCAGTAAATAAACTTGAATGTATGGATGAGCCCACGCTGAAACTTCTCAACTTCCAGATGATTTCTGGCCATTAAAAAGATGGCATATTGAGATTAGATCATTGACGCAATCTTTGAGTTGTTTTAGTGGTTCAGGTGTGTCCACCTCTTGGCTACGTTATAGGTAACTGCTCTCCATGCAACCTTGCCAAGCACAGCTTCTTTCAGTTGTTGTTTGTATCAGTTTTGAAGGTATCCAAAACCAGCAAGTCCTTGGCTTGCCCCCTTCTTCCTGTCCCACCATTCTTGGCATCATTACCTTCTCCAATGAATTTCCACTCGTGACATGGCCAAAGTAAATCAGAGATAGTCTTGTGATTGGGGCTTCTAGTGATGTATCTGGCGTTATACCATTCAGTCCCTCTCTGTTGGTTGTTGTTTCTGGCTATCCATGGTACATGTTGTGATGATCCGGGACAAGGCATGAAAGTCACACAGCCAACTGAGCCATTTAATATGTGAATGCAGCAAAATTGCACAAACTGATTACAAAGCTAAACACGACCGAGTTGCTAAATTAATCCACTGGTCATTATGTAAAAAATAGGACTTACCAGTATCCAAAAAGTCACAGGAGCACAAAGTGGAAAAAGTTACCAAAAATGAGACGGTGAATATCTTGTGGGACTTTAGAATACAAACAGATCACCATTTGGAATACAACACGCCAGATATCATGGTCATAGAAGGCCAAAACGTACAATTTCTTGACGTCGCGGTACCAGGAGATGCCAGTTGAAGAAAAAGAACTGGAAAAAAATCACAAAATATCACGACCTGGCCATCGAAACTACCTGATTATGGATGAAACATGTAACAGTGATACCCATTGTCATCGGGGCACTTGGTACCATGTCCAAGAATTATATAAGATACATCAACAAATTGCAGCTTCCTGCAATAACACCAGCGTAACTGCAAAAAACTGTGCTGCTTGGAACATCTTATATTTTAAGAAGGTTCTTGGTTGATACCTAGGATGCTAGCAGTAACATATCAACCATTAGCACCAATCAATGGTATTTGTGATGCATTTCAGTTGACTGAGTTTCATGTTTAATGAATAAAGTATAATAATATATTGAATTGAATTGAATGTTTATTTGTATACCGCTCCCTCTCCCCAAAGGGACTCGGGGCGGTGCACAGGGAATATAAAACATAAAAACATACAACAATATAAATATCTAAAATTAGATTAAATTACAATAACCCTGCACTAAAACCTAAAAAACCTAAAACACTAAACCCCCTAAAAACCAAATTAAAAATTTAAATGTACAGACTGGAGGTGTGAAAGATAAATTAGGCCAGGCCGGCCTGTTGGAAGAAATATGTTTTGAGCTTTCGGCGGAAGGAGCGGAGGTCCGGAGTTGTTCTGAGGTCGGGGGGTAGGTCGTTCCATAGGATAGGGCCTGCAACAGAGAAGGCCCTTCCCCTGGGAGTCGCCCGCTGGCATTGCCTAGTGGACGGCACCCGGAGAAGTCCCTCTCTGTGCGAGTGAATCGGTCGAAGGGATGTGAATAATAATATTCATTAACTATGATTCATATATATATATATATATATGCACTCTTTGTGTCTCATGTAGATTCCAGATCAGATGTTCTTCCATACAGATTATCGGCCGCTGATCCGTGATGCTAACAATTATGTGCTCGATGAACAAACCCAACAAGCCCCCCATCTCATGCCTCCCCCCTTCTTGGTAGATGTGGATGGAAACCCTCACCCCACAAGATACCAGCGACTGGTGCCCGGGCGGGAAAATTGCAAAGACGAACAACTTATCCCTCAACTGGGCTACGTAGCTAACGGTACAGAATCTCTAACACAGCTGAACTGATCCAGCGGTGGTGGGGGATACTTATAGCGCCATCTAGGCCTCGTTGGTGGGATGGCCTCTGAAAATGGCCCAGAGATGATAACCTGGTTATAAGGGTTGTCATGATCCCAGAATGGTGGTTTCTTTAAAAATGCCTCTGTACACTCTGTGCATTTGGAATGTAATACCGGTAGTCCTCGACACAGTTGAGCCCAACGTTTATCTTGCTACGCGAGAAACTTGTTAAGTGAGTTCTGCTTCATTTTGCAACCTTCCTTATCCAGTTGTTAAGTGAATCGCTGCGGTTGTTAAGTGAGTAGCATGGTAGTTAAGTGAATCTGGCTTCCCCATTGACTTTGCTTGTCAGAAGGTTGCAAAAGGGGATCGTGTGACTCCGGGACACAGCAATGGTCATAAATAAACCAAGCGTCTGCATTTTGATCACATGACCGTGGGGATGCTGCAAAAAGTCTTAAGTTTGTAAAAGGAAGGGTGGGCAAACTTTGCAACTTTAAGTCAGAAGGACTTCAGCTCCCAGAATTCTCCAGCCAGCAAAGCTTTGCTGGCTGGAGAATTCTGGGAGCTGAAGTCCTTCAGACTTAAAGTTGCAAAGTTTGCCCACCCCTGGTGTAAAAGTGTGTAATGTCACTTTTTTCAGTGCCGTTGTAACTTCGAACCGTTACTACCATGTTTTCCCGAAAATAAGACAGAGTCTTATTTCCTTTTGACCCCCGAAATAAGCGCTTGGCCTCATTTTCGGGGAGGTCTTATTGTTTTTGAGATGCAGGAGGCAGTGAGTGTGGTCACCTCATGGCTGCTGCTCGTGTTGCAATATTTTCAGGGGAGGGCTTATTTTAGCGCATGCGCTCAAAAGCCCGATTGGGCTTATTATCGAGGGAGGTCTTATTTTCGGGGAAACAAAGGGTGGTAAGTTGAGGACTAACTCCCAGGTAGTCCTTTACTTATGACTGATCGCTTAGTGGCCATGCAAAGTTACGATAGAACCCCCAAAACGTACTTGCAACCTAGTTCCAATGGCTGCCCGCTCCCGGTCCCTTGACCACATTTTGGATGCCTGACAACCAGCCTATGTTTGCTGTCTGCCATATTTTGTTGGCCAGGAACCCGCCCGTGCGCAACCGTTTTGCAGAAGACGAATAGCGTTGATCTCTTCCAGCAAACAAAGAAGGGCGTGGATGAAAACAGGAGGGTCTGTCTGCACCCGGTCTACATTCTGTGGATCAGATCTAATGGGAATCTCTGTTTATAAACAAACTGTTGTAGGTCGAGGACCGCCTGCGCTGGTTCCTCTCCGCCTTAACGCTGTGTTTGATCTCCCAAAGGTGATGGCGAAGTGGTGGAGCAGGTGATCGGACAACAGACCAACGATCAAGAAGGGAGCATCCTGGACGGGATAATCAGAGAGCTGCAACGGGAGCAAGATCAGAGAAGGCTCAGCGAAAGTGAAGCCCCGCCAAACCCCCCACAGAACCGATTGCAATCTGTGCACAGTAAGAGTCCCTTCCTCTTGTCCTCCTGCCAGAACGTGGGAAATCACTATTTTCTCCACTGCTCTTTTGTTGTTGTTAGTTGCGAAGTTGTGTCCGACCCATCGTGACCCCATGGACAACGTTCCTCTAGGCCTTCCTGTCCTCTACCATCTTCTGGAGTCCATTTAAGCTCACACCGACTGCTTCAGTGACTCCATGCAGCCACCTCATTCTCTGTCCTTCCCTTCTTCTTTTGCCCTCCATCGTTCCCAGCATGAGGCTCTTCTCCAGGGAGTCCTTCCTTCTCTTTAGGTGGCCAAAGTACTTGAGTTTCCTCTTCAGGATCTGACCTTCTAAAGGGCATTCAGGGTTGATCTCCTCTAGGACTGACCGGTTGGATCACCTTGCAGTCCAAGGGACTCGCAGGAGTCTTCTCCAGCACCAGAGTTCAAAGGCATCCATTCTTTGGCACTCAGCCTTCCTTATGGTCCAACTTTCACAACCATACATTGCAACTGGGAAAATCATAGCTATACACACTTTTGTTGTAAGGGTGATGTCTCTGCTTTTTAGTATGCTGCCTTTTAATAAAGCAAAAATGATAGAAGGATTGGGTTTTTTTTTGCTTAGATCGGTGCTTTCTGAGCTTGGTGGTTTTCTTGCAGATGTTTCATTACCCAACCTAGATAACAGCTAGCCCTGATGACAGTACCTAGTTGGATAATGAAATATCTGAAAGATTGGCTCAAGATCCACATGGATCTTGACAGACTTGAACACTGGGCCCTATCTAACAAAATGAAATTCAATGTAGAGAAAAGTAAAGTCCTGATTGCCGTTGTAGAAGAAGAAGGAGTATTGTTTTGCATCACTGTAAGATACTGTAAGATAAGGTTCTACATTTAGGCAAGAAAAACCAAAAGTACACATATAGACTGGTAGAAACCAGGCTTAATAGCAGTAACTGTGAAACTGGGAGAGGGATCTTGGAGTCTTAATGGACAACCAATTAAATATGAGCTAGCAGTGTGCAGCAGCAGCCAAAAAAGCCAATGCAATCCTAAATGCATTAACAGAGGGATTCAATCAAGATCAAGTGAAGTACTAATACCACTCTATAAAGCCTTAGTAAGACCACACCTAGAGTACTGCATCCAGTTTTGATCACCACACTATAAAAAAGATGTGGAGACGCTAGAAAAAGTGCAGAGAAGAGCAACCAAGGTGATTAGGGGACTGGAGGCTAAAACATATGAAGAACGGTTACAGGAACTGGGCATGGCTGATCTAGGGAAGAGAAGGAACAGGGGAAACAGAATAGTAGTCTTCCAATATTTGAGGGGCTGTTACAGAGAGGAGGAGGTCAAGCTATTTTCCAAAGCCCCCAAAGGCCAGACAAGGAATAATGGATAGAAACTGATCAAGGAGAGATTCAACCTAGGAATAGGGAAAAAATATTCTGACAGCGAGAACAATCAACCAATGGAACAGAAGTGGCCTTCAGAAGTTGTGGGAGCTTCATCACTGGAGGCTTTCAAGGAGAGACTGGTGTTAGGGTCTCTGCTTGAATGAGGGGTTGGACTAGATGGCCCACAAGGTCCCTTCCAACTCTGTTAATCTGTAGTCTGCAAGAAAACCACCAAGCAGGGAAAACAACAAGGACACACAGATACACACACACACACACACACACACTCCCCATTTCAGCCCTGAGCTGCAAAAATTCTCCTTTATTGTTCTGATTTTGTTTTGCTTGTTTTGGCAGTTTTGAGGAGCCCAAGCCTGGATATGGCTTCCCCCATCAATGTGGGGCTCAGGAGGAGTGGCCAGATTGAAGGTGTCCGCCAGATGCACCACAATGCTCCGAGAAGTCAGATGGCCACAGAGAGAGATCTCATGGCATGGAGTAGGAGAGTAGTAGTAAATGAGTTGCCTCCTGGACTTAGCAGGTAAAAAAAATGGCTTTGTCAAGGAAGTTGGGAAGTTGCTTAAAATGATCGCTTAAGGCAGTGATGGCAAACCTGTTCAGCACCAAGTGCCAAAACTGGAACACACATGCAATGCACACTTGTGCGCCATAGGTTCACCATTACGGGCTTAGGGTTTTTCCGTGCAGGTAGTCCTCAATTTACAACCATTTGTTTTAGTGACCATTCAAACTTAAAAGGTAAAAGTTCCCCTCGCGCATATGTGTGCTAGTCATTCCTGACTCTAGGGGGCGGTGCTCATCTCTGTTTCAAAGCCAAAGAGCCAGCGCTGTTTAAAAACATCTTCGTGGTCGTGTGGCTGGCATGGCTAAACGCCAAAGGCGCACGGAACGCTGCTACTTTCCCACCAAAGGTGGTTCCTATTTTTCTACTTGCATTTTTATATGATTTTGAACTGCTAGGTTGGCAGGAGATGGGAAAAGTAATGGGAGCTCACTCCGTTACACGGCGCTAGGGATTCGAACTGCCGAACTGCCGACCTTTCTGATCAATAAGCTCAGCGTCCCAACCACTGAGCCACTGCATCCCCTCATTCAAACTTACGATGCTGCTTATAAACGCGACAACCGGTTCTTGGCCATTACAACTATCACATCACACTGTCCCTTGGGTTACATCAGGGGTGTCCAAACTTGGGAACTTTAAGACTTGTGGACTTCAACTTCAGCTATGCTGGCTGGGGAATTCTGGGAGTTGAAGTCCACAAGTCTTAAAGTTCCCAAGTTTGGACACCCCTGGGTTACATGATCCCAATTTGGATGCTTGGCAGCTGGCATGTATTTACAACCCGTTGCATTGCAGCATCCCAGGGTCACGTGATCAACCTTTGGGATCTCCCCAGGGGACTTCCTTGCTAGCAAAATAAGGAGGGAAAGCCAGACGTGCTTAACGACGGTGTCCGAAAAGCTTGTAAACCCAAGGTGATGGGATGTCTTACTTAACGACCATCACACTTAATGAAGTTAAGTCCCAATTGTGGTCCTAAATCAAGGACTGCTTTTATAGGCTCTTTGGCACCTTGTGAAATTAGCTCAGGATGCTGGCTGGGGAGTTGTGCGAATCGAAGCCCACCTATCTTAAAAGTGCCCAAGGTTGAAAAACAAAAGTCTAGGCAATTTAAGGGCCTAGTAGAATGCTTCAGCCGTGGACAGTAGGTGAAATTACTAATCCTTCTTTCTTAGAAGTGTGTGTGGGGGGGGGGGGGGGGGAGCTTTAGAACCAAGTAACAGGAGATCTTTGGAAATGTTTGGACAATAACCCAAATTTAATCTTTCTTCTTAAAGGATTCAGGAAGAGTGCCGAGCAGCCAAAGGTGAATTGGAAATCCACCTGTATACCCTTGAAAAGAAGAGAAAGCCATCCTACACTTTGCAGAGGGTGAGAAATGTTTTCAAAAATGGGATTGTTTTTTCCCCTCAGGCATAGACCCTCGTCACTAACCAGTTGGAAATTTAGCCATGTTATATATGGATGGATGATAGAATACATTAAAGCAGTGCTTCTCAATTATTTTCTGTCATGCTCCCCTAGGAAGAAGAAAACATTTCGCGCCCCCCGCGCGACTGTAAATAGTATCGTTTGTCTATAAAATTGTTATAAGTACACCTCTGCATAACACTGTATTAACGTATAAAAGAATAAAAAAAGAAAGAAATGTGGATCAATTTACAACAAAGAATAGCTTTATTAACTGTAACAGAAAAGATTTAAAGTGGATTAGAAATTTAAAAAAAATTAAATCCTTTGCCGAGGTCAAACGCGCCCCCCTTTATGGAGCCTCGCGCCCCCCCTGGGGGGCCCGCCCCACTATTTGAGAAGCACTGCATTAAAGGAAAGATTTAGATCTAGGGAAATTCTTGGTCGAAAGAAGCAAGGCCTAAGGAGAATAGAATAGAATAGAATAGAATAGAATAGAATAGAATAGCTTATTGGCCAAGTGTGATTGGACAAGGAATTTGTCTTTGGTGCAGATGCTCTCGGCGTACACAAGAGAATAAAATACGTTCATCAAGAATAAAAAGATACAACACTTAGTGATAGTCATAGGTTACTAATAAGGTAGGAAACAAATAAAAGCAATATAAATTGAAAGATACAAGCAACATGGTTATAGCCATAAGTGGGGAGAGATAGATAATAGGAAGGAAGAGAAGAATAATAGCAATACAGTCTTAGTAAATTATTTGACCCTGTTGTGGGAATTAGTTGTTCAGCAGAGTGATGGCGTTCGGGGGGGGAAACTGTCCTTGTGTCCAGTTGTTCTGGTGGGCAGTGCCCTATAGCATCATTTTGAGGGCAGAAATTGAAACAATTTAGTTCCAGGATGTGAGGGGTCTGTAGACCTCTTTTTGACTCGTGCAATGTTCAGATCCTCACCGGAAAGCAGATTGGTAGCCATTGATTTTTCCGCAGTTATGATTTTCTTCTGAAGTCTTTGTCTGTCTTGTTGGGTTGTAGAGCCAAACCAGACCGTTATGGAGGTGCAGATGACAGACTCGATAATAAAATGAAAGCATTGTATTTGAACACGATTCGGTTTTTTAAATTCTAAAACTTCACAATAACAGAGTTAAGCTGAATCCAAGCAAAATCCTTGCAGATGTTTCCAAATTTGTGGTTAATCTTTGTAAAAGAAACCCAAAGGCAGACAGATGCCTGTGCCTAGAATCCGAGATGCCGTTCATAGCTACGTTCAAGCACATAAAAGCTTGCTTCGCCTTAAAATGTTTCCTTGCGCCAAACGCTTCCCTTTACACATTTAAATCTCCATCCCCTCTGTTTTTTCCCTGGTTCTTCTCAAAGAGCGATTACCAACCCGGGAGTGGGCGGTCTCTGCGCAGGAACCAGCGCAGGCGGCAGCACGCGTACCAGACGCGCTCCACCATTGAGCGTCACTCGCAAAGTGTAAGGAGAAGTTCCCACACCCAGGAAGACTCGGAGAGCTCCTCGGAGGTGAGACGACTCAGGCTTGTTTCATCGGTTTATTTTAGTGGTGTGGTTTCCTAGGGTTCTTTTGTTTTTGCGATCACACACACACACACACACACACACACACATACAGTCCTTGACTTATGACCACAGTTTGCTATTTCTATTGCTAAGCTTAACTTAGGAAGACCTCACCCAAAAGAAAAGAATTCTCAGTCATCCAGGTGATGGTTGGCCCAAAGGTGCTTTGTGGGGCAACCAAAGGAGGCAAGTGGACTTTGTTGGGTTTTTTTCTATGAAGACATTTCGCTTCTCATCCAAGAAGCTTCTTCAGCTCTGGCTGGATGGTGTGGAATGGAAGGGTTTATATTCCTTGCAGACAGCTGGTCATCGGCATCCTTTTAACAGGTTGTTAAGGCCACCTGGAGTTTTATCTGTGTCCTCGGAGTCACCTGGTTCCTGTAGGCTACAGGAACCAGAACCACCACTCAGGTGATTCTGAGGACTCAGGTGATTCTGAGGACTCCAAGTGCTTCAACGACCCACTAAAAGGATGCAAATGACCAGCTGTCCGCAAGGAGTATAAATCCTTCCATTCCCCACCATCCAGTCAGAGCTGAAGAAGCTTCTTGGATGAGAAGCAAAACGTCTTCATAGAAAAAAAACCCAACCAAGTCCACTTGCCTCCTGAAAAAAAGCACCTTTGGGGCAACCGTGACCTGGATGGTTGAAAATCTCTACAGATTTGAAGAACGTTTATGTTTTTATCTCCACCAGGAAGTTGATTCCGTGGGCACCAGTGATGGCTCTGGAGATGACAACGTAGCTGCGTGGCAGAGCGAAAGCAGCTCCAGGTAGTTTAATTGCCCTTCACAAAAAGGGAATAGTTTATTGTTGTGGCCCAGCCGGCCCCAGATGAGCTGCTGATGGTCTCCTCTAGTGAGGAGTCCTATGAGTCTGCTCTGGAGGAGGAGGGCGACCTTGAGAGAGCAGAAAGCCCGGCTGGTCATCAGGAGGCACCTGGGTCTTGGAGTAGTGGGGAGGATCAAGGCCAGTTTGTCCCTGATGCTAAGAGTGAGAAGTGCTGAAAAAAGGAGGCTTCAGTTGCATCAGAAGCGAACTCAAAGGAGTTGAATTAGTCCCAGCTGCCTAATGACTGGCCCTCCCCAAGAGGGTTTAAAAGGAAGTCTTTGCTAGGGAAGGCCTTGCATAGAACAACATTGGGTTTCTAGGTTTGAGTTTCTTCGTGTCGAGTTGCAGGTTAATTGAGTTAAGAAGCTTCGGGTCTGTTCAAGGTCAGTTCGGGCAAGCAGCCAAGAGTCATTCAGTCTTGTAATTAGTAGAAGGAAGGGGGGTCAGAACAGTTTATTGTAGAAAAAGCACACTTCTTCTCGATACTATTCTAAGGCCGATGAGTGAGTGTGTGAGTGCGTGAATGAATGAATAAATGAATTAATTTTGTAGGTGGATCATTAGATTTTAGAACCAGTTTGGTGTACTGGTTAAGGCACCAGGCTAGAAACCAAGAGACTAATCCTGCCTTGCGTGCAAAACCAGCCTGGGTCTGTCATTAATTCTCAGGTCTAGGAAGGAACTAATGGCAAGCCACATTTGAAAAATCTTATCCAGAAAGCTCCAGGGTCTTGTCCAAATCTCTGAGAATTGGCAGGAAAGAAAAAAAAATAGAATTTGGTGGCAAATTACAATTTAACTAGAATTACTGGTAAACTAGAAAAATGTACCTAGTATTAAACTAGGAAGGAATAAGGGTGAGATGAGTAATATTTCCCTTTATATGGCTGCTTCTAGGTAGGCAACAAACTCTTAACTTCCCTTTGAAGCCCTTCGAATGGCGTTTAATCCCACCCATTGTTTCTCCTTATTTCTTCCTGTGACAATCCCAGCGATTCGTCCAGCGAATATTCCGACTGGACCGCCGACGCTGGGATCAATCTCCAGCCTCCAAAAAGACAGACGAGACAAACGACTCGCCAGATCTGCAGCAGCTCCGAGGATGAGCATGTCAAAGAGACAAAAGGTCAGGAAGAGAAGCGCAAGAAACCCAAACAGACTCGGAAAAAGGTAAGCGAGTCTCAAAAGAAGACCCACCTAGAAACGTTGGATTAAGGCAAGGTCCTTCACCACCCGCCTTAACAATCTGTGCATTAGTTACTCGGTCTCTCTGCTTGTATTCAAACTTAGAAATGTTTCCGTTTTTAAGAAACCCAGTGGATTGTTGTCCATGGATGCCGAGCCTACAGAAGAATGGTTTGCTCCTCACTGGATCCTAGACACCATCCCACGGCGTTCTCCTTTTGTCCCTCAAATGGGAGACGAGGTACTCACAGATTTCAATTCTTGGCTCAAGTTAACCCCCAATAACTCTACTACATCTGCTATAAGGGGTCACGGACTCAATTTATAACATCTCATCTAATAAAATATCCAGGAAATGCTGACCGCTTGTCGATCAGAAAGATTGGTGGTTCGAATCCCTAGAACTGCGTAAAAGAGTGAGCTCCCGTTACTTGTCCCAGCTTCTGTCAACCTAGCAGTTCAAAAGCATGTAAAAAAATAGAAAAAAATAGAAAAATAGGGACCACCATTGGTGGGAAGGGAACAGGGTTCCGTGTGCCTTCGGCGCTCAGTCACATGACCACAGAGACGTCTTCGGACAGTGCTGGCTCTTCGGCTTTGCAACGGAGATTTCTCATATGTTGAGCTTTTAAATTTAAGCTGCCCAGAGTCACCTATGTGTGTGTTGGGTGGCTGTATAAATTGGTTGGTTGGTTGGTGGATGGATGGATGGATGGATGGATGGATGGATGGATGGATGGAGATGTTAGATGGATGGATGGATGGATAATGGGTGGATAGATGGATGAGAGGGATAGATGGATTAATAGATGTTAGATGGATGGATAGATGTTGGATGGATGGATGGATGGATGGATGGATGATTGGATGGATAATGGGTGGATAGATGGATGAGATGAATAGATGGATGAATAGATGTTAGATCGATAGATGGAGAGAGAGAAAGAAAGAAAGTTAGTTAGTTTGGTAGTCTGACTTCTATAACAGTGATGGCTAACCTTTTTTGGCTTGCGTGCCAAAAGTGGGGGGAGCGCAGGGGGGTCGTGCGTGGGCATGCCACACCCATAATGCTATGTGCGTGACCCCCTGCTTTTAGTGTGCTTTTTTCGCCCTCCCCAGGCTCCAGAGGCTTCAGGAGCTTCCCTGAAGCCTCCAGAGGGCGAAAAACGGCCTCAAAAGAAGGCCTAAATCAGCTGGCCAGCATACATATGCGCGCTGGAGCTGACAAGGCAATGCCTCATGTGCCCTAAAAAATGGTTCCGCGTGCCACCTGTGGCACCCATGCCATAGGTTCGCCATCACTGTCCTATAAGAACCCTGCCTCATAGGCCTTCTGAGTTTGCTGTCCTTTTCATGAATTGCAAGCAAAAGTGGGAAACACTTCAGCCCTGTTGATGTTTCTGATTTGGCTTACAAACACAATGGCAGAGGTTGTCTCAAGTGGAACCATACGTGTCCCCAAGGACTAGAATGCAGAGTCAGTTATGCTGCCGTCTCAGTCCAATGCTCCTTTGCATGTTCACAACACATCAGCCACTCACCTGCTTAGGCAGCTGTGATTTCTTTTGATCAAAACACAACTTACCATCTACTTTATGCAACGGACTATGTCTCCAGATTTCATACCCCCCACCCCCTACCCCCCCATGGACTTCGAATGAAGTTACAATTCATTAGCAGATATTAGTCTGGGAACCCTTCTCCCTTGTAATATGCAAATGACGTGCTTTCCGGAGCGCCAAAGTTGAGCAGTAATTTAAACAAGTAAACAGGCTTTATTTTTAGGATTCAGTATTCGAAGCGTTTTAATGGAAGTTGCTTTCTGAAGCCAGTGTGTAAACAGCCCTCTTTTCTCGCCTTCCTTCCTTCCAGATAATCTATTTCAGGCAAGGGCACGAAGCTTACGTGCGCGCAATTCGGAAAGCCAAAATTTATAGTGTCAACCTACAAAAGCAGCCATGGAATAAAATGGAACTCAGGGTAAGCAGTCGAGAGGATTTTATTGTGGGTTATAGATTGTGGCCAGAATGTACTCGATAGATCACTGATGGCAAATCTTTTTGGCACCGAGTGCCCAAACCGGAATGTATCTGCGTGCACGCATGCGCTCTGGAGCACCACAAACCCAAAGACCAGCTGGCCGGTGCGTGCATGCCTGGTTCTTTTGGGCCATTTTGGGGGCTGTTTTTAGGCCGGTTTTGTGGCATTTTTGGCCTGAAAACGGCATGAAAAATAGCCCGAAAAATGACCTGTTTTTTGGGCCATTTTCTGATGCTCCTGTGCCCATGAAGAGCAGCTGGCAATAGTGTGCGTGCCCACAGAGAAGGCCTCTTCTGGATGCTAATTTAACAAAGGCTCAGTCCATTTAAATCAGTAGTTCCCAACAGGGGACCCACGCCCCATGGGGCAATTTGATTTGTAATCAATTTGAACCTTTTTTAAACCAAGTTAATGGCCTTTTAGGCTTCCTCCGGCTGAGTAGAGTTCACTTTTTGAGTAAAGTAAGGATTATACGTCACAGGGCGGGCATCAGGATTTTAGAGATGCTTAGGTGGCCAAAAAAAAAAAGGTTGGGAGCCACTGGTTTAAATGCTCTTTGCCTAGGTGTGCTTCAACATTCAAAACAGGAAGCCACCCAAGAAGCTGTTGACCTCTTCTGCTCTTTGACCAACAGGAACAAGAATTTGTGAAAATTGTGGGAATTAAGTATGAAGTTGGACCACCTACACTGTGCTGCTTGAAGCTTGCCTTTCTTGACCCCATCTCGGGCAAAATGACAGGAGAATCGTTTTCCATAAAGTGAGTGGCTCACTGAGGCTCCCCCAAAAGTGGGTAATGGAGGTCTCGTTTTTTTTTCTTCTACTTACCAACCATGCACAGCAACATTAGACCGTACTTAAGAACTAGAACTCACGGTCTCCTAGTTTCTCACCTCATGCCTTAACTCAGGAATGTCAAACTCGATTTCATTGAGGGCCGCATAACAGGGTTGTGTTTGACCTAGGGTAAGGTGACCAGACGTCCCGCTTTTCATCAGTGTGTCCCATGGCATTTAAGAAAAGTCCCGACTTTTGCCTGGGGTGGCGGTGGGGGGGTGGGGGGGTGGCAGGTGCTCTGCACACGCTCAGAGGTGGCCTGCAGCCAGGACAGCGGGGTGGGGCGCGGGCAGGAAGCGGCAGCCAGAGCGGGCTGGCGGGCAGGCGGAAGGGGAGGGCCGGCGAGGGAGGAGCGAGCGAGCAGCCAGGCAGGCAGCAGGCGGAGGAGGAGGATAGCTGTGCATAGCGGGGCTGCAGCCGGAGTCCATGTGGCCCTGAACTTTGCGCCACCGCTGCCGCCGCCACGATGCACTGAAAGCGGCCGGCTGGGAGGCCCCCCACCCCGGTCAATGGTGTCCCGCTTGAGCAATGGTAAAATCTGGTCACCTTAACCTAGGGGGGCCGGGGAGTGGGGTTGGCCAGCTCAACGTCACTCATGCCAGGGGTGCTTGTGGTGGCCCCGGCGGGGCTGGGGATCCATTGTCTCCAGCGGAGGAAGGCAAAACAGGGAGAGCGCTAAAACCCTTTTCCTCCAGAGGAGCCTCGCCATCCCTCTCAGGCCACGTGGAGGATCCCTGGACGGCGGTGCAGGCTGTCCACTGCCCTAGGCAGCGGAGGGCAAGCAAGTTTCTTTTGCTAGCACTCTGCCAGCGAAAACGCATCTCAGGAGGGGTGCTCCGTTTTCAGCTACAACAGCCACCTGCAGCACTCTGCCAGCAGAAACGGCACTCAGGAGGGCCGTGTTGTCCCTCCCGAGCTCCGTTGTTGGCTGCGACTGCCTCTTGCAATGCTCTGCCACCAGGTTGTAGACCAGCACCGGGTTGGCCTGGGCTGGACAGCAGCACCGTGGGCTGGTTCTTTGTTGTTTCCAGGGCAGCCCTGCGGGCCAGATTTAAGTGCCCCATGGGCCAGATCCACCTTGAGTTTGACACCCCTGCCTTAACCATTCCACCAAATCGGCTCTATTGTTTACTTTATTCATAAAACATGAAACTCAGCCAACTGAACATTCAAAAATGCATCACAAATACCATTGATTGGTGTTAATGGTTGATAGGGGTTGCTGCCAACATCCTAGGTACCAACCAAGAACCTTCTTAAAATATATGATGGGCCGAGTAGCGCAGTTTTTTGCGGTTCCACTGGTGTTATTACAGGAAGCTGCAATTTGTTGATGTATCTTGTAAAATTCTTGGACAAGTGCCCCGATGACAATGGGTATTATTATTATTATTATTCTGTGGTTAATCTTTGGTGAGATTCACAGCCCTTGGGGCTGGTTGGTAGCTCAACAGCTCAAGTCCCAACCAAGAACCTAGGAACTGTTAAGGTAACGTCAGAGGATAGAAGCTCTTCCAAGCAGGGTGGATTTTTGTAGAGTCAGAATGTTCAGGTCCGATAAATTTAAAATTCCCCCAATAGCGAGGTAGCCCTTTAGGTCTTGCTCCAAGGGCTCCAAATTACAATCGGGACAACACACGATTTCTTTTTCCACAGTCGCTCAACTTCAATTTGCAAGTCCCGGTACTTGGAGATTTTTTTCATTATTATTATTGTAACCACTTCCATCTTCTTCTTGACTGAGTTGTTTCATTCCCCCCCCCCCCCCCCCCCAGGTATCATGACATGCCTGACGTCATTGACTTCCTTGTGTTGCATCAATTTTACAATGAAGCCAAAGAAAGAAACTGGCAGATCGGTATGTTTGCCTGTTTAACTATGAAACCTTCAAGCTTTTCCCGGTCTAATCTGCAATGTTATGTATATTCTGCATTCACTTGGGGGGGGGGGGGGGCAGAACGAATGGTTTCAGATCCCAAATCATTCTAAAATCCCTACTGCTGATCCAAAGGTTGATACCCAAAACAACATAGATTCTGATAACAGGTTGCCTTCAGAAGCTGTGGGTGCTCCATCACTGGAGTTTTTTTAAGGAGAGATTGGACAGCCATTGGTCCCGAACGGTAAAGAGCATGGAATGCTTGAAAGGGGGATTGGACTAGAAGGCCTTCTAAGGTCCCTTCCAACTTTGTTCTACCTCTACAGGTATTACTTTGTTCTCTCTGCCTTTCTTATTGCAGGGGATAGATTCCGTAGCATAATTGATGATGCGTGGTGGTTTGGAACCGTTGAGAGTCAACAGCCATTCCAAGCGGAATATCCAGACAGTTCCTTCCAGTGCTACAGTGTTCAGTAAGGACGAATCTTAAGTGTCGGAATTTTAGTGCAAAAAACCAAAACAAAACACCCCAACCCAGAAATAACCAAGTTTTTGTACATAATTAAGTAATTATGAGCACTGATAATCTGCTGGTTTGAAAATATTTGCATCCCATTTCTTAGAATACAAGATTTCTGCTTGATTGCCACGAAAAGCTGGTTTTTATGTTTTGTTTTAGTCTCTGCCACCCAGTGGAAAGTTGGAAATAAATTATGTACACTGGGTTAGGCAAAATGGGAACAAATTTAGTGGAATGGGGATAGGGAGGACAAACGGATAAATACACACACACACACACACACACACTCACACACACACACACACACGAACTGGATCTCGCCAATATTTGCAGAGCAAGAACATTTCCCCAAAGTCTTGCAGTGTATTTCTTAACTTGACTAAGCTATTTCTGAGATGTTTTATTGTTGTTGTTGTTTGTTGTTATTTTACAGCTGGGACAACAATGAAAGAGAAAATATGAGCCCCTGGGACATGGAACCAATTCCAGAAGGAAGTAAATAGTGCTCATTTTTTACCTCCTTCCTTTTAATTTAATTGATTTCATTTAATTTAATTTCAAAGGCTTTATTGTCATTTTACATCATGTACACAACGAAATTGGTTTAGCCTCTACTGGTGCAGTCCATACAAGAATACAAGACATGAATAATTTAAAGAATAGTCCTTATACAAGTAGTTTGGGGGGAAAACCTAGTCATATCTTTCCATATGTACGTCAAATTCTGTGCAACATGTTTATTACTTTGGTGTATGATCTTATATCATGGTATATACATATTACACACTACATTGCCATAGGTAATCTCTTTGATACCTTGTTTTTCTGAAAATAAGACCTCCCCCGATAATAAACTCAATCGAGCTTTTGGGCGCATGCGCTAAAATAAGCCCTCCCCAAAAAAATTACAACTCAGCATCAGCCATGAGGTGACCCCGCTCGCCACCTCCTGCACCTCAAAAATAATAAGACCTCCCCGAAAATAAGGCCAAGCGCTTATTTCGGGGAAACGTGGTAGAGATTATTTTTTATAACAGCAAAATATTAGGTCAGCTTTATAGATCAAATTGGACTCAGTTTTTCCAAGCCTTTACTGTACATAGAAAAGAATTCAATTTGAATTGGACTGAAATGACTGCATTTCATTAACAAGTTTTAAGTAACTTAAAGTAATGCAGAAATAAGATACAAATTAAAAGAACAATAATGTTTCACTTGACTGCATGGGCTACCTTCAGTTTACACGGGGTTTTTTTTTTTTAAAGCAGCGTAGTAAAATTAAAATCAAAGCCCTTTTAGACCTGCCGGAATAATTACACTAAAAGGATATATTTGAGAAAGTCAAAGTATTAGCTTTTTAATTGCATAAGAGGACTTTCTTGTTAAAAAAAAAGGAGGGTGGGAAGTTTGGATAAAGTATTTTGTCAAATGAGGACCGCACTTCATAAGGTGGAGTCGGATGGCATATACATTTAAATTATTATGGTTGGCTGTACAGTCAGCCTGGATTTGACAGTTTTGTTCATCTATGGCAGGGGTGTCAAACTCAAGGCCCGCGGGGTGCTTAGATATGGCCCACAGGGGAATGTTTCCTGGAAACAGCAAAAGAGTGGTCTCCCAAACCCTCTGCACATCCTGTTTTTGTCAAAAATGGGCCCGTTTTCCGCCTTCCAACCCCCCCCCCCCCATGCGTCGCGTTTTTGCCTTCCCCAGTCCCCAGGAGCATTTTGTAGGCCGCCCAAACTCTCTGCATGCTCCGTTTTTCACAAAAAATGAAAGGGTTTGGGAGTCCTGCAGAATGCTCCTGGGGGCCGGGGCGGGCAAAACCTCTTTTTTTTTAAAAAAAAATTACCTCTTCAAAATCGTGGTGCGTCTTAATTCTCCGGTGCACCTTATAGCCCACAAAATACGGTAATTACAGCCATACCCAGATTTTGTTTCAGGGTGCGTTTTGCAGAGAGTGCCTTAAATGAACGATGGATAGCTGTTGTGGCCCAGCCGGCTCCAGATGAGCTGCTGATGGACTCCTCTAGTGAGGAGTCCTATGAGTCTGCTCTGGAGGAGGAGGGCGACCTTGAGAGAGCAGAGAGCCCGGCTGGTCATCAGAAGGCACCTGGGTCTTGGAGTAGTGGGGAGGATCAAGGCCATTTTGTCCCTGATGCTAGAGTGAGAAGGGCTGAAAAAAGGAGGCTTCAATTGCATCAGAAGCAAACTTAAGGAGTTGAATTAGTCCCAGCTGCCTAATGACTGGCCCTTCCCAAGAGGGTTTGAAAGGAAGTCTTTGCTAGGGAAGGCCTTGCATAGAACAACATTGGATTTCTAGGTTTGAGTTTATTCGTGTTGATTTTCAGGTTCGTGTTTAGTCACGTTAGGAAGCTTCGTATCTGTTCAGAGTCATTCAGGCAAGCAGCCAAGAGAGTCAGTGGCAAGCAGCCAGTCTTGTGTTAGTCGGAGAAAGGGGGGTCAGAACAGATAGCTTTGCTTTAGACACTTCATAACGATATATCATTACCATGATGCAACAACTGGAGGCATCCAAGTCACTCACTCTCCCCCCCCCTTTCCCCCCGCAGCTGCTTATCCAGATGAGGTGGGGGCTGGAGTCCCCGTGACCAGTGAAGAATTGGCCTCTCTGCTATACAAGCCCCAGGAAGGAGAATGGGGCTCCCATTCCCGAGACGAAGAATGCGTGCGAGTTCTCCGAGGCATCGATCAGCTTCTTTCTCTAGGTAGGGCAACATTAACTCATAAGGTCTAGGATTTCTCCTGTTGCCCCTGCTGGGGCTAGAATCAGCAGAATGGTTCATTCTTAATTGTTTAAGTCATCCAGAGTCGCTTTGGGAAGTGAGACGGGTGGCATATAAATTTATAAATGAAGACAGAGAGAGAGAGAGAGAATGAATGAATGAGTAAAAGAAATAATGAATGACAAAAAAGAAAAAGTATGAAAGAAAGAAAGAAAGAAAGAAAAAAGAATGGAAGAAAGAAAGGGAAAGAAAGTGAAAGAATGAATGAATGAAAAAGAAAAAGAAAGAATGGAAGAATGAATGAAAAAGAAAAAGAAAGAATGAAAGAAAGAAAGAAAGAAAGAGAGAAAGAAAAAAACGAGAAAGCAAATGAAAGAAAGAGAATAAAAGAATGAGAGAAAAAGAAAGAAAGGAATGAAAGAAAATGAAACCAAGCAAGCAAACAAATGACTCTCTCAACTGCAGTACATTAAAGAGACATCCGTTATTCCTGTTTGTAATATCTTGGGAGAATATCTTGGGGGCATCACCTGGTATTAGGGCTTTAGAGTAATATGAAGTCAAACTTCACATTTATTATCATAGAGGATTTTCCCCCCCTTTAAGCACATAATGCTTCTATCATCTTTTTAAAATGTTTTCAGTTCACTTATTTTATTTTATTTTATTTGCAGAGATTTCTAATCCCTTTGCAGTTCCAGTCGACCTTAGTGCCTATCCTTTGTATTGCACTGTTGTTGCTTATCCAACTGACCTCACCACGATAAGGAGAAGACTTGAAAACAGATTTTACAGGTTGGATGAATGGTTGCTAATATATAAGAGAGTTTCTTATCATTGTTGGTTTGATGCTAAATTTCTTCTGCTGCTGTTCTTTAAAAAAAAATAAGGGAACCACGGTTCTTCTGATTGGACTGACTAATTTGCTAACAAACACAAAGGATATTTTTAATGTTTACTTTTTTAATTTTAATTTTTCAAATCTGGACTCAGGAATTGTGATCTTCAGAAGCTAGCAATAATAGCACTAGCCATAGTACTTAGACTTAAATGCTGCTTCACAGTGCTTTTCAGTTGCCTAGATAATCCAGACGAGTGTCTTTGTCTTCCCTCCTTTTCCAGGAGAATATCAGCATTAATGTGGGAGGTACGATACATCGAACATAACGCCAGGACTTTCAATGAGCCCGAAAGCCCTATTGTCAAAGCAGCCAAAATCGTCACCGATGTTTTACTGCACTACATTGGGTGAGCAGTCCATTCCCCTGTGGTGGAAGGAAATGCCTTTCTGAAAACTTGCCTGGATTGGATCTTTTCCTCCCCTGTTTCATCATGTGTGCATGTCTCTTGATGGAGTTTTTTTTTTTTTTAACAAAAAAAGGCACATGGGAAATTTCCTCCTACGATAGAATCTCTACTAGGCGATCCATGAACATTTCATGGAATCTTTGCTCTAGGAATCGACGACCTTAATAACCTTTGGGGAGGGGATTTTATTGTGGTTTAAAAAAAAAAAAATCTCTATTTCGCCCTCATGCCGATCTTCTTCCTACCTTTTAGGGATCAGAGTTGTACAGATATTCTGGAGATCTACAACAAAGTGAAAGCAGAAGACTTGAGTAGCACAGAGGAAGAAGAGCAGGTAAAAAGAAATGGGTCTTTGGGGGATTGGTTTGAACCGGAAGTGAATTTGGGGAGAAACCCCAAAAGTTAGGGTTCTAGGAAACCACTTCTGAAAAACCCGGCCAAGAAAACTGCAGTACTAGCTGTTCCACTGTCTTGCCCCTCAAAAAGCCCACCGATGATTTGTGATCCCACCAAATGTTAAGATCTTGCCGGAGGCCATAATTTTCAGGAGTTTGTGTACATGTATGCATGTAAGGTAAAGGTTCCCCTCGCACATAATGTGCTAGTCGTTCCCGACTCTATGGGTGGTGCTCCATTTGAAAGCCGAAGAGCCAGTGCTTTCCGAAGACGTCTCCTTGGTCATGTGGCCAGCATGACTAAATGCCAAAGGTTCATGTAACGCTATTACCTTCCCACCAAAGTGGTCCCTATTTTTTCTACTTGCATTTTTTTAAAAAAGAATTTTTATTGGTTTTCAAAATATACATGGGGGAAAAGGTGTAAGGTGAATATAACATTTTGGTAGCTCCCATGCCGGTGGTGGTAGTCCTCCCAAAACTTCACAAATTTACATTTTTAAAAATAAAGGATAAGCATATACATTGTATAGTCCATACATTCAATCATCTTTTTCTTTGCCATTTTCTCTTGTATCGACAATTACAATAAAATTTCAAATAAAATCATTTTTGAGATCTAAGTCTTTTCGATATTGATTCTTCTTCCCCGTCGTCGGGCGGAGCCATCGCCCCCTTTGTTCCCCCATCTTCGTCCCCTAGGAGGGAAGAATGTTTTTGAAGAAAGGCCTCCGCCTCGCTTAATGTTTTAGCTCTTACTCTACCCCCCTCCCAGAAGATCAGCATTCCCTCTGGCAGTAACCATTTGAACCAAATTTCTTTTTTGTATAATTTCTTAGACAAGAAGGAATATTTCCTTCTTATTTCTCTAAATTTTTTTGGAATTTGTTTCAAAATGATTATTTCTTTATCTTGTTCCATCCCGTTGGGCCCTCAATATCTCATCCCTTGTGGACCTCCTAAGAAATTTAACATGAACCTCTCTTGGTAAATTATGCATTCTTAGCATATGCTGAATTAATTCTATAAACCAGGTCCATATCCCACCAGAGTTGTTCTTTATCTCTTTAAGGTATTTCTACTTGCATTTTTTAATGTGCTTTCGAATTGCTAGGTTGTCAGAAGCTGGGACAAGTAATGGGAGCTCATTGTTAGGCGGTGCTAGAAATGTGAACCACTGATCTTTCTGATCAACAAGCTCAGCATCTTAGCCACTGAGCCACTGAGTCCCTGTTTGTGTATTTTGAATTTATTTATTTTGGATGTTCTCTCGCATGTGGTAATCACGTTTTTGCTGTAGGTGGCAGAAGCATCTCCTGATTCAGAGGGCCCAGGAACTTCCTCTGGAAAACGAGTAGTAAGTAACTGAGTTATCTTTCAGGTCTAGCTGTGCACTTAAATACTTCGATTGACACGTGGGGCCGTCCAATGCCCCTTGATTTCTTTTTGTGCGATGTAATGCTTCTTAAGTTAGAAAAACCCAGCTGCTTCCTCTTCCTGTAAAAAAAAGTCAGTTCTCATGAACATGAATTCTCTCATGAATTGTCAGGGTTCCAAGTAATATTTATTTGCGGGACCGTCTCCTGCCACACACCTCCCATCGACCGATCCGCTCCCACGGGGAGGGCCTCCTCAGGGTGCCAACCGCCGGTCAATGCCGACTAGCGGTGCCCAGGGGAAGGGCCTTCTCTGTGGCAGGGCCAGCCCTCTGGAACGACCTACCCCCCGAACTTCGCACTATCACGGACCTTCCCCTCTTTCGCCGCTCACTTAAGACGTACCTTTTCCACCAAGCTGGTCTAGCCTGGAGCTTAGAGCTCAGAGGTGATTTAATTTTAGCAAATTTGTAAAGGGATTCTAGAATTTATTAATGGGAATTTTTAGCACAGGTTATTTAATTTAATTCATTTTAAATATTGTCACTGTATCTATTATTTTTGCTGGTGATTTTTAATTTCCTGTGCACCGCCCTGAGTCCATCTCGATGGAGATAGGAGCGGTATATCAATCAAATAAATAAATAAATCCATGGCAAGCAATACTCCGAGGCAATTGAATTCCTCAAAGAATACTTTTATTGGGAATATCGTATTGGCACATATCTGGTGAAAACCGACTCTGAAAACTCCATTTAAAAGTTAGCTATCTTATGCGCAACACTCTTTCTTTAAAAAAAAAAAAAAGAACTAATTTGTGCTACTGTGATTCTAGGTACCTGGTGCTTTGTGTTAAATGAAAATAAACATTTTGGAGATGATTCAATTTATACATTCTTTTTTTTTTTTAATCTTAAGGTCAAACGGCAAATGAAAAGACAACCCTCTAAAGGATGTGTTGATTCCTGGAAAAACCACTGCAAGCAACTGTTAAGTCTCATCTATGAGCGTGAAGATTCTGAGCCATTCCGACAACCCGTTGATCTCTTCTCTTACCCTGTAAGTTTTGCTTTTTTTTTTTTTTTCTTCTGAGTTTGGGAAGGCGGGTAAAACAACTGCCTGAGGAGGTGCAATCTTGTCTCCGAGGCTCTTTCCACCCAGAGTTTGGCCTTTCCAGCCACTCAGACAGGGTGGGGAAAGCATCCGGTACATTCTTGGGCTCAAAGTACATTTTGGAGTAAGAATGTTCCATGAGACTTAGGGGAAGTAAGTTTTAATCTCCTTCCTTTGACATCCGGGATGAAAAATGTGGGGCAGAATCTCTCCTCAGTCAGACCGGCTGAATAAATTGATAATTGGGTTAATAAGCATCTCCTTCAGATCGCTTTGTTAGATCCTGAAGATTTCACGGGTGTTTTGTTGGGCATTCTACTGGAAATATACGACAAAAAGACTAGCCTGTTTTCCCCAAAATAAGACCTCCGTAGATAATAAGCCCAATTGGGCTTTTGAGCGCATGCACTAAAATAAGCCCTCCCCTGAAAATAAGCCCTCCCCGAAAATATTGCAACACAGCAGCAGCCATGAGGTGACCACGCTCGTGGAAGCACGAAAATAAGGCAGAGTTTTACATACATTAATTGTACATAACACAGTATGTACAGTTAATATAGGTAACTGGTTTTATGTATATTAGCTGTAGCTAGAATTGTATTTGCGCAACAATGGAAAAATGATGAAATACCATCATATGAGAGCATAATTAAGAAACTATTAGAATGCACAGAAATGGACAGATTAACACTCATTATTAAGGATAAATAAGACCAAATAGGACCTAGCTATCTGCGAGATCACATCCTGCCCCATACATCCCTTCGACCGATTCGCTCCCATAGAGAGGGACTTCTCCGGGTGCCATCCACTAGGCAATGCCAGCGGGCGACTCTCAGGGGAAGGGCCTTCTCTGTCGCAGGCCCTATCCTATTGAACGACCTACCCCCCGACCTCAGAACAACTCCGGACCTCTGCTCCTTCCGCCGAAAGCTCAAAACGTATTTCTTCCAGCAGGCCGGCCTGGCCTAATCTATCTTTCCTGCCTCCAGTCTGTATATTTAAATTGTAATTGGGTTTTTTAGCGGTTTTAGTGTTTTAGGATTTTAGGTTTTAGCGCAGGGTTACAGTAGTTTAATTTGATTTTAGATATTTATATTGTTTTATGTTTGTATGTTTTATAATCCCCTGTGCACCGCCCCGAGTCCCTTCGGGGAGAGGGAGCGGTATACAAATAAAAATTTGATTGATTGATTGATTGAAGAAACTGAATATTTCTTGAGGTGGGAGGTATTTTACCAAAGGTTCGACAATAGAAACAGAAGTTAGAAAGGAGGAGATATAAAAAGGAGGAAATAATGTAGAGAGAATTTGATGATGAAGATGTTACGTACTATTCTAATTGTATTGATATATAGTGAGTAATATTATTGTGATCAAATATGGATCAAACATGGACAACAAAAATATGGATCTAAAACCGAGATCTCACACTGTTCGGTGGAAATGAAAAGTAATATAAATAAAATAAATACATTTTTTTTAATTAAAAAAAAGCATGTCCTTTCGATCGCTTTTGTTAGATTTTGGAGTTTTCACAGGTACCCAAACATTCTTCCCAGGATTATCGAGATATCGTGGACACTCCCATGGACTTCAGTACTGTGAAAGAAACTTTGGAAGCCGGCAATTATATGAACCCTCTCGAGTTCTACAAAGACGTCCGCTTGATATTCTACAACTCCAAAGCGTACACTCCAAATAAGAAATCAAGGGTAAGATGTGAAAATGTAACCGATACCTTGCCAGGGTTCCAAGGAACTACCCCCAGCGAAAGAAGACTCCGAGGTTTGAGTTTCCTCAAAGTCCCAACCTTCCCAGCTAGTTTCTGACAAAATGAAGCTGAACAACCATGATATTGGTTGGTTATCAGAATGCAGCCGCGCGGGTGATTACGGGAGCTTCGAGGCACTCCCATATTACACCGATCCTGCGCGAGCTGCACTGGCTTCCTGTGGTCTTTCGGGTGCGCTTCAAGGTTTTGATGACCATCTTCAAAGCGCTCCATGGCTCGGGACCTAGTTATATGCGAGACCGTCTCCTGCCCCATACATCCCTCAGACCGATATGCTCCCACAGAGAGGGCCTTCTCAGGGTGCCGTCGGCCGGACAATGCCGACTGGCGACACCCAGGGGAAGAGCCTTCTCTGTGGCGGGCCCTGCCCTATGGAACGATCTACCCCCTGAACTCCGTACCATCACTGACCTCCGCCTCTTCCGCCAGTGTTTAAAAACACACCTCTTTCATCAAGCCGGCCTAACATAACCTCCGCTGGGACTAATGTAGATAGTTTTAATTGGGGATTTTAATTGGTTTTAGCGCAGGACTGATATTTAATAGTTTTTTTAAAAAATTTGTATTATTTTGTATGTGTTTTAAATTCCTGTGCGCCACCCTTTTGGAGAAGGGCGGGATATAAATAAAATAAATAAATAAAATAAAATTAAGCCTTAGTAAGACCAGACCTAGAATACTGCATCCAATTTTGGTCACCGCGCTATAAAAATGACATTGAGACTCTAGAAAAAGTGCAGGTTTAATAGCAGTAACTGTGAAACTGTGAGAGGGATCTTGGAGTCTTAATGGACAAGCAGTTAAATATGAGCCTAAAACATATGAAGAACGGTTGCAGGAGCTGGGCATGGCTAGGCTAGTGAAGAGAAGGTCCAGGAGAGACATGATAGCAGTCTTCCAATATATGAGGCACTGCCACAGAGAGGAGGTGGTCAAACTATTTTCCAAAGCACTTGAGTTTCAATTTAGAAATGAGAGATTTCCCGACAGTGAGAACAATCAACCCATGGAACAGACGTTGCCTTCAGAAATTGTGGGAGCTTCACTAGAAGCTTTCAAGAAGAGGCTGGACTGCCATCTGTCAGAAATGGGGTAGGGCTCTCCTGCTTTGGGGGGGGGGGGTTGGACTAGATGACCTACAAGGCCCCTTCCAACTCTGTTAATCTGTTAGTCTGCTTTATGATAGAAATCTTGATCCTAATTGGGGTTATAAGAGGAAGATTACCTTTAATAAGTCTGAAAAATGTGTTGTCAATATCAGGTGTCCTAGCTAAAATAGTATAGTTTTCATTGTCATTGTACAAAATAAATACAATGAAATTGGGTAAAAAAAGATTCCTTTTTTGTTTGGTTGCACATTATTAAGATTTTTCATCCTACTGAAAACACTTCTGTCCAGCTATTTTTTTTTAAAAATTGAATTCCTGCAAGTAGAATTAAGTTCTACTGGAACATGAGTAGCAAGCAAACCAATGTAAGGTTCAGAAATGGGTTCCTACAGCTTCGGGCTGTTTCGACCTAACTGGTAGTAACTTGGTGACCTCGGTCACTGGAACAGGCAGCAACCCATGCCTGCCCCGCCCCCGAATCGGTTCTCCAGTGGCGCCATCTTGATTTTGGGTTCTACGCATGCACAGAACAATTTTCACTGCAGAAATGTGACCCCCCCCTTTTTTTTCTAAAGTTTTGCGCATGCACAGACCTTTTTAGATACAAATGTGCACACGGACAGAACCGGCAGTAATGCCGGCAGCAACCCTCCCCTGGTAAGGTTGGCAAACTTTCTGGTCCACATCACTCTTGAATGCAAATCTTCCTTCCTTCCACAGATCTATAGCATGACACTCCGACTCTCTGCCTTATTCGAAAACCACATCAAAACCATCATTTCCGAGTACAAGTCAGCTGTCCAGTGTCAGAAGAGGCGAAGGCCGCGGTTACGGTACCGAAAACGGCTCAGAAGCAGCAGCAGTGGTTCTTCTTCCAGCAGCAGAGCGCCAAGGTAGCAAGATGGGCTTGTTGCATGTGAAATGATGCTTATGTCATTACTGTCCTTCTCATCGTCTCTACTAACCTTTCTTATGGGTATCACGATGATGATGGTGATGGTGATGATGATTACTCTGTTGTTTTGCATGTATACTGAGAGCTTCTGCACCAGAGACACATTTCTTGCGTGTCTAATCACACTTGACCAAATAAAGGGTTCTGTTCTATTTTGTTCTATTCTGTTCTGGCCTAGCCTAGCCTATTCTATTATTCATGTTCTGCTCTGCTCTGCTCTACTCTGCTCTACTCCACTCTACTCTACTCTACTCTACCCTACCCCACCCTATCCTATTATTATTATTCCCACTCTACTCTTCTTATTCCTGTTGTGTTCTACTCTACTCTACTTTTCCTATCCTATCCTATCCCCCTTATTCCTACTCTGCTCTGCTTTACTCTTCTTATTCCTGTTCAGTTCTGTTCTACTCTACTCTGCTCTAATCTACTTTTCTTATCCTATCCTATCCTATCCTATCCTATCCTATTATTCTATCCTATCCTTCTTATTCCTACTCTACTCTGTTGTACTCTACTCTACTTTTCCTATCCTATCCTATCCCCCTTATTCCTACTCTGCTCTGCTTTACTCTTCTTATTCCTCTTCAGTTCTGTTCTACTCTACTCTGCTCTAATCTACTTTTCTTATCTTATCCTATCCTATCCTATTATTCTATCCTATCCTTCTTATTCCTACTCTACTCTTCTTATTCCTGTTCTGTTATACTCTACTCTACTTTTCCTATCCTATCCTATCCCCTTTATTCCTACTCTGCTCTGCTCTTCTTATTCCTGTTCTGTTCTACTCTGCTCTACTTTTCTTATCCTATCCTTCTTCTATTATTCTTCTATTCTATTCGGTGTCCTCCTTCTTTCTTAATTGTGGCCATCAATCCACTGTACTGCTCACTCTGCAGCCCTTTGCACCCACAAGAAAATCAATGGGAAGATTTGAGAAGGGAAAGCAGAAAGCAGTTTTTTAAGACCCTGCAATGCATCGGCACAACGAAAGATACAGCAGAGAGCAAGATCTGCAGATCAGATTTAGGCCAGACTTTGTAAGGTGGAAAAAGGAAAAGGGCAGAACAGTGTCTAACTGGGGAGGAAAAACCTCTGTAGAAAGCTCTCTATGGTTAACCAGGTTTCTATGTGTTCAATTTGTTTTCCTTCTTCCATGCCTTCAGCCCAAAAGGAAAACAAAAACAACTGAAGATGCAGCCTAAAACAAACTTGAATACCTCACTGCCTTTAACTAGGACTAATTCTTCAGTTTCATCTCATGGTAAGTAGGATTACTTGGTTCATATAGTCAGTCAATACAATAATACAATACAATACAATAGCAGAGTTGGAAGGGACCTTGTAGGTCTTCTAGTCCAACCCCCTGCGTGGGCAGGAACTTTATACCATTTCAGACAAATTGCTATCTAACATCTTCTTAAAGACTTCCAGGGTTGGGGCATTTACAACTTCTGGAGGCAAGCTGTTCCAGAGGTTAATTGTTCTAACTGTCAGGAAATTTCTCCTTAGTTCTAAGTTGCTTCTCTCCTTGATTAGTTTCCACCCATTGCTTCTTGTCCTGCCCCCAGGTGCCTTGGAGAATAGCTTGACTCCCTCTTCTTTGTGGCACTCAATCAATCAATTTTGGCAATCAATCAATCAATCAATTTGTACAGTCACCCATCTTTGGCAAGGGAGGGCAAACCACCTTAATAAATTAAAAACGTGTTTCAAGTGGCTTATGCCATAAACTTTCACTCCAGCAAGCTGGATTTATTTCAGGTCAGCAAAAAGATTCGGGTTAATGTCAGGGTTCCAAGGAAGACCCCCAACGAAAGAAGAGTCCAAGGCATGAGTTTCCTCAAAGTTCCATTTTATTAGAGGTGTCCTATTGGCACATCTGGGAAAACCCGAATCTGAAAGCTTCCAGGTTTTCCTCACCCAAACGAAAGTCCAAGTCCCTGCCCAGCACCCACATGTCCATCTCATGGCCCAGTCAGGCACCCTCCAAAACTGGAGATACCTCCCAGTCGCACCACTCCAGGTGCAGGGCAATATGTCCTTGACTCTTTGAGAAAGGAATGTTGTTATGACTATATCTCTCCTGTACTCCATATAATCCCCCCCCCCCCCCAGTTTCCCACAGCATTGAATGTGGCAGGTCTGAAGGCCCAATGCAAAAGATGGCTTCCAGGCCTGACATAAATATCATCTTATTTTCAAGGATGCTCGTTGTTACCCTAGAATTGATATTTGGGGTCAATAGGATTCAGCGTGGCCATGAAATACCTCCCCAAGGGACCATTCATTTAAATAGGCATAAACTCAGCAAAAAGCACCAATCGTAAAAACGGATCATAAAAATGACCCACCCAACATGTACTCACAATGCAACCTCTTTATAATGACCAGGGATGTTTTTAAGTGCTGTAAAGCTCTCATTGTGTGGCCATTGTAAGAATGAATGGTTGTAAAACAACCGGTCATTAAACAACCACTACCTGTAATTAGGAGAAAGTTATCAAATCAATAATCTATTGCAGGCTGATGTTAGGCATCAGAGAGTTCGCTGCCTCGAACAATATAGAGTGGCCCCTGCAAATGGCTTTTGCTCTGAAAAAAAACCCCCTCTTCCTCTCTAGGATTTGGACTGAAGTTTTATTTTTATTTGATACGGGTCCATTGTGGAGCATTTGCCTAATAGCAATAGCACTTATATCCTATTTCACAGTGCTTTACAGACCTTCCTAAGTTTACAGAGTCAACCTATTGCCCCCCCCCCCCCCCCCCAAAACAATCGAGGTCCTCATTTTACCAACCTCGGAAGGATGGAAGGTTGCATCAACCTTGAACCACTGCTGGCAGCCAGCAGTCAGCAGAAGTCCCCTGCAGTACCACATTGTAACCACTGCGCCATCACGGCTCTTAAGTTTCAGATACAGAGGAGCCCCCTGGTTCAGCGACTGCCGAAGAGATGGAAAGGCAGCCCTCCTCCTCATCTGGCTCCAACAGCAGCCAGAATCGTGGCGGGAACGATGTCGAAGGAGGGAAAAGCAAGCCAGTGAGAAATAAATCCACCCCAGTGAAACAAGGTAGGACACTGCAGAGATCAAAGCTTGTCCCTTCCTTTGCCCCTTCCGTATAAATGGATTTTCCTTCTGTTGATTAACCTTTCCACATATGAATCGGTGCCTCTCGGCCTTAGCAACCTTAAGATGTGTGGACTTCAACTCCTAAAATTCCCCAAGCAACATGCTTTAAGTTCTGCTGGCTGGGGAATTCTGGGCGTTGAAGTTCACACCTCTTGTAAGCTGCCAAGGTTGGGAAACAGTGCCCTAAATTAGAAGTGAATTGTGTGTGTGGGGTGGGGGGGTTGCCTCTCCTGTGTTTCTTTTTGCTTTCATAATGTAGTCGCTTATGGGGGACTCAGTTTTGTCTGCAGCTGTCAAAGGAAAGACTGCAACAGTCTTTCAAAGGAATATTTATGACTACAGACCTTATCTAGCTTGGAAAGCTGCCATATAAGTATTTTCCAAACGTGGTGCTGCACAAGAAGAGACTTGGCACAGAGTCTCTGAGATTCACAGACAGATCTTCGCACTCCTGAAATGAATCTAATGACCGACCGAATTGTTTCCTGCAAAAGCCCCCTCCCCTTTCGCTCCTCTTTGATTTCCTATGGGAGGGGCCATTCACCATCCACGGGTGGCTTTACTCCCATGTCGACCCTGATTTCTTAGCTGTTTTTTTTCTCCTGACAGCTCTGTGCATGCGCACACTGGGAACAGGCTCCAGCTGTTCCTCTGCCTCACTGCTTTCTAGCTCAAAAGGCAGCTGAGAACTGCCAGACGGCCTTGCCCCCACTTCTGCCTCTGATGCAGAGCCCTTGTCTGAGCCTTCCCCAGCCTCCAGGATTGGCCCATGTTCCTGCCTGACCTCCTCACTGCCCGATTCTGCTGCCAGCTCCACTGGCGGGCCACAACAGCAGCCTCAAGAATATGAGTCTAGAAATGGCATGCTACGTTGATGCTAAGTATGTGAGATGACCTGCAATGGTTGCATCATGTTGCATTCCTACAAAAAATGCAGCATTGCGCTATTGCAGAGATATTCCGGGTTGGTTTTCCTCTACCCCAATATACATTGTGGGATTTTTTTTCAGGCAACATGGGAGTTACTGGTGAGAGAACTTAGTAAGTCAAATTGCTTGCCTAGTTTGAGGTTTTTCTCACCAGCGTGTTACTTGCTGGTGATAACTCAGTGTCAGTATTCACATGTGCGTCGATTTGGATCTCTCTAGATCAGCCTTCCGAAAAGCCTCTGACGAACGGGGACGGGAAGGAATCTCGAACGGGAGTCAAGAGGAAGATTTCCAGCGCCTCCGAAGAGGAGGACGAGGGCAGCCAAGAGAAGAGGGAACTGAAAGATAAGCCCGGTTTATCGTCCGAAAGCCAAGACTCCCATTCGGGCTCCAGTTCCGAAAGCAGAGCTGGCTCCGACTCAGATTCGGAATCCAGCTCTAGGACAGACCAAGACTACATCGACGGAGACCACGACTACAGCAAATCCGTACAGGCGAAGCCGAAAAGGAAAATCCGAAGGAACCTCTCCAGCAGGAGGAGAAAAAATTGGCAGGGCAGGGGGACCGGAAGGCGAGGGCGCTGGGGCCGGTGGGGGCGGTGGAACCGAGGGGGGCGAGGCGGCCGGGGAGGAAGAGGATGCAGCCAGGGACGAAGAGGAGGCCGGGGAGGAAGACGAGGCCGAGGGAGAGGAGCCTCGCGGGCCAAGCGCCCCCGCATGGCCGAGGACGAGTTCGAGAACCTTTTCGGCGGGCGCTTCAACGAGAACGCCTTTGGCGGGCGGTTCGGCCGCCCTCCCCGGATTAAAACCCGGAACGAAGGTCGGCGGACCGTTTTGTACAACGACGATTCGGACAATGACACTTTCGTGCACACCGAGGATCCCCTGAACCTTGGCACTTCCAGGTCGGGCAGGGTACGGAAAATGACCGAGAAAGCCAGGGTTAGCCACCTCATGGGATGGAATTATTGACCCCGACGCGGCGGTGGCGGTGGTGGGGTATTGGCGGTGCGGGCAGTGGAGGAGAGACCTGCACAGTGAGGTTAGGACCTCCAAGGCTTTTTAACTGCAGGGATTTCACGCCAGAAAATCTGCTAAGCAAATTGTGGGGGAGGGGAACGCGTTGATTCCCACCCACCCCTCACCTTCCCCCTGGTGCTTTTTCATATGGTTTTCATGTGTTTGGAGACTTCTGCTTGCTGGCTGACGCGGGCTACGAAAGTCTCCTTTGCACATCCTACTAACCTGCAGAAATGCTTTTTATATAAAAAAAAAATCACACTAAACCTTTGAGTTGGTCGCAGGACTTGTGCTTACGAAGTCTCTCCTTGTTGCTTTCTTTTTCCTCTCCCCTCCTTTCCCTTTGTGTGTGTGTCTGTGTGTGTTATAGAAGCAGCACCTTCTAACCAAGATTTTTTTTTAAAAAAAAAACATGGTCTGCCATGAACTTCCGTACTTCTCATAATAACTTTTTGCACAATACAAAGATCCTAAAAGGCAGCTATAAAATGTTTACAGTTTTTCTCTGTTGTGCGCAGGATCCGGATGGCTTTTGATCTCTCCCACTTCCTCCTCCCCACCCCCCCTTGCAGGCCAAATGTTCATGAACTTGTGATTGAGACTGAAATATGCTCCCTCTATGTCCTGATATGCTTTGTTCGGTTTTTAATGTTTAATTTATGTTTTAAAAGGGTGGGCGGGTGGGTGGTACCTTGTACATAATGTAGCACATCGGTGAGATGTTTAACACCCACATTCATGTTATTACGAACAACATACTTGAGAACTAGGATTATCTAAGATACACCAGGTGCCAAACGCAGAAATACCCTCGCATCTGTTTTTTTTTTCCTTCTTTTTTTCCTGTTGCCCTTGTATTTTTATACCCTGTTTCCCTGAAAGTAAGACCTCTCTGGATAATAAACCCAACCGGGGTTTTGAGCGCATGCGCTAAAATAAACGCTCCCCCGAAAATAAGCCCTCCCTGAAAATACCGCAACATAGCAGTAGCCATGAGGTGACCGCACTCGCCGCCTCCTGCACCTCAAAAATAATAAGACCTCCCCAAAAATAAGCCCAAGCGCTTATTTCAGAAGGAGTCAAAAGAAAATAAGACCTAGTCTTATTTTCGGGAAAACACGGTAGCATCCCTTGAGATGGTCTCCAGGTGTTAAGATCAACGTGGAATGGTTTCCTCATCCAGATGTCGTCTTGAGTAGCTTAGCTACCTCCAGACTTCTGAGCTCCGTTTTGTTTCCTTCTTCAATAATGACATTGTAATAGACAATGTGGCAGGGACAAAATCGCTGGAGAAACGGCAGAATAATTTCATTGGGTTTCCCGTCTTGACAATCAATCATCAGGTGCTTCTCCCAGACTTTGTTGGTGGATAGGGGCTGCCCCTGGGTGTGTGCATGCGTCTCCTCGGTGCAGCCATTGCATTATTATCATTGCAATAATACCGTTGCATTCATCTGTTTCTTGAAAGGTTCACACTTCCATTTATAGAGATTGAGGTATCCTTGCTGGCTCACTTAATATGTACGTGCTGTTGTAATTTTCATTTTATTTATTTTTTTGGGCTTTTCCTTTAGTGATTTAAGTCATGAAAGCTGATGATGCTTCCAGGAAAGAATGTAGGCGTCCTTACCCAGAGATAGATAACATAAAAGCTTCTTCTAGTTTCTCTATTTGCGTCAATGAAGGAGCGGATTGAATCGCTCTTCCTTCCATTGGGCTGTCGTTTCCCCCCCCCCCCCCCCATTGGCATATAGAGGAAAGTTCACAAATAGTGGAACGTCTAATACAGGGGTCTTCAACCTTTGCAACTTTAAGTCTGAAGGACTTCAGCTCCCAGACTTCTCCAGCCAGCTTTGCTGGCTGGAGAATTCTGGGAGCTGAAGTCCTTCAGACTTAAAGTTGCAAAGGTTGGAGACCCTTGGTCTAATATGAATTTTGGCTCTGTGAAGATTTTGGGAGCACACATAATTAACGCGCTGCTTAATTCGGGGTGGGAAAAAAAGTCTTGCAGAAGGCTCTTGTATTTGCATTTCAAAGTATATTCAATTTATGCCACCCGGTGAGAGAGAGAAGCTTCTCATTTCCCTTGCCGCTGTAGCGTGTTAAATGTTCCTGAAATATATTCTGTGTTTTTCTTTTCTGAGATGGACGAGGTGCATACTGTGTTTTTCGGAGTATAAATTACTTAGTTTTTGGGGAGGAAAATAAGAAGAAAAAAATTCTACCTCTGCCTACCAGCATCCATCGGTAGTCGTCTGGCTAGCGTCCTTAGCAAGCAGCCTGGTCAGCTTCAGCACAGTTCACTGGTTGTGAGCGTGCATTGGGGTTCAAAAACACAGCTGATCGTCGGAGAGCGCACCGGTGCGTAAAGCAGGCGAAGTGCAGAATACGGTCAGACAAGGCAGCAGCTGTTCCGGGTTGCTATTTTTGGCTTCGGCCCCTCGTGTTTTCAGCCTCCGATTGCTCCGTTCGAGACCCGTTCAAGGCTGCGGGGATCACCCAAGCACATTGCCGCCAAAGGCCAAAAACATGGCGTGTGGAGGCAGCAATCGGCAACAATGTGGTCTGGCGGTCCCCGTAGCCTTGAACGGTTCTCAAACGAAGTGTTCCTAGGCTGGAAACTCAAGGCACAGAGACCAAAAATGCAAGCCATGGAAGAGCCGATGATCTGTGACAATCCCTGTAGCCTGGAATAGGTCTATAATGTGAGGCATGGAGGCTGAACGGTGGGGGATTGGCAGGTAGTCAGTGCTACAATCGGAGTACAAGACACACCCAAATTTCCACTCTTTTCTAAGGAGGGAGAAAGTGTGTCTTATACTCCGAAAAATATGGTATATTTCAGGGGTCTCCAACCTTTGCAACTTTAAGTCTGAAGGACATCAGCTCCCAGAATTCTCCAGCCAGCAAAGCTATAATAATTGAATAAAAAGTCTGCACACAGAGGCAGCATAGATCTTCCGTAACGCAATACATATTTCAATACTTGGGGTTTTTCGGGTGATTTTGAATCGATTCGGGGAAAAGGGCTTTGGATCTCATGGGAGCATAGCATCCCTTGCTGTTCCTTTAATGACCCTGAAGGAAGTGTTTTTAGGGCTGCTTTCATGAACTGACTCCTTAAAGCGCCTTGGAAGCTTCCCAAATGGCCGTGGCTGCTTTAAGTAAACAGCTCTGGTGTTCCTGCAAGGGCCGAAGCATTTATTTTAAATCACACCGAAGCAAGGATACACCTCACACACCTACACAAACCCATGCTTGTATTTTAGACCAGGGGTCTCCAACCTTTGCTGGCTGGAGAATTCTGGGAGCTGAAGTCCTTCAGACTTAAAGTTGCAAAGATTGGAGACCCCTGTTTTAGACCACAGGGAAGGCACTTACCAAATCCTGTGTGGTGCATTAAAATAAAATAAAAAATAAAACTTGACAGGTGAAGAACGAAGCATAGAGAACCATCTTAGAGTCAGTTTTAATTGAACAGCTGCTGCGGTTCCATCAGTTATGTGCTTGGAAGTATTTGATCTTCTGCTAACGTGCATCTGCTCCATTTATTCAACTTGGGGAATGTTCTTCGTCCCAAGGACGTCCTTCTACATGAGTAATAACTCAGGATGTGCTTCTTACATAGAAGGCAAGTGCCTATATTTTAAAGAAATCTCTCTTAATTTTTTGTTTTCTTCAGGATGTTGTGACTCTTACCAAGCAGACATACTGTAATCCTCATAGTCTTATAATCACCACAGGACAAATAGAAGTTATTCCAAATTACTAAAGTTGTATCTAAAAGTAGATGCTTTATGTTCTTTGTTCAAATTCTTAATGAATCATACTGGTATTGAGTAGGCTGAATTTTTCAGTGAGACGAGAAACTGGTTTAATTCCCCCATAAAATATAGGTATGGATTTAGGCAACTCAGTCTCTGTGTTTAGATATAGCTCCTTGCCAGGTTGTAGGTGGCAATAAAAAGGATTATTTTATTGGGAACTAAGTATGAATTGGATCTGTGTTAATTAAGACAATGCGGTGCTCTAGAAATAATTTGGAAACGCTACTATGGAGCAGCTAAAAATACGAACATAACCCTTGTTGGCAACTCTTTAAAGCAGCCACATCTTTTTCTTGAGAGGACGTGAATATCTTCTGCAGCTACCCATGACCAAGGCATCCCTGCTCTAAAAGAGTGGTTGACAGGTTCGTTGTTATCGCTTCTGAGCCCCTTTTGGGAATTGAATCCAGAGAATCGTCCAGGAAAGGGTTTGGCATGAAGCATGCAGAAAGAAAAATCATATTCTTCCCTCCACCGTCTATTTATAGGCTCTTGGTCTGAAGAAGGCACATCTTGACAAAGTTCTTGTTTTTCAGATGGAAACTTTCAGACGGGGTTCTGTTGTAGATATAGGAATGGGATGGAGAAATAAATGGACAACATAGCATGTTTTATTCAGCCAAGTTCTGACTAGTCCAATATGGCCACTGGATGGATTCTAGCTGGAGTTGATTTGCATACCCAACATAAATAAGGAGCGAAGAGGACTATTTTAATTTACTCCATGTCTGCAAGTAACCACATCAGGAAGAAGGGTAGCAGTAACTATTTTAGCAGGGAACTTACATTGAGTTCTTTCTCTTGCTACTTCTGGTTACTCCTGGGAGATTCAAAGTCAGAAAAGTTGGATCGAACAAGGCCTTCCAAACAACTATTAATTGGCAATTGTAGTTCTTGCTTTGATTTTACCTCTTGGTTTCCTATCTGTAGCCGTCTTTCCTAAGACCTTCCATGATCTAGTAATTTCCGTTTTATAGGCTGCAATTGGTATTCCTCAATTTTTTTTATTATACTCTAAGAGATTATTCTAGCTTTATTCCATTCTCTGCTGTCTTTTGACCTCTCATCAAGCCATGCATCCTTGCTCTTTGAATTAATTATAAGTGATATTTCCGGTAACTCCAATATGCCCATTAGGTTCTAATAATTTAGTAACGGTGATACCACACGATGTTCAACAACAGCAACCTTAAGGCAGGGGTATTCAACATTGGCATCTTTAAGACCCATGAACTTCAATGTCCAGATTTATGTTGAGTTGAAGTCCACAAGTCTTAAAGTTTCCAAGGTTGGGCACCCCTGATTCAAAGTGAAAACTCGCTTTGGGAATTGTGCCTGATTGCATTAGGTAGCCAGTAAATATTTGGGCAAAGTAGATTTAAGTGATTTTGTAAGTGGAGACCCGGTGCTTCCATCTACTTGTTACAAGGGAATCATCATTCCATTGTTTATATGATTTGCCTGTCATACGAAGAGTGTTTTACTTGATGCATGTCATTTTCTAATGTTTGAGGCCCTGAACTGCAACTTGGCATGTGCATTTTAGAAGTTCTCTTCATTAGGGAGAAGGGTGACGAGTGTCTTGAGCAAAACAAAACACCCCAGCATGAATGAATGAATGAATGATTGTGTTGCATTTTTGCTGATAAATAAATAAAGGGAGACTAGTATAGATCTATTTTACTGTAAAACAGCCCAGGTTCGCATCCCAGTGAGGGTATGGCTAGCTGATGAGAGCTAAATAGCTTGAAATAGATCTATACTAGTCTCCCTTGCTTATTTATCAGCACAAATGCAACACAAAAACGATTTTCTGCCTGGAAGGCTCCTAGGGTAGATATATATATCCAATAATTATATACCGTATATACACGGGAAAACACCTGAATACAATAAGACCAGAATATATATGTGTGTGTGTGTGTGTGTGTGTGTGTTAGTTTTATGAGCTGATTAATAAATCAGAGAGACCAGCTCATTGATCAACTCATAAAACTAACACACATATCTAAAAAAAATGACACAACGGAATTCTTGGCTTTCTGTCTAGATGGTCTCTGGTGATGAGCCGAAAGGCAGAAAAGGAAACAGTATGTCTCCTCCCTTAATGGGGCCCTAACAGGATGTTGTGAAAAAAATTACATATATATATATATATATATCTCCCCCATAATTAAAGAGATTTGACTCCTGCCTACATGTTTTAAGGCAAGAGATAACTTTTGACTTTTTATATACGTGCTTTCTGTGATTACATGAAATCTTGTGCTCCCCTCAACAGCAATAACAGATGCTTCTAATGTGCATAATGCTTGCTTGAACGTGTGAAGTTGGGAGAGCATCTTAGAAATGAGTGATCCAATCTATTAAGGTCTTCACTAGTTTCTTCTCTTGAGTTCCTTTTTGTCAAGAAACAAAGGGCTTGTGGGTTGCATTTGTGTGTGTTAATTAACAATAAGGGTGGGCCACATCACAAATTCACGAGCCTCCCCATCTAATAAGCATGATCTGCTTCACAAAAGCCAGAATCCCTATAGAAAAATAAAGGGATGTTTAGCAACCAGACCCTAAGAGTTAACAGTGGAGACTTGATCTTTTGAAGTGGTTGTCCCTTCTTATGTGCTTGTAGTCCTAAATCCTTAAATAGCAGCCAACTCATGTGCTCTAATAATTTTGTATAGGGAGGAATATTGCCAACAAAATCCTGCTCCAAGCTTTTAGAAACTAGTTCCAAGACATTTCTTAATCCAAATCATGCAAAACTAACAGGGATTTCAGTTTTTATGTCTGTGTTTTGGTTCCTTTTTTGGGGGGGTGGGGGAAATTCAGAAAAATAGACGTTAACTTGAATAATTTATCCTAGCGCAGCTGATGACATATTGGAACAAAAGAATGAATTAAAGAATGAAATTAGTTTTAGGCTAAGCGCATCAGCAACTTATAGAGGACTGCTTTTGCTTGAGTGTATATTATAATGCTAAATGCTTTTTAAAGATTTGTGCTTTGGCTTCATACGTTATGCTATAAAATGTCACGAGAATGTTTTCTTTCGATTTTTAAAAAAATAGTGTTAATATTTATAGATTAAAAAGCTCCGTTTGACACCCAAAGGTGATCAAATAGTCGAAGACTTCTAAAAAGGATTCATGATATTATTTTTAAAATATGTATTATAACTGACTGTGCATTTACAAGAGATCATTTCCCCCCCAACTCTGGCTAGATCAGATGTTTATATTATTATTTTTTAAAGTTGTAATATATCAATCCAGATTTCTTTTTGGGTGGGGGGGGGCAATTATATTTCTGGAGAAGATTGAAACACAAAGAACACACACACACACACACACACACACACACACAGTTTCCCTGAAAATAAGACCTCCATGGATAATAAGCCAAATTAGGCTTTTGAGCGCATGCAGTCTCTCTCTCTCTCTCTCTCTATATATATATATATGAATACTGAATGCAGCAATGTCATCCATATATTAATGGATCGCAGACAAATATTATTGCAATCCTATTGGTCAGTTCTCTAGCCAGCCTTTTTAAAGATGAACCAAAAGCACTCGATCTCTTGATCTCAAAGGAACACGCCCGAGCGGCCGACTTCCTCTGCTTCGTTTTTCAATGGAACTGCTAACCGCCTTAAACTTCTTCACAGTGTAGAAATATGGTGCTTGAAAAATATGCGCGTCCGTATTTACGCATGGATGTGTGTCCTTCGTTACTCGAGTCGAGCATTCAAAACAAAAAGAAACTGGAAACGGTAATAATCCTGCACACCGCCTCTTTAAATCGATTTTTTTTTTTAAAAGGAACACATTTCGATCCAACTATTCCAACTCTCCAAACAGTATATAATACGATTAGCAGATTTCAACTTTGAATAATGGTTCCTGCTCTGTTGAGTTTCCCCTCCTCACTTAATGAAGGATGTTATGTCGGAGTAGGATTAAGAACGCTTATGGCCAAATGGGAAACTGGCCACAGCCATACTTGCCACGGCCAATTCGCCATGGGATAACTCAATGTGGGCAAACTCGTCAAGGAAAAAAGTCGACAATTCGATTAAAATTTTAAAAAAGAAGTTTTAAAATTGTTTTAATTTTTTGTCATTCGCATTTCATTCTGTCCCTCCTTTTTTTGGCATCCTTTCTTTAGCGATTCTCTTCCACAATTTCTTTGATATTAATGCAACCTTCGTCCCGTAGCCGAGTTGGCCGTGGCGAATTGGCCACGGCAGGTTGGTCACGGACCTGACTAGGCGGTGCTTCCCAACTGTGGTTGTCAGTATTGAGATGTGACAGTAGTGACTTTTAATGAAGTGGTATTAAGCTTAATTTCCATCCTTCGGTCTATTTTGTTTTAATCTCACTCTCCCCATTTCCTCTTTTTAAAAATTCAAAGCATCACGGAAACTTTTGTTTAGAAGTGCCGGTTTCCTGCAGTTTTTACTTTTGAGTTGTATGGAACGCAGTGCTGTCTGAAGGATTTCCCGCATGGATATTGTGTTCTTGACTTTGAAATATTTTTGCCAATTCCCCTAATCCTTCCAAAAATTAATAATAATAATAATAGAAGGTGCACATGATTAAACTGATTCTGCTTTGCTTTTTTTTTTTTTGTCTTGATTTCAGGGGTTGGCTCCTAAAGTTGATCCCTTTGCATCCACTATCTCAGGTCCCTTTAAAATTATAAACGCTTCAGGGATTTTTAATGCCACTTGAGAATGGCAGACCAAATGTAATATTTATATGCAATGAACTATTTGTTTTTGTTTTTTTGTATTGTAAAAAAAAATGTAAATTTGTAAAGATTTTTGTTTCCTAGAGTTTTTTTTCTTTTCTTTTTTTCCTGGGGGTGGAGTTAATGACGGGATGGGGATGAATTGGGAGGGCGAGGAATGTCACAGTGTAATTTAGGATGTTTCATTTTCCAGCTCTGGGATTATCTTAATAAAAAAAAAAAATCATCTCATTCTTTGCATTTTGCTTTCTTGTATTTTGTTAACACGGGAACACAAAAGAAGGGCAATGCTAATAATTTACGTTAAACATGCTGCTCCTGCAAATGTGTCTTATAATCAGTTCAAGGTATGGGAAACTCTCACAAACAGCCAAAAGGTTTGAGAACTACCGTATTTTTCAGAGTATAAGATGCACCTTCCCCACCCCCCATCCAAAAGAGGGTGAAAATGTGGGTGTGTCTTGTACACCGAATGTAGCCAAAATGGTGAGGCAAGGAGGAGGCAATGGTCTGTGGAACAGCTGATTGGGAGTATTCTGGGAGGCCGATCCACCCGCCAATCAGCTGCTCAGGCTGAATCAGGCTGCCATAATGTGCTGAAGCTGACCTGGCTGTTTGCTATTTGCTGCAAGGAGGTGTCAGAGTTTGCAGCAGCAATCCCATTCAGAGAGCACTTCAGCAGGATTCAATAATTTCTCTTTATATATAATATAACACATGAAGTAAATATACAATACCAAAAGCAGGTTTTCCAACATGGTAGCTCCAACAAAATGCAAGCAAAACAAGCAGAGGAGAGGAGTTTTAGTTTTAGATATTTTAGATATCAGCATAGCATGCAGCTTTACTACAGAACAAGCTACTTCCTGGCTCCTTGCTGTCTCCTTCCTTGTTGCTCACACAGCAAATACGGTTTCAATTTCCAAACAGCCCTCAGCTCTCTCACACACTGACAGGACGCTAGCTAGATGAATACCATGAATGCTGGTAGGCAGAGGCAGAATTTTTTTCTTCTTATTTTCCTCCTCAAAAACCAAAGTGCGTCTTATACTCCAGAGCATCTTATACTCTGAAAAATACGGTATTTTTTTGGATACACAGAAAGCGTCAGTTATACAGCTATTCAATTTACATCCTCGATTGGGATGGGAATGCTTACTCTATAAATTACTCTATAATCCTCAGGTGTTCTTTGGACCATTTTGTCAGGAAACCACCAGAAATTCTTTACTCCTACTGAGGGACAATCATTCAATAAGAGAAAAAAGTCAATATTCTAATTAATCTGCACAATAGAGAAAATTAGGTTTACAGCTAGGGATTCAGGAAAACTGGGAGTGCAGGAGCGTTTTTTGTAGCATCGTGGCCAAATGCATCTTCCAACCAACTGAAAGAGCAGCTTTCACTAGAAATAAGGGCTAAGGTATATTTTGACAGCAGCAAAGACTGTTGTAGGCCCAAAAATGGAAGGACACTTCGATACCTACCATGGAAGAATGGCTGCAGAAGTTGATGGAGTTGGCTGAAATGGCAAAACTTTGATTAAAGAAAAGAACATAAGTATTTTTGTTTCTGCATGGAAACCGCTTCTGAACTTTTTGCTTGATGTGGAAAAGAATGAAATTTTGACTTTGGGTTTCACAGATTAGACTGATAGATCTTTACAGAAATAACTTGGTCGTATTATTATGGAAAAGCAAAAAGCTGTGATTTGATGCTAATGCCTTATTTTACTGCAAGAGAGAGAGTTGGAAGTCCATCAGTGGTGGGTTTCTGCAGGCTCGCACCTACTCGCGAGAGCCGGTTGGTGAAAAGAGAGACCCGGTGAGACCCGGTGAGAGGGGGTTCCACCGGCGTACCTGGAAGTAAATCTGGCCCGCCGCTGCCAGTGACCCAACGGAAAGGAAAGGAAAGGGAGGGAAGGAAGGAAGAAAGAAAGAAAGAAAGAAAGAAAGAAAGAAAGAAAGAGAATTTATCATCACAATTGAGTCCAAAATTTTGGTTGCTAAGCAAGAGCGTTGTTAAATGAGTTTCACCACATTTTAAAAGCTGCCCACTTCCACCCTGTCACATGACTGCCAAGCCACGCCCACAAAATAGGCCACACCTACAGAGTAAGTTCTAAAAAAATTTGAAACCCACCACTGAAGTCCATGCTGCTGCTTCTTTCCTTTTCACCTCTCTCTCCTTTTTCCAAGCTCAAACAACCCTGATGCAGCCCTCAATGAAATCAAGTTTGACACCCTTGATTTAGATAGATGGATCCAGACAGAGATGGGTTGCACCCGGTTCAACTTGGTTCAGCCGAACCCATAGTGGAATTCACACCAGCAGAACCAGCAGCGACCCAGGCTTTCCATGCCCGCGAATCGGTTGCTCGCTGCCGCTGAGCCACCACCATTTTGTTTTTTAGTCACTGCGTGTGCGCAGTTCACTAAATTGTTCTGTGCATACGTAAAGAACAATTTACATTGAATAGCGCGCGCATGTTGCACGCAGGTTCCGAACAGCAACCCACCCCTGGATCCAGATGGATAGACGGATAGTCGCAAAAGGGGATCACATGACTCCAGGACACGGCTACCGTCACAACTACAGGCCAGTTGCCAAGCACCTGAATTTTGATCACATGACAATGGGGATGCTGCAACAGTCATAACTATGAAAAACAGTCCTAAGTCACTCTTTTCAGTGCCATTGTAACTTCAAACGGTCCCTAAACGTACTGTTGTAAGTCAAGAACCACCCACGCTCTTATTTTTCACCGAGTTTCACTGGTGGAGTTCTGATTCATCTAGCCTTTGAACACTCAAGGACCAGTGGTGGGTTCCGGATCCCGTTGCAACTTGTATGCTGCGATGGGGCCGGGTGTCCACCACGGGCACGCGCTCTGTGCAGCAATGTGCACCCACCACCCTGCGATGCTCCAGCTGCTAGGCGGAGCATCGCGCAGGCGCCGTACGCTGCACGCGTGTGCGCAAACGACCCAGTTGGCTTAAATCCAGGTAAGCAACGAGGGCAGGTGGGGCCCTCCAAAGCACCATTCCGGTATGGTAGCTGCTGCTCCCAGCAGCCACCGATACGCCCATACCAGGTTGTACCGGCTGGAACCCACCACTGTCAAGGACGTCGTGAAAATGACTCTCCTATTTTCATAGCCCCTCCTGGTCAATAAGTCCAAAGAAAGACTATATTTCTCCGCCCTCAAGAGAAGAGAAGCAGAAAAAGGTCAGGAAACCAAACACCTGTATCCAGACTAAGCAGACGTAACTCCCAAAGCAAATGTACTTCGGAAGACAGGTTAACCTGACACCTGTTACCAATTCTCAGAAGGCTTAATAGGGAAGAGGGTTGGGCTGGAGGGGAACGGCAAGTTTTTCTTGCTGATCTAGGTACACAATGAACTTCCGCAAACCTAATCCACCCCTTGCGCAGGCTGCATCCAAGGAGATTAGGACTGAGCCCTTTATATTCCCGCCGATGACATAGTGACAGGCAACAGGTGGAGAAGCGGATGGAAAGTTTAAAAAAAAATCTAATGAATAAAATCAGCAACACCTCAAGACTCAGGTTTAAAAATAGAATCGGGCTACCTTTGTACCCAATAAGGGACGCAGTGGCTCAGTGGCTAAGACCCTGAGCTTGGCGATCAGAAAGGTCGGCAGTTCAGTGGTTCGAATCCCTAGCGTCACATAACAGAGTGAGTTCCCGGTACTTGTCCCAGCTTCTGCCAACCTAGCAGTTCTAAAGCATGTAAAAAATGCAAGTAGAAAAATAGGGACCACTTTTGGTGGGAAGGTAACAGCGTTCCGGGCGCCTTTGGCGTTTAGTCATGCCGGCCACATGACCACGGAGACGTCTTCGGACAGCGCTGGCTCTTTGGCTTTGAAACGAAGATAAGTCAGGAATGACTAGCACATATGCGCAAGGGGAATCTCTATCTTTGTACCCAATGCACACCTGAGATCAGGACAATGGCTGCACCCTCTGGGAGAAAATACACACACATAACAAAACCGAAGGGTCTTCCCAGGCAATTGCAAATCTCAAAAGAGAAGAGCTGACAGTTAGAACAATTAATCAGTGGAACAACTTGCCTCCAGAAGTTGTGAATGCTCCAACATTGGAAGGTTTTTAAGAAGAGATTGGATAACCGTTTGTCTGAAGTGGTGTAGGGTTTCCTGCCTAGGCAGGGGTTTGGACTAGAAGACCTCCAAGGTTCCTTCTGTTATACCCTATCCTATCCTATCCTATTCTCATTGCTATCATATTCTCTCTTCTCTTCTATTCTATTCTATTCTATTCCTTGCTATTCTCTCTTCTACTCATTCCTCTCCTCTCTCTCCTCTCCTCTCCTCTCCTCTCCCTTTCTATAGAATGTACTGGCCATCCATCTTAACCATCAAGGTAACTCCGAGGACTTAACAATCGCAATCATTGATTGGACAACAATCCAGAGTTTCATAAGATCAACAGGTGGCCTGGACCGGATCCCCAAATGGTCAAGCTAAAGAGAAGGCAGTTCTCTTCCTATTTATTCTACTTCTAGCCCAGCCACTCTGGCCAGGAGAATTTCCCTGGGATTTCCTTCCAAAAGACTCCTTCCGTCAAATGGAATGAAAAACCAGAAGGAAGGCGAGGGGAAGGAAAGAGGCAGGAGGGTTTTTCTGCACCTCCTTTCTGAGCACCAGAAAGAGAAGATCCGGTTGCCCAATGGCGCCTGAAGGTTAAACAGGGAAGATTGCCGATTTGAGTCTCTCCTCCACTGGCTACCTGCAGGGGCTTCCGGCTTCTCCTGCAGCCTGCCTAAAGCCTTTCGCTCGTATCAGCTTTCCCAGGCTGCCGTGTTACTGAATATGGTTCACTCTGCAGAGAGCTGCACTGCCACGAAGCCTGAAGCTTCCTGAGCCCCAAAGGCAGAAACTGCGCTAGAGTCCATTTCCTGGACCTCTGACATCCTGTCTCTTCCATCTGGCCTTGACTTGGAAGGCTGGTTTCCATCAACCACTCCACCTAATTGCTTTGCAACAAGGACAGAATCGTTTTGGTCTTTCCAACCTCTGGTTTGCTCAGAGCTGAACAGTGAGACCTCATGTCCCCGAAGCATCTTTTCTCCTCTCAGCCCTTCCATACGTTCAGTGTGCGAATTGAGATGCAATTCCCAAGACAGTTAGTCTTTAGATGGCACCTGGTGCTTCTTATGTACTTCTGTACCAAATGTTTATTCTGAAAAATAAGGCATGTCAGTTTTCCTTCCTCCCTCCCTTCCTTCCTTCCTTCCTTCCTTCCATCCCTCTACCCACCCACCTACCTATCCATCATTTCTTGTCTTCCTTTCTCTCCCTTCTCCTTCCTTCCTCCCTCCCTCCTCATTGTCTGTCTGTCTTTCTTTTTTTCTGCCCTTTCTTTCTTTCTTTCTTTCTTTCTTTCTTTCTTTTTCTTTTTTTCTTTCTTTTTCTCTTTTTCCTGTTTCTTTCTTTTTTTCTCTTCTTGCTTTTTCTGTGCCACCTTTCTTTCGTTCGATTTTCTTTCTTTCTTTCTTTCTTTCTTTCTTTCTTTCTTTCTTTCTTTCTTTCTTTCTTTCTTTCTTTCTTTCTTTCTGAAATTTGAAAGGATACAAGAAGGACTGGTCACAATGTAGACTCAGCAGTGAAATCAGAAGTGGCCAGAATGGATCAGCTACTTGCCCTTGGGGAAAAAATGCCAGTGGAAGGCGCTGTGCATACAACCGTGAAGGAATTTCAATGCTTCATCTCGTTAAAGATTTGCTAATTAACAAATGTTTCAATATTCTTGTCCCTTTTATGTATTCCAGCCCCGACGGACAAAATGTTTTGTGTTCTGGATCAGTAAGTTCTCCACTTGCCCACTTGCTCCAAATGATGTCAGAGCGTGACTCATTCGTTCTGAGTTTCTGTCAATGATTTACCTGAACTTTTTCCAGAGCAGGTGGCCTAATTAAACTACAAGAGCTTTGGGATTTTTCTTTGAATGAGTTACACATTCCGAAACAGGAAAACGGGCTATAAAAAGGATTGGGTTTTTTTTTTTTAATCTTTATAAATTTTATTTTTAGTTTCCAAGACAGACACAACACAAAAAATCCTCTTTCTGTACGTACTGTGTATCAATTGGTTACAAAATGGAAATTTTCATGCATTTCTTTCACAGTCACCCGTAATTCATGCAAGTTCTAGTATTTTAAATCAAATATATTTGTACATATTGCCATCATCATACCCCCATTCTCATTTCATTGCGGTTTCTTTCCTTTCTGTCCATAGTGCAGTGCGAGATTGAACAAGTTAACCTTTTTTCCACCTTCTAGTTTAGTTGTTTTCTTCACTTCAGTTCCTCACCATTTTCCCTACTTTTTTCTAACCATTGATACCACAGCTCCCAATTTCCCCCCCCCCCTCCACTTTGTGTTCATTTTTAAATAATTTAGATAACATATCTAATTCGGCACAATCAGTTATCTTATATATTAGGCTTTCTCCTGATGGAATGATATGGTCTTTCCACCTTTGCGCAAGGGGCATCCTGGCCGCAGTTAGCACATACGTGATCAGGTACTTGATTCTTATAAAAAGGATTGTTGAAATCAACAGGAGGAATGGCAAGAGAAACTTTGCAGTTGTAGAGAGGTGTCTGGCGAAGTTTAGGAAAACGGCAAAGGAAAAACCAGAAAGAAAATTTAATGGCCCTAAATACACTCAGGGCCAATTGAGTATGCTGTGAATAGTTTATCACAAGAACATTTTAGGCAGGCCACGGGTATTGGGGGAGTGGGGCAGCATGGTGACTGAGCGGTTAAGAAAGCCGGCAACCCAGGCTAGAGACCCAAAGTGCTGTGTGATGGGTTGAGCTCCGGTTCCTTGCTCCAATCTAACTGCCCTCCTAGCAGTTTGAAAGCAAGCAAATGCGAGTGGATAAATAGGTACCACTTTGGTGGGAAGCTAACAGCCCTCCAGGACATCATTCTGAAGGGAAGCTATTCCATTGGTTAATCGCTCTCGTCTTTAGGACATTTCTCCTTAGTTCTATGTTGCTTCTCTCCTTGGTTAGTTTCCATCCACTGTTTCTTATCTTGCCTTCTTGTGCTTTGGAAATTAGTGCCCCCCCCCCCCCCATGGCTCAGGACAACCCGCGTGACATTCAGAGCCCTATCTTTTTTCCTACATGATTTCCTGGTTATATTAAACATGGCTTTTCAAGGCACAGTAACAGGAACTGAAATGGTTCTGTGAAGGAACTCTGGCTTCATTTATTACAATAGCCAGTCTTTGGTTCTGAATAAATGGATTTTTTTCAGTTCTTTTTGCATAAAACAAAAACCAGTTTAGCTGTTGCTGAAACCATTTAAAAGATCATGAGAAATGCCGCGATTTCTACAGTTTTGCTAATGATGCTAACATCTAATTACAAAAATGGGAATCACTGTATCATATCCAGGGCATTTAAATTGAATTTTCTGGTTCTCTTCCATCATCATCATCATCATCATCATCATCATCATCATCATTATTATTATTATTATTATTAACTTTATCCATAAAACATGAAACTCAGCCAACTGAACATTTAAAAATGCATTGCAAATACTATTGACTGGTGCTAATGGTTGATACAGTTTGCTGCCAGCATCCTAGGTATCATCATCATCATCATCATCATCATCATCATCATCATCATCATCATCATTATTATTATTATTATTATTATTATTATTATTATTATTATTGTTATTCTGTGGTTAATCTTTGGTGAGATTCACAGCCTTTGGGGCTGATTGGTAGCTCAACAGCTCAAGTCCTAACCAAGGACCTAGGAACTGTCAAGGTAACGTCGGAGGATAGAAGCTGTTCCAAGCAGGGTGGCCCTTTGTAGAGTCAGAATGCTCAAGTCCGGCAAACCTGGAACCTCCACATAGCGAGGCAGCCCCCTAGGTCTTGCTCCAAGGGCTCCAGTCACAATTGGGACAACACACGACTTTCTCTTCCACAGTCGCTCAACTTCAATTTGCAAGTCCCGGTATTTTGTGATTTTTTCCTTGCTGCTTATTTTCAATTCGTGCATCACCAGGTATTGCAATGTCAATGAACCATACTATTATTATTATTATTATTATTATTATTATTATTATTATTATTATTATTATTATTATTATTATTATTATTATTATTATTATTATTATTATTATTATTATTATTATTATTATTATTATAGAAATCCCTGCAATGTGGTATACAAGGTTTAGCTTAATGTCAGATGTGCTGCCTGATCTTTCACCACTGTAAAACAAGGAATAATTCCAGATTGGGTTTTTTTTCCCTTTCCAAACTGAAGAGACAGTAATAACATTAAGCGAATTAGGCTGTGACCAAACTAATCTTTTGACTCAGAATCATTAAAATAATCTAAGCGCTTACCCGTGGAGGAACATTAAATCCTGCTGATCCACCTACCAAGATAGTGATAGGCTTTGGAGCAGTTTCATTTGAAATTGATTTAGTGAGCTACAAACATGTGAAGCATTGATGTCTTTTAAATCAGATGGGGGTTATATCTGCAGCTCCAGTTGGCATACGGTCCTTGATCTACATTTGAGGGAGGGAGTCAAGGGTTGGATCCAAACAACCTCCAACCAGAGGTGAAATCCAGCAGGTTCTGACAGGTTCTGGAGAATTGGTAGTAGAAATTTTGAGTAGTTTGGAGAACTGGCAAATACCACCTTTGGCTGGCCCCAGAGTGTGGTGGGAATGGGGATTTTGCAGTATCCTTTCCCCAGGCATGGGGTGGGAATGGGGATTTTGCAGTATCCTTCCCCTGCCACACCCACTGAGCCAAACCCACCAGAGAGTTTTATAACACATCTCCAGAGTTTTATATAACACTCTGCATGAGGGACCCATAATTTGGTTACTGAATATGATATAGCAAGAAATAAACTATCCACATAAGTTTGATAGTACCACTTATTGAGAGAGAGAGACAGAGAGAGAGAGAGAGAGAGAGAGAGAGAGAGAGAGAGAGAGAGAGAGAATGAGGGGAGAGAGAGAGAATGAGGGGAGAGAGAGAGGAAGGGGAGGGGAGGAAGGGAAAGACAGATAAAGAGACAGAAGGAAAAAGAAGAGGCAGAAAGAAAAAAACGAGGAAAAGAGACAGACAGAGAGAAGGAGAGAGTAAGAGAGAGAGAGAAAAGGGAGAGAGACAGACACACAAACAGAGATAGAGAATGAGAGAGAGACAGAAGAGGAAAGACAGAGAGAGAAAGAATGAGGTGGATGGGGAAGGAGAGAGAGAGAGAGAAAAGAGAGACAGAGAGGGAGAGAATTAAGAGAAAAGGAGAGAGACAGACACAGAGATAGAGAATGAGAGACAGACAGTGAAAGAGAGACAGACAGACAGACAGAGAATGAGGGGGAGAGAGGAAAGGAATGGAAGGGAGGGAAAGACAGACAGAAGGAAAAAGAAAAGAGTCAGAAAGAAAAATGAGCAAAAGAGAAAGAGACAGACAGAGAGGAGGAGAGAATAAGAGAGACAGAGAGAAAAGGGAGAGAGACAGACACACAGAGATAGAGAATGAGGGAGAGACAGGGAGAGAGAAGAGGAAAGACAGAGAGAGAGAGAGAGAGAATGGGGGGATGGGGAAGGAGAGAGAGAGAGAGAAAGGAGAGGACAGAGAACACAATCGTATGGTGTGCTAAGTTTGCATCATTAACATGGAGTTACTGTCTGCCCTAAAGGAAATCAGAGCTTGGGATTTAAAGAGTTTAAACAACTGGAAATCTGCCAACTTTTTGTTCCGGGACTTAGTGGCACTCTGGAAATGAATGGCTGCACATTGTTCCTTGGGGCCATTACGCACATTGAGATAAGCCAAGGAAACCTATTCAGAAGAGGAAGCTGATTCCTGTCAGGCGCTCTTACGTCAGGTGGGAAAGGTAAGCTGTTTGCTTTGAGAGTTGAGATACATAGATCTATATAGTCACATCAGGGAGGACTCACAGGTACAGCAACTCCAACCAAGGCAGCCACAGGTGAGCAATGAGTGAGTGATCCCCTGATCACATCTGCTTTTCACTCCTGACCCCTTGGTCCCTAATCCATATTTCTTAGCATTGGCCAAAATGGAACTGGCGTATTCTTCTTAACCTTTGTAATAAAGCAGATGTCATCCCCGAGTTCTCCTTTTCCCCTCCCATCAGACCCTAGAAAAGGCCCTTTTGAAACACCTGGACAGTTTCTAAAGAGTTGGTCAGGGCTATCACATCCACGTCTGCCATCGTTCATGCCACAGGTAGAGGTGTCGGTCTCGCAAGCAGTCCTGATTAAAAGCACACCCAGAAATAGAAATACTGTTACAGTGAAGAGTGTGAAGAGTGCGCAGAGATGGACAAATTTACAAAAGAAATAAAAGAAAAGGAGGAAACAGAATATTATATGGCAGCGATGGCGAACCTATGGCACGGATGCCAAAGGTGGCATGCAGAGCCCCCTCTGTGTGTCTGTCTCTCTCCCTTTCTCTCTTATTCTTTCCCTCTGTCCGTCTCTCTTTTCTCTCTCTCTCTCTCTCTCTCTCCTTCCCCATCCCCCTCATTCTCTCTCTCTCTGTCTGTCTTTCCTCTTCTGTCTCTCTCTCATTCTCTATCTCTGTGAGTCTGTCTCTCTCCCTTTTCTCTCTGTCTCTCTTATTCTCTCCCTTTCTGTGTCTCTCTCTTTCTCATTTTTCTCTTTCCCAGCTGCTCTTCTGGTTTAAAAAACTGGCCATTTTCAGGCCTTTTTTCTGGCCATTTTCAGGCTGGAAAACGGCCTGAAAACGGCCCCAAAAGCAGCCTGAAAACAGCCCAAAACAAACTGGAAAACAGTCCCAAAACAGCCTGAAAATGGCTTGGAAAATGGCCAAAAAACCAGCCAGCTGGTCTTTGGGTTACTGATGCTCTGGCGCATGCACATGATCACGAGGGTGGGTTCCAGCAGTCACCACCGCCGGTTCTCTCGTAGATGCACCATGAATGCTCTTGATGCGCACTGCGCATGCATGCGCCGTGCAATAAAAATTGTTCTGTGCAGGTGCAGAAGCAAAAAACAAGATGCCGCAGGTCTAGGCTGAAGCCCTTCCTCCTCTTTCCTAAGGTCGCCTCCAAATGCCATTACGGAGGTCCCCCCTTTGGTGCTACTCAGGGGCTAATCTGAACTGTCACAAGCTAATTAGGGAACATTACTCAGAGCCTTGCAAAACTTCGCCCGGGGGCCCCTGAAGCCTTGAGAGCTAAAATTGCAACAACAGTTCCACCCATCCAGTTCTGGTTAGGTGCAGAGGTGCAGAGGCAAAGGATGACCTTGGTTTTCTAGAAAGGAATTTTATTTTGGCTACATAGCATTTAACTCCTTACAATCCTCTCTCTCATTTTCCCACAATCGAAGAGGCAAAGTAGCTGCTGGTCAGTCATGGAGACGCTATCTTCAATTTCTTCCCAATGGGATTCTGTATTAATTCTCTATTCACAGACCGGCCCTTACCATTGGTCCACGCTGTCTAGGAACAATTGGAATGAGCTTCCGGTCTGGGCAATAATGACCTCCCAACTCCAGTGTGCCCTGCATTCTTGCGAATTCCTTGAATGGGATTGTGTTGAGTTTTGATGGTGATTTCTTGAACAAGTCGTGGAGGGAGAGTTCACACACATGGTAAACCATTCTTCACAAAGCACAAGAGTTCCATGCCAGGGGTGGGTTGCAGCGGTCACTACTGCCGGTTCGCTCGTGGCTGTGCTGCCCCTGTGCGCTTTGCGTGTTTGATGTGTGCGCATGTGCATGCACGGCGCAATAAAAATTGTTCTGTGCATATGCAGAAGCAAGTAAACAAGGTGGTAGTGCCTACAGCGCTGCCTGGAGAACCTGTCTTGGGGCGTGGCAGGTCTGGGTCACTGCCGGTTCCAGCGACCCAGACAGCCAAACCACTACTGGTTCGGCTGAACTGGTCCAAATCGGTAGGAGCCCATCTCTGCTCCATGCACATTTCCCCCTAAGTCAAAGCGAGACAAAGGTAGCAGCACACAGTTTTTCAAACGCTCTTCCCTTTACACTACTGTTAAGATGTATATCGTACCTTTCCCCCATTAACGGAAAGCAGTGTGGGATTTCCCCTGCAGGTTACCCTTGAAGCAACCATCCTGGTTTGAAGATTGGCTGGCCCAAAGTCACCCAACGTGTTTTCAGGGCTTACTTACAACTCTGCAGCCAGATTCCTTTAACAACTGTGTTGCTAACTCAGCAACAGCAGGGATTCACTTAGCAACCGTGGCCAGGTAGGTTGTAAAACGGGGCAAAACTCACTTTGCAACTGTTTCACCTAGCAACAGGGTGCAGTCGTGGTTGTGAATTGAGGGCTACCTGTATCTTAATCATTGTGCCACCTGATTGAATGAGGCCTAGTTATTTACCAGTTGATTCAATCCATCAGAATACAGCCGGAAGGGACCTTGGAGGTCTTCTGGTCTAACTCCCTGCTCAAGTAGGAGACCCTACACCATTTCAGACACTTGACTGGCTAGAATAGGATAGGATAGGATAGGATAGGATAGGATGTTGGGTTTTCCCAAAAATAAGGCAGGGTCTTATTTTCTTTTGACCCCACCAAAATAAGTGCTTGGTCTTATTTTCGGGGAGGTCTTATTATTTTTGAGGTGCAGGAGGTGGGTGAACATAATCACCTCATGGCTGCTGTTGTGTTGCAAAATTTTCATGGAGAGCTTATTTTTTGGGAAACAGGGTAGAATAGAATAGATTAGAATAGAATAGAATAGAATAGAATAGAACTGGAAGAGACCTTGGAGGTCTTCTAGTCCAGCCCCCTGCTCAATCAGGAGAACCTCTACTATTTCAAAGAATCTAATTTCTTCCTCTCTAAAGGTCCTAAGGGCTAACTACTTGTTTTGTGGTCGGATTTCTGCTTTGTTTTGGGGGTTTTCGTTGTGAAGCAAGCAAAGCATATTCAGCTTGGAAACCTGATGCATTCAACTCAAGGAAACACCCTCCTGCATCTCATGGATTGCACTCGCCAGTCGTCCTAAGGGTCAAGGACTGCTGCGGACAAGAGGAGTTAACAGGGTCCCCTTTGGAGTTGGCTTCCCCTGCTCCAAAACAGTCTCCTTTGGGTTGCCTGTTCTCAGAAGATTCATTTTGGCAGCTGCTGTTCCCCTGTTGGGCTTCGTGCCACCCACCCTTGGCATGGAATGTTGTCCAGCCGGTTGGGGTTGGCCATGTGATGCTGGGTAAAGGCTGGCTTAGAAGCGGATTGCCATGGTCAATATTTGCAATAGCTGGAGGGAGGGAGGGAGGGAAGAGTAGGTGTTTTTTTTTAAATTCTTCTTCTCCCGGCTTCCCAGCCCCGGCAGTTCAGACTGACGCAAAACATTTCTGGAGTTGCTTAAAAAACATTCTCAAAGCCAATGGGTGGATCTTGCTCACCTCCTTTCCTGCAAATGTTTCAAGCATCAAGGAGAGCCGAAGATGAAGGACAGGCTGGAGGAGCTGAGGAGGCGCATGCACGAGGATGGGGACTCTCTGGAGCTGGGGGAGTCCTTCTCCTTCGACAATCCCGTTTTCCAAGAGGACGAGAGCTGCCCCATGAGTAAGGTGCTCCAGGAAATAAGCAGCCTCTCCTCAGCTCTGGATAAGTTGGAGCAATCCTCTGAGAGCATCGCCAAGAAGCAGCAGCGGGTGCTTTGCTGCACCACCGAAGCGAGCATCGGTGAGGAGAAAAAAGAGCTCAGCACCATGAAGGACATGTTCACCAGAGAAGCTAAGGCTCTCCAGCCAAGGCTCGGTGACATCCAGGAGACCCTGGCCAAGGACAGGGCGAAGAGTCTAGCCATCAGCCGCATTCGCCACTGCCAGTTCTCGGTGCTGGTCAACCGCTACCGTGAAATCATCACCCGCCATTATGCCAAGGAAACCCACTATGTGGGGAAGCTGAAGGAGCAGATCCAGAGACAGACAGAACTGGCAGGCTTGCATCTCCAAGAGGAGGACATCAAGCAACTGGTGGAGAGCCCTACGATGCCGCGCATCGTTGGCCAAGACCTGGAAGTGCTCAAAGCCAAGCAGCACCTCGCCATGGCCCAGGTGCGCCACCAGCAGCTGCTGGACTTGGAGGCCCAGATCAGCGAGCTCCATTCCCTCTTCTTGCACTTGGAGATCCTGGTCCTGGAACAACAAGAGGTCCTCAACAGCATTGAGTACAACATCCTCCACACCACTGATTACATTTGCCAGTCCAACGAGGAGGTCAAGAAAGCCATCAAATACCAGCGCCATTCCCGGTTGTCCGCCCTCTTGTCCACGCTCCTAGGGCTTTGCGCCTGTTGTACATGCCTGTCGTGCATGGCAACTCCAAGTGTGTTGCGCTGAACGACAACAAAAAACAGGACAGAGCTGTTTCTTTCAAGGAGGAAAGAGGAACCCCATTGATGACCGAGAACATCATGGGGCACTGGATGTGAATTGGAGAAGAAGTCAGCTTGGATAAAGGGGCTGATGGGCACTTCCAAAAAGAGAGTTTGGGGCTTGGGTCGAGTGGAAAATTTTGCTTTATTTTTTGCAAAGCAGAAGAAGGGACTTACTGAAGTAGGACACGGATTTCTGCAGAGCTCAGCTCCATTTTTTGTTTCTAGAAGCCCATGAGTGCTTCTGGACTACTGGTATGCAGGCTCCCATGGTCCCGCGCTCTAGTTGTAGGTTTTAACTACCAGGATTCAACTGCCTTCTGCACCAAGAGATTCTGCTAACACAACTGTAGCGAATGGATCGGTTCTTCTCTCCTTCTGTTTTGGGAATGAGGTTCATCCCTAGGCCACCATTAGGGCAATGACAAAGCTGTTGTCTCATCAGTTCCTGGACCATTCCCTTGAGCCACAAGGACGAAGCCCAGATTTACGACGAAGGACCTTTGACATTCCTGGATAGGTGACAATCGACCCAACTACGGTAGCAAAGTGCCTTTGCACGAGCTCAAGACGCTCTCTCTTTCTCTGATCTTTGATGCTTTTGTGCGTTTCAAAAAGAAGACTTTTGTTTTTTCCAAAGAGGCTCAGGATTGAAGCAAGCCACTTTCAGGAGGCGCCATTCGGGCGAAAGGCAGTTCGCGGCATCTAAAGGCTTCAGCCAAATCTTACAAGGGCTGGTTTTAGCAGATGGCGAAGGACACCCAAGAAGTAAGAAAATATCTGGAGCTGAAAAACAGGTTCTGTGGCAATAAGCGCTTGTTTCTGACTTCCCTGAAATGCTGAAGTGGAACACGCTCATGTGCACTTGTAAAATATATTAAAGTCAAACAATATGTATTTGCAAACCTGGATCCCCCTTTCTCCTTGTTTCCCCCCCCCCCCCACTTCCCCTCACCGTATTGTTTTGACCTAAAAATATTTCCTAATATTCTTGCAATGTACCTCCTATTGATTTAATCTATGTTCGTGGGAAGAAAATGAGGTATCTTTTCTCTCGGCTGGGAAATCAGATCACTGTGTCACACTGTACACACATAATGTATGAGTTTGCTGGCTGCAGTTCCTGGGTGTTGTAATGCAGGCTTTTGTGTCTTGCTTGCCGTACATTTCACCCGCATAATTGACAGTCGTGTTATCTCGCACAGTTGGCGTAACGTGGAGGGTGAATGAAGGGTGTCAAGGGTTACAAAAACATTAAAAGGTGTGTATATGTGTGTTATCACAGCATCTTGGCTATCGCACAGAAAGGAAATCAGTTTCCAAACTGTTTGCTTTCTCTTTTTTTTTTATAATGTGTTTTTTTAATACTATAATTTATTTTAATACAAACGATCCATCTTCCATTAAACAGTGTGTCGGCTGGGTACAAATGTTTTGTGCAATAAAAATTAAAATTTACAAACATATTCATTATTTAATCTATTCTTAGCTTGATACCAATGCCTTAAGTGCCTAATGCTATAACAATCCACTTCTTGATTTATTTAACTCTATTAAAACATTTTCTATATTTTACTCATCTACTTTTATTTCTAATTCTTACATTTATTCTCTAACCATTGCTAAAATGATTCCCGTATAGTACAATAATCAGTTTGTGTTTTCTCTTTGATTGCCACCGTTAATCTGTTCGTTTCTGCACATTCTAATATTTTCCTAATCACATTCTCCTCTGTAGGAATCTCTTCGCTTTTCCAGTTTTGTGCAAATACAATTCTTGCTGAGGTTATTACCTGGATAATCAAATATACATTTTCTTTGCTATAACTTTCTGGTAAAATCTCCAACAGGAATATTTCAGGCTTTAAGTCAATATGTTGTTGTATCATCTTTTCCAACCATGTATGTATTTTTGTCCAGTAATTTTGCTTCTACATATGTCCACTATATATGATAGTATGAGCCAGGTGTCTGATGGCATTTCCAACATTTAGCTGAGTGATTCTTGAGTAAAAATCACAAAATCTGGTTCTGCAGATTAAAAGTACCACTTCTTGGCCACTGGTCTGGCTGAAGTTGAATTTTGCCCACTTCAGTTTTCCAGATTTCCTTCAGCTCCTCATTTTGCTGAGAATAGGAGGACAGTATGGTATTTTTGACCTTCAGCAGAATCACATTCTTCATTTGCATTTCATCCATTTTTTTCTAAGGATGGCGAAGATTGAGTTTTACCAGGAAGCTCAAACCAGAAAACTCACTCAGGTTTTCTGTTTTCATGGTGAAGCAACAATGTCTTTCTTCCACTGGCGAATCTACAATGGCATTCACCTTGTTTTGAGGGAGGGGTAACATTCCTCTGCTAATCTTCTATATATATATTAAAATGTATGTATGTATGTATGTATGCATGCATGCATGCATGCATCGGGGTGAAATTCAACAGGTTCTGACAAATTTTGACTAGTTCGGAGAACTGGCAAATACCACCTCTGGCTGGCCCCAGGGTGGGGTGGGAATGGAGATTTTGAATGTATCCTTCCCCTGCCACACCCACCAAGTCACGCCCACAGAACCGGTAGTAAAAAAAATTGAATTTCACCACTGGCATGTATGTATGCATGTCCCAGCATAACTCTGGAATGCCTTGAGCAATTTCAACCAAACTTGGTACACAAATGACTTACTCTCTGGAAACAAATACTGTGGTGGTAAGACACCCCTATTACCCCTCAGTGTGTGTATTCCAGCATAGCTCCGGAACGCCTGGGTCACTTTTGACAGTGATAGTGTGTATTTTGGATTTAAGCTCTGTTAAGATACAGCCTGTTGTGCCTTAAAATGGCTTCTACCGTACTGTCGTAAAAATGGCTTCTATTGTACAGTGGAGTTGCCGTAGTAACAGCTTCACAGTACTTCACAAGGGGGCTCCCTCAGGTAAGGGGGAAAATCCAACATTAGAAATTACATTTGGTCCGGACATTTCCCCCCTATAAATAAACACCCGGGCAATGCCAAGTTATTGGCTAGTTTCTAGATAGAAAATTAAACAATCTTCCTGTATTCCATTGGGGACCAGCCCAGAGTTTTTTGGCACTTCAAAATGCGGCCTTTTGGCAAAGCGAGTCCCTTCAATCTCCATAACATAAAAGTTAATCAAGACTTTTCATTCATTCCTCAATGCCTCATTTCTTGGACAGCAATTGCCTTCTCCTTCTCCTTTGTTTGCAAAAGCTGAACAGGGGATACAATGGAATTGAACATCTTCAACACATTGGAAGTGTCGTTTCTTATGTCTCATTTTTGCTCCCTTCTTGTTTTTGTTATTTGCGTACCGCTTCCTATGTCGAAGCAGGTGACCTTGCAATAACGCAATAAGCAGCTCATTAAAACAGGAGTAAACAATGCCCCACTACATTCTCATTAAAAAGGAAAGGGAATAAACACCATGGTTATGCAACATGCACACAGGGAAGGATTGAATTAATAGATGGGTTTTCAGCAGGCCTCCCACAGATGCCTGCTAAGCATTTCCTGGATTTCTTATCTAAAAGACGGCAGCTGTTTTATACTGTTCTTCCTCTCTGAAATTCCTCACTTGGGAAGTTTTCATTGAGAAGGCTTAGTTCTTACCACACAACTGTGAGCCATATCAAGGGGGAAGGCCAGCAAAAGAGCACCAACCCTCTCTGTTGTAGACTGTCCATCCATCCATCCATCCATCCATCCATCCATCCATCCATCCATCCATCTATCTACCTATCTACAATACCTACCTACCTACCTAATCTCCCTAAAGTATCTATCTACAGTATCTATCTACAGTATCTGTCTGTCTGTCTGTCTGTCTGTCTGAGCTGTGATGGCACAGTGGTTAGAATGCAGTACTGCAGGCTATTTGGCAGTTTGAGTCTAACCAGTTCAAGGTTGACTCAGCCTTCCATCCTTTCCAGGTAGGTAAAATGAGGACCCAGACTGGGGGCAAGATGTGACTCTGTAAACCACTTAGAGAGGACTGTAAAGCACTGGGAAGCAGTATATAAGTCCAACTGCTGTTGCTATATCTGTCTGTCAAGTCTCTTCTTGAAAACTTCCAGTGATGAAGCTCCCACAACTTCCGAAGGCAACTTCTGTTCCATTGGTTGATTGTTCTCACTGTCAGAAAATTTCTCCTTATTTCCAGGTTGAATCTGTCCTTGATCAGCTTCCATCCATTTTTCCTTGTCTGGCCTTCAGGTGCTTTGGAGAATAGCTTGACCCCCTCCTCTCTGTGGCAGCCCCTCAAATATTGGAAGACTGCTCTCATGTCTCTCCTGGTCCTTCTCTTCACTAGACTAGCCATGCCGAGTTCCTGCAACCGTTCATCGGATGTTTTAGTCTCCAGTCCCTTCATCATCCTGGTTGCTCTACTCTGCACTCTTTCTAGAATCTCATTGAAGTAACTTCACACTGAAGTTCATGAGGAGCAGTCTTTTCCCTCCTTCTCTCCCTCCCTCCCTTCCTCCATCTCTCTCTCTTTCTTTCTTTTGGCTTCCAAGGCATTATTTAGCTGTCATTATCTTTTGTTGTATTATCTCTCCTGTCCAGCCTGTCTGGCTGATTCATTCAACATATTCAGCTAATTAGGGGGGGCAATGTCCTTTGGAAAGGCTCGAAAATTTTTAAAAGGTGTATGTTGGCAGGGGGAGGGGATGCCCTCTAAAGAAACCAAGTTTTCCCAGGAGAAACTATGTTCTCAACTCTAGGGGGTGGTGCTCATCTCTGTTTCAAAGCCGAAGAGCCAGTGCTGTCCAAAGACATCTCCGTGGTCATGTGGCTGGCATGACTCAATGCCAACGGCGCAAGGAATGCTTTTACCTTCCCACCAAAGGTGGTCCCAATTATTTTACTTGTATTTTTCCATGATTTCAAACTGCTAGGTTGGCAGAAGATGGGAAAAGTAATGGGAACTTACTTCGTTATGCGGTGCTAGGGATTCGAATGGCTGAACTGCCGACATTTCTGATCGACAAGCTCAGTGTCTTAGCCACTGAGCATCCTCATGATTTCAGGTAACAAGAGTAAACTCTAGAGACAGATGTTCAAACATATCCAATGAAAAGAAGTTCAAAAAACTCACATCTCAATCAGCCGTGGGTTTCACTTGTTTTTACCACTGGTTCACCCAGCACATGCATGCTCACTTCGTGCTCATGTGCACCTTCCACACATGTGCCCGGCCTCAAAAATATGGCTAAATAGGATGGCGTAGAGCCAGAGTGGGTGAGTGGGTAGGCCCACCCACGATCTTTGCAACTGGTTTGCCCGAACCAGTACGAACTGGCTGAATACCACCTCTGATTTCAATGTTCCATCCATCTTCTTAAAGATTTTGACACCCGTCCAGGGGTGAAATTCAGCAGGTTCTGACTGGAGAACCGGTAGTGGAAATTTTGAATAGTTCAGAGAATTGGCAAATACCACCCCTGGCTGGCCCCAGAGTGGGATGGGAAGGGAGAATTTGCAGTATCCTTCCCCTGGAGTAGCGTGGGAATGGAGAGTTTGCAGTATCCTTCCCCTGGAGTAGCGTGGGAATGGAGAGTTTGCAGTATCCTTCCCCTGGAGTAGGGTGGGAATGGAATTTTGCAGTATCCTTCCCCTGGAGTAGGGTGGGAATGGAATTTTGCAGTATCCTTCCCCTGGAGTAGGGTGGGAATGGAATTTTGCAGTATCCTTCCCCTGGAGTAGGGTGGGAATGGAGAGTTTGCAGTATCCTTCCCCTGGAGTAGGGTGGGAATGGAATTTTGCAGTATCCTTCCCCTGGAGTAGGGTGGGAATGGAATTTTGCAGTATCTTTCCCCTGGAGGGGGGTGGGAATGGAATTTTGCAGTATCCTTCCCCCAGGTGTGGGGAGGGAATGGAGATTTTGCAGTATCCTTTCTTTGCCACGCCCACCAAGCCACACCACGCCCACCAAGCCACACCCACAGAACCGGTAATAAAAAATATTGAATTTCACCATTGCACCCACCCCTTCTGAAAACCATTAGATGGGGTTGTAAGAATTCCAGCAACGTCCCATATAGAACCAAGTTAGCCTTGTATGCATGAGGTTAGGGATGTTTTTATTTCCTTTCTTAACTACGATCCAGAGAAGAGGAAGGTCTCTTCAGTGAAAACACAGCAGATGGCAGGTGCCTTCTTTTACGTCACAGTCTCCTAAACTTGGATCACTCTGGAAACCAACCATTGCAAGCCTTCTTCTTAAATCCGAACTTTGCATAATCTCTCCATGACATATAGGTGAAGTGGGATACGCATTGCTCAAAGCCTTAGAGTAATTACTTTTACAGAAGGACTGTGTGGGGGGTTTCTACCACTGAATAACAGGACGGTGCATTAAAAAATAATAATTCAAAAGATTGTCAATGTGCTTTCAAGGCAATATGGATAATCAGTTCCACCTGCTTGAGAAACTGTATTATTGGATTAGAACTTCTTTGTATTCAAGATAAGGTTGGCACATCTACTTCCTACTGCTCTTAAACAAAGTCATCCATAGATATCCATTGCTGTTGTTAGTTGCAAAGTCATGTCTGACCCATCACGACCCCATGGACAATGTTCCTCCAGACTTTCCTATCCTCTACCATCCTCTGGAGTCCATTTAAGCCCACACCGACTGCTTCAGTGACTCCATACAGCCACCTCCTTCTCTGTCGTCCCCTTCTTTGGCTCTCAGTCTTTCCCAGCATGAGTCTCTTCTCCAGTGAGTCCTTCCTTCTCATTAGGTGGTCAAAGTATTTGAGTTTCCTCTTCAGGATCTGGCCTTCTAAAGAGCAGTCAGGGCTGATCTCCACTAGGACTGACTGGTTGGATTGCCTTGCAGTCCAAGGGACTCGCGGGAGTCTTCTCCACCACCATAGTTCAAAGGCTTTCATTCTTTGGCGCTCAGCCTTTCTTATGGTCCAACTTCCACAGCCATCCATTGCAACTGGAAAAAGCATAGCCTTGACTATACGCACTTTTGTTGGCAGGGTGATGTCTCTGCATTTTAGTCTGCTGTCTAGATACTTCATAGTGTGCTCTCAGGAGTAAAATAGACAGAGAAAGCTAATTTTCTTCAGGATATATTCTATTACTCAGGGATGAGACCCACTGTACAAAGTAGCTGCAGGGAGCAGGTCCAGGATACAAAATGGCCAGGACTATTATCTACATCTTCAAATCGCTCCATGGCTCGGGGCCTAGCTATATACGAGACCGCCTTCTGCCCCATACATCCCTTCGTCTGATCCACTCCCACAGAGAGGGCCTTCTCAGGGTGCCGTCGGCCGGGCAATGCCGGTTGGCGACACCCAGGGGAAGGGCCTTCTCTGTGGCGGGCCCGGCCCTCTGGAACGACCTACCCCCGACCTTCGTACCATCTTGGACCTCCGCCTCTTCCGCCAACGCTTGAAGACGTACTTATTCCAACAAGCCGGCCTAGCGTAGCCCCCCGTTTCTGACTATATTTATAAATTTTAAATTTTTAGGGTTTTAAAGGGTTTTAGCACGGGTTTTAGGTTAATTTAATATGCTTTTAAGAATTTGTATTGTTTTTGTAATGGTTTTTAATGATGCCTGTGCGCCGTCCTGGGTCCTAACAAGGAGAAGGGCGGGGTATAAATTTGATAAAATAAATAAATAAACAAACATGGGTAGAACCAGAATTTTCGGGTTTCCTACTTGTTCGTTTTTTAAATTGAATGATTCAATGAACGACAACAACAAAAAGATATTAAGCCTATTTTGGAACTTTAATTATCTTTACTTGGTTGAGTAGGATGGCTATAGAAATTGAATAAATAAGTAAAATTTTATACCAATTAAGTAGCGATACAAGAGAGCAGAGATAAACCCTTCTTACTACAGCTAGGAAAAAGTTCAATATATATTTATTTTCCAGCTCCTTGTAAAGCTGCTTTTTTAGTATTATGCTGTCTGTCCATCTATTAGCTACCTGCCTGCTTGCCTGCCTGCCTCTATCTTATTATTATTATTATTATTATTTATTGGATTTCTAGATCGCCCCCTCTCCCCGAAGGGACTCAGGGCGGTGTACAGGTAAAAATTAAAATTATGACAATCAACAATACATATAAACTAAAATCGAATTAAATAATCCCCTGTACCAATTTATAAAAATTAAAAACTTAACCTTAAAACCTAATAACATAATTTAAAATTACAAACTGAGGCGGGAAGCATGGAATTAGCCCAGGCCGGCTAGTTGAAACAGGTGGGTTTTGAGTTTCTGGCGGAAGGAGCAGAGGTCCGTGGTCATTCTAATGTCAGGGGGAAGGTCATTCCAGAGAGTCGGGCCCATCACAGAGAAGGCCCTTCCCCTGGGCGTCGCCCGCTGGCATTGCCTAGTGGACGGCACCCGGAGAAGTCCCTCTCTGTGAGAGTGAATCGGCCACAGGGATGTATGGGGCAGGATACGATCCCGCAAATAACTAGGTCCTGTGCCATGGAGTGCTTTAAAGATAATAACCAACACTGGTTATCTGTCTGTCTGTCTGTCTGTTTGTCTATTTATCTATGTAGCTATCTATGTATCTATGTATCTCGTCTGTCTGTCTGTCCGTCCGCCCACCCATCCGTCCGTCCATCCATCCATCCATCCATCCATCCATCCATCCATCCATCCATCCATCTATCGATCTATCTCTTCTATTTATTTATCTATGAACTATCTATCATCTATCTCTATTATTCTTGTTTTATGGAGATTTTGATTGTATCTTTGTAAGTTCACCCGAAGTTCTGGAGTTGCAAACAGCAGCTGAATAAACGAAACCAACCAACCAAACAAACAAACAAACATAGAAATAAATGAGCTTATAATGCATATTTGTGAGAAGTCATTCATGGAAAATCTTAATTCATTACAGTGACACTCTTCAAGAATGTTTATCAGATCTTTCTAATTATGCACAGCCTAGATAAAGCCATCTTTAAGCCTTGACTGTGGAGCACAGGGAAAGCTGAGGTAAATTCAGCAGAACGGAGGTGTCTGCACATTCTGAAGCAAACTCTTTCCCAACTGTCTTCTTCAAATACATATCAAACCAGCTTCAGTCTCATCCGTCTCATGATAATTGGCAGATTCTGGAGTGAATGAGCTGTTTCACTAGTGTAAAGTGTCATATACTTGACTCAGTCATGATGTTCGTGGCCTTCGGGGTCTGATTGAGCTACCACTGGGAGGAAAGCATTGGTAAGAAGCACATTTTTTTTCTGTCTTGTGGATTCTTCAAAATCAGACAGAGCAGGGAATTTAGCAAGCCCCAAAGATGATGTCTCACAGCTCATTAGTTTCCCCCATGTTGTGTACTCTGGAGCTTGCACTTGAAAATCTTTTCTGAATAACTAAATGCCTCACTTGTAGGCATTCAGTACTTAACAATGCTGACACCATCCATATGAATTGGGCTAACTTACTCATCTAGTCCAACCCCCTGCCCAAGCAGGAGACCCTACACCATTTCTGACAAATGACAATTCAATCTCTTCTTGAAAGCTTCCAGTGATGAAGCTCCCACACCTTCCAAAGGCAACTTCTGTTGATTGCTCTGTCAGAAAGTTCCTCCTTATTTCCAGGTTGAATATTTCAATCAGTTTCCATCCATTATTCCTTGCGTGGCCTTCAGGTGCCTTGGAAAATAGCTTGTCCCCCTCCTCTCTGTAGCAGCCTCTCAGATATTGGAAGACTGCTATCATGTCTCCCCTGGTCCTTCTCTTCACCAGACTAGCCATGCCCAGTTTCTGCAACTGTTCATTGTCGGTTTTAGCCTCCAGTCCCTTAATCATCTTGGTTGCTCTTCTTTGTACTCTTTCTAGAGTCTCAACATCTTTTTTATAGTGTGGTGACCAAAACTGGATGCAATATTCTAAGTGTGGTGTTACTAAGGCTTTATAGAGTGGTATTAGTGCCTCACTTGATTGTATCTCTTGGTTAATGTAATTTGATGTGGAGCCTTCTTGGAACTGTTGAAAGGACCTTTGTTGTAGATTGGAGATAGGTGATGTCGTATCCCCCCCCCCTCTGTTGAGAGACAGCTGTTCAATTTTGATATAGATGGCCTCTCTGACCCCTCTTTTAAACCAGCAATCCTCACTTCCTGCCTCTTTCCCCCCCATACAGCAGGGGGCGCCAGCTCCCGGGCTGTGGACCAACATTGGTCTGCAGCCTGTTAGGAACTGGGGCACGCAAGCAAGCAAAGCTTCATCTGCGCATGCACAGGTAGCCCATTAAATCATGCCTCCTCACCTCCACCGGTCAATGGAAGAAGACAAAATCCAGTTCCAGGTGCTCGAAAAAGTTGGGGACCCCTGCTCTAAAAGGAAAAAAATGGGGGAATGAGTGGAGAATGCATACCCACTCAGCTGCACCCAGCGGGCCTGATTTCTGCCTTTCCTGAACTCTCCAAACAGTTAAAATATAAAGAAAGGGGAGTTATTTCGGTATTCGCCACTCTCCTCTGTTTAAAAAAAAAAGTGGGGAGGGAAGTTTGATGCAGCTGCCGGTGATGAATGGGACACGGGCAACGGTCACCATGCAAACCCTTTAGTGTCGTGTCTTTCTCAAACAGCTTTCTGGGCAGCTGGATCTGCTCTCATTTATGATCATGGAAAGTTGGCCTTCGTGGCTTTGGGAAGCCTGATTCATTCTGACTCATTTCTCTGGCTTTGCATCGCCTTGCTTTGTTGTTTTCAAATTTACGCCTGTGAAGAATGAGGCAGCGTCCAGAGCCTTGAGGAAAAGAGGCATGCAGGTTCTTTGCGAACATTTGTGAAGTTACAAGCTCTACCTTTTGAGCTCGGAGCTTAATGAAGAGTGCAGAGAAGATGACTAAGGAACTGGAGGCTAAAAACATATGAAGAACAAGTTGCAGGAATTGGGGATGTCTGGTTTAATGAAGAGAAGGACTAGGGGAGGCATGATAGCAAGTGTTCCCGTATCTCAGGGGCTGCCACAAAGAAGAGGGCGTCAAGCTATTCTCCAAAGCACCTGAGGGCAGAACAAGAAGCAATGAGTGAAAACTTATCAAGGAGAGAAGCAACCTAGAAATCAGGAGACATTTAGAACAATTAATCAGTGGAACAACTTGCCTCCAGAAGTTGTGGTTGCTATAACACTGGAGGCTTTCAAGAAGAGATTGGACAACCATAGGTCTGAAATGGTATAGGGTTTCCTATATGAGCAGTTATTCTGAAGCCTATTTCAATGGCATCTTAAATGGAATTAATGAGAAGCATCATTCTGAGTGAGTTTCTGCCTTCCTCCCTCTTTCCCATTTGTATGGGATCCTTGTAGAAGCCAATAGAAGCACATGGTATTTTTGCTCCATTGGTTAATTCAATTCAATTTATTGTAGTCATAGACAATAAACAAGTTGTACAGATAACAAACAAAATAAAATTTAAGCCCGCCATCCTGGGCCCAATGTTTGGGAAGCCAGGCTCTGCCTGTCACAAGCCAGGACAAAGGGTGAGTGATGGAGGAGTAACACCTCCTTAAAAAACCTTGGTCCAGCTGGGCCGGCTGGGAGCACCTCGTAAGGGCCCCTTTCCAGGGTTACAGGAGAAGACGGTCCACGGTTTGGAAGGCGGAAGAGGGCTCTATGCCCCAACGGCAGATCAAGCGGCAGAACCATCTTCTAGGAGAAGGGAAACTCCGATTACAAACCTCCAACTGCCTTGTGGCTCTATCCACTACTGGAAAAAGCTTCAGGAGTCAACCTCCAGGCAAAATCTGGAGCCGGAGTCCCTGAAGCACTTCGTGACTGTGTACAACCACCTTCTGGGAACTCCTGCAACACAGCTGGAACCCATCGTATTGGCTCTGCCATTCCATTGGACTATTTCAGCGATGTGGAGAGGGGGGGATCTGCTGCTTGCGTAACAGTCTATCCTCCATATTAATCTACCCAGGCCTCGTGCTCTGGAGAGGACCCTCCAGCTTTGACCTCTTCCCAGAGCACAATACCCTCGTCTTCTGAGACTGAAGGATGCATAAAAATTAAGATGGAGTTAAAATACATTTCTAAAACAACCTAACTAACATCGATAAGTGCGATCCAGGATAAAGCCTATATGAAATTATAATGTGATAATTATTGAATGTTTAATTAATGATTAATTATTTAATGTTAACTAAATTATATTAAATATGGGAAAGGAAAGGAGTCCCTTCAGATTTTACTCTGCTAATCCAGCCAACTCTAGGGGGCAGCACTCATCTATGTTTCAAGGCCATAAGCCAGTGCTGTCAGAAGACATTTCCATGGTTATTTGACCAGCATGATGTCACAGAGCACTGCTCCCTTCCCACTAAAGAGGTACCTATTTATCTACTTGCATTTGCATGCTTTCGAACTGCTAGGTGCTAGGCGAAGGCGGGTGCTCACCCCATCACACGATGATTGAGAATTGCTAGTACTTCTCCCTTCCCTTCCCTTCCCTAATTTCCTTCCCTCCCCCTCATGTTTCTCCCTTTACTTCTTCCCTTCCCTTTCCTAATTTCCTTTCCTTCCTCACTCTTCTCTTCTCTTCCCTTCCCTTCCCTAATTTCCTTACCTTCCTCACAATTTTCTCTCTTCTCTTCTCTTCTCTTCCCTTCCCTAATTTCCTTTCCTTCCCCTCATTCTTCTCCTTTCTCTTCCCTTCCCTCCCTTCCCTAATTTCCTTCCCTCCCCCTCATGTTTCTCCCTTTACTTCTTCCCTTCCCTTTCCTAATTTCCTTTCCTTCCTCACTCTTCTCTTCTCTTCCCTCCCCTTCCCTAATTTCCTTCCCTCCCCCTCATGTTTCTCCCTTTACTTCTTCCCTTCCCTTTCCTAATTTCCTTTCCTTCCTCACTCTTCTCTTCTCTTCCCTTCCCTTCCCTAATTTCCTTACCTTCCTCACAATTTTCTCTCTTCTCTTCTCTTCTCTTCTCTTCTCTTCCCTTCCCTAATTTCCTTCCCTTCCCCTCATTCTTCTCCTTTCTCTTCCCTTCCCTCCCTTCCCTAATTTCCTTTCCTTCCTCTCATTTTTCTCTCCTCTCCTCTCCTCTCCTCCCTTCCCTTCCTCTTATCCCACACTAATTTTCTTTAATCCACCTGGAAGTATCTTAGCAGAGTTTCTGCACGAAGTGCCCGTTTGCTCTAAAGCTCTCTACTATGGGATGTCAAAGTTCATTGGTCAGAGAAAACAGCCCTTCCCCCCAGTGTTTTCTCCCTCCCTCCTTTCCTTTCCCAGTTTGCTTGAGAATGTTTTGTAATGCTCAGATTGAATTCATTTCAACTCCCACACAGAGCTGTATAGGATCAGTAAAACAACCGGCATACGTCAGAGAGAACAATTGAGGGCTTTGGCTGTGGAGATATATTGCAGTTTTCCCCTACTGTTTGCCATCTGCTTGGCTGGTTCCTGCGTCACATGGAAAGATGATCTGGCTACCAAAGCGATTGGAATTTCTCGGGGAGGAAATTATGGATCAAATCAAGCTAATGTTGGGCCATCATCTCCTTTGCCATTCCAGAGGGGTCTTTCTGCTTTCCACATTATTCCAGGGGGCGTAAATATTTGCTTTCAACGTATTTCTTTTTTAAATGCAAATGTTATCAGAGCAGATGGAGGGGATTCGTGTCAGTTGAGAAGGACTTTGGCTTCACATTCTCCTGACCCTGGAATAAAGCTGCTCAGTTGAACCTTTTGAATCTTAAGTTAGAAAGGACGGTTTTATAAACGGGGAATAAATAGGCAAAAGGCAGGCTTTTTCAGGTTAAAAATGGGTAGCAGATTTTCTATATGCTGTCATACACACAATCTTGTTATATGTAAGGTTTCCTGGTTCTTTGCAACAAACCCTTTTTGGTAACCTTGGGTCCATTTAAGATTTTTCTCTCTCTCTTTCTCCCCCTTCTGTCTCTGCCTCTCTGTCTCTGTCTCTGTCTCTCTCTCTGTGTGTGTGTGTATGAGAGAGAGACACACAGAGAGAGATTTCTAACTGAAGTGTGGACCCTTGATCTCCACACTCCTTAAAGCAGGGGTCTCCAACCTTTGCAACTTTAAGTCTGAAGGACTTCAGCTCCCAGAGTTCTCCAGCCAGCAAAGCTGGCTGGAGAACTCTGGAAGCTGAAGTCCTTCAGACTTAAAGTTGCAAAGGTTGGAGATCCCTGCCTTAAAGAAACAGCATATGTTGATATCTTCAGATAAAACAATGGCTGGTCTAACACATCCCAAGAAAAAGACATTTTAAGATAAGATAACCTTTATTGTTACCTTTTTTTCCTGTGAATTTCACAGAATTTCATGTTCCTTTTGTGTGTGTGGCATACATCAGAACCTGAAATTTATTTTCTTTATGATGAAGAAAATAAATATATATAAACATACACATATGAATATATGTCCCCCCTCTCTCCTTCCCTCCCTCCATCTCTCTCTCTCTTTCACTCTCTCTCTTTTTCTGTCTCCCTCTCTCCCTCCCTCCTTCTCTCCCCCATCTTTCTCTTTCTCTCACTCTCTCTTTCTCTGTGGCAAGACTCACCTCCCCACAGGAAGGGAGGGAGGAGGGAGGGAGGAAGATAAGAAGGAAGGAAGAGAGGAAGGAAGGAAGGGAGAGAGGGAGATAGGAAGGAAGCAAGCAAGCAAGGAAGCATGGAAGTCTCTACAATAATGCATACAAGGACATATTATTTCTAAGTGGAAAATAATCTAGTTGTTTCTTCTGACCTCATCACATCCCTCTCAATAAATTTTGCTAAAGAGGCTTTGTGGGAATTCTGCCTGAAAAAGTAGTATCTGCCAAAAATGCTTTCAAATTACCTCCTCGTTCATGTTACATGTGGAGCCTGCAGGCAGAGATTATATTACTTTTCAATCTTTCTAAGAATTTAGGGACAAGGTGAGACCTTGAGCAACAGCTGAAATTAATAGCTGAAAGCATAAGCAAACAGGTAGTTTTTGTTATATTCTTCAGCAGGAGCACTTTGTCTGCAAACATCTTACATAAGGAAGATTTGATAGCATGTACAGGTTTTATTCATTGTATTTATTTTGTACAATGACAATAAAGACTATATTGCTACTATTTATACTGAGAAAGCAGGAGAATGGGAAACTTTCCCTATTATAAATTTGGCCACACAAGTCTTTGGGACATCTTAGATAACTAGTTGCAAAGTTGTGTCTGACCCATCACGACGCCATGGACAAAGTTCCTCCAGGCCTTCCTGTCCTCTACCATCTTCTGGAGTCCATTTATGCCGACTGCTTCGGTGACTCCATCCAGCCACCTCCTTCTCTGACGCCCCCTTCTTCTTCTTTTGCCCTCCATCATTCCCAGCATGAGGCTCTTCTCCAGGGAGTCCTTCCTTCTCCTTAGGTGGCCAAAGTATTTGAGTTTCCTCTTCAGGATCTGGCCTTCTAAAGAGCAGTCAGGGTTGATCTCCTCTAGGACTGACCGGTTGGATGGCCTTGCAGTCCAAGGGACTCGCAGGAGTCTTCTCCAGCACCAGAGTTCAAAGGCCTATGGTCACATGACCATTGATCATGTTCCGACTCCCTCCCTTCACAAGACAATTAACTAGACGAACTGCTACTTGGCAGCTTGCTTGAACTAACCTGAACTAAACTGAAAGATTACACGACACAGTTCTCCGACTCTGTAGCTTCTCTGTTGCTTCTTGCAAACCTACTCTTCACAGAGGATTTCTTTTAAAGCCTCTTGGGAAGAGCCAGGCAATTAGGCAGCTGATACCGATCATCTCTGATAGCGTCATTCTAATTGCCTCCTTTCAATCCTTAGCCTGACATCCGGGACAAACTGGGTTTCCTCCTCTAGAGCCGACTCATAGGACTCCTCACTAGAGGAATCCATCAGCAGCTCATCCAGAGCCAGCTGGGCCACAACAGATCATGACCGGACACAGGTAAGAGCCCATTTACGGACTTACATTGTGGCGCTGAGAGTGGCCAAACGTCATCATTGTGCCACTCTCATAGCATCCGCAGAAAACCGCCCTGCCGCCCTGTTTAGGGTGACCCGTTCCCTCCTGCAACAGAGGGTGCGGGAAGCCCCGCTACAGGGTAGAGCAGAGGAATTTGTGACTTTTCTGCAGGACAAAACCGCTCAGATACGGAACGAGCTAGCCCCCATTCGTGGCCCAGTGGGATGCCACGAGGCCGATCTTGTTTGGGAGGAATTTGACTCCGTTGCTTCCGAGGATATGGACAGGTTACGTGGACGACTGCGAGCCACCACATGTTTATTGGACCCGTGTCCCTCCTGGCTTGTACTGGCATCCTGGGAGGTGACACGAGGCTGGCTCCAAGAGGTTGTCAACGCATCCTTGAGTGAGGGTTCCTTGCCTGCTTCCCTAAAAGAGGCTATGGTGAGGCCCCTCCTTAAGAAGCCCTCTTTGGACCCAGCTCTTTTAACCAACTATCGTCCCATCTCCAACCTTCCCTTTCTGGCGAAGGTTGTTGAGAGTGTGGTGGCACAACAGTTTCCCCGTCACCTGGAGGAAGTTGATTATCTAGATCCGCGCCAGTCCGGCTTTCGGCCCGGGCATAGCACCGAGACGGCATTGGTCGCGTTGGTGGATGATCTCTGGAGGGCCAGGGATGGGGGCTGTTCCTCCATCCTGGTCCTATTAGACCTCTCGGCGGCTTTCGATACCATCGACCATGGTATCCTATTGCATCGGCTGGGGGGGTTGGGGGTGGGAGGCACCGTTTTACGGTGGTTCTCCTCCTACCTCTCTGGCCGATCGCAATTTGTGTTGGCAGAAGAGCAGAGGTCGACCCCGAGACCCCTCACATGTGGGGTGCCTCAGGGGTCGGTCCTCTCGCCTCTCTTGTTTAATGCATACATGAAGCCGCTGGGTGAGATCATCCGTGGTTTTGGGGTAGAGTACCATCTCTACGCTGATGACACTCAGCTGTATATATCTACCCCAAACCACCCCAACGATGCCGTAGCGGTGATGTGCCAGTGCCTGGAAGCCGTGCGCATCTGGATGGGAAGTAACGGACTCAGGCTCAACCCGACCAAGACCGAGTGGCTGTGGTTTCCGGCTGCCCGATTCAACCAGCTTTCTCCAACGCTGGCCATAGGGGGCGAACATCTTGCCCCTGTGGATGGGGCGCGCAATTTGGGAGTCCTCCTGGATACCCGGCTGTCTATGGAAGAGCAAGTGACAGCCGTGGCCAGGAGGGCGTTTTACCAGGTTCGCCTGGTTCGCCAATTGCGCCCCCTATTGGATCGGGACGCCCTTCGCACAGTCACTCATGCCCTCGTGACATCCCGACTGGACTACTGTAACTCCCTCTACATGGGGCTCCCCTTGAGGTGCACCCGGAGGCTTCAGTTAGTTCAGAATGCAGCCGCGCGAGCAATTATGGGAACCACTAGGTTTACCCATGTAACACCGCTCTTGCGCGAGCTGCACTGGCTGCCTGCCGTCTTCCGGGTGCGCTTCAAGGTGTTGGTTATCATCTTTAAAGCGCTCCATGGCTCGGGACCTAGCTACCTGCGGGATCGGATCCTGCCTCACACATCCTCACGGCCGATTCGCTCCCACAGAGAGGGACTTCTCCGGGTGCCGTCTACTAGACTTTGTCAGCGGGCGACGCCCAGGGGAAGGGCTCTCTCTGTGGCGGGCCGGGCCCTCTGGAACGACCTTCCCCCCGATATTAGAACGACCACGGACCTCCGCTCCTTCCGCCTGAAACTAAAGACACATCTTTTCCGCCTGGCCGGCCTAGGGTAGTCTCTCTCTCTATGGGTTTTTTAATTGTTTATTTATATTGAGTGGGGATTTTTAGTTAATGGGATTTTAGCACAGGAGTTTGTTTAATCTGTTTTAAATTGTATGTATTTTTGTATATTTATGGTTTTTATTCTCCCTGTGCACCGCCCCGAGTCCCTGTGGGGAGAGGGAGCGGTTAATAAATTCAGCTTTATTATTATTATTATTATTATGTGGCCATGGCGATGCTGCAAGGGTCATTAGCAGACATGGGTTCCTACTGGTTTGGCCTGGTTCGGCAGAGAAGGTCATAACTCGGCCACCCATGCCCCCGAACTGGTTCTGTTTTTTGCTTCTGCGCATGCACAGAAGCCATTTTTTACTACTGCACAGGTCCTGAGCGAACTGGCAGGAAAAGAATTCAGAACCCACCCCAGGTCGTAAGTGTGAAAAATGGTCATCATAAGTCACTTTTTTCAGGGATGTCGTAACTCCAAATGGTCTCTAAATGAACTGTTGTAAGTGGAAGACTTCCTGGCTTCTGGAAGGATTGTATACAATAGTATCCAATGCTGAAAAATAAGGGAACTAAAACTTCTGGAACGAAGGCACGACAATTGCTGAGCAAAGAGACAAATGAAACAACTTGGTTTCTTTTCCTGTAATTGCAACCTGATGACATTTTTTTAAAATAATCATTATCTTACAGGCCTCAAAAACCCAATAATATCAGCCTTTCTTTCCTTTCCAATCAAAGGAACGACTGCTTACAAGTAGAAGCGTATATCATGTTTTAAAGCCACCATAGGCACCCAATTACTCTGCCCTATATCCTGCCTATTACTTCAAATGCATTTCTGAAGGAAACGTTTTTCCAATTTGTGCGAAATGAACTCAATTTATTGGGGCTACATCAGCCCTGTGACAACCGAGAGGCCACGGTTCCAGAGAAGGGGGTGGGGATACACAACGACAACAGTATGAAGAAATGCAGCCGAGCCATTTCTGAAGATGCACACTCGGGTGGTATGTTTATTGTTTTACTTCTTAAAAAGCAAATCCATAAATACAGTCCCAGGATGAAAACCAAAGTGTGCGTTGAAACATCTTGATTTTTTAAAAGAATTAGCTTCTGGTGGAAAGCTAAGTCTTTGAAGAAATGGAGACAAATCGGTAGAGAAAAGGACTCTCCCATTTCTGTCTTCCATATCTTTGTGAAGGTTCACTTTTTGTTGTTTGCTTGTTTGTCAAATAAGTACAAAATAATAAGTATAGGTATGAACTAACTTACCTTCACTACTGGTTTGCAAATGTGAGCATGTGCGTCTCTGCCTATGTGCAAGACCTTCCGTCTGTGCGCAGGACCTTCCACGAAATGTGCAGAGCATCAAAAACAGGACATGATGATGTCCAGGTGGGTGGGCCACCACCAGTTCCAGTTTGCCCAAACCAGATAGAACTGGCTGAATTGCACCACTGGTATGAACATAAACATGAACAAAGGGAGTAAATACAGATCAAAGGAGACAGTAAGACAGGGATGGTCTTATGCACGCCCCCTTTATGGACCTTAAAAATGGGGTGAGGTGCACAGTAGACAGTTTGAGATTGAAGCTGTGAAGGTTTGAAACTGTAATGGAGTTGGGTAGAGCATTCCAGGCGTTGACCACTCTGTTGTTGAAGTTGTATTTTCTGCAATCGAGTTTGGAGTGGTTTACCTTTATATCTGTGGACGATGGGCTCTGGACCTTCGAACCATCTTACAATACAACTCTAGCATCTCCCCTCAACATAGATAATAGAGACAGATGTTCAGCTGATGCTTAAAACAGCATCATCTGTGGCAGTGTTTCTCAAACTTAAGCCATTCTAAGAAATGTGGATTTCTTACTCCCAGAATTCCCCAGCCAACCTGTTGACTGGGGAATTCCGGGAGTTGAAGACCATATATCTGAAAGTTGCCAAGTTTGAGAAACGCTGTTTGCTCTAGGGCACCACATTTCTCCTTTCCCCTAACATTATGGGGTAAACTCATCATTCAATGATTGGAATGCCTGATTCACATTTAACATGACTAAGCAGAAGCTGTAAAAAGAGTTTGTCCCTTGTCTTATCGATGTTTCTTCCTTTTGTACTTAAAAATGATATTTCTTTTTGCAAGCCTTTGACTGTTATTATTTTCATGGTTGGTTTTTATTTGGTACCTTATTTTAGCAGTCCTGATTTTATTGTTGTAAGACATCTTGAGTGTTGGTATAATCAAAATGTAGATATAGAGAAAGGAAGAAAAGAAAGAAACAATGAAATAAATCCATCCTCCCTTCCCCTTCCTTTCTTCCTTCCTTCCTTCCTTCCTTTTTTCTTTATTTCTTCTCTCCCTCTTCTTTCTTTCTTTCTTTCTTTCTTTCTTTCTTTCTTTCTTTCTTTCTTTCTTTCTTTCTTTCTTTCTTTCTTTCTTTCTTTCTTTCTTTCTTCTTTCCCTCCCCCCACCCCCTCTCTTCATCCATCAATCCCTCCACCCATCTACCCACCTTTTAAGGCAAGGTTAATCCTACCTTACCTAATCAATATTGTATCTGCTAATTTTCCTTCAACATTTCATTCCCTATCACCATTGTCTTAAGCAGGGGTCCCAAACTTGGCAACTAAGACTTGTGGACTTCAACTTTTAGAATTCCTCAGCCACACGTGGTCTTTAGGTTTGCTCTTCAGTATCAACAAGAGAAAGTGTTGACCCTCCCAAAAGAGTTGACTTGACAGAGATGAAATCAGTTGGAGAGCAACCTTGGTCTCCCATGGCCAGGACCTAGCACCATGGACAGCAACATTTCCACTGAATCCATTAAAATCCAGCCACTCTCTTAGCACAGTATCTACTCAGTTGAAGGGCCAATGCTTCCTAATGGCCCCCATTGCTTCTCCCAGGCAGCTGGATTTTGAATTCAGTTTGCAGGGATCAGAAGCGCGAAGTCCTCACCTACCAACCACAACCAGGGATTCCAGAACTGCCATCACTAAGGGGCATGGTCATGTGATGTTTTCCATCATGATTGTTTCATTTATCAACAGGAAACCCAATTGGGGTCATAACCTGAGGACTACCTGCACCACATTTTGTGGACCAGCTCCCTGAAGGAAAAATCCAAAACAAAACTTCAGTGCTTATTTTATTTTATTTTCCTCTCCCAACTGCTACACCAGGAAGAATTCTTTGGGGGGAAATATCTGGCACTGGTGGAGAAGTATGATCAATTCACTCCATATATTATTTATGCATGCAAAATACCCTCCAAACAAAATGATGTGCCATTTAATTTAGTCCTTCACATTCACTTGATAAGTGTTGTTACTCATAGTAACCCACTGATAATTCTTGCCTATTTGAAAAAAGATATCGTCTTTGTGCCTTCAAAATAACAGCACTAGAGAGAATCAGAACACCAAGATGCTTTTGGGAGAGAAAGAGAAGGAAGGGGAGAGAACAGAAGTAATGAGATTCCAGAAGTTACTGTACTTCAAAGCTTATTTCAAGCAAATCTGGAAAAGGGACTATGGCAACTCCCTTTGCCTCCAAGACTCATAGAATAGAATAGAATAGAATAGAATAGAGCAGAGCAGAGCAGAGCAGAGCAGAGCAGAGCAGAGCAGAGGAGTTGGAAGGGACCTTGTAAGTCTTCTAGTCCAACCCCCTGCTTAGGCAGGAAACCCTACACCACTTCAGACAAATGGTTATTCAATCTCTTCTTAAAAACTTCCAGTGTTGGAGCATTCATAACTTCTGGAGGCAAGTTATTCCACTGATTAATTGTTCTAACTATCTGGAAATTTCTCCTTAGTTCTAAGTTGCTTCTCTCCTTGCTTAGTTTCCACCCATTACTTCTTGTCCTGCCTTCAGGTGCTTTGGAGATTAGCTTGACTCCCTCTTCTTTGTGGCAGCCCCTGAGATATCAGAAGACTGCTATCATGTCTCCCCTGGTCCTTCTTTTCATTAAACTACACATACCCAATTCCAGCAACCGTTCTCCATATGTTTTAGCCTCCAGTCCCCTAATCATCTTTATTGTTCTTCTCTGCACTCTTTCTAGAGACTCCACATCTTTTTTATATCATGGCGACCAAAACCAGATGCAGTATTCAAAGTGTGGCTTTACCAAGGCATTATGAAGTGGTCTCAACATTTCACGTGATCTTGATTCTACCCCTGTGTTTATGCAGCCTAGAACTGTGTTGGCTTTTTTGGCAGCTGCTACACACTGCTGGCTCATATTTAAATGAATTTGGTGCTGAAACAGACACACAGTGAAAAGAAAGTACTGGGTTTCCTATAACATAAAGAACTGCTGTTCCACTGAATCCAACTGGACAGTTCTAGGTTCTGCAGGATGTATTTTGTCAAGATTTGGAGACTATATTGTGGTGGCTGTACAATCCCATTGAAAGGGTTTCTGAGTCCAGGATTTGCAACCTAAAAGTCACGGCAGGAATCCATATGTAAGCATTTGCAGTGCATGGCTGTTCCACCCCTTCCTATTCTGCTTCGGGTTTTGAATATATACTCTCTCACACACACAGTTGCCATGGAAGTTAGCAGTTTGCTCAAGATTGAGAAGGTAATAACAGACAAGATACATAATCCAAAACAGAAGTTCTGAAAGGAATTTGCCTGAATGTTTTTGCTTTTGACAGCAGCATGCAGAATAGTCAAAGTCCAATCCAAGATGCTGAGAGCCAGGTCAGGTTTGTCAGGCAGTGCAGTGGTCACAAGTACACTTGGTGGAATGCACACAAATTTCAGGCAAGAGCTGGCAATCAGACGGCTGTTTCCAATAAGGGATCGTGGGTCAGGGTGTTTGCTGAATTGTCAAAATCCTCTGACAGATATGCATTTAACTGAAAGCAATCTTAAAAGCATCATCCCATGGCTTGACCTCCAGGAGGATAGAAAAAAACTTAGTTTTCTTCTACGCACCAATAGGTCAGTTAGTTGAATAATGAAACCAGATCCCTTCTTTGTCTTCTATATGTAAGAGTAAATATAAATAATTACTTCAATCTCTCTTTCTTCAGTTATTCATAGTCTGTTTCACAAAACTGTTTTTAAACTTGCTATTTAGAACCAGACACTGGATTTAACATGGAAAAAACATCATTTGTATATTTTCCAAGCACAGTGCCCATTTCTGGGTCATTTTTAATAAATATGATTAAATGTAAGTCCCTGCATCGTTGTTGTTTCACACTTGAGTTCTGTGCCGTTAGTGCAAGTACATTTAGATGTGTATCCTGCTTCCTAAAATAATTTATAGTATTATCAATATGCCGAGAAATGGTTTTTGTTTTTTTAAAGACACAGAGAAAGTAATCCTTTGTAAATTGGGGAGACGTGCAGTTTAGATGTTGCTGGAATCATGGCATTAAATACAAGCTTTGCTCAGATGTAATATGACTGGGGTTATATGAGGACAACCACATAAACTCAGTGTGAGAGAAACAAATTTCTAAAGAAGAAAAAAAGAGTTCTTCTAATGGGGAGAACCAGGAAAAGGATGAGTGAAATTTTCAGCTTTTTCTTGTCTGCAAGCAATTTACCCATGGTACAAAAGCTAACACCTCTGTCATCCATGCTAGTAGAAAATCACAGCTGGTCTTATAACAAGAATAAAGTAATGGTAAAGGCTCCCCTCGCACATATCCGATAGTCGTTCCCGACTCTAAGGGGCGGTGTTCATCTCCGTTTCAAAGCTGAAGAGCCAGCGCTGTCCGAAGATGTCTCCGTGGTCATGTGGCCGGCATGACTAAATACCGAAGGCGCACGGAACACTGTTACCTTCCCACCAAAGGTGGTTCCTATTTTTCTACTTGCATTTTTACATGCTTTTGAACTGCTAGGTGGGCAGAACCTGAGACAAGTAATGGGAGCTCATCCGTTACCCAGCAGTAGGGATTCGAACCGCCAAAATGCCAACCTTTCTGATCGACAAGCTCAGTGTCTTAGCCACTGAGCCACCGCGTCAATAGCACATAGCAAGTTATAAATATATTTTAAAATTTGGCATTAGATAAACAGTTAAAAAATATTTGACAATTATTACATAAGGCTCTTAAGATCCCAGTTTATTGATGTGTTACTAAAGACCTTGTTTTTTATTGGCATAATTAAAAATCTCGCTGTTGCCTCTGTAATTTTCTGCAAATAAAGTATCTCTTCCTGGCTTTTGTACTTTATTATATGCAGATGTTCCTGTTCCCCTTACATGTACTAGACCGGGTTTGAAACGCTTTCTTGAGGCACTAGATAAATATTGCCAAGAAAATCAATTACAAATCAACTAATGATAAAAACTAAGATTTTGATATATTTTTTTGAAAAAAAATTAAGAGTACAGTTGGAAAATTCAAAATCATGTGGTAATACAAATAGAGGATTTTAGTTATATGGGCATTTTATTTAATCATGCTCTAGAATAGAGTAGAGTAGAGTAAGGTAGAGTAGAGTAGAGTAGAGTAGAGTAGAGTAGAGTAGAGTAGAATAGAATAGAATAGAATAGAATCACAGAGTTGGAAGGGACCTTGGAGGTCATCTAGTCCAACCCCCTGCCTAGGCAGGAAGCCCTATGCCATTTCAGACAAATGGCTATCCAACATCTTCTTAAAGACTTGCAGTGTTGGAGCATTCACAACCTCTGGAGGCAAGCTGTTCCACTGATTAATTGTTCTCACTATCAGGAAATTTCTCCTCAGTTCTAAGTTGCTTCTCTCCTTGACTCCCTAGCTTGACTCCCTCTTCTTTGGGGCAGCCCCTGAGATATTGGAAGACTGCTATCCTGTCTCCCCTAGTCCTTCTTTTCATTAAACTAAACATACCCAGCTCCTGCATCCGTTCTTCATATGTTTTAGCCCCCAGTCCCCTCATCCTCTTTGTTGCTCTTCTCTGCACTCTCTCTAGAGTCTCTATCTTGAAAACATCTTTACAAGATAATACTTCTGAAAGCAAAATTCCTATGACGAATTTCCTTGCCTGAACATTTTTCGTGAAAAGGAGGGAGATGTGTTCCAGATGAATATTTGATTATAACGATGGGAGAATCTAAATTGTAGATCTTCTAACACAGGGGTCCCCAACCTTTGCAACTTTAAGTCTGAAGGACTTCAGCTCCCAGAATTCTCCAGCCAGCAAAGCTGTATGTAATACCTGTCTCAACCAGCAAAGCTGGCTGGAGAATTCTGGGAGCTGAAGTCCTTCAGACTTAAAGTTGCAAAGGTTGGGGACCCCTGTTCTAACATCAATGACAATTGCATAGAACTTGAATACCCAATAAGATGCTTCACACTTAGCAAGAGAATCTGGCAAGTTTTTAATTTTCATTAGCCAGCCACAACAGTTTTGCAATAAAGGGATTATTAAAGCTGGACACTATTATACAGAAAGAACAACAACAGCAGCACACCCAGCAAGTACACAAGTAAATGAACTTCAGCAGGATTCAATTATATACAAGAAACTTCTTTATATACAATACCAAATAGCATACAATAGCAGGAACACAGAGCCATATTCATAGAAGAAAGTCATTACAGAGTAGAGAGAGATACAGAGGCCTACACTGTACAGAAGGCTGAGATAAAGTTACAGAGGCCAAACCAACTCTTATATACAGTTCAGCAAGTCTAAGCCATGCCCAGACTCCAAAGCTGTCTCTTATGGCCCCATACCAACACATAGTATATTTCAGTTTCCAAACAGTCCCCATTGGTTGACCTGTTACCATGCCTATTCAAACAGTTCCCATTGGCTGATCTGTTGCCATGTCTATTCCAGTCTATGAACATACTCTGACAAATCTGACAAGGCCATATCTCATGATATGGAACTCCCTGCCAGAAGAAGTGGTGACAGCTGTCAGCCTCGACACCTTTAAGAAAGGACTAGACGAGTTCATGGAAAACCAGAGTATCCATGGCTATCATTATGGATGCCTAAGGACACCCTCTGGATGGAGAGATAGGCAGGATGTCTCTCAATGCCATTTGCAGGGAATCACAAGCAGGTGAAGACATTTTCTTGAGAAGACCCTGAAGCAAATGGGGAGCCACTGTGTGAGACAGAATGCTGGACTGGATGGGCTGTGGCCTGTTCCAGCAAGGCTGTTCTTATGTTCTTATGATTATTATACTAGAACAGGGATGTCAAACTCAAGGCTCAGGAGCCAAATCTGGCCCATGGGGTTGCTTAGATCTGACCTGTGGGGCGGACCTGGAAACAATGAAGGACCAGCCTCTCCCAGTGAAAATGGAGCTTGGGACGGCTGCACAGCTGCAATGGCTTCCTGCAGCTCTCTGAGAGCAAAAATGGAGCTCAGGAGGGAGCGAGATATATATATTCAAGAGCGAGATATAAAGGGGGGAAAACATAGGATAGGGAAGAGAATAAGGAAAGATACTAAACTATATTTGGGTTTGCAGAAATACCATCCCAAGAAAACATAAACTGAGATTTGAAAGCGACCCCTATAACAACAGAAAAAGAAGAAGAGAGAGGAGGAGAGAACAAGAGGAAGAGGAGGGAAGGAAGGAAGAGGTAAGGAGAGGACGGTGGAAGGGAGAGAAAGAGAAAGAGAGAGGGTAGGAAGGGGAAGAGGAAGAGTAGGCATAGGGGAGAGGTAAGGGAAGCAGGACGGGGAAGGAGAGGAGGAAGGAAGGAAGTAGAGAAGGGAATGAGAGAGAAAAGAAAGGGGAAATAAGGTGGTGTTACAACAGGCGGAAGGGATGGTAAATAAAGCAACCCAAATTGTATATTATAACTTATTAAATGGAATAACAAATGTACAAGAACGATGAATATAAAGAAGAATAACAACTAGGTGAATGTATATTTATAATTGTATGTAAGGGAATTTTTTAAAAAAACATTTCAATATGGCCACACTCGCCCCAGGCCCTGAGCTCAAACACAACCCTAATGTGGCCCTCAATGAAATTGAGTTTGACACCCACCCACCCCATACTAGAAGGTAAGGAATTAAATCTTCCTAAGCATAAGATACTTTAGTATGACATGTTCAGGAAGATGATTAGACAACTAGCTGAGATCAAGGTCTCCAGAGTGCCCAGCATCCCCATGAAAGCAGGGGATGTTATTCCATTTCCAATAACCCCCGTGAAGGTCATTGTCAAGGATGGCTATTTCAGTTCTGCGTTTCCTCTCTTGGGCTTTAAAGAGATTACAGAATGTGTTGAAAGGTCATCTTGCCTGAGGCACACGCTGATGCCTCTTTCCAGACTGAGTAAAAAGGATCCCTGAGGGTCAAAGATCCTCTGAAAATCAATTTATTTTCGAAGCCGAGAAGACTCTGTTTGATAGGAGCTCCTATAAATGGGAATCTTGATTCCAGTCACAATAAAGAACTGAGAACACGCCAAGGTCCTTAGAAAATAGGTGTTTAAAATGTTGATTGGACAGCGTCTATAACTCTTGGATTTTTTTCAGGAGGAAATCAGGAAGACTTTTTTGTGGCCCACCAGTGGCCACCAGAGCTGGCAGAGGATTCAGACAGTGAGGAGGTTGGGGAGGAACCTGGGCCAGTCCTGGAGTTTGGGGAAGGCTCTGATGAGGGCTCTGCGTCGGAGGCAGAGATGGGGCCAGGGCCATCTGACAGTTTATTTATTTAAATTTATATCCCGCCCTTCTCCACAGAGGACCCAGGGACCCAGTTATCAGCTGCCTTCAGAGTCAGACATCAGTTAGGGAGATGAACAGCTGGAGCCTGTTCCCAGTGTGCGCATGCACAGAGTTGCCAGTAGAAGAGAACAGCTAATGAACAGGGGTCGACTTGGGAGTAAGGCCACAGGTGGACGATGAATGGCCCCCTCCCAGAGGAAATAAAAGAGGAACGAAAGGGGAGTGGAGTCTGCAGGAGGCCATTAGTTTGCTTAATTGGTTTGTGACTCTCTGAGACTCCTTGCCAATATTTGCAGATATCGGCCTGTCAGCTCTCTGAGCCAAATAAGGTCTGTGACTGTAAATCCTCCCTTAAAAGACTTTGCTGGATGGGAATGAGCAGAATTCGTAGTAAATTAATAAAAGGGGTTTTTGTTGGGACCAGGAGTTTGCTTCATGCTCTTGGGAAGCCTCAAGAACAGAACAGTCATGCCAGAAACACTAATCACCTTATCTCTAAAGATGGGAATGGCACCCACAACCAAGAGGTTTCCACTTCTATATCTTGCAAAACCTATAATTATTTTTGAAGCCATATGTCTTTGGTTGACGACAATCTTCTTGTGTTCCTTTTAAAGCAGTGAGGATTAAAAGGAGACTCCTAGGTATATAAAAGCCTTGGGTTGTTCGGTGGCATTGAAGCATTTATTTTTGTCTGATGGATTATAAATTATAAATCCAGCTGCGTTTACAGCTTGGTTACCCTTTTAGTGCACTTTTCTCTTGTTTGATGTTTAACTTTGCTGTACACTGTCCATAATTATATTGGTTGAGGTACAGAATGCAGAAAATGACACCTCAAACACTCGGCATCTTTGGGCAGCTTATATTTTTAGCTGACTCCAGTTATTAACAGAATAAGAGTGATGGAAGAGGCCTTGGAGGTCTTCTAATCCATCCCCCTGCTTAAGCAGGAGATGGTGAGCAAATGGGAAAGGGGAAGGAAGGCAGAGACTCACTCAGAATGATGCTTCTCATGAGTTCCATTTAAGATGTAGTTGAAATAGGCTTCAGAAAAATAGAATAAGAGTTGGCAGGGACCTTGAAGGTCTTCTAGTCTAACCCCCTGTTTAAGCAAGGAGACCTTGTACCATTCCAGACAAATGACTGTCCAACCTCTTCTTAAAAACCTTCAGTGATGGAGCGTCTGCAGTTTCTGGAGGCAAGCAGCTCTGCTTATTAATTCTTCCCACTGAGAGGAAATTTCTCTTTAAATCTATGTTGGATCTCTCCTTGATAAGCTTCCATCCATTACTTTTTGTCCTTTCCTAAGGTCAGGAGTGGGCTGCTACAGGTTTGCATGGGTTCATTATGGCCAGTTCGGAGAACTTCCAAATCCCAGCCGTGGGTGGCCCCGCCTTGCTGCCGCCACCCTGCCCCTCCCCTCCCAGAAGTCTCCACGTCACTCATTTTGGCATAACCCTAACTGGAGGTGATCCACCCTGACTGCTCTTTAGAAGGCCAGATCCTGAAGAGGGAACTCAAATATTTTGACCACCTAATGAGAAGGAAGGACGCACTGGAGACTCACGCTGGGAACGATGGAGGGCAAGAGAAGAAGGGGATGACAGAGAATGAGGTGGCTGGATGGCGTCACTGAAGCAGTGGGCATGAGCTTAAATGGACCCTGGGGGATGGTATAGGACAGGAAGGCCTGGAGGAACGTGGCCCATGGGATCATGATGGGTCAGACCTGACTTTGCAACTAACAACAATGTGCCTAGCCTAGGTTAGGTTAGGTGAGGTGAGGTAAGTTTCTGTTTTCTTCACTGTTGGAAGTTGCCTCCTCAGCCTATAATCTTCCAGGAAATCAGCTGGAATCTTTGACTTCTCTTTCATCCATCTTTCTGCAAGAGCCTTTATAACTGTGTTTGGAGCTTAAAAGGCTGCCTTTGTGCTTTAATCATTTGACAGAATGGAATGGAATGGAGTAGAGCAGAGCAGAGCAGAGCAGAACAGAACAGAACAGAACAGAACAGAACAAAATAGTATTTTTATTGGCCACGTGTGATTGAACCCACAAGGAATTTGCCTGGTGCATATGCTCTCCGTGTACATAAAGAAAAATAAAACACATTCATCAAGAATCATAATATAAAACCTATAGTCATAGGTTACTAATAATCCAATCATACTAGGAAACAAAATAAAACAATATAAATTGTAAAAATACAAGCAACATGGTTATAGTCATGTGGGAAGTGATAGGGTACCAGGAAGGAAGAGAAGAGAAGAACAACAGTAATACAATCTTAGTAAATTATTTGATAGTTTTGTGGGAATTAGTTGTTGAGCAGAGTGATGGCATTTGGGGAAAAACTGTCCTTGTGTCTAGTTGTTCTGGTGTGCAGTGTCCTATAGCATTGTTTTGAGGACAGGAGTTAAAACAATTTATGTCCAGGATGCGAGGGGTCTGTAGATATTTTCACAGCCCTCTTTTTGACTCATGCAGTGTGCAGGTCCTCAACCGAAGGCAGGTTGGTAGCAATTGTTTTTTCTGCAGTTGAATGTGTTTGCGTTGAGTTTTGTCAACAGGGACTGGTTCTTAGACACATTGGGGAGGAAAAAAAAGAAAACATCTCTGCTTAAATGGCTTTGAAATGTCAAAGAGGGATTATTTCTGTGAACACTGTTAAACAACTTGCTTGGTCTATAAAGCCCTGAAGTTCAGACTTCAATTAAATTTTGCTTTAATGCAATCAGCTCCTGACAGGAAAAGTTTCACATACAACAGAGGGGGAAAAATCACCATGACTACAAACAGAACTTTTCAACATAGGTCATGGTTTCGTCCGACACGGGTGAATTGTTCAAAGGGTCTGAATTATAATTGCTGATTCTTTTCCAAGAGAGAGACCAAGCCGCCGAATGGAAGCCTTGTAAACATTCATCAGCAATAGCCATAACAACAATGGCAGTAGCAGCATTTAAATATATTGGGACATTTCAAAGGCCCATGGACGCTCACAACTTCAATCTTTGGGGGCACCTTTGAATAAAATTTGTCCTCAGATAGAATCTGTGGGATGCCCATTGGCTGGAGAGCGGAAGTTGAAATCATTTCAAGATTTCTTTTAAAGGGATGGCTTAAAGCAAACTGAAAATGAATAAATAGCATGATTATGACTGTTACTTAAAGCAGGTCTATATCATCTAGACTTAGACATAGAATAGCTTTATTCTCACTTGGATTGTACACTAACCGGCACACATTCAAATGAAATTTCGTTGTATCCAGCTCTCAAAGGGTCTCCACCTCCAATAGGCACTACATAAACATGACAAAATAAATAAATACATATGTGCAAATCTATGTATATTCCCACCTAATCAATCTAATTCAGATGTATACATGTACATGGCGAGAGAAACAAAGCTTGAGAGTTTACCAGATGGATGATGTAGGGAAAGAAGCTGTTACAGAATCTGGTATTCCTGCTGGAAATACTTTGAAACCTCCTCCCAGAGGGGAGCAACAAAAACAGACCTTGAAGTGGGTGTGGCGGGGTCTCTAACAATGCTTTGAACTCTAAGCACATAGCGCTTTTAAGCAGTATCCTGAATAATCTTCTCTGCTGTCCTTACCACTCTCTGTAGGGACTTTCTATCTGAGGCACTGGTGCCACCAAACCAAACTGTGATGCAGTTTGTTAAAACGCTCTCAATTGTGCCTCTGTAAAATATGGCCAGGACAGGAGAAAGATGTGCTCTACCATATTATGCAAACTTGGGTAGAGTACATCTTTTAATACATTTGAGAATATTTCTTTTAAAAACATAAACAATGAAGAACCATTGGTATATACAAATGTAATTTTTTTTAATTACAGTATTATATACGAGTATAATACAGAGGCGAGTACACCCCCTCACATTTTGTAAATATTTAAGAATATCTTTGTATGTGACAACACTGAAGAAATGACACTTGGCTACAATGTAAAGTAGTGAGTATACCGCTTGTATAACAAGGTAAAAGTGATGTCCCCTCAAAATAACGCAACACACAGCCATTAATGTCTGAACTGCTGGCAAAATATACTTAAATATTTACAAAATGTGAGGGGGTGCATCACTTCTGTGATAAATTTCAATTTTTTTGTAATCCTACTCTCCTTATGCTGATCTTTGAACATAATTAAGGTTGACTGATATACATATATAAAATTTACTGTGTATATCAGTGGCCATGAGATGTCCTATGTAGGTGGGAAGACATAACTGAAAAGATTCACTGCTTAGTTAATGCAAAATCAATACCCACAGAATTTCCTTCACTGAGAATCTCCTCAGAGAGAAGACATTTTCTCAAGTATCTAGTCTAATGTTTGCAATCTTCAGGAAGAGCTCCTTAATAAGGAGCTAAATTAAATTAAAAGTGCATGATATCATAAAGGGCACAAGCAAACCATAAACTCAATTGCTTTCTTCTCTTGTTAAACATAGGGTAACATGGTGAGCATCATAAGCTGGAGTCATCTCCTTGACGTGTTTGCTTAAGTGGCCATTAACAAACCTCATTAATGAATTCTATTGTTTCGTGTGAAAAGAGATGCTTTCATTTGTCTCTTGCATTTCTTCCTTATCATTGAAATGTCTCAGGGGAACACAGGAATTATTCTATAGGGCTCGGTCAAAGACCTTTCTACTTTACCATTTGGTTCTAGTAACCAAGCAGATCCTCTTGAGAACTTCAAAGAGGCCAAACTACTTTTTCTGTTTGTATTTTTCTGTTTCTATTTATCTTCTGGAATGTGTGTTTTCTCTCTATCCTCTTTTCTTTTTGTAAGATGGTTGCAGTGGTGGGTTTCAAAATTTTTTAGAACCTCTTCTGTAGGTGTGGCCTGCTTTGTGGGAGTGGCTTGCCAGCCATGTGACTGGGTGGGAGTGGCGTAGCAGTCATGTTACTGAGTGGTAGTGGCTTGGCAGTCATGTGACTGAGTGGGCATGGTCAACTTGTGAAATGTGGTGAAACTCACTTAACAACGCTCTTGCTTAGCAACCAAAATGTTGGTTCAGAAACTCTGGCATTTGAAGCACGCAGGTCTTAAGCTGTGAAGTTACCAGACCCTTGCACTCCTAACCCTTTAGATAAAAAGGGTGGAGGGAGCTGGAACCGGTTCTAAACGGCATTGTAGATTTGTGGAACCTCTTCTATAGAAGGAGGTTAGAACTGACAGGAACCCACCCCTGGATGGTTGGTGTAACTTCTTGATCACATGCCGGCTGGCTTTCCATGCTCTTTCACCAGTTCTACGCTTTCCTGTTTGAAAGTTTAAAGAAAAATCAGAATTTGGTTGTCGGAGGAGAAGTAAACTAATTGTACCAATGCTACATAAAAACAGTGGAAGAGCTGCATCAAGGAGGCGCTCAATTTACTGTCTTTGGTTAATGAGCTGATCTGTGAAGTTGTAATGGGGACCTCCGACCCATTCTGTGCATCTCTTTCATAGCCATCTTTTCTAGAGGAAAACTCATGGGAACAAAAGGTTACAGAAAGAGAGGCACAAATGTCATGATTTGGGGATGATGAGCTTCTTTTATCTGATAGGCTCAGCAGGTCCCCCAGTTCAAGGTTGGTGCCCCGATGACAAGCCGAGAGTCTAATTATTGAAGCAATTAGACCAAATAAGAAGTCACTTAAAAGGAGAGGTCAAAAACAAGGTCCAGAGCAAAGCCAATTCGCAGCATTTTCTGCCTAAGTGTAAAACGGTCCCCATCTAAATGAAAAAATATACGTGCAATAAGAGCACTGATAGTGGTTGATTATGAGCATTGAATTCATGTGTTCTGGTGTTCAATAATTCAGGACAGGACAGAACAGGACAGGACAGGACAGGACAACAGAATTGGAAGATACCTTGGAGGTCTTCTAGTTCAACCCCCTGCACAGGAGCAGGAGACCCCATACCCTTCAGACAAGTGACTGACCAGTCTCTTCTTAAAAGCCTCCAGTGATGGAGCACCCACAAGTGTTCCACTGGTTAATAGTTCATCGTTAGGAAATTTCTCCTTAGTTCTAGGTTCCTTCTCTCCTTGATTAGCTTCCATCCCTTATTTCTTGTCTTGCTTTCTTGTGCTTTGGGAAATAGGTTGCTCCCCCACTTCTTTGTGGCAGCCCCTCAATTATTGGAACCCTGCTCTCATATCATCCCCAGCCCTTCTTTCTACTAGACTAGACAAACCCAGTTCCTGCAACCGTTCTTCATTGTATTTTAGCCTCCAGCCACCCCTAATCATCTTTGTTGCTCTTCACATCTTCATCTTCTTAAAAAAACCAATTAATAATAATAATAATAATAATATTTAATAATATTTAATTTTGTATACCGCGTCCTCTCCCCAAGGGGACTCGAAGCGGTGCACAGGGAAATTAAAACATATAAAATATATACAAACAATAAATACAATAGATAAAAGCAGATTAAATTGATCGTCCCTGCGCTAAAAAACCCCATTAAAACTAAATTCCCTAAACACCCCAGAGGTAGAGACTAACCAAGGCCGGCCAAGCAGAAAAAGTGTGTTTTCAGTTTTTGACGGAAGGAGCGGAGGTCCATAGTTGTTCTAATGTCGGGGGGGAGGTCGTTCCAGAGGGCTGGGCCCGCCACAGAGAAGGCCCTTCCCCTGGGCGTCGCCCGCTGACACAGTCTAGTGGACGGCACCAGGAGAAGCCCCTCTCTGTGGGAGCGGATCGGCCGTGAGGATGTATGGGGCAGGATCCGATCCCACAGATAGCTAGGTCCCGAGCCATGGAGTTAAATCCTTAGGATATATTGAAAGCATCTTATGTAGCACAACGAAGTATCTGGAATGCAATACTCTGGGTGGCTATAACGTGGCAGCCCAGATGCCAATATAGAGATATTTCATTTGGTTGTGTTTTTTTCCAAAACGTTCATCTTACACTAAGCCAGAGATGTGTGCCAATGCCTGATGACTTTCTTTGCTGAGATATCAACAAGGGGAGGATATTTCCCAGCATAGGCAATTGAGTTATGGAAGCTTAGACTCCCTGGATTATTTAGGATCCGGGCATCTTAAAATCAAGAGATAGTCCTAGCCATTGTGATTCTGTGGCTGAAATGCACACCGGAGATCCAGAGGCATTCTGTCTGATTAGCCGCTTGGCCCTGCAGCACTGACTTTTGGCATTCCAAATAATTTTTGGACTGAAATCCAATTTGGATAAAGATCACCGCTGCTCAGGAAGGCCCGAAGGTAAAATCAATTTTCGGTTTGATTAGCCTGAGATGGATAAGCATTCAAGAGTGGGGTGATGGATTGCCAGGCTGCAAAGTTGCCAAAGTCCATGAATCATGCATGGGCAACCACTGGAACAAATATAGATCTATAGACAAAGAGAAGAATGCATCCATGATTTGCTTTCGGGCAGGGTTCGTGAGCAGCTCGAAGATCAATATCAGCGCCTGAAATAAGAATCTGGAATGAACCGATAACTATTCTTGAGAGGATAAGATAGGGATGAGTCTCCCTTGATGCTTTTATCGTGCATAAATAGCTCATTATACATCTGTGAGCTAGTAATTACAATAATTGTCCATGTGTCAGAATGGATAAACTGGAGGTGCGAATAATTTGAAGAGCTGTATTAAAAACGTTATTGGCTTAGTAATATGCTTTCCCCTCTTCTCTTGATTCATTGTCCAATTCACAACCAAATTAAGCAAGCTCCCAGGTTCCTGGTCACATTTTGCGCATTCCAGCTTATAGAAAGTAACCATTTGCTGTCCTCAACGTATCCCAAACACAATTCTAAGTTGCATTCGGGAATCTGCCACTTTGTCCTCAGTGCAACATTCCATCACCCGGCACCCTTATGAAGTACAGTAATCCCTCGTTTTCCGTGGCTTCAAGTTTCGCGGCTTCAGTGCTTCGCGGATTTTTTAAAAATACAGGAAAAAAAATGCATCGGTAGGAGGCAAGCGCCCCCTAGTGCTTGCTTTAAACAATGTCCTCAACTCAAGTTTCCTAGCGAATCCTACTTCGCGGTTTTCCGGTTTTCGCGGAAAGTTCCGGTCCCCATTAACCGCGGAAAACGAGGGATTACTGTATATGTGGATCTTTTCCTTAATTATATAAATAAGTGATAGGGATGCAGTGGCTCAGTGGCTAAGACACTGAGCTTGTCGATCAGAAGGGGGTCAGCAGTTCAGCGGTTTGAATCCCTAGTGCCGCATAACGGAGCGAGCTCCCGTTACTTGTTCCAACTTCTGCCAGCCTAGCAGTTCGAAAGCACATACAAATGCAAGTAGAAAAATAGGGACCACCTTTGGTGGGAAGGTAACAGCGTTCCATGAGGCTTAGGTGTTTAGTCATGCTGGACAGATGACCATGGAGATGTCTTCGGACAGCGCTGGCTCTTCGGTTTAGAAGTAGACCAAAAGGTCTTGCTTAGCAACAGAGATTTTGGTCCCAATTGTGCTTGTAAGTCAAGGATTACCCATACATAACCCCCTCATAGCAAGATTGCAACATAGAACACACTTCAGTAAAGGGTGAGAGACAATACATAGATTGCAAATATTCCAAGTTATTTCTGCTCATTTGCTTTGATCCAGACCTTGACTGAAACTTCCACAATGTGTTCCTGAAAGTTGAACTCATTAAACTTCCGTTGAATGCTCCAGAAGGCACGTAGCCATAAGAGTGAACAGAAGGTCAAGATGAGAGGTCTTCTTGCCTCATTACTGTCTTCACAAGCCCATACCACAATAATTTCTCACATAAATAAATATAATGATATTTGCATTCAGTTATGCTAAGGCAGAGGGGATCACGTCTGTGTGGATTAAAGTTGGACTGTCTCTGGAAGTGCTTTAAGAAAAAAATTTCTCCAGCAAAACTCCATCCAATGCCACACTGTGATTCCAACTGTAGCTAACAATGTGTTCCCATGAAGTCCACTATCCCAGAATAGAGATAGATATTGTTGTTTCCGTGTGCTGCCAAGCCCTCGCCTTCTAAGTAGGTGATAAGCTGGTAGTATATCAGCACTCCTGTTGATTGATTGATGAGGGGCACATTTCCCAGGTTTCAATCTCCCCTGACTGTTTTTGTACCAGCTCATCCAACAATCAGTTTCAAGAGATTGTTTTTCTGAAGACAGCAAGTTAAATTTCTTTTCCATGCCTCCTTTGATGGTACGGTAAAGGTAAAGGTTCCCTTCCCCTCGCACATATGTGCTAGTCATTCCAGACTCTAGGGGGCGGTGCCCACCTCCTTTTCAAAGCCAAAGAGCCAGCGCTGTCCAAAGATGTCTCCGTGGTCATGTAGCCAGCATGACTAAACACCGAAGGTGCATGCAACGTTGATACCTTCCCACCAAAAATGGTTCCTATTTTTCTACTTGCATTTTTACATGCTTTCAAACTGCTAGGTTGGCAGAAGCTGGCACAAGTAATGGGAGCTCACTCCATTTCGTGGCGCTAGGGATTCGAACTGTTGAACTGCCACCCTCTCTAATGGAGAAGCTTAGCCACTGAGTCACCATGTGCCCTGTGATGGTACTGAAGATTAATAACCCAACCCAACCCAATGAATGATATGTTGCATTTCAAAGAAAATTCCATAAATCAGTGTAGGTCATCCCTCCTCAGTCTCAGTACTTTGAAGTGTCTGGACTTCAACTCCAAGCTTCCTTAGACTGGGCCGGGGAGTTTCAAAGACTAGTTTAGAGAAAGCTGTAATGTACTATCGATCTTTTCTGGTGGCACCTAATATAAGGTGCTGCTCAGACTGAAGGCATAATCTGTCTTGTCTTCCAGAAATAGAGGAGGACTTCTCTATATTCTGTTGCCATGGAAACCTGATTGCTCTGGACCAAATAAATAAATGACTAAGACCAAGTCTCCCTAGATCAAAATGGATCTAAATAATCACCGCTTCCTTTTTTTCAGCTCTCGAAAGATCTCCATGGGAGGCCGGTGGTGATGCAAGCTGTGACATCAAATGGTGGAATTCTCTCAGCATTGAGCCTCAGGAACCGGACGTCAATGCTGATAATAACACATTGTTCGGGTGCATCTTTTAATGCCATGAAAGCAGGGCACCAAATGGCAAAGAAGATCAGCCAGTATTCAGGTCAAAAATGCTAATGACTATTAAGAGCTCGTAAGCAGAAGACTGTGCTTCGGCATGTTATTAGAGCATCTGGAATGACTACCCATTGAGCAAGGAGGAAGCACTAGAAGAAAATTAAAAGGCTCGTAATTAAGGAGTGAAAATTTGATTTATTGATATGACTAACATGTTCAGCAGTAAATAGACTAACAATAATTTAATGTGTGATCCCAGAATTACCACTTATTTTAGGCTGTTAATAGTGCCGGGACTAAAAGGGATACAGTGGCTCAGTGGCTAAGACGCTGAGCTTGTCGATCAGAAAGGTCGGCAGTTCGGCGGTTCGAATCCCTAGTGCCACATAACAGAGTGAGCTCCCGTGACCTGTCCCAGCTTCTGCCAACCTAGCAGTTTGAAAGCACATAAAAAATGCAAGTAGAAAAATAGGAACCAACCTTGGTGGGAAGGTAACAGTGTTCCCTATGCCTTCGGCATTTAGTCATGCGGGCCACATGACCACGGAGACATCTTCGGACAGTGCTGGCTCTTTGGCTTAGAAACGGAGATGAGCACCGCCCCCTAGAGTCGGGAACAACTAGCACGTATGTGCAAGGGGAACCTTACCTTTAATAGTGCTGGATTTAGGCATATCCATGACCTCTCGCATTATGACTTTTACAAGTCTACTTGTACATTCAAAACACACACACTTCTTTTTAAAATCCCTTTAATGGACCAATGGTGAGATTGGCAACAGAAGGGAAACTTTACATTTCTTGGAATTCATTTTATTTTAATGAGATTTTAATCAGTTTTCTCTGCTTTTCTTCTGAATTATTTTCATAATGGCTCAATCGTCTGGGGGTAGAACAGACCATGTGCAGAACTTAAAAAGAAGAAACTGCAGATTGACTGCTCCAAAGTTCTGGGTGACAATCTGTGTGTGCTGTCTACCCTCTGGCTTTCTCTATACCAATAAAATTAATGAATTTAATTTCCCTAATCATCTTGTTCTTCTTAGTCCTAGTGGACAGCCATTTAAATAGGAGCCGGCCGTGTGCAGCAGCTGCCAAAAAAGCCAACACAGTTCTAGGCTGCATCAACAGAGGAATAGAATCAAGATCACGTGAAGTGTTAATACCACTTTATAAGGCCTTGGTAAGGCCATACTTGGAATCCTGCATTCAGTTTTGGTCTCCATGATGTAGAAAAGATGTGGAGACTCTGAGAAAGAGTGCAGAGAAGCGCAACAAAGATGATGAGGGGACTGGAGGCTAAAACATAGGAAGAACGGTTGCTGGAACTGGGTATGTCTAGGGTAATAGAAAGAAGGACTAGGGGAGACAGGATAGCAGCGTTCCAATATCTCAAGGGTTGCTACAAAGAAGAGGGAGTTAAACTATTCTCCAAAGCACCTGAGGGCAGGACAAGAAGCAATGGGTAAATACTAATCAAGGAGAGAAGCACCTTAGAACTAAGGTGAAATTTCTTGACAGAAAAATTAATTAGTGAAACAACTTGGTTCCAGAATTTGTGAATGCTCCAACACTGGAAGTTTTTAAGATGTTGGATAACCAATTGTCTGAAGTAGTGTAGGGTTTCCTGTCTAAGCCAGGAGTTGGGCTAGAAGACCTCCAAGGTCCCTTCCAATGTTGTTATTCTATTCTATTCTATTCTATTCCTCAGTTACCTTCAATCTTTCCTTGGAAGATTGTGAAGTATGCTGTATTTTTCCGAGTGCTCCACCACATGTCCAAAATATTCTTTCATTTTTTTGATGGTTTTGATGATTTGCCTTGGCTTACCCAGACGTCATATCCCCTCCTCATTCCTGAATTTCCCTAATGCCTAAGCTTTGTGATAATATGCTTGGAGTGAGGAATCTCTTGGACATGACTACAGATAATGAGGGTGAAGTTTTGTTCTCCTCACTTGTGGGTTGGTTTCTTGAATGCTTCATTATCAGGGTAGGTAACGTCTTCAGGGGAGTTTAGGGGATGTTGGTATCAGTGTTCTGTTTATAAGGGCTTCATGTCATCAGTAGGTCTTGTGATGGGTCAGGTGTGGGTGTGTCAAGTGAGGGTCTTGTAATGGGTCTCATGATGGGTTAGGTGCAGCTGTGTCTCACCACTGTCTTGGAAGGAAACAGATTCCCATCATCCTGGCATTCTGCAGTGCTTTGTAGATTTATGGGACTTACCAAATAAGAACATAAGAACATAAGAACAACCTTGCTGGAACAGGCCACAGCCCATCCAGTCCAGCATTCTGTCTCACACAGTGGCTCCCCATTTGCTTCAGGGTCTTCCCAAGCAGATGTCTTCACCTGCTTATGATTCCCTGCAAATGGCATTGAGAAATATCCTGCCTATCTCTCCAACCCGGAGGGTGTCCTTAGGCATCCATCATGATAGCCATGGATACCCTTGTTCTCCATGAACTCGTCTAGTCCTTTCTTAAAGGTGTCGAGGATGACAGCTGTCACCACTTTTTCTGGCAGGGAGTTCCATAGACCAGGGATCCTCTGGGTGAAAAAGTACTTCCTCTTATTTGTTTGAGGTCTAGCTTCCAAAAGTTTCATGGAGTGCCCCCTAGTTCTAGTGTCGTGCGATAGGGAAAACAGTTTTTCCTTTTCTACTTTGTCCACACCGTGCATGATTTTATAGACTTCAATCAGGTCACCTTTCAGGCGCCGTCGTTCTAGAGTGAACGCTATGGGCCCATATCTCTAGACCCACTGATCTCAAGTTCCCTAAAACCAACCTTTTGCAAGGCAACACAATTGGGGCATAAGGAAACACAATTTGTTGGACTCTGTTGCCAATGCTGAGTGGAGCATTCCTTGAGTTCCATTGAGACTCATGAAGAAAATAACCTCACCATTTATTTGCAAAGCAACATATCTAGTGGAAGCCAAATCTTACGTCAAAGGGAGCATTTCTGCATCTAGCTTTTGTGATGGACAACAGATGTGAAATAACAGGACTCTAGACTCTCTTTATTATTTATTTTATTTATAGCGCTTCAATCACCTTGGTAACAGAGTAGGTGCTATCAGATATGACTTTTAACATAGTTAATTATATCATTAGCAGTCAGCAGTCCCTAACAACCTGCATAAACCTTCCCCAGCCTAACTCTATCACTGTTGCTATAGAAATGACCCTTGTAATGGGCCTTCTTTTATGGCTCAGATAAATGATCTACTGTAATGGAAGTTAGCAAGCTAGCTGAGTTTGTTTGTGTGTGTGTGTGTGTGTGTGTGTGTCTGTGTCTGTGTCTGTGTCTCTGTGTTCATGTGGGTTTTTTTCTTATAGATGCTAGCTAATATTTGGCTAAAAATAACCCACTCCTATAATTAGAAAATTGGATGATAAAAATTTTAGTAAAAGGAGAATTGGAAACTTTCTGGAACGTGCCTTCAAACTCAAGAATTACCAGTCAATCCTGACCATTATGCAAAAGTATGTATAAATAAATAAATAAGCTCCTGGAATCCATTCCAAGTGGACCAATGTTCAATTATTTTTCCACACAATTTGCCACAATGTGAAAAAAAGAAAGAAAAGACAATCACGATATAAAAAAGATGTGGAGACTCTGGAAAGAGCGCAGAGAAGGGCAACCAGGATGATTAGGGGACTGGAGACTAAAACATACAATGAACGGTTGCAGAAACTGGGCATGGCTAGCCTAGTGAAGAGAAGGACCAGGGGAGACAGGATAGCAGTCTTCCAATATTTGAGGGGCTGCCACAGAGAGGAGCAGATCAAGCTTAAGCACTTCTGAGTTGGAAAGGTCCTATTTTCCAAAGCACCTCAGAGTTGGAAGGGTCCTATTCTCCAAAGCACCTCAGAGTTGGAAGGGTCCTATTCTCCAAAGCACCTCAGAGTTGGAAGGTTCCTATTCTCCAAAGCACCTCGGAGTTAGAAGGGTCCTATTCTCCAAAGCACCTCAGAGTTGGAAGGGTCCTATTCTCCAAAGCACCTCAGAGTTGGAAGGGTCCTATTTTCCAAAGCACCTCGGAGTTAGAAGGGTCCTATTCTCCAAAGCACCTCAGGGTTGGAAGGTTCCTATTCTCCAAAGAACCTCAGAGTTAGAAGGGTCCTATTCTCCAAAGCACCAAAGTATACAGGGTGCAGCGTACAAGGGGGAGGTTCAAAAACTACCCACATGGTGCTTAAAAAACAACTTGCACCTGAACATCAGCAAGACAAAGAAGATGGCATTAGACTTCCAGAAGCAGAGAGAGGAAACTGTCCCACTTTACATCGAGGGGGGTTGTGTGGAGAGAGTCTCCTCCTTTATATTCCCGGGAGTCTACCTCAGCGAAGATCTCACCTGGAAAAACAACACGACCCAGGTGGCCAGGGAGGCCCAACAGAGACTCTACTTCCTCGGGGTCTTGCAAAAAAACCAAAATGGAAGAACAATTGAGAGGAGCAGTAGGAGAGAGGGAAGGGAAGAAGAAAAGAGGAAGGAGAGAAGAAAAGAAGAAGGGACAGAAGGGAGGTCAGGAAGAAAGAAGGAAGGAGTAGGGTTGTTGCAAAATAAGATGGAGATGCAGGGGGGCATGAAAGGGATCCCAGTTGTGTTTATAATATTTTTAACCAGATTGTGATAAATGCTAGAAGTCAACAGCTAAAGATTAACAGTATTTATGAGAATGTATGACTGTATATGGGCGGCTCTCACAAGCTGATTTTTCAGGTCTCTGCCGTGCATGTGGGAGACGTGTGCGAGGGGGGTCAAATATGTATGCACATGGGGGGTGCTCCCCCTGTGGCCCATTTTTGGTCCCAGGAGGCTTCAGGGAGGCATGCTAGGCCCAAAACAGGGCACAGAGGGATCATGTGCGCATGCGCAGGGGGAGCGAGGTATTGTTGCAGGGGGCTCACACATGCACAGGGTGGTGCCACGCATGCATTGCATTATGGGTGAGGTCACACACATGTCCACTGTCATGTGCATGTGCACACTTTTGGCACGCGAGAATAAAAAGGTTAGCCATCACTGTTCTAGTCCAACCTCCCTCCCACCCGCCTAAGCAGAAGACCCCATGCCCATTTCAGATAAATGGCTGTCCAGTCTCTTCTTTAAAAAGCTCCAGTTGCAGAAGGAACATCTACAACTTCTGGAGACAAGTCGTTCCCCTGGTTAATTGTCCCAACTGTCGGGAAATTTCTCCTTCGTTCTAGGTTGCTTCGCTGTTCTTGACTACTACACTGGGTGAACGACAATCTCAGGAAATCTTCTCTTGATGCAGTGGTGGATTTCAAATTTTTTAGAACCTACTCTGTAGGTGTGGCCTATTTTGTGGGCATGGCTTGGCAGTCATGTGACAGGGTGGGAGTGGCCACCTTTTAAAATGTGGTGAAACTCATTTAACAACGCTCTTGCTTAGCAACCAAAATTTTGGACTCAATTGTGATGATAAATTCTTCCTTCCTTCCTTCCTTCCTTCCTTCCTTCCTTCCTTCCTTCCTTCCTTCCTTCCTTCCTCCCTCCCTCCCTCCCTCCCTCCCTTCCTTCCTCCCTTCCCTTCCCTTCCCTTCCCGTTGGGTCACTGGCAGCGGCAGGCCAGATTTACTTCCAGGTACGCCGGTAGAACCCCCTCTCACCGATTCTCTAAATTTCACCAACCGGCTCTCGCGAGTAGGTGCGAGCCTGCAGAAACCCACCACTGTCTTGATGCTGCTTTCCCTCCTACCAAGCACCGAATAGGTTTCCCAGTTTCCTATCAAGGGTTCCGCGAAGCTTGAGGAATAGAAGTCTCTATGAATCGTCAGCCCTATTAATTCATAAAAACTCTTAACGCCCACTCTACCATACTAAACAAATGAGTTAATATTCATTACAACTCAGCATCACCAATGACCATATTTATATTCAGTACTGCGTGCCAATTTGACGAAAAACAGGAGTCTTTCGTTGGGAGCAACATTTTCTCCTTTACAATACATGAGTGAAGCCCAACTGTGAAAAACATGCATTATGAATTAATGATACTATCCACACTCCGTGATGATCGCTTGCTCCCCTAGCTGAGTTCAAATGGGGACAGAATTAATTAACAGTTAACAGTGGAGCTGTAAAGCAAGAACTTATCAAATGGCTTGCAACCAGCTGACTTCTGCTCATCTCATAAATATTGTTGACATGTCAGCTTTTCAAGCATGTCCATGTTGTCTATCCTTAAAATAACAGTTCAAAGATCTTTCTCCTGATTTAAAAAGGGAAAGCACTCTTAAAACACCAGTGTTTTTGGTGGGGAATGTTGTGGCCCACCACAGCTGGCAGCAGAGTCAGATAGTGAGGAGGTTGGGGAGGAACATAGGCCAGTCCTGGGGGCTGAGGAAAGCTCAGACGAGGGCTCTGTGTTGGAGGCAGACAGGGAGCTAGATAGTAGTGAGGCAGCCTGTTCCCAGTGTGCGTGTGCACAGAGCTGCCAGAAGACAAGAACAACTAAGAAAGCAGGGTCAATTTAGGAGTAAAGCCACACCTTGGAGGTGATTGGCCCCTCCCATAGGAAACAAAAGAGGAGTAAACAGGGAGGGGGCTTTTGCAGGAAACAATTCATTCATTCGGTCATTTCAAGAGTGGAAATTGTATTTGCACAACATTGGAAAAGTGTAGAGATTGCTATTGATGAGAAGGTGATAAGGAAAATATTAGAATGGGCAGAAATGAACAGATTAACATTAGCAATTAAGGAGAAAGAGCAAACTGATTATTATATGGTTTGGGAAGTACTTGACAAATGGCTGGAGAATTAAAAAAAAGAGTTTGGATATGAAGAAGGCTAAAAAAACAAGTAGTCACTTAAGAGGAAAACATTAGTGTGTATGATGGGAATAATGATGTTTAATGTTAATATGATATCATTACCAGAAGCTATTAAGAAGAAAAATGGAGAGTTTTATAACGTTTAAATGCTCAATATATTATAATACTAAACTTAGGAAAATGTTAATATGAATGTGAAAGATGTGGCAAATGAGGAACAATATTGCACAGAGATATTTGTACCCAGACACACTGCACAAGGAAAGATGGAATGTTTATTTTTGTAATTGAAAAATTAATAAAGCACTTTATTTAAAAAAAAAAGAGTAGAAAGTTCTGTTTGTGACTGTAAGAGACTGTGTGCCAAGTGTTGCCTTCCCCTGCATTTGGAAGCTAGTTATCTGGCAGCTCTCCAAATGAGATAAGGTTCGTGTTGATAAATATTCCTCTGAAAGACTGTTTGCTAAGCCTTGTGGACTGTGCATGATAGGAATTCACAGCCGTGTAAATAAAAGGGGTTTTGCCTGGACCAAGACTCTGCTTCTTGCTTTTTAAGGAAGCCTGGGCCAGAACAGGGAAGGACAAGAATTCATCATACACAGCTCAGTTGAAAGAGGAAATGAAATTTCAAGGAAAGAGTTGCACGAACTCATTACACAAATCTGTTATTTCCCCAGGTCACAACGACATAATCCGTTATTTACCACTGGCCCATCATTGGAGAAAACTGTTAACTCTCAGTCTGTTTATTGGACAGATATCAATCGCTCTTTTTAATTCGTTTCAAAATGTTATGCTTGGGATATAAAAGCTAAGGTATGTCTTATACTCTGGAGCATCTTATACTCTGAAAAATACAGTACCTTACAACTTTCTGGAATGTTGTCTAGCAACCATTGCTCTTGTGTGCATTCTCTGCTACCTTTAATACACAAAGACCCCTAGTAAGGTTTGAACGAGCGAATGAGTTATTGAAAAAGGAGCATCTTTGGATGCATCTCCAATTTGGGGGGAGGGGTGTATCTCTAGACACACGCAATTCATAAGAGCTTCAGAAACATCAGACAGTAATGGAAAATAACCTCTAGACAATAAAAAGAACGGTAAGTTCCATTCCTGTTTCAGTTTGGTCTTCTAAAAGGAACTGTTAAAAGGCACGGAGAGATTAACAATGTGTTTACACTTCGTTTCTGTCAAGCATAATGTGTAATAGCATCAGCGGAGAAAACAGAAACATTGACAGCTGTGTTAGGTTCTGAAAGTGCCTCTTCCTCTTTATGTAAATAAAGGAGCATATGGTAACATGATGTTTTTGAAATCACGATGATAGTCTAGAAAAGAACAACTTGCCAACTCTGGCAGAGTGGCTTTCTAAAAAAGATTGAAGTTAAGCTCAAAAAAAAATTGTGTTCAACCAACCAGCCAACCAACCAACCAACCTACCAACATTTTTAGTGGATGAATTAGACATACACTATATTGCCAAAAGTATTCGCTCACCTGCCTTTACTCGCATATGAATTTACAGTAAGTAACATCCCATTCCTAATCCATAAGGGTCAATATGACGTCGGTCCACTGCGCACTGTTCTTGAACTAATCTGAAGGCCACATGAAGTTTGGAGGTCTGTAGCGATGGACTCTGCAGAACGTTGGTGACCTCTTCGCACTAGGCGCCTCATCATCCGCTGACCCCGCTCCGTCCATTTACGTGGCCTTCCACTTCGTGGCTGAGTTGCTGTCGTTCCCAAACACTTCCACGTTCTTATAATACAACAGACAGCTAACTGTGGAATGTTTAGGAGTGAGGAAATTTCACAACTGGATGTGTTGCACAGGTGGCATCCTACCACAGTTCCATGCTGAGCTCTTGAGAGCGACCCATTCTTTCACACATGTTTGTAAAAACAGTCTGCATGCCTAGGTACTTGATTTTATACACCTGTGGCCATGGAAGTGATTGGAACACCTGATTGATTATTTGGATGGGTGAGCAAATACTTTTGGCAATATAGTTTATGTTATACTAGCTGGATACTCGTGCTCCGCTATTAGACTATGTGACTGGGCTTCATAAATTGACACTTACAGCTTGAAAATTAATGAGTAGTTACAATCAGTTTCTTCTCTCCCTTTCTCTCTCTCTGGCTGGGCCCCATAGAGGCCTCTCCTATCTTATCTCCTTCTCTCCCTCAATCCAACTCCTTAGCATTTTTCAGGTGGGGAGGGGGAATAGATTTAAGATTTAAGATTTATTGCATTTATATACCGCCCTATCTCCATTTCGGGACTCAGGGCGGTGTACAGCCAACAGTAAAAATGAGTAATATAAAAGTTAAGATCAAATGTTAAGATATAATTAAATAAATTGGCCTGCCAAATTAAAACCCCCTACTAAAATCAATTTAAAAACTACAACAGGCCGGCAGCACGAAATAAATGGGTCTTATTTATTTAGAATGTCTAAACTCCCAGCCTACAGGCCGGATGAGTCATGCACTGGCCATGCCCAAGTGGCAATTGGAACAGAATTCTTTTTAGGTGGGGAGGGAGAGTAGAATATCTAATTCCTTAGCACCAGAGCGTGTTAATAATAATATAAGAAATACTAATGATCTTATGGTTATTTCAAACAATCCTTTCTTAGTGGGCACCTAGAAGCCAAGAGGAACATAGGTGCCAAATTTCAAGTTTGTAGGCTTTACAGTTCTGGAGATTTCATGATGGTGCATGAGTGGTATTTTGGTTTTATATATATAGATTTAATGTGCTTTCTTGAAACTAGCTTTTAAAGTAAAGATAGCTTACTAAAAGCTAGACCCTCCAGAAAAAAAATTGACCACAAGAGAGATCTTGGCATTCTTTAATTTTCTTACCTGGGACAACTTTAAGCACCAACGTTCTTCCATTGACAATTGAACAATCTATCAATTTTCCACTGTGTGTTTCTTCTACACATCCTGTTATAACTTGACTTCTAGTGCTTCTTATTAGAGTTTCTTTGAAATGTACCTAAAAATTGAGTATTCAACTATGCTTGAAAGGTCTAAGCAGTGGTGTAATTCAATTTTTTTTACTACCAGTTCTGTGGGCGTGGCTTGGTGAGTGTGCAGGGGAAGGATGCTGCAAAATCCCCATTCACTCCCTATTCCTGGGGGAAGGATATTGCAAAATCTCCATTTCCACCATACTCTGGGGCCAGCCAGAGGTGGTATTTGCCAGTTCTCTGAACTACTCAAAATTTCCACTACCAGTTCTCCAGAACCTGGTGGATTTCATCCCTGATCTCCCTCCCTTCATACATGATATGGGTCTGCTCTCTTCATTTGCTTAATTATTTTGCTCATCTGCTCTTTGACAGTTCAGAAAATGCTCTAGAAGTCAAATGAACTTTTAAATTAACGTGTCAGATCTGGAAGCCATCTTTTACATTGGGCCTTCAGGCCTGCCACATTTTCTACTGTGGGAAAATGGGAGGGGGGATTATACAGCATATGGGTGATATCTAGTCAAAATAACATTCCTTTCTCGGAAAGCAAGGCCACCTTGCCCTGCAGCTGCCAATGGTGTGACTGGGAGAGATCTCCAGTTTTGGACGGTGCCTGATTGGGCCATGTGATGGACACGTGTGGGTGCTGGGCAGGGTCTTGGACTTTCTTTTGGGTGGGGAAAACCCGGAAACTTTCAGATTCGGGTTTCCCCAGATGTGCCAATAAAAGAGATGACTAATAAAAGAGAACTTTGCAGAAACTCAAGCTTCAGAGTCTTCTTTTGCTGGGTGTGTTACTTGGAACCCTGACATTATTTTGTTTTCTGTGATCAGTATCACACACAAACCCCAGAACTGAAACTGTTCGGTGATATCAAATAAATATTGTGATAACTGAAGCGATTGGTTAGGTGCAAAGGGTGGTACAGTGGTACCTCGGTTCACGAACGCTTCTGTTCACGAACAACTCGGTTCACGAACAGAAAAGTTCATCAAAATATGCTCCAGTTCACGAACTCCGCTTCGGTTCACGAACAGGAGCCGCGGCTATTTTAATGCTATTTCCTGGCTGTCACATGGTTGTGACTTCCTGTAGGAAGATCGTGGAGAGAAGGAGACACAGAAAAAAGTACACTGTGAGTACTTTCAGTGACTTTTTTTGATTTTTGTTATGCTTTTAGCACATACAGTATTTGTTTCATATTTTTTGTGCTTCAAAAACCAAAAAAAAGATCAGAACAGATTAACCGGATTTACATTAAACCCTATGGGAAACTGTGCCTTGGTTCACGACCAATTCGGTTCGCAACCAGAGTCAGTTCACGAATTAAGTTCGTGAACCGAGGTACCACTGTATTATAATATTTGTTACATGGAGTTAATTGGCTAGGAGAGGCTAATGTGGAAGGAAGGAGGGAAGGAAGGAGGGAAGGAAGGAAGGAGGGAAGGGCAGGGAAAGAGGGGAAGGGGAAGGAGAGGAAGCAACAGTTATAAACCAGAAGAAATGAGAAAATATAGACAACAGTCTACATGTAGAAAGAAAGAAGACACTTCAATTAAAAGCAGGTCATTTATTTAACGAACGTTCCCCATATACCCAAAGGCACTAGTCAACATGTAGACTAATGACCTACAAATAGACATGATCAATACAATTATTGTAGCATTGCCAGTTGTTGTTGTTGTTGGGTTTGTTTGGTTTTTTTGCACAACTTGAGATGGCACATCAAGTGAATTACATCCTTACAATACAATTCCATTTCCAGAACACCATCACATCGGTGTCTGATATTAAGACTAAAAAACCATGCTGATGAAACAAGAAATTCTGAGCAGGAGGTACAATTGAATATGCATCCAATGCTTTACAGTATTTCAGTGCATACTTTCTCAGCAGTTCTTGATTTAGTACAGACTCTGGCCAAATTTAAGCAAGGACACATCTACATGACAAGTTCTCAAGCTCTCTCACGCAATAAAAAAAGCACAGTGATAGAATTTTCCAGGCTTCCCAATCAATGTTAAAGCACTCAACTGGAGATTCCAGAAAAGAAGACGCTAATTCTCTCAGCCTACTTTCCCAATTTTTTTAAAAAATATGCTCCAAATTCTTTCTGGAACAGTTTCTAAGCAACTATTTCGAAAACGATTTGCATGTATATTTTTGTAATTTGATCCATTTCCTCCAGCGTGGCCAATTATGGATATGGATAGAATTACACGGCATTAAAAAAAGAGAAACCAGTAACCTTACTCAAGGGTAAGATTTACATCCGTACACAGTAATATTGTTAACAAAGCTATTGTCAGGCACAAAAAAACAGATTCACACATGAAGGTCCAATTAAACTGATTTACTGCTAAAAAAAAAGCCTGTGGATAGGAAACTTTTCAACTCATGGTTAGCACCTACTTGGAAGAGTCAGTGGAATTCAAGGGGGATTGGACTTAGTTTACTTGTGACTATGTAAGGATTCCAGGCTGGTCCCTCTTTTAACGCCACCCCCAGATTCTGTTCCTCTTTCTCCAGCAGCTTTGACAGTTTGATGGTTAAAAATAAAATTCAGGATCCTTCTGAGTCAAAAATGATTTTTTTAAAAAAATGAAATAGTAAAAACCAAAATTGAAATGAAACCTTGACATTAAAAACCCTCCACAGCCAAAAACCCAGAATTAGATTTGAAAACATAGCCAGGGTTGGGGGTATTTTGTGCATGAGTTGTCCTTGAACATACTATGGTCGCAGGTCATCCAGGCCTGGCCAGGATGGAAGAAAAAGGATCCTTCCTTCCTATTGCATTGGAAGAATTCTGTGCGTTGACACGGAAGGACTATTACCTTAATGAGAGCCTGAAGGAAATGCTGATCAGATGGTTCCTAATTTCTATTTCCCTATGGAAAAGTTATCCAATAATCCTTTATAAAAGATTAAAATCCCTGAATCTTTTGCATTGCAAAACCTCTGTGAAATTTGCAAGGAAGCTCTCCATTCCAATCGCTTCCAGACTGCTTTTACAAGAGTGGAAAAGCTTCTTTGTTGACTTCAGGGTCAATCTCTGGTTTCTCCTTGGTGTCTATTAAGTTCTTCTCCATCACACTGAATGTGGAGCCCTTGAGTATACAAGAAGCCACCTTACAATGCAAGAATGGCCCAAGCCCTACCTTGTGGACTGCAGGTGACTTCTCGTGGTCTACTTCTACAGTTCCCATGGTCCCAAGTCCCAGAACTGTAACTTGGTGGTAAGTCACAGAATTAGGAGGGCATAATTTTAAAAATTGATCTCCAATGGGAAATCAAACAATATATATATATTTAAGTTGTACCCTTCAAAAAGTGAAACAGGGAGAACAGAACCAACATTCTGACCTTCCAATCTCTAGTTAACATCACTTCATCACTAGTCCATCCTCTTTGGCCCTTAGCCACAAAATACAGTATTCATTAAGTATGATGGACTCTGCTCACAAAAATGTTCTCTAAATTCCAATGAAAAAGATGCCCAGCATGTCCTTCCAGGTTGTGCTAAATTATAACTCCAACTCCATGCAATAATGTAGGACACTAGGAGATGCTTTTGCCATATCTGGAGGGACAAATGCTGTAAGCCCATGCTGTGCTCTAACCATAAGGTCTTCCAGACTCTCAGGAAGAGGGCTTTCCCAACATATGGTACCTGATCTTCAAAAAATAAAAAATAACAGGAGATGTCAAAAACCCTCCAGATGCAAATCAGGGACTTTTTAGAGATATACAAAAGAGCATTTTTTCCCCTCAATCCCAGCAACTTGGAGATGTATGGACTTCAGTTCCCATAATTCCTCCAACTTCATGCCGGTTGGAGGAATTCTGGAAGTCGAAGTCAACAGGTTGCTAAGGTTGATCAACTCTGCACAAAAGGGTTGCCTTATTTGCATAACAGTTCCTTGAAAGTGCTTGTTGACCTTGAGACCAGAAGATAGGTGGTCCACAATGGCAGGATAATATGTGCGTGCAGCTTTTTTTTACTTTTATATTTAAAAACAGAAAACAAAAACAGCCCATCCTTTTTGTTGGATCACTGGAACACAACAGACATCTCATTCTGATTGCAAACGACTCTACGACTTTTTAAAAACTCATTGTGTGATAAAACATCAACATCTTAAATAGTATAAATGCCACAAAGTACATGAAAATACCATAAAATATCTGTCTCCAATCTTTGACAATTATAACAAAAGATCTTTATAAGGATTTCTATTTTTTTTAATATATTTATCCCTCTATATATTTATATTAAGAAAGCACTTAGACCTTTACACACATGACCTCACAACATTAGGTTACTTGAAGCTGTAAACTTTGTGAAAGTTTTCTGAAAACAGTGAATCAAAACCAGGCAGTCTCAAAAGTATTTTTAGACATATTCCAACACTATTGACTGAATAAGTTTTTACATAAACATTTAACAAAGCGTATAGATATTTGCAACAAAAAAAAAACCCCCAATGAAATCTTGTAGATAAGACTTATACCTGGGGGTAATAACATCAGAATCTGGTTATTACATTTGTTGGGTGGGGTGTCCCTCCTCAGACATCCAAGAGAAAGCTGACACCAAGTCAATTCACCACGCACATAATGTAATATTGTCAGATAGGCGATCACAAAATGGCACCATCAAATTAGGACTTGGAGACACATGTCCAAGCAGAACATGCAAGAGGAAACCGATGCACAACAGCAGGATCGTACAGATAATCTATACTGGTAAATCCAAACTCAAGAATTAACCGAAGTGAGCCTTCCCAAAGAGAGGTGCAAAGGACGTCAGTGGTCCTCACATTTAAAAAGAAGTCAATAGGTACTGTAGGATAGGCATGCACAGTAGCTTCGCAGTATATATATATCTCTCTGGATGGAAACCCCCGCCTCTAACATTACATTATGTGGGTGGTGGAGGATAGGGAGGCCATTCGACATTCTGCAAGTATGAACCAAGACATAGATAAGGTGCATCAGCAGGAATTTAGTGTAGAGAGCCATGGAGGCACTGAAGGCAAAGAGTGAGGGAAGGTAAAACAGAAGCAGACTTACAAGATTCTGTTCATATAGTTAAATCTCTCTGTTAAATTAGTTTCTGATCTTCCCCATAGGACTGACATATAGTGTATACTCGGGGGTGGGGTTCAGATGGTTCAGACCAGTTTGGGCGAAACGTTAACTCCGATGATCAGCTGGGAGCGAACCGACAATCAGTGTGTTCCTCCCAACCAGCCCTGTGCTTTACTTACCGATATCCTCTCAGCTGATTCGCGCAGCAGAGTAGATTGCAGTAACGTGGAAGGTAAGTTTTGTTAAAACGGTGCACACGTGGGGACCGTGCGTCAGGCGCGCCCATCCGTACAAAACACGCAATCTCCCAACTGGTTCTTAAACCGGAAGGATCCCACCACTGTGCATACTTTACAGCAATGAAATACTATTCCCCTTTCTAGGCTTACACATAAGATCCTTTATATCAAATCCAATTGTTTTTTCACCTAGCTTAGGACTATCCTACTAGGAGCAAGTGTCCAAGGTGTCTTGCAGATAACTTTGCTACTTCTACTTCTTCTTATTACCCAGTCGTGTTAACTTCTTTGGGAACGAGCGAGTAAGTGCTGCATGATGAAACTCCATGTTTTGATACATGGGGAGGCTTGCTCAGTGCTTGAGTGTCTAGTTTGCGAGCAGCAACTCAGGGCAACTTCTTAGCAGAAGAGCTCAGGAAAGACTCTGCAATCAATTTAGATAATGCCAAATTGAGCTGAATGGACTAATGATCCAACTCAGCATAAATCTGTTTTCTTTATTCCAATTTTGGGATGTTGTGTGTACGCAATAACTTGGGCATATGGAAAGATTGGTGATGTTCCATCCATCATATGTCCTGGAACACATCTATCATGTACAGTAAGTTATTACTGAATGGTTTTTTTTTCTATAACAGTAGCCACTCAATATAATCCAAGCACACAACTTTAAGATTGTACAACTTTCATCAAGAGAAAGTTGAACATGTACATTTCCCCCGGTGGCTGCATTTCAAAAACGAACAAAAACGAGAATCAACACTGCTGACAGCATTCCTAAAATCTACAGGAGCTTTAAATCAATAAAATCTTAGAGAGATATAAAAATATTCTGCTCAGTTTGATTTCTATATATACATCCCACATAATTTCTCTCTGGAGACGGTCAGCTGCTACCTTTACGTAAGAAATACAAGAATATATCAAGAGATTCAATTTATACCTGAGACACTATTATTTTTTTTTGCATATTGATGTTCTTCAAACTGTTTAACGGTTCAAACCCATGTAATTTCTCAATAAAGTGAACTGAATCACTGTTTCCGTTGGGTTCTAGGGAGCACAACTGAAAACCTGCTGGTATAGTTGGATGAACTAAAAACAATGACAGTATAAAGATACAAAACGAAACCATATTAAACAAATAACTGATAGAAAGCGAGACAATGTGGTTGGCGAACACTGGCAGGTCTTCCGTTGTCGATGATATAGATCTTGATTCTCAGACATAGTAATCTTGAAAGTCATTAAGGATGGTGGTCATTGCGATTTGGGAAATCTGCAAATAGTTTTGGCAACCAAGTTATTTCTAGGGTCTATCCCAGGGGTCAACAACTTTAAACATTCAAAGAGCCACAAAGGTTCTAACCAGAAGTCCCCCATTCAATTCTGGAGCCGACCAGAAGTCCGGTTCCCCCACCATAGCATCTCGTTCTAGCAGGGCGTCCTTTTTCCTCTACGTGTCCTAACCGAAAGTTCTATCAATTGTGGAGCCGACCGGCAACAGGGAGCCACAGCAGAGGGATGAAAGAGCCACATGCAGCTCCAGAGCTGCAGTTTGCCAACCTCTGGTCTATCCTGAGTGAAGCTGTGGCTCTTTTTTTGAAACCACGGCGAATAAAATACCTAAACCAGGGTTCAGCTCAGTGCCATGGAAAACACACTGGGCAAAGCAACTCTTTGAATCTATTTAAATGTACAGAAGAACATGGGGAACACATATTTAAAAACCCAGATTTGGCAACGATAAGCTTCTTTCCCCCTTAAGCGTTCTGAAGTTTTTCCCCCTTCAGAATGATAGAATATCTGATTAGCTCAAACTGTCTGCTGATTTTTCTATTTCTTGGTTAAGTTCTATGAAAATATGGTGGGAGCAGGCACTTTGGCACATGAAAACACTTTTCTGGTCTCATTTGGAAAAACACACGTTTTAAAAATAACAACAAGAAGAATGTGGGGTTTTTTTCCCCCCAATGCCAAACACACAATATTTGGTGTGTCCACCAAATAGTGAATGCAGCTCTTGGGTACAAAAGGAGATGCAAGTGGTCAGTTTTTTCTTAAAGATCTTAATTCACCCACTATCGCTCCAGTTAATACTTGGTGTGAATTTCAGAATTAGGCATTACAAAACCCTGTACTTTTGAAAAGGTATCTCTATTTTTTATCGCTATCGCTTCTGTGTCTTTTATCCAACATTCTATTCCAATCTGTTCCAGAATATCCCTTTGAAAGTGTGTGAGTGTGTGTGTGTGTGTGTGTGTGTGTGTATGTGAGAGAGAGAGAGAGAGTATTGTACATATACAAATACTTTACTACTCCAAATACAAGGAGATGCTTTCTCCTAAATAAAATTTCTGTAGCACATTTAAACTGCCAAGCACTGCATGATGACATATGGGTACTCACATAAATTCAAGTCAGAATCTAAGTTACTATTTAAACATTAGTCTCACAGATGGGAAGTATTTCATGCTATAGAAATATTCTTGAAAGGGGGGAAACATTATTTCATGACCGCTGCTGAAGACAAAGTGGACAAGAAATAAACAGGACTATTCTCTTCAGTGACATTCCGATGCCTTCTAAAACAGGGGTCTCCAACCTTTGCAACTTTAAGTCTGAAGGACTTCAGCTCCCAGAGTTCTCCAGCCAGCAAAGCCGTCTGGGAGCTGAAGTCCTTCAGACTTAAAGTTGCAAAGGTTGGGGACCCCTGTTCTAAAACATCTTGCTCCATCCAACATACCAAAGAAACCACCAACATTAACCAATTTCCTATCCAGTCAAGAACTTGTTTTCTCACCTAAAAAGGTAAAGGTTCCCCTCGCACATATGTGCTAGTCGTTCCTGACTCTAGGGGGCGGTGCTCATCTGTTTCAAAGCTGTAGAGCCAGCACTGTCTGAAGACGTCTCCGTGGTCATGTGGCCGGCATGACTAAATGCCAAAGGCGCACAGAACACTGTTACCTTCCCACCAAAGGTGGCTCCTATTTTTCTGCTTGCATTTTTACATGCTTTCGAACTGCTAGGTTGGCAGAAGCTGGGACAAGTAATGGGAGCTCACTCGGTTACATGGCGCTAGGGATTTGAACCACCGAACTGTCCACCTTCCTGATCGACAAGCTCAGTGTCTTAGCCCCTGAGCCCCTGTGTACCTTTTGTTTTCTCCCTTAGCTTTACAGAATATGAGAGTTGGAAGTTATTTTGGAAGTCTTCTAGTCCAGCCCCTACTCAAGCAGGAGACCCTAAACCATTCCTGACAAAAGGCCATCCAATCTTTTCTTTAAAACAGTGATGGAGCCCCCACAACTTCTGGAGGCAGGTTTTATAGCTTTGGTGTCTGAAGTCTGGGAAATGACTCCAGTGCTGTCTAGTTTAGTGTTGTGGTTCTCCCTTGGCCCTGCCCTTCATTGCCACATGATTCTGAGGTATGCTTGTGTCGAGGTCATACTAAAAACATGAAATGTGCATAGGCTTATGTGCATGTGACCTGGTAGTTCCCATGCATGGGGCTGTTGAAGCAATGGATGCTGCAAGTCACAATTTTGTATGGGTGGTCTTTGAAGGGGAGAAATTGATAACTTAAATCTCAATGACGTGGGTTGTGGGATACCTATTCCTGATCCAGCAGATACTTTAGTTGGGCAATGCCAGGTCTTTATCTAATTCAATTAATATCTTCACTTCCAATTACAATTACCATATTTTTCAGAGTATGAAGCACCCTTTTCCCCTCAAAAAAGAGGCTGAAAATCTGGGTGCATCTTATACTCTGAAAAATACGGTAATATATGGAAGGGCAACTTCTATCTTCTCACAGTTTAGAATGAAAGGGCTGAAATCCCTTCTACAAACCATGGCAGAATTTCTAAAAATGCTCAAAAGCATTCTTTCTACTCTTCAAGTTTTGTTAGAAATCGTGCAGGTCACCTAGTCCCTACGAAACATCTAGAATCTTTCCTAACCTAGGCATCTCCCGATATCTGAAGCATCTCCCAAAATCTTCCCAGATAACATGATCATTGCTGAGAACTCTGGGAGTTGAGGTTCACAAGTCTGGAGGCCACCTTGGGGAAAAGCTATATTTATATCAGATTTCCCCAACCTGGTGCCCAGAGAAATTACATCCAATGCTGGGCTTTAATTCACAAAATTCCCAATCAGCAATGTTTGACATTCTGGGAAATGTAAACCAAACACCATTGGAAAGGTACCAACTTGAAGAAAGCTGCTTCCATAGTGAACTCTCATGACTGTTGCACTTTTCTTCAGGCATGGCATCATCATCATCTCCCATCCCATTGTGACACTTGTAATACCTTATCGCCGGCTACCCTTTTCTAGCCGCGGCCAACTATTTGCAATAAAGAGAGAACACAAATTGGTACATGAAAAAAGAACACAAAGAGATCATCATTTTACGGCACTAGATGAGTATGCAACGTGTAGTTAGTCAAAACACAATCCCCCTGATATACAAGTCAATCTTTCCCAAGCTGCCTGAAGGTTATTTCAAGGTCTGGACCGATGGATGGACCTTTGCAACAACACACATGTACAGGTGGGGTACACACACCAAAAGAGGTCCCGCTAATCAAAAGTGGTGGGAAAATTTGCTTTAACGAGGACTTTATTTCGAAGAGAACTGTTGGGTGGAGCAAGGGCAAAGGAAGAGTTGATTGATGTAAGGCAAGGAGGTTTTTGTGATCGGCTACACCATGCCACTTTGCATGTGTATGTGGAAGGAATAGGGCTGGTAGATAATAGACGGTTGTCCGTGAGCGATATAGTAATTGCTGAAGTTCCTGTCGCTGATATAAGGGGCAGGCTGATAGTAGCAGGTTACGTTGGCTACATTGGGGATGATGTTCTGCTCTCCCAGTACTTTGAGAGCCAGGATTGTAATCATATTTAGCGTTTGCCTTCGTTCGTGGCCCATAAGGCAGACTGTACTCTCGTTCACAACGCCGCGCAAGGTCATCAGGTAGTCGTACTTGCTCTTCTCTTCCCCGATGAAGTGGTTGCGTAGGTAAGACTCAATCTTTCGCTGTTGCTCAGCTACATCTGGAAAGTCGATGAAGAACCGAGAACACATGTAGCGTTCCAATGACTTGATCTCGACTTCATCGGTTGGCTTAAAATCCCGGACCAGGAGATTGCTGTATTTCAAAAGACCTCCTCCACGGATCTCTTCTGGGTTCCTGGTAGCAATCAGCTTGTATTTCAAGTGGTCCATAGCTTCCTCAAAGTCTCCGTACATGCTCTCCGCAATGACAGGCAGCTCTGCATCTTCGGTAAGCTTGCCGTTGGCATCACTGTAGACCTCCAACACAGTGTTGAGGATGATCTGAAAGGAATCTACACTGAACTCAAACTGCCGCCGCAGAGAATTGACGAACTTGAGCTCCACATTTTTGCCACTGTTGTTGGACAGGGAGATGAGGCTCCAGCGATCATGATCGGTGGACACTTTCACCATCTTCTGGACGTACGCCTCCTTCATGGTCTGTGCTGTGATTTTTTCCTTGTTGACGCCTTTTGGTAGAAAATCCAAGAGGCAATTCAAGACCGATTCCTTCACGACCTGGAATTCATGCGCGCTGGGAAGCTCCACCCCAAAAATGATGTCCAGGTCTTTGTAGCTGGTGCCATTTTGCTTCACCAGGATGTGACTCGCCGTGGATCCATTCAGACGAATGTCATGGACAATGATCTGTTTCTTTATCAGTTGCTCTTTGACGACATAAATGATGTCTTTTGGCTTTACCTCTAAAGTTGGAAAATTCCCTCTTCCATGAATGGGGATCACCTCAGTCAGCACTTGATCCAGTATTTTAATCTGTTCCCAGGTGAGATAACTGAATCTGTGATCTAAACCCTCAGTCATCCTGAAATCAGGTGGTCAACTAGGAAAAAAAGCACAAAAAAGAGGAAGAAGTCAGGAACATCTTAAAAGTTAATATATTTGGCAGTGTGGTTACATGATAAAAACTCAGGTTAGAATTGATTGACTGATCAATTGATTGATCTGGAGTTGGGGAAGAAATTATACAAATTCAATAAACATTATAAGTTCAGTAATTCCACTGGCCAAGGAGATACTGACTATGGTCTCCATGCATGCCTTCAAGATTTGCATAGGGGCCATTCTTCTCAACTTCAAAACATTTATGAATGGTTTTAATGCAAATTTATATGTGCATGAGCTTTTTACTGGACCAAGAACCTTGAATGGACACTGTTTTGAACCTGGCTTGAGATAAACTCTGTGTATAAAGTATTGACAAAGATGCCCACCTTAAACACCTGCCCTAGGCCACTAAATGTTATCCCAGAGTGCTTTTTACCCAGAATGTGTGCAGAATTTTGAATGAACTGTTCAAAAACTAAACAATTTCCTAATTTCCTGTCTCCTTATCTTCTTAGGACTATAACTTTGTTGCTTGTATGTTATAATTGATATTATTTATTTAGTACCCTAGTATGATTTATGTTGGTTGCTTATTTAGTATCCATGACTATCAGTAAGTGTTGTATCTAATGCTTTATGTTGAATGTATTTTTATAATGGGGACATGGTGGCTCAGTAGCTAAGACGCTGAGCTTGTCCGTCAGAAAGATAGGCAGTTCAGCAATTTGAATCCCTAGTGCTGTGTAACAGCGTGAGCTCCTGTTACTTGTCCCAGCTTCTGCCAACCTAGCAGTTCGAAAGCATGTAAAAATGCAAGTACAAAAATAGGGACCATCTTTGGTGGGAAGACAACAGTGTTCCATGCACCTTTAGCATTTTGTCATGTCAGCCGCATGACCAGAGAGACGTCTTTGGACAGCGCTGGCTTTTCAGCTGTGAAACAGAGATGAGCCCTGCCCCCTAGAGTTGGGAATGACTAGCACATATGTGTGAGGGGAACCTTTACCTTATTTTTACAGTGACTATGAAAATGATCTATCACTATTGTTGCATGTACACTGAGAGCTTATGCACTGGAGACAAATTCCTTGTGGGTCTAATCGCACTTGGCCAATAAAGAATTGTAATTCTAAGAATTCTAAACATTCCACGAGATAATAATAATAATCTTTATTGTCATTGTAAAAATTACAATGAAATTGGTTAATAATATGGTTCTTAGATTTTTGTTGCAGTTTGAAGTAGAGCAGTTGCCAAAACACACCGTTAATATATAGCATTTCTATTTTATTTCCCCATTTCTATTTTATTTTGGGGGGAAATCACCTGATTCATGCTGCATATCAGTTGAAGAGTTCTTGCATGCTCATTTATCTTAATTTGCTTGCTTCTATTAAATGTGTTGCTGGGGAGGGAATTTCGGATTCTGGTTTTTCCCTGATAGCTTATATTGCTATGATTCTATTCTGAATCATACCATTAGCTCAGTTGGACTAATAAAAACACACAATTCACCCTCTTAGAGGAGCATGAAAACAAGCCAACCACAGGGTGTACTTAACAACCCAATGTTGACATAAGGCACTTTCACACTTACTCTGTGTGCTGCCAGTTTTACCACCCAAAAACTCCATTTGAGTTCGGCTACTGCAATTTGAAACCACAGCTAAAATGCTGGTCAGGTTAGCTAGTGCCCCCCTGCCCACACACAATTAGAGCAGAAACAGAAAATAATCCTAGTCGTGGCTTGTTTCCGTTTTTTCATTTTTGCAAGGTTAGCTTTTCACAGCAAGGGAAGAAATTTTCAGTTAAAAGAGGCAAACCAACCACTGTCAGAGTAACTGCAAAAAAGTTCCCTTTTAGCTGGAAACAGCAGCAGAAAAACCAGAGAGAGAGAGAGAGAGAGAGAGAGAGAGAGAGAGAGAGAGAGAGAGAGAGAGAGAGAGAGAGAGAGAGAGAGAGAGAGAGAGAGAGAGAGAGAGACTTCTCAGAAATTAGATGTTTCTCGATTTCAGAAGGCCCAAATCCAGTCATCTCAATTTCAGAGCAGCTTTGTGAAATTATCCTGGTAATACTTTCTCTGGAGGAGAAAATGAGTTGATGGACTTGAAGTTAATCAAGTAAACCCCCCTGGGATGGGGGTTTAATATACACTACTACAAATATTAGAAAAAGAACCAAAGAAGAAAGAATAGTGAATACATCCGAAAGAAAATAGAAAATAATAAGGAGGAGAGAAGAGGAGGAGGGAGGAGGAGGAGGAGAAAGGAGGGAGGGAGGGAGGGAAAGAAGGAAAGTAAAAATGGCAAAATAAAAATTAAAAATCAGTTTCTGAATATTGCCAACAGCACATTTGGGAGCCATTCTTTTCCTGGACAGTTATTATGGGTTGCTATAAAACTAAATGTTCCAATGTTGTGATTTTAAATCTGAACTCTATGAATGTAATTAAGTGAAAATTACACAGCTGTGTAATTAAAAGTAATTATATCAGTTAAATACACCATCAAACGTGGCAGGCAAGCACTTTTTAATTTAAAAAAAATCAGTTATGATTATAAGTTTCTTCATTTCTGCTCAAGCGATCATCTGACTAGTAACAGTGGGCAGTATTTGCTCATTTATCCAATAGAGAGTTTGTGATCTGCCAATATTGGATATACTTTTAAAAAGGGACTTATTGCCTCTTGAGTTTTTCCACGCTTGCCACCTCTCTGATCAAAAGATCATACCAAGTATGACCTGGTGTCATAGTGTTTCACTACACAAAATAAGGAATTTGACATCCTTTGGGTGAAGTAACAGTTGGGGTTGGGGTTGTGGGACTGGGGAGGACAATGGAAATGAAGGAAGTATTAATGGACTCCTTTATTTATTTAGCATATGACATATCACACATGAACTGGATATCTATCTATCTATCTATCTATCTATCTATCTATCTATCTATCTATCTATCTATCTATCTATCTATCTATCTATCTATCTATCTATCTATCTACCCACCCACCCACCCACCCACCCACCCACCTATCCATCCATCCATCCATCCATCCATCCATCCAGGTTGGTTCAAATGTGGGAAGTTCTGTGTGTGACTTTAAGAGACTCTGTCAAGTTTGGCTTGCCCTAAGTTTAGAAACTAGTTACCTGGCAGCTCTCCAAACGAGATAAGGTGCGTGTGGATAAACATCCCTTTGAAAGACTGTTTGCACAGCCTTGCTGACTATGAATGAAAGAAATCCACAGTCATGTAAAGAAAAGAGATTTTGCAGGGACCAAGACTTTGCTTCTTGCTTTCTAAGGAAGCCTGGGTCAGAACAGTCATGTGAGGTGCGAATCCTATTCAGGATTGCCCATTGATGACATGGTAGTTCAAAGCCAGGCACTTCATTGATATGTCTTCCTATGTCTAGGCATTCAGTGACCCAGTTGGCTTTCCATTGGGTATAGGGCAGATGTTGTGCCAGTGCAGTGGTGAGATTCAAATAATTTAACAACTGGTAACAACCTAATGATTTCTTCCCACAACCAGTTCACCAAACTGCTCAGAAAGTTAACAACCGGTTCTCCCGAAGTGGTGCGAACTGCCTGAATCCCACCACTGCGCCTGTGGGAAATTCCTTTGATTCTCTGTGACTCTTGGATGGATTCCAGAATTTGGCATTTAGCCTTAGAACAAGAAATACTGTATATCTCAATGAATCTAACCTCCTGCCCCACGTGGGACTCCGAAATAAAATAGCCCCATCAAATAGGAGCGTAGACTTGACTTGAATGCATAACATTTCTCTGGAAAATTGAAATGGAAAAATCTTGATTGTACTCATCCACCAGTTCAATTTGCAAAATTGATTGCATCCTGAAATTGAACATGTCACTGCATATCTGCAGCTTTGCCTCCCACCACTGAGGCCGGCATTCTGCCTTGTCCTACAATCTAGGATGATTTTAAAAAGCGAGCTTTTGATTTTCTACTACATTGTGCCTCTTGGGGACTTGAAGGCTACTATCATCTCTACCTTCATTCTACCTACCTCTCTACCTTCTTTTCTCAAGGTTAGCATGCCCAGTTCCTTTGATCTCATGGATTCCTGTCTCATTATCATTCTTTTTGCCCCTCTTTGCCCTTTTTGTTCTCTGATCTTTCTCTGTCTAGTGCAGGTAAGATTTTTGACCGATGCAGAACATAATGGAATTATTATTTCTCAATGGTGAAACTTAAAATTATATTTGCCCTTTTCTGCAGCCATGTCCTATTGGTGATGTGGATTTAATCTGATCAGCAAGTTCACACACGCACCCCTACCGAGCGATATCAGCAAGTTCAGAGAGAGAGAGACAGAGACAGAGAGAGAGAGAGGGAGAGAGAGAAGGAGGGAGGGAGAAAGAAAATGTAAGCAAAAAATGTTATGATGGATACTGGCATTATTTTGAATATTAATTGTTGTGGAACACAGATTTTTTTTGTTACATTTATTTATATGTTTATCTGCATCCTGACTTTATTATTTCTACAAATAATTCAAGGTAGTGAATACACACACAATATTCCATCCTCCTTTCTCACAACAGCAGCCTAATGAAGTGAGTTGGGGTGAGAACAAAGGACTGGCCCAAAGTCACCCAACCAACTTTCATGCCTAAAGTGGGACTAGAACTCACAGTCTCCTGGTGATTAGCCCCAAAACTTTCATGCCTAAGGCAGAACTAGAACCCACAGTTTCCTGGTGATTGGCCCAAAGTCACCCAGTCACTTTTAATGCCTAAGGCAAGATAGAACTCACACTCTCCCGGCTTCTAGTTATTGCCTTAACCACTAGATCAAACTGACTCATGGCTCTGTTTGCAGACTTTTTAAGGGATTTTATAGGTCAAAGATGCTTGTACTTGGCTGAGAAGAACCCAAAGCTCAGAAGTAGACAGCTAATTGGTATACCGAACTTTATATACAGAGACCCAGCTTTGATTCCTGGCATCTCCAAGCATCTGGAAAAACTTCAGCCTGGAACTCCATCGTTCAAAACATCGGATGAATTGTCGTGCACATTAAAATATCTCTTTCCCCAGACATTGACTCATTCATCAATCTATCTTTTACACTCATGCACCTTGTTCAAATTTTGCTTCTAAAATTAAGTTAAGGCTTAGATTGGTTCCTGGCTGACAGAAAACAGAGATGAAGAAAAGGGAAGATGACTTATAGAGAAACCCCTGGAAAGAGATGCAGCTGCCATGGAAACCAGAGATAATGGAGCAAATCCTGAAGCCTTAGATAGGCATAGATGTAATCAAAGGCCGGCCTGCCTTATGAGTCAGAAAACAGAAGAGCATCGGGGTGCATGCCAGAGGATTTTAGGGAGAAAAATTGATCCTCTGCTTGCTAAAATTCAGGATGTATGAAAAGACCACAGTGGCTTTTTAAAATGGTGACAAATATTTCATTTAAAATATGGCAGACCTAACCAAAATTTGACAAAACCCAGCCTTATGGGAGGAATTATGGGACATGGTGGCTCAGTGGCTAAGATGCTGAGCTTGTCGATCAGAGAGGTTGGCAGTTCGGCGATTCGAATCCCTAGCGCCACCTAAAGGAATGAGCTCCTGTTACTTGTCCCAACTTCTGCCAACCTAGCAGTTCAAAAGCATGTAAAAAATGCAAGTAGAAAAATAGGAGCCACCTTTGGTGGGAAGGGAACAGCGTTCCATGTGCCTTCGGCATTTAGTCATGCCGGCCACATGACCATGGAGACGTCTTCGGACAGCATTGGCTCTTTAGCTTTGAAACAGAGATGAGCATCGACCCCTAGAGTTGGGAACGACTAGCACATATGTGCAAGGGAAACCATTTCCTTTACCTTACTGGAGGAATTCTAAACATCCACTCTGGAGACAGAGAAAAACTAACTTAATGGGACTTAGTTGACTTAGAATAATGCCGATGTCTATAATAATATTAATATTATTATTATTATTATTATTATTAATAATAATAATCTTTATTGTCATTGTACTAAAATTACAATGAAATTGGTTATAGCATCATAGCATCCACTTGGAAATATTATGGCTTTGGATGGAATAGCCTGACTACATTCTGCCCAGCTATTTCTTCCAAACAATTACTTACAAGAAAAACACCTTCAAATTTAAATCAGTCTTCAAATAAAATGGATGGAGATTGTATGTAAATTGCAATATTCCCCAAAAAACTCTGGGTAATTTTCAGGAAAAACGGCCAGTATATATGCAATCTGTGGTATATATAGTTTTGTATAAGCAGGCCATATATATTGAGAAGAGCTGTGGTGGTGCAGTGGTTAGAATGCAGAATTGCAGGCTACTTTTGCCAACTGCCAGCAGTTTGAGTCTGACCAGCTCAAAGTTGACTCAACCTTCCATCCTTCCAAGGTGGGTAAAATAAGGACCCAGACTGTTGAAGGCAATATGCTGATTCTCTAAGCTGCTTAGAAAGGGTTGTAAAGCACTATGAAGTGGCAAGAAAACCTCAGTGCTATTGTTATTCTGCTTTAGGAAAAACTCAGTCAGACAATGCAACCCATCAGTTTGGATGTAAAAAACTCTAGATGAAAAAAATTCCAGGTTTTTTTTTTGGGGGGGGGGGAATCTAATTTTCTTGAAAAATCTAATTTGTTTGGGGGGGGGAAACAAATTCATTTGCACATTGGAATGTGAATCAATGAATTATTGCTCTTTGGCCACTAAATAAAAATGCAATCATATCACAATTGGAATATCATATTAAAGGGCTGGAATTTGGCAACCCCCCCAAAATTGTGAAAAAGATCTGATGCTGATATGAAACTTTGGGAACAAAGCTCCCCACATCATCGTATCGCATGAGTAAGAAATGGAAAAATAGAAGGAGCTAAGAGGAAGAGGACATGCAATAAAAATGAGCCACTCTCCTCTAGTAGGGACTCACAAAAGCTGCTCCCATTAAGCTGTCAACAGCCACATTGACAGAATTTATAATACTATCTTATCTCAAAATCAGGCATGGTTTGCTACTGTAATCTTTTCATGCTATTAGCATTCTAGTCATCTCATCAAACACTTAATGAGTAACCCATAACCATATGCTACTTTACTTTTAGTAAAATCTGGAGAAAATGAGAGAAGCTATACAAGGAAAGCTATAGTATGCAAATCTAGACAGCATAGTTTTGGCAAATCTAGACAGCAGACTAAAAAGCAGAGACATCACCCTGCCAACAAAAGTGCATATAGTCAAGGCTATGGTTCTCCCAGTTGCAATGGATGGCTGTGAAAGTTGGACCATAAGGAAGGATGAGCACCAAAGAATGGAGGCCTTTGAACTCGGGTGCTGGAGGAGACTCCTGTGAGTCCCTTGGACTGCAAGGCGATCCAACCGGTCAGTCCTAGAAGAGATCAACCCTGACTGCTCTTTAAAAGGCCAGACCCTGAAGAGGAAACTCAAATACTTTGGCCACCTAAAGAGAAGGAAGGACTCCCTGGAGAAGAGCCTAATGCATGGAAAGATGGAGGGCAAAAGAAGAATGGGACGACAGAGAATGAGGTGGCTGGATGGAGTCACTGCAACAGTAGGCATGAACTTAAATGGATTCCGGTAGAGGACAAGAAGGACTGGAGGAACATTGTCCATGGGGTTGCAATAGGTCAGACATAACTTTGCACTAATGGCTCATAATCTAGGATTGTTTTTCTTGATAGACTATTGAGACTATAAGAGAAGAGTTATGACTGTTGTTCTAAATCATTTTTAAGTAAATCCATTGTTCTGGTGAATTCTTCTTTCCAAATGACAATGATTTTATGAAATGTCAATACAGTATTTATGTTTTTCTCAATCACTTGAGATGATTGTGCTGATGGCTGAGGCATATTGGTATAGAAAGAGGCATACCTACTTATGATAGTTTAATCCATCTTTAGAGCAGGGCAGGGCAGGGCAGAACAGAATAGAATAGAATTCTTTATTGGCCAAATGTGGTTGGACACACAAGGAATTTGTCTCTGGTGCAGAAGCTCTCAGTGTACAAACAACATACAAACAACAAAGTAATATAATTATAAGATAAGATAGGGGAAGGTAATAGAAAAGATGAGAAGGATAATAGCAGTACAGTCCTACTAATAGGTAAATATCCTTAGGCATAAGACAGCATTTGGGCAATTAGATATTAAGCAGAGTGATGGCATGGGGGAGAACTGTCTGTATATCTAGTTGTTTTGGCATGCAATGCTCTATAGCGCCATCCCAAGGGGAGGAGTTGAAACCGTTTATGTCCAGGATGTGAGTTTTCTGTAGATATTTTCTCAGTCCTCTTTCTGGCTCCTGCAGTATACAGGTCCTCAATGGAAGGCAAGCAAATGACTCTCTCCCCCCACCCCCCGAGAGTCCTTTGCTTTTACCCAAGTGAATGACTCTTTCCCACTTTTAATAAGATTAGTTCAATAGAAAAATCTGGTTTCTGAGACACGACGAGAAGGGGGTGAACTGCGTTCAATTGTTCATCTCTGTCTCATAAGTCAGAAATCTATAAAGAATGATGTTGTTAATTGGACCTGATAGGTTGCTGTAGGAATACACTCGTCATTTTTTTTCTAGATGAAAAAATCTCATGTCCCTTGAATGTCTGCACTCTGTCACGCATTGCAAGATAATATCACCCATTATTATTACTACTACAGGTGATCCCCTTTTTCAATATAATTTCTAGGAAGAAGAGAGCATTTTTTTAAAAACTTACGATGGTTGGATTCTTGCCAAGCATGCACTTCTGCAGAATTAATGTGATGATTCACTGGGTTTTTTGGCAAAAATACAAATGGTCATCTTGCCACGGATAAAATCATGAACCTCCCAAGGAAATGCTGTGGAATAAAACAGACAGCAATAGAGAAATTGTTTTTATATCATGCCAGTCTGGTCACGGAATAAATCAAATGTTAGAATGATCAAATCCTGTATCCACAACATCTTCTTTAGACACAAGAACCTAGGACAGTGATTTGTTAGACTTATATAGCAATAACACTTAGATTTATATACCACTTTTCAGTGCTTTACAGCCCTCTCTAAGCAGTTTACAGAGTCAGCATATGCCCCCCAACAATCTGGGTCCTCATTTTACCCACCTCGGGAGGATGGAAGACTGAGTCAATCTTCAGCTTGTCAGGATTAGACTCCAGGCTGTGGGCAGACTTAGCTTGCAGTAGCACTTATATACCACTTTACAGTGCTTTACAGCCCTCTCTAAGTGGTTTAGAGAGACAGCCTATTGTCCCCAACAATCTGGGTCCTCATTTTACCCACCTTGGAAGGATGGAAGACTGAGTCAATCTTCAGCTTGTCAGGATTAGACTCCAGGCTGTGGGCAGACTTAGGTTGCAGTAGCACTTATATACCACTTTACAGTGCTTTACAGCCCTCTCTAAATGGTTTACAGAGTCAGCATATTTTCCCCAACAATCTGGGCCCTCATTTTACCCACCTCGGGAGGATGGAAGACTGAGTCAACCTTCAGCTTGTCAGGATTAGACTCCAGGCTGTGGGCAGAGTTAGCTTGCAGTAGCACTTATATACCACTTTACAGTGCTTTACAGCCCTCTCTAAGTGGTTTAGAGAGACAGCCTATTGCCCCCAACAATCTGGGTCCTCATTTTACCCACCTTGGAAGGATGGAAGGCTGAGTCAACCTTGAACCTGGTGAAATTCGATCTGCCAAACCTCTGATAGCTGGTGTTCAACAGAAGTAGCTTGCAGTACTGCACGCTAACCACTGTGCCACTGTCCATTATTCATTTCCTTCAGCAGCTCAGGGTAATGAACAATACATGGCCTGCTCCACATTTCCCCACAACACCTCATGAGACAAGTTGGGATGAGAGAGAGTGCGATTGGTCCAAAGTCTTTAAGGGTCAAACATCAGCTTTGCTGAAACCAAATATGTTGTGGATCCCAAGACAGAAACAGGTGTAATTAACGCTTAAGGTGGAAGACTAGAACAATTATATTCAAGAGCTTAATTAGGGCATCTTTTGGGAACTTCACACGCTTTATAATGGGTGGGGAAGACTGGTGGGAAAGATCAACCCATGAGCTGGGCTCCTATATCTCCAGTAGAGAGAATTCATGCCCAGTTGGCCAATTGGCATCCCATCCCCTCAAAAAGATGTGCTTCATTGATAAAATGGCTAGACAATAGAAACAGATGTCAGAAAGGAGGCGACATAAAAAGAGGAGATGTTAAAGTGGAGAGTTGTTAAAGAAGATAATGTTAAGTATTATTGTTATGATATTATTATTATCAATATTATTGTGATAGATATTATAGTAAATACGTGGATCATGACCGCTTAAAAACAACTATACCCAGACCACACACTGTTGGATGGTCACTGAATTTTTATGTTATATAAATAAAATAAATAAAACATGAAAAAAATAGATGTTCATCACCTTGGCTTGAAAAGTTATACGAAGAAAACCCAACAACTTTGTTTCCAGTTTCGACTGGAGCTGGCAAGTCATTTGGATGCCGCCTTGCACTTCTTAAAGGAAATCCAAGGAAAATAATGATAGTCATGACTAACTCAAATTTCACTACTTTTCGCAAGCCTACTTACTCCAGACTAAGGCCGGCTTCCATATGATTGTTCAAAACCCAAAATTCTGGATCGTTTGGGCTCATTTTCAATGTTGTAAGGATGCCAATGCACACACTTGCCAGTAGAGGCATGAAAGACGCTTCATCCCAGCTGATTGATCTGTTTAGGAAAACCTTTCCTTACTTGACAAAACCTCCTCATTTAACAGAGTTGAACAACTTTAGAAAGTGCTGGGAGCCAAAAAATAAAAGCAAAATGACAATTTTCATTCATTCATTTTGTCAAGCATGTGTTAGATCAGGGGTTCCCAACCCCCGGTCCCTGGACCGGTGCCGGTCCGTGGCTTGATAGGAACTGGGCCGCAGTGAGCAGCACAACTCTTAGAAAGGGCCGGAGAGGAGGGAGGAGGGGGCAGCCCCCTGGGCAGAGTGCACACCATGGGGCGGGAGAGCACAGGCATGGCCGCTCGAGGTGGGGGCCCGAGAGGGGCGAGTGAGCCGACTTACCCCCCTGTGCGCATGCGCCACCTGTTCCCCCGTTCCCCCTCTCCGGCGGCCGAGCCATGGCCACCGGTCCATGGAATTTTTTTAACATGAAACCGGTCCCTGGTGCCAAAAAGGTTGGGGACCCCTGTGTTAGATAACATATGTAAGCATGATGTTGGATACATGAAATGGATATAAATAAAAAGAAACATTAGGACAGGGACGGTAGGCACATTGGTGCGCTTATGCATGCCCCTTACAGACCTCTTGGGAATGGGGCGAGGTCCACAGTAGACAGTCTGGGGTTAAAGTTTGGGGGGTTTGGGGAAGAGACCACAGAATCAGGTGGTACATTCCAGGCATTGACCACTCTGTTGCTGAAGTCGTATTTTCTGCAATGTTCATAAATGAAGCTATCAGGGCCAAGGCAGGTGGCCAGGAAGGAACAAAGCCTCCAATTCTCCTCCTAAGTTAATGAGGGGAAAAGAGATGGGGAAGGAAGCTGGCTTCAATTACATTCAGAAAATATGAAAGGAAGGAGGCTTTCTTGACCGAAAGCCCCGGTCTGAGGCCATTCATAAAACTGCAATTGTTCATTACATGTAATAGTTGAGTTTGAAAGAACTGGACAAGTTTTTAAAATTGAATTAAGAAGGCGCAGGGTGACATCTGCCAGCTTTCCTTATGTTCCTAACAAGAGGCCAATGATATGTTTTATAACGATAGATACACTGTCTAATTTCCTTTTTTCTGGAAAACAAGCTCTTGCGTTATGAAAAGAAATGGGGACAAGAGAAGGAAAAAAAAACCTCACCGGTCTGATTCACACAATAGAATTAAACCTCAGTAGCTTAAATGAAAGTTATTCAACAAACATCCACCAGAACAAAACCAAAAAAAGGTTTCATCACCTGCTTTCTAAAAAAATGTAGATGTGGTCAATCGAGATATTTATTTCACAATAAAGATGTTTAAGAAGAAGGCAAGAACAAACCATTTCTGAAATCTTGCCAAGAAAACTGCAGGAACCTGTCCAGGCAGCCATCAACACTGACTTAAAGGCACACACAATAATATTGAAGCCAGCCTTAGTCTGGTGACCGTCATCAACAGTCATGAAATTTGAGTTAATGACTACATATTACCATTATTATTTTCCTTGGATTTAAAAAGGGCAAGGGAGCATCCAAATGACTTACCAGCTCCAGTCAAAACTGGAAACAAAGTTCTTGGGTTTTGTAGTATAACTTTTCAACACAACACAGGCACACACAGAGACACACCTTGGAGACCCTAAATTGAGACGAATTTCATTTGGATAGTTCTTGATTTATGTAGAAACGCAGTTTTTACACAGTCCTCTTGTCAACCACAATATACCAACTTCACTTTGTTTTCCTATGTTTACATCTTGCTCAAGATCTAAAACTAAAACATGGGGCCGCCCATGTACAAAAACAAACCCTAGATTGGCGTTTGAGGTTTGCTTTCAAGCCTGCTTGGTACACAGAGATAAAATGAAGGATGTTGGCTTGCACCACAGTGTTGTGGTCTGCTTCTGCTCTAGCATGCTGTGAATGGGAAATAAGGAGGAGGAAAGAGCTTAAGAGAATTTGATGGCTTCTTCCAAAGGGATAGCTCTCGTGCTGATTCATTGCAGCTTTGGGCTACGGACCCCTTGGGGGAAAAAAAAAAGAACATACAAAGATACAAAGAAGAAACCCAGGGAATCAATAGAAACGGGTCGTGTTAGAGAGACAGGCTGCAATAGTTACCCCTGCTTTTGACCTCCTGAAGTTCTAAACTCCGGACTGCAAATGCTTAGACAACTTCAATCAATCAATGACCGGCCAGGAAGAATTGAATGCATCTGATCCAGCTCAAACTGCTTTTAATTGCTTGAGGGACGTGGGGGCGTGGTGGAGAGCAAATCCCTCAGACCAATGATTCATTCAGGAAATTCTCCTGTAACCAGAGTGTCCTTGAGACAGTTGGCAGGGATAATGAGGAGGTGAAATTTGAAAGGAAAAAATCATCTCGCTGTGACAGCAAAGTTAATCATCCAAATTAAAAAAAAAAAAGAGGAGAAGGAGAGGGGAGAAGAGGAGGGGGAGGAGGGCAGATCTACAACTGGACATTCAATGGTTCAATGCCCAGTCGTACTTTCCCTTTGCCTGGTTGCCTCTCCCAGCCCAACCAACTCCTCTTGTGGAGTAGAACTTCTCCATGTGAGCCTCTCCACCAGACACGAAGGGGTCAGCTGAATGAATGAAATCGCAGAAGTTCTCTCCCTAATCTGCGATTTCCCTCACTGCTTTGTCCCCTCCCATCCGGAGGAGGACATGTGGGCAGACAGAGCTGCCTCTCAGAAAGAAAAGAAGAATGAGTGTGGATCACCTATGCATGATCCTAGAGAAGAAAAGAAAAGCAGACCCGTTTATTGACAGCATCCCATAATAGTCAGGTCTTGGGAATGTGACTGAAAAGGGTCTGGAGAGGTTTTGGGAAAACTTGTCTTAGCCCAGAGTTTTTTTCCTGCACTAAGGAAAGTGCATGAATTTTACTAACAGGACATAAATTCTACATTCAGAAGAATTTCTGAAGAAGATGTCTTCAGATATGGGGATTTTTCCTGTTGGGGCAAGCTGAAACAAATCAGAGTGGAATGCAAACCCACCCTATGCCTCACATGGTTTTATGCATTAAAAAAAACCTGAGATCCTCATTAATCCACAGATGACACCGAAGGAATCCAGCCAGGTTCACAATAATGAAATAAAAAACTCAACAGGTTCCTGTAGAATCCTGGAAATTCAGAGAGCTGCATTGCTTCCTTGAGCCCCCCAAGTGGCTCTTAAAGGAAAGGCAGCTGAAGACTTTGAGTACTCTATCGATTGTAGAGCAGTTAAGAGTATCTACTTTTAACTGCTGATGTTCTACAAGTATTCGGGGATTAAAACTTGTAAGCAGAAAAATTGCTGTTGCCTCGACCAGTTGCCGTTCTTATGCAGAGCCTAAGTTGAAGGAACTCATAAAGGCAGGATTCTTAATAGAAAATAGTTGTCCAGATGCCATACAAACAGGAACGCAAAGCCTGCAACATCTACACAAGGCCACAAACACTGCTTAGATCCTCTCATGTCTTTCCCGAGTTTGTGAGTTCCATGGAATTCAGTTCCCATTTGTATCCATCAGCACAACCATTGGTGTAGGATACTAAGAGATGAATACATTCTTAGATCAACTGGTACACAAAGCCAGTTGCAACCTACAGAAAACTCAAGAGTTTCTGTGCCAATAGCACTTAGACTTCTGTACCACTTCATAGTGCTTGACATCCCTCTCTAAGTGGTTTACAGAGTCAGTCTATTTGCCCCCAAACAATCTGGGTCCTCATTTTACCCACTTTGGAAGGATGGAAGGCTGAGTCAACCTATAACTGTAGCAGTTAAAGAGGGTTGTTTTTTTAAAAAATGCCATCCTTTAATGACTTCTACAATTGGGACAACTTGTCTGACCTAAAGCAAAGTAATAACAATAATAATATTAAACACATATTCTTCTATTTGAATGGAAATTCTTATAAGTGTATTTTTACACACAATGTATGGGTATTATAATGAACCTGTAGCACATATAGGAAAGACATATATCTAAATATTTCTATGTAGTGGTGTAAAAGTTCCAACCTCAGCCCCCATTTAGTATAATAACATGCTTTGGTTTTAACTCCTGTTCTTGCCCTTTATCTACCCTCTCCCCAAATCTCACTCATTTTAGTGAATCTCTAGAGTCTAGAACATGAGAAGCATCTATAGACTTTTGTGAGATTACAAAATTCAGAGTTTAGCAAGGCTCAAAGAGTTGGAAGGGAGCTTGTAGGTCATCTAGTTCAAACCCCCACCCAAGCAGGAGACCCTACACCACTTCTGATAGATGGCAGTCCAGTCTCTTCTGGAAAGCTTCCAGGACTTTGATGGATATTGGATTCTACCGATAAATATCGAAGGCAAGGCTCCGGGGAGGTCGAGAAACAATAGTAACAGTATCCATGGATGGAGATCATGCCAGAAAATGTTCCTGAGCTCCATCACACTTTTGTTGGATTGTGACCCAAAGGTCAAGAGGACTTCCAACAACGCCTTGCATGGATTTCAAATCAAGCTGTTTAACCTAACAATTTGCTGGTTCAAAGTCTGGAGGTAATGGGGGGGGGGGGGGGGAGAGAAAACCAAATACTTATCAACCAATAAAGTTGGCTATAGAAAGGGGTATTGAAGATTCAGCTAGGACCTAAGGGAGAGAAACCTTCTTGGCCAAGATCTGGAGAAGACTACATTCAAAACTCTGAGCTTCACGTGAGGAGACCTTATATCTCATCGTGAAGTCTTGAACTATGTTGAACTTCAATCAATCTCCCAGGTCTCCAGAATGCCTTCCCAATGCAGGGACCCCTTTACCCGAGGCTCAAGAGTTTTGAATGCCACCTTACATTTGACCGTGAAGTCTTGAACTATGTTGAACTTCAATCAATCTCCCAGGTCTCCAGAATGCCTTCCCAATGCAGGGGCCCCTTTACCCGAGGCTCAAGAGTTTTGAATGCCACCTTACATTTGACCCGTGAAGTCTTGAACTATGTTGAACTTCAACTGGTCAATCTCCCAGGTCTCCAGAAAGCCTTCCCAATACAAGGAGCCCTTTCCCGAGGCTCAAGAGTTTTGAATGCCACCTTCACCACCAAGCCCGGAGATCACAACACCATCCCCACTAATAACAACAACAAGAGCAGGCATTCTAACAGCCAAAAACCGATGCTACGAAATACTGGAGACCTCGCTGACTTCAAGGTCCTCTCGTCTTCCCCCGAAGAGCGAAGTACTCACCGGGACGGCCTCGTGGAAGCGTCAGCTTAAGGTCCCCCCTCTCCCCGCTGGCGTCCCCCAGCCTGCCGGCGAGGGGGTGGGGAGACGCGCCCCTCACTGCCCTTCTCTTCCCTCCGTTTCCTCCCAGAAATGGATGTCTCAGCCCCGAGCTGGTAAGGACGCCGGGGGTGGGGGGAGAGCAACGATCGCAAGGTACCCCCAGGACCCGCCAGTCCCCCCCAGAGACAAGGGGGGAAATGGGGTGCTGGACGGGAGAGCCCGACAGCCGGGACCGGGAGGGGAGGGCGGGGGAAGAGAAGCGCGGAGTGGCGGCGCCGCGAGGCTGCTGTCCTCCTCCACGGTGGTGCTGAAATGCGCCCCGACCCTCCCGCTGGCTCGCCCGCCTCCCGCGGCTCAGCCCTTGTAGCGTAAAAGAGTGCCCATGGCAACCCCGCGTCACACAGTTTGAGGTGGGGCTGCCGGACAGGGCTTCCACGCCGCCCTGCGCCCCGGCGGAGAGGGGCGCAGGCGTGTGGGGAGATGGGTCAGGACCTCTCCCCACGCCGCCCGCCTGGCAGCCCTTCGCCCGTCGTCAGGGTTCAAAAGCGCCCTTCCCAAAGACGATCGCAGACAACTTTCTGTTTAAGGGGATGGGAAGGTGGGTGGGTGGGAATCTCCTCTTCCCCCTCGTTTGAAGCCAGCTGGCAGGGCGGAGCTCCGGCACGTTGTTTACCAGCCTGGCTTTTTGGGGGGTGGGGGTAGGAGATCCCCCTCCTCCTTTTTAACGAAAGGTAGGCTTGGAGCCCCCGACCGTCAGGCCCGCTTGAGTCCCGGAGCCATCCAAAGCCCACCCCGATTCCATGGCTGTGAACCAGCCGGGTGGTTTTCGATGGGGAAGCCGAACGCTTGGCAGAAACGACGCGTGATGATAAATAGAGGTGACACCCAGAAGCGCCGCGCGGAGAGAGAACCACGCCTTAATAAGTAGGCTGAGCGGAGGATGTCAGTTCCAGAAATTGAAAAATCGCGAGGGGGTAAACATGCCAGAAAGCTCAGCCGATCAATCTTCCCTCTTTCTGCTTTGCATATTCAGGGACTTTTCCCAGTGCTTTATTAGGATGCCAGCAGAGGCTGCGTGCCAAGATTCAATTTTGAGAATGAAGTCGGAGAATGCAGTCCTCAGAAGAGAACCGCTCAATTCACATTCTCTTGTAGTGCTCTGAGATTTAGACCAGGTTCACACATGACGCTAATGTATACTGTATTGAACTATGGCTTAGAGCTGGCATGGCGAACCTATGGCACGCGTGATGGATATGGCACACAGAATCACTTCTCTGGGCATGCCAGCCATCACCTGTTACTCTTCCAAGTTCCTGCACACACTGGCCAGATGGTCTTCATGTTCGTGCGAGAGCGCCAGAAACTGGAAACAGGTGGCCAGTGCGTATGCATGCACCCAAAACTGGAAGCTCAGCTTCCCAGTACATACATGCACACTGGGGAGCCACTCTCCCAGTTTCCAGTGCTCCTGCGTGCATGCACCAGGGAGTTGCTCTCCCAGTTTCTGGCGCTCCCCCGCAAGCAGGGATGCTCCCATTTTGACACTCAGTCTCTACCATTTCTTATCCAAGACACACAGCATAATTATATAAACAAACTCCAAATTAAAGTTTGATAAACAAACTCTGAATGATAGCTTGATAAACAAACTCTGAATAATAGCTAGATAAACAAACTCCAATATAGGAATGCAGATTTTGAATGGAAATTGAAATTTTACATTCCATCTGTCAAACTAAGAACCTCAAGCAAAAAAATAATTACTTAAGAGATAATCAAGTATCAATCCATTCTAGTTTTTAATGTTTATCTAATAATTTTTTTAAAAAAAGAGTTTCAATCCACTTGCTCTTTGCTGTGCAATGAAGCAGTTTGCTTTTTTACTCTTGGACACGGGCTTCATATCCAAAATATTAGTCAGCAATGAATCAACCGCTTGGAACAATGATGAGTAACTGCTCTTACAACAACTCGTTTTGTAAGACAAATGTCATGTCCTTCTTCGGCTTAGGCTGAACAATTCAATCAGTCTTTTACTTTCCTGTTCACATCTCTCCCTGCAACGTTGGGTGAAAGTGAAGTAAACAGAAAGTGCTTGATGAGAACTCAGGTAAGGATAAAGGAACTCAAAATGAGCCCATCAAATTTGGGGTGAGATAACAAAGCCCCTTTAAGCATTTAGAGAACTCATAGGTGCCTTGCCTTATTACATAACTGTAATAACTGTACTTAAAGGTAAAGGTTCCCCTTGCACATATGTGCTAGTCGTTCATGATTCTAGGAGGCGGTACTTATCTCCTTTTCAAAGCCGAAGAGCCAGCACTGTCCGAAGATGTCTTCATGGTCATGTGGCCGGCATGGCTAAACACCAAAGGCACATGGGATGCTGTTACCTTCCCATCAAAGGTGGTTCCTATTTTTCTCCTTGCATTTTTTACAGGCTTTCGAACTGCTAGGTTGGCAGAAGCTGGGACAAGTAATGGGAGCTCGCTCCATTGTGTGGCACATGGGTCTCTAACCTGGGCGGTCAGCTTCGCAGCCGACAAACTCAGGGTCTTTAACCGTTGAGCCATCACAACCTCTCAAATTATGTAAACCATGCATTAAATCCTTTTACCTTTTGCCCTGATTGTACCCATTAAGAAGTAATGGTGGTGAAGTAATTAGAGTGCAGTACTGCAGGCTACTTCAGCTGACTGCTAGCAGCAGTTCAAATCTCACCAGCTCAAGGTTGATTCAGCCTTCCATCCTTCCAAGGTTGGTAAAATGAGGAGTCAGATTGTTTGGGGGCAATATGCTGACTCTGTAAACCACTTAGAGAGGGCTGTAAAAACACTATGAAGCAGTATATAAGTCTAAGTGCTGTTGCTACTTCTGGAGATGAAGAAATTAGCATGCCAATCAAAAGCCAAAAAATTTTTGGTCTAAAAAGAAGCTGAACACTTTTGAATTAAAGCCTGGTCATATATATATAATATGATTTTGGATGTGTGTGTAGTTAGATAGAGATAGAGATCGAGATAAAGACAGAGACAGAGAGAAATAGAAATAGAGAGATAGATAGATAGATAGATAGATAGATAGATAGATAGATAGATAGATAGATAGATAGATAGATAGATAGAGATAATGAATTCCAAAATCTCAGCATTGAGGGAAGGGGAACAGTTTGCTTCAGAAGTTATGTGAGCTTCATCACTGGAAGCTTTCAAGAAGAGACTGCCATCAGTCAGAAATGGTGTAGGGGTCTCCTGCTTGGGTAGGGGGTTGGATTAGATGACCTACAAGGTCCCTTCCAACTCTTGTTAGTCTGTTATTATGGGCATTAAGCCCTTGAAACGATGCTTTGTATTGGCTAACAGAGTGTGCTCTTCTCTACCATTAAGAATTGCCTGGAGCATGTCCAACCTCAAGAATCTTGATGAAGATGGAGCTGCAGACATATAAGGTTACCCAATGCCTCTCGTCGCCAGAAGTGTGGAATGCTGAATCACCTGGCTAGAAATCACCTCTTCTGATAGGGGGCTTGAATTGTTTCCCAGACTGGAAAAAACAAACCAACAAGCCAAGACCAATAAATATCCTTCATTTTCTGGATGAGAACCGTGGAGAATACAACGTGAGTGAGAAGATGTAAAGTCTGGATTTGCAGAGATCATCAGGGTGTTGAATTTGACACACTTCAAAGACTAGTAATAGAATTACAGTTACAGTTACAGTTTATTGGATTTGTGGTGGGCTCCTGTCTCCGAATGAACTCAGGGCGGTGCAGAGGGAATTAAAATACCACGACAACAACAATGAATACAATACAATGATAAAATACGATTAAATTAGATAGCCTGTGCTAAAAAGTTGAACTAAAAATATTAAAATCTCTACCAATCCATTAAAAATATCCTCAAATCTAAAATCTAAGCTAAAATATAGACTAAAATCTAACTCTAAGCAAGGCCAGCTAGGTGGAAAAAGTGCGCTTTTAGTGATCGGTGAAAAAGGCGAAGGTCCGTGATGGTGCAAAGTTTGGGGGGTAGGCCATTCCAGAGGGTCGGACCTGCCACAGAGAAGGCCCTTCCCCTGGGCGTCGCCAGCCGGCATTGACTGGCTGATGGCACCCTGAGGAGGCCCTCCCTGTGGGAGCGGACTGGTCGAAGGGAAGTATGTGGTAGGAGACGGTCCTGCAGATAACTAGGCCCTATGCCATGGAGTGTCTTAAAGATGGTCACCAGCACCTTGAAGCGCACCCAGAAGGCTACCGGCAGTCAGTGCAGCTCGCGCAAGAGAGGTGTTATGTGGGAGTACCGTGAGGCTCCCAAAATCCCCCGCGTGGCCCCCGCGGAATTAGTGTGGTTCTATGTAGGATTGCACAGAACCAACCTCAACTGTGTCCGAAAGTGCTTTCGTGGACCACTCTGAAAAATCTTTGCTCTTCTTCAGCTACTCTCTGTATGCCTTTTGTTGTTAGTTGTGAAGTCATGTCCAACCCATCATGACCCCATGGACAAGGTTCCTCCAGGCCTTCCTGTACTCTACCATCATCAGGGATCCATTTAAGCTGACGCCTACTGCTTTGGTGACTCCATCCAGCCACCTCCTTTTCTGTCGTCCCCTTCTTCTTCTTTTGCCCTCAATCTTTCCCAGCATGAGGCTCTTTTCCAGGGAGTCCTTCCTTCTCATTAGGTGGCCAAAGTCTTTGAGTTTCATCTTCAGGATCTGGCCTTCTAAAGAGCAGTCAGGGTTGATCTCCTCTAGGACTGGGGTGGGTGGGATCAGCTGGGTGGTCATAGCTAGGTGATCATGTGACTGGGTAGGTGTGGCTAGCCGGGCATGTGACTGGGTGGGCATGGCTAGGTGGTCATGTGACTGGCCAATTTAGCAATCCATTAAACAATACACACAAATTAAACTTTGGTATGCTCCTGGGAGTGGAAAGCAGGATAGTGAAGGGATGTGGTTGCCTTGGGTGTGTGTGTGAGGGACTTCTCTCTCTGTGAGTATATGTGTTTGTGTGTCTCTCCCTCCGTCTCTCTCCTGAGGCCCCTGCGTGTCCCATTTTTGGCCTTCTCGGCTTCCAGAAGGTGGGTGGGGCCGGTAGGTAGGTGGGGCAACGTGGAGGGGACAGCCTCATGGTCCTGAGTGGGCTGGATTAATGACTTCAGTGGCCCATATAGGGCCTGCAGGCCGTAGTTTGAGGACTCCAGTTTTAGAGAGACAATGAAGTAAGGTGTATGTTACCAATGAAGTTAGCTTATACAGATAGTCTTCGACTTACAACGGTTCATTAATGGCTGTTCAATGACACAACATCACTGGAAAAAGGTGGCTGACGACCATTTTTCTCCCTTACAACGGTTGCAGCTTCCCTGTGGTGACATGATCAAAATCCGGACACTTGAGAACTATTTATGATGGTGGTAGGGTGTCATACCATCCCTTTTGCAACCTTCTGACAAGCAAACTCAAAGATTCACTTAACAACCATGTTACTACCTTAACCACTGCGGGGATACACTTAACAGCAGTGGCAAGACAGGTCATAAAATGGGGCGAGTTCACTTAACCGCCTCACTTAGCAACAGAAATTTTGGGCCTGACTGTGATCGTAAATCTAGGACTCCCTGTAGGTCAGTATCTCCTAGGTACAGAACAGGGCTGAGTAAACCTCATCCAAGGTTAACTGTGTTGAGTAAACAGTCATAAGCAGCACATTAATGACTAAGATTCCACCCCAGCTTGAGGACAATTCAGGATGATCCCAGTCATGCAAGAGAAAAAGGATTTGAAGGGCTGCTCCTTCGGTGCTGGCTGGAAAGGAAGGTCAACCCTGGTTTTGGAAACCAGCTCCCTGGCTTACCTTTCAGTATGACTCTCAGTTTGGAAGCCATTTTTCCTTTTTGCAGCTTCCTGATTGCCACTGAATTTGGCAGTGAATTTGGTTTGCTTGGAGCGGTAGATTTTAGCCATCACAACATTTTTTCTTCTGGGAAACAAGGACACTTGCCTGCACCTGGATGGGAGTGGTTGAAGATTGTCTCCGGTTGCGTTGGAGTATTGGATTCGACCAGTGGTGAAATTCAATTTTTTTTACTACCGGTTATATGGGTGTGGCTTGCGGGGCATGGCAGGGGAAGGATACTGCAAAATCTCCATTCCCTCCTGATCAGCTGGGACTCAGGAGGCAGAGGATAGATGGGGGCAGGGCCAGCCAGAGGTGATATTTGTCGGTTCTCTGAACTACTCAAAATTTCTGCTATCAGTTCTCCAGAACTTGTTGAATTTCACTCCTGGATTGGACCATGTGATGAACTTGGGTTGAGTGGGGCAAGGGCTGTGAACTTTCAACTGGGTAGGGAAAACCTGGAAACTTTCAGATTCAGGTTTGCCTACATGACATCGCTAATAAATTGTAACTTTAAGGAACTTGGAGTTTTATTTGAGAGTGTTCTTTGGAACCCTGACAATGAAGACAAAACTGGTGACATCAATGGAGAGAGAGAGAGAGACCAGAAAGACACGGAGCACCAAGAAGCTGTCTATCTCTTCCTCTTCCATCCATCCATCCATTCGTCCATCCATCCATTCGTCCATCCATCCATTCGTCCATCCATCCATCCATCCATCCATCCATTCATCCATCCATCCATCCATCCATTTATCTATCTATCTATCATCTATAACTATCTATCAATCTATTATCTATTGTCTATCACAATCAATCTATCAATCAATCAATCAATCTATCTATCTATCTATCTATCTATCTATCTATCTATCTATCTATCTATCTATCTATCTATCTATCTATCTATCTACCTACCTACCTACCTACCTACCTACCTACCTACCTACCTACCTACCTACCTACCTATCTATCCATCTATCCATCTATCATCTATAACTATCAATCAATCTATTATCTATCTATCATCTATCAATCATCTATCTATCTTCTATTGATCTATCAATCAATCAATCTATTATCTATCGTCTATCACAATCAATCAATCTATCATCTATCTGTCATCTATCAATCAATTATCTATCTATCATCTATCTATCAATCTATCTATTATCTACCTATCATTTATCAATATATGTATCATCTATTAATCTATCAATCAATGAATCAATAAATCTATATTATCTATCTATCATCTATATCTATCATCTATCTATCATCTATTGATCTATTTATCATCTATCTATCTATCTATCTTTCTATCTATCGTCTATCACAATCAATCAATCATCTACCTCCTCCTCCTCCATCATCATCATCTCTCTCTCTCTCTCTCTCTCTCTCTCTCTCTCTCTCTCTCTCTCTCTCTCTCTCTCTCTCTCTCTCTCTCTCTCTCTCTGATGGAATGGGAGATCAATAGGACATGACAAGGTTGCAGCTGCCACCTCTAATGACGTCGAAGCACACTTGCCTTTTCTGAGACATGACGTCAAGGAGAGATGACTCATCCATGGATAGAAGGAAAGCAGGAACCTTAGTTGCTTCTATATTTAAACCCTCCAAAGGAAGGAAGTGCACCTCCGACAGGATTGGATGCTTCCTTTCTGAAGCACAAAAGTATATTGTTGGGACAGGGATGCTGGCCGCCCACCTGGTCCTTGATAGAAAGGAAATGGAATAAATGATGGTCACAAGCTCCCTGACAGTTCCATGCTGCATAAATGCTCCCCAGAAATAGCACTGGCATCACAAAACAGCTCAAATTAGATGGAACCTGTAACAGGAATTTTACAAAAATTGGGCCAGAAGGAGGATGGACTTAATGCTGGTTAAGTTCATACACTGTATAGCAGGGGTCCCTCAAACCTTTTAAACAGGGAGCCAATTCACAGTTCCTCAGACTGTTGGGGGCCTGGACTGGGTGGGCGGGCGTGGCTAGGTGGTCAATTTATTAGTCCATTAAACAATACACACAAAATAAACTTTAATTTGTTATGCTCCTGGGGGTGGAAAGCAGGTTAGTGAAGGGATGTGACTACCTCGAAGTGTGTTTGAGGGACTTCTGTTTGTGTGTGGGGGTGGGGGTGTCTCTCTCCCCCTCTCTCTGGAGGCTGGAAAGGCCAAATGCAGGCCCGTTTTTGCCTTCCTCGGTTTTCAGAACCATCCTGCCACCCAAAAACGGGGCCCATTTTTTTGGCCTCCTGAGGTCTCTGTGTGTCCCATTTTTGGCCTCCTCAGCATCCAGAAGGTGGGTGGGGGACAGTGGGTAGGTGGGGTGGGGTGCCTTGTGGTCCCACGAGGGCCGGATTAATGGCTTTGGTGGGCCATGCCCAGCCCATGTGCCTTAATTTGAGGACACCTACTGTAGAGTATCACTGGCAAAGCCTAATGTTATTGTGGGTTAGTGCAAACTCCTCTGTTGGAAAAAAAAATGCAGAGTTGACCTTGGGCATAAGAAGGAACCATCCATGAAACATGGAGAAAGGTTTTTATACAATCCCAGGAAAGAGAGAAACATAATGATGTAAAATAACCCTGCCTTGATTTTACGCTGATGATACTCAGCTGTACATATCCACCCCAGACCACCCCAACAATGTCGTCGAGGTGTTGTCCCGGTGCTTGGAGGCCATACGGGTCTGGATGGGTAGTAACAAACTCAAGCTCAATCCATCCAAGACTGAGTGGCTGTGGCTCCCGGCACCCCGATTCAGCCAGATTACTCCAACTCTGGCCATTGGGGGCAAAACACTGGCCCCCGTGGAGAGGGCACGCAATTTGGGTGTCCTCCTGGATTCCCGGCTGTCCATGGAGGACCATGTAGCGGCTGTGGCCAGGGGGGGCGTTTCATCAGGTACGCCTGATGCGCCAATTGCGCCCCTTACTGGACCTGGCTGCCCTGCGCACAGTCACTCAAGCACTCGTGACATCCCGACTCGACTACTGTAATGCTCTCTACATGGGGCTTCCCTTGAGGTGCACTCGAAAGCTACAGTTAGTCCAGAACGCAGCCACGCGGGTGATTACGGGAGCGCCTAGACACTCCCATATAACACCTATCCTGCGCGAGCTGCACTGGCTTCCTGTGGTCTTTTGGGTGCACTTCAAGGTTTTGATGACCATCTTTAAAGCGCTCCATGGCTCGGGACCTAGTTACATGCGAGACCGTCTCCTGCCCCATACATCCCTTAGACCGATACGCTCACATAGAGAGGGCCTTCTCAGGGTGCCGTCGGCCGGACAGTGCTGACTGGCGACACCCAGGGGAAGAGCCTTCTCTGTGGCGGGCCCTACCCTTTGGAATGACCTTCCCCCTGAACTACGCACCATCTCCGACCTCCGCCTCTTCCGCCAGTGTTTAAAGACACATTTGTTTCATCTAGCCGGCCTAGCCTAACCTCCACAAATGACTATTTTAGACAGTTTTAAATTTTGGGATTTTAATTTGGTTTTAGTGCAGGACGGTATCAAATCAGTTTTTTAAATTTTCTACTTGATTTTGTTATGTATTTTTAAATTTCCTGTGCGCCGCCCTGGGTCCTTTTGGAGAAGGGCGGGGTATAAATTTAATAAAATAAATAAAATAAAAATGGCAAACCATTCTGTGTGTAGATCTACACCTGCACACGCAACCACCGTATAACCCCCAACCTACCTACCTACTGTATTTCTCCCTCTCTCCCTCTACCTACCTACCTACCTACCTACCTACCGTATTTCTCCCTCTCCCTTCCTATCAACCTACCTACCTACTGTATTTCTCCCTCTATCCTTCTACCTACCTACCTACTTCTCCTTCTCTCTATCCACCTACCTACCTACTGTATTTCTCCCTCTCCCTCTCTATACCTCTCCCTACCTACTTACCTACCTACTGTATTTCTTCCTCTCCCTCTCTATCCCTCTACCTACTTACCTACCTACTGTATTTCTTCCTCTCTCTATCCCTCTACCTACCTACCTATCTACCTACCTACCTACTGCATTTCTCCCTCAGAGTATTTTATGTCATAAAGGATCACATAGTATCTGTGGCCCACTGCTCTCTCTGTATCCATCTACCTACCTTTTTAACAATTTTTTACATTTCCGTTGCCTGTACGTGGCACAGATGTGACATCTACACAATCTATCTATCCATATATATTAGGTGCCATATTTCAAAGAAAAGTTGTGTGAAAATTTGGAAGCGATCGGTGCAGTACTTTTGGAGATTAGAGGTTTTGACCAAACTCTTGTTACATTTTTATTTATATAGAGAAAAGAAATAGAGAAATAGAGAAAAGAAAAGAAAAAGATTATGTAAATGTAACATTTAAAACGGGTTAAATATGCAGTCCTCCTTGATAGATATTGAATAAGTTTGAAAAGGGGACAGCTTCTCTTTTGGCTATCAATGGAGAATCTGGCTTCCCCATTGACTTTCCTTGACAGAAGGTTGCAAAAGTAGATCACATGACATTGCAATTGACATCTAATGAATTATCATTAGATACATTGCTAGCAGTTCCTGCTTCACTGTCTGCATCCTCTGTTTCTTCCAAGGGCACGAAAGATCGATGAGAAGAAAAACCAATTTGTAGCCATTGGCTCCTTGGTCCTTGGCGGGGACATACAAATTCCGTCTGGCTTGTCCTCATCCAGTTCATCTATTAATTCACCATCTTCCTCATCCGAAACAATAATTGCAGGACGCTTCTTTTTCCCCAGCCCAAAACTGTCTCTGCTATCACATGGACCGTTGGAATCGTCCATGACCACAGAGCTCTCTTCCCCATTGCTAGTCTGGAGGCCTCTGTGACTGCCACGTTCTCTCCCAAGTGATTCAGTTCCAGAGCGAGGAGTTGGTGGTTTCTTTGCTGATGGGGTGGGTGATTCCACAACTGTTGGGCTTGTGCTTTTGGATGTAGATGGCCCAAGAGTGTCACCTGGTGAAGACTTGGATGGTGTCATTTTTGGCTCGGTGTACATCAAATCATGGTCAGAAATGCCAAATATCTCCAGTGTCTTGAGGTATGCAATGTGTTCATCCAACTCAGTGTCTGTTTTTCTTTGGGTGGCATGTAAGGACTGCAATTGTAGCTGTGTGGCCGAGCTTCGCGTGTCTTCCAGTGTGAACATATTGGAAGACTGTATCTCTTGCTTCGTGAAATAGCAAAAGGGACTTTTCTTATCGCCCATGATTTGACGCATTAAGGAATCCTTGAAGACTTGCCTTCTGTAGATCGTCTCTTCAACTGTCCCGCAGGTAATCAGTCGGTAGATCACAACATTCTTTTTTTGTCCAATCCTATAAACTCGGTTCACAGCTTCTGCATCTCTAGCTGGACTGTAGCTGGGATCAAAAATCACCACCCGGCTAGCAGCTGTTAAGGTTAAACCAACCCCACCAACTTTAGTAGAAAGCAAAAGGACAGAGTAGTCTCCATCTTTCTGAAATTTGCCAATTCTCTTCTCTCGCTCTGCCAACTGGGTCACTGTCCCATCAATGCGAATAAGCTTAAAGCCCTTGTGAGTTAAGACGCGCTCTATAATGTCCAACATTATATTTGATAGGGAAAACACCACAGTTTTATGTCCTTCAGCTTGCAGTCTTTCCAGCAGCACTACAAGGAAGCTCAACTTTCCAGACTCCTGAATCAGCATCTCATCAGAAACAGGCTCAATAAGCTCATCAAGTACATTTTCACCAACTTCTTGTTCACTGTAATGGAATGCTTCCAGCTCTAGTCGTCTTCGATTTGACAAGAGCCTTGGGTGATCACAGAGCTTTGTCAGGATACACAGTTCACCCACTGGGAACTTGGGGGTCATCAACAGCTTCTTGATATGATGCAATGCTATAAACTTTCTATATATTTTCTCTTGTATGGGTGCTAAGAACAACCATACAATGAACTCGTTCTTTCGTGGAAGAGAAAGCATGTTTGGAAGCTCACCCTTTTTCTTCTTCTGGAGCTCATCTTTAGTCCGCCTGAGAAAATATGGCTCAATGATGGACATCAGGTTTTCTGAGGTTTTACGTCCCAGAGCTTTCTCTCCAGGAGTGGCGTCTTTTGCTCTGGCTCTTGTGATAGGGCCCTCATATTCCATCCAAAAGGTCTTCATGGTACCCAACAGAGAGCCTTGACAAGCAAAATCAAAAAGAGCCCAAAGGTCATTGAGATTGTTATGGACTGGAGTCCCTGTTAGAAGGATGCGGTTTTTGGAAGGAATGACATACAGAGATTTTGTTGTTTTAGCTGAAGGGGTTTTGATATTATGGGCTTCGTCCAGAATGATATAGTCCCAAACAAACTTTTTCCCACCAAAGTTGGAAAGCTGCAGCCAGTTGTGGAGGCACATCCTGTAGGTTGTGAGCAAGACGCCCTTTCTACTCTGTATCTGCTCCAGAGATCTTTCACGTTCGGCTTTCTTGGGGCCATGAAAAACTTTTACTGGCAGGTCTGGGGTCCACTCTGCAAACTCTTTCTCCCAGTTGTTAAGAAGGTTGGTTGGGAGAATCAGCAACACGGAACGAATGTGGTCTGCGTCAAACATCCCGGAGAGGAACGTGATGACTTGAATGGTCTTCCCGAGTCCCATGTCATCTGCCAGGATGCCGCCCTTCTTTTTGTCGCGATACAACTTGTACAAAAAAGCAACACCTTCCCTCTGATAGTCAAAAAGCTTATCATGTATTTCTCCGTACAGCATGAGTCCGCTCTGACACACATCCACAAAGCCTTCGTCCTCCTCCTTGACAGCCAGGGCATCCTCTACCTTTTTAATCTTGGCAGACAGTTTTTCACTGAAATGGATTTCAAGAGCCTTTTGGAGCAATTGGAGAGATGCTTTCAGGTTCCCACTTTGGGCCTCCTGCTTGGCCTGAGACACATATCTGTAAAATCAAGAGACAGTTCTGAAGTCAGAAACAACAAATTAAAAAAACACACCCATGGGTTGAAAATTTTTTAAAAAGCAAGGAAATTTTTTTTAGTGCTTTCTGCCTGTGCAACATATCATATTTTTCAAAGTATAAGATGCACATTCCCCCCCCCCCAAAAGTGGATGAAAATTTAGATGCGTCTTATATACCGAATGTAGTCCCACCCACCCACCGCCTCCCCCCCTTTGGCCTCTGCCTCCCAGCAATTTACCACCTTGCAACAAATGGGGAAAAGGGGGCTTGCGGAGGCTGCATTGGTTATGGCAATTCCTGCAGCCTGAAACAGCTGATGATCAGGAGGCTCCGGCTGAAATTGAAAGTGAAACTTGCTGTTTGCTGCAGGAGGCAAATTGCTGGGAGGCAGAGGCTAATCAGGCTGTTTGCTGCAAGGAGGTAGGTTAATAAGTATAAATGCCTATAGAATGTTCAAATTGTTACACTTATTTTTTAAATACTGTTTTATTATTGTTCTAGACAATTTTAAAAAAAGAAGACTCTTTTTAAAATAAATTATTGATCTGAAGAGTCCCTGTGTTATTGTATCTTTTAAATAGCAGCGAATAACTATACTTCCAGAAAGCACATACATTTTAACAGCATTCGTACGTTTGAAATGTAACACCACACACAATGTATATTGTCTGTACTGTTTGCTGTTTGTTGCAAGGAGGCAAATTGCTGGGAGGCAGAGGCAGATTTTTTCCCCTTGTTTTCCTCCAAAGCTAGGTGCATCTTATACTTTGGAGCGTGTTATACTCCGGAAAATACAGTAAGTGCCTTGGATTTGGAGGTGGGTGGTAGCAGTAATGCTTATTTCTAGGCTAGTACAGGTAGTCCTCGACTTACAACAGTTCATTTAGTGAAGATTTAAAATTACAATTGCACTGAAAAAAGTGGCTTATGATCGTTTTTCACATGACTGTTGCAGCATCCCTGTGGTCACGTGATCACAATTTGGACAGTTGGGAACTAATAATTCATATATATGATGCTTGCAGTATCTGGAGGGCGTTATGTAAATCTCAGTTTGCAACCTTCTGACCAGCCAAGTTAATTTGGGGGAATGAGGCAGGGCAGGAAGAAGGGATAAAAACTTGCTTTTAGACATGTAGAACAGGAAATGAAAATGCAAGCTGCAAACTGCAAGTTCACATCTGCCTCATGTTCAGTTAAATTCAGCTAACCAGAAATCTGGGTGTGTCTCACACACTGAATATAGCAATTTTTGCCTCCTGAAGCCCTGTCCCCTTCACCAAAATGGCTGTGCATAGCCTTATGGAGGCTGTCAGAGAGGTCCTGGGGTCGGGAGAAGGCAGAAATATGCAAAATATGGGGCATTTGTGACCCCCCCCCCCAGCCCCCAGCACTCTATAAGCCTCCACAAGGCTATGCATGCACTTTTTTCACAAAAAATGGGCTGTTTGGGGGAGGTTTTCAGAGTGCAAAAACTTTTTCCCCTTTTTGAAAGCTCTTTAGCTGATTGATGAGAATTAAATTGATAAAGTGCTGTGCCAGCAGAAACACCTTTCTCCCTTTCTCTCTCTCTCTCTCTCCACCTACCTACTGTATTTTTCTATCTCTCTATTTCTCTCTATCTTTATTCCTTTACCAACCTACCTAACCACTCTCTCTCCCTATCTACTGTATTTCTCTCTCTCTATTTCTCCCCCTCTATCTCTCTACCCACCTACCTACACTCTCTCTCCCTCCCTCCCTCCCAACTGTATTTCTCTTTTCTCTATGTCTCTCTCTCTCCGTCCCTTTATCTATCTACCTACCTACTCCCTCCCTCCCTACGTACTACTGTATTTCTCTCTCTCTCCATCTCTCCCCCTCTATCTACCTCCCTGCTTTTTTAAAAAATTTGCCTCTTCAAAACCTTGGTATGTCTTGGACTCGACTTCCGGCTTCCAAAGGCGACAGACGTGTTTTCGGGCGCGGCTGCCGCTTGCTTCTTCGACTAGCCCCCCCGGGGAGCTCAGAGAGTTTGTGCTAACTCTCTGCCGTACGAGCGGCTGTGGGGCCCCCCGTATCGATGGCGATCGGCGGGGTGTCTTTGCCCACTTTGCTCTAGGAGCCAAGGAGCTGAAAGCGGGGGGTGGGGGGGGGATCCTCCTCACCAACACCAGCTGGGAAAATGCAGAAATGAGGAGTTGGGCTGAAGTGCCGGACTTGGAGGATTACGCCGGGGACACCTTTTCAAAAAATGTGGATTGTGAGTTTTGAATTTACTTTCATTCAATCTTCTATAGAAAGAAAAATAGAGGGGGGAGTTTAACTGTAAACCCCCCCCCTCGTAAAAAGCGGCTGCTTAAAATGTTCTCCAGATGAAGGAGATTGAGGATAAATACCATCCGTTCACAACCATCTAAAAGAAACTTTGTTTTAACTATGAATTTACAACTAGCAACATTGTATTTGTCTCTCGTTTAAAAACGGAAACTTATACTTTCTTCTCCTTTCCTGCGCAGAGGTGGCAAAATGGCGTTCTCTTTGTCCCTAGTGGAAACCTTTTACTGACTGATGATTACATTCCTCCAACTTGTTAAAAATTAAGGAGAAATTATTTCCAAGCCTTCCCAAGAAACCCTTGGTGTCCTTCCCAATACGTGGACCTTTTTTTTTTTTTTTTTTTTTACTGCGGATTTACTGGACAATTAACTCTCTGGATATTATAAAACAAGAAGATTAAATACTGATTAAGTATATTTCCGATATCTCGGATTTCACCGACTGCTTACTCCTCGACGCTATTTTTATTGCATTTTAAAATTTCAAACTACAAATGCCTCTAAAAAAGCCATCAGCTGCAAAGTCCTTCTCGGCTCCATCGTCTGCCAGAGCTAGCCTCGTTTTACAGCAGGGGAAAATCACCACAATGTTACAAAAAGAGGAAGCTAGAGAAGATATTCAAGAACCAACGCCACATGATATAATGAAAGAAATACAAGAAATGCGGAAAAACCTTATGGACATAAGAATGGAATTGCTGGCGGCACAAAGAACTACAACAACCCACGAACAAGAAATTGGAGAGTTGAAGGAGGGGGCAGCTGAGATGAAAGGAGAGATAAAGGAACTGCAAAAACAAACAGCAGAATTTTCTGGACATATGTCTAAGTTTGAATTTGAAAGAATGTCTTTCTTCCTCAGGTTTCAGAACATTCCTGAGAAAGAAGGAGAAAACCTCAGAGATTTGATGAGTGAGATTCTAGCAGATTATATTAAAAAAAAAAAAAGAACACCTTTGGGGGGAAATAGATTTAATTCATAGAATTAACTCAGCATATGCTAGAATAAATGAAGTACCCAGAGAGATTCATGTTAAATTTTTAAGGAGGTCCACAAGGGATGAGATACTGAGGGTGCAACGGGAGAGGCCTTTGAAGTATGAACAAAAAGACATTTCAATATTGAAGCAGATTCCAAAAAAAATTAGAGAAATGAGAAGGAAATATCCCTTCTTGTCAAAAACTTTATATAAAAACGGAATCTGGTTCAAATGGTTAATGCTGGAAGGAATGTTGGTATTCTGGGATGGAGACAGGATTAGAATTAAAACAATAACAGAGGCAGAGGCCTTTCTTAAAAAACATTGCTCGATTCTGGGAGTTGAAGAAAAAGGAACAGGAGGAGCCATGGCGCTGCCCACTGGGGAGAGGGAGGAGGAGGAGACAATAGCAAAGAGACTCAGATCTCAAAAATAATTAACTTTGAACTACTGTAATTCTTGAAATGGATGTTATTGCAAAATGCAAGATTGAATGTATGAATTTTAAAATGTTATACATACATATATACATACATACATCTATATCTAGCTATCTGCGGGATCGGATCCTGCCTCATACATCCTCACGGCCGATTCGCTCCCACAGAGAGGGGCTTCTCCGGGTGCCGTCCACTAGACTTTGTCAGCGGGCGACGCCCAGGGGAAGGGCGCTCTCTGTGGCGGGCCCTGCCCTCTGGAACGACCTTCCCCCCGATATTAGGACAACCACGGACCTCCGCTCCTTCCGTCTGAAACTAAAAACACATCTTTTCTGCTTGGCCGGCCTAGGGTAGTCTCTCTGCTATAGGGTTTTTATTTAATTATTGGGTATTTTAGTGTTTAATGGGATTTTAGCACAGGTATTAGATTTAATTCGTTTTTATGCTATGTTTGTATATTTATTGTTTTATTTTTCCCTGTGCATCGCCCCGAGTCCCTGTGGGGAGAGGGAGCGGTTTTACAAATTAAATATATTATTATTATTATTATTATTATTATTATTATTATTATTATTATTATTATTATTATTATTATTATTATTATTATTATTATTATTATCTATATCTATCTATCTATCTATCTATCTATCTATCTATCTATCTATCTATCTATCTATCTATCTATCTATCTATCTATCTATCTATCTATCTATCTATCTATCTATCTATCTTACCACTATTTACTTAACAATTTGATGTATGAAGACCCGGATGTAACCACCATTTCTGACATGGAAGCTTGAAAATATATAAATGTACACCCTATGTACCCTTTCCCCTATTATAATTTGTAAAAACCAATAAAATTCTTTTGGAGGAAAAAAAAAGGAAACCGTGGTGTGTCTTATACTCTGAAAAATACGGTATCTGTCTCTTTTAGCAACAGAAATGTTGTTGGCTTAATTGTGGTCATAAATAGAGGGCCCCCTTTTATATTACATATTATCCTTCCTCCTTTTGAACATGGGAGTTCTACTATCAGAGGAGGGCTGGTTACCCCATTCATGGCCCAGTGGGATGCCACGAGAGAGATCTTGTTTGGGAGGAGTTTGACTCCGTTACTTCCGAGGATATGGACAGGCTACGTGGGCGACTGCGAGCCACCACATGTTTATTGGACCCGTGCCCCTCCTGGCTTGTACTGGCATCCTGGGAGGTGACACGAGGCTGGCTCCAAGAGGTTGTCAACGCATCCTTGAGTGAGGGTTCCTTGCCTGCCTCCCTAAAAGAGGCCATGGTGAGGCCCCTCCTCAAGAAGCCCTCTTTGGACCCAGCTCTTTTGAACAACTACCGTCCAGTCTCCAACCTTCCCTTCTTGGCGAAGGTTGTTGAGAGTGTGGTGGCACAACAGTTTCCCCGTCACCTGGAGGAAGTTGACTATCTAGATCCGCGCCAGTCCGGCTTTCGGCCCGGGCATAGCACCGAGACGGCATTGGTCGCGTTGGTAGATGATCTCTGGAGGGCCAGAGATGGGGGATGTTCCTCCATCCTAGTCCTATTAGACCTCTCGGCGGCTTTCGATACCATCGACCATGGTATCCTATTGCATCGGCTGGGGGGGTTGGGGGTGGGAGGCACCGTTTTACGGTGGTTCTCCTCCTACCTCTCTGGCCGATCGCAATTTGTGCGGGCAGGAGAGCAGAGGTCGACCCCGAGACCCCTCACATGCGGGGTGCCTCAGGGGTCGGTCCTCTCGCCTCTCCTGTTTAACGCATACATGAAGCCGCTGGGTGAGATCATCCGTGGTTTTGGGGTAGAGTACCACCTGTACGCTGATGACACCCAGCTGTACATATCTACCCCAAACCACCCCAACGATGCCGTAGCGGTGATGTGCCAGTGCCTGGAAGCCGTGCGGATCTGGATGGGAAGTAACGGACTTAGGCTCAACCCGACCAAGACCGAGTGGCTGTGGTTTCCGGCTGCCCGATTCAACCAGCTCTCTCCAACGCTGGCCATAGGGGGCGAACATCTTGCCCCTGTGGATGGGGCGCGCAACTTGGGTGTCCTCCTGGATACCCGGCTGTCCATGGAAGATCAAGTGACAGCCGTGGCCAGGAGGGCGTTTTACCAGGTTTGCCTGGTACGCCAGTTGCGCCCCCTATTGGATCGGGACGCCCTTCGCACAGTCACTCATGCTCTCGTGATATCCCGACTGGATTATTGCAACTCTCTCTACATGGGGCTCCCCTTGAGGTGTACCCGGAGGCTTCAGTTGGTCCAGAATGCAGCCGCGCGAGCAATTATGGGCACGTCTAGGTTTGCCCACGTAACACCGCTCTTGCGCGAGCTGCACTGGCTACCTGTCGTCTTCCGGGTGCGCTTCAAGGTGTTAATTACCATCTTCAAAGCGCTCCATGGCTCGGGACCTAGCTACCTGCGGGATCGGATCCTGCCCCATACATCCTCACGGCCGATTCGCTCCCACAGAGAGGGACTTCTCCGGGTGCCGTCCACTAGACTTTGTCAGCGGGCGACGCCCAGGGGAAGGGCCTTCTCTGTGGCGGGCCCAGCCCTCTGGAATGACCTTCCCCCCGATATCAGGACAACCACGGACCTCCGCTCCTTCCGCTTAAAATTAAAGACGCACTTTTTTCGTCTGGCCGGCCTTGGGTAGTCTCTTTTTAGGTTAGGGGTTTTTAGGGGTAATTTTTAGTTTAGTTTATGGGTTTTAGCGCAGGATCAATTTAATCTATTTTTAACTTTGTATTTTGTATTTGTCTGTGGTTTTATTTGTATTTTTAATTGCCTGTGCCCCGCCTCGAGTCCCCTTGGGGAGAGAGAGCGGGATATAAAATTAAATTATTATTATTATTATTATTATTATTATTATTATTATTATTATTACAAACTGTTCCACAGCTTCAAGAAGGCAGCTTGGCAAAATCATTCTCTGCTTCCAATAGCTTTCAAACAAGGCTTCCTTCCAAATGATTGAGGGTGCAGTTCCAAATGTAGCCTCTTTCTCACTCTAGGTGGGTTTTTTTTTTTTAAAGGAACAGAAGCAGTCATGGTCCTTCACTGACTTTATTGATGGGCTGGTTGCTAAAGCAAGATCGTGGCACACACTTGAAAGTAAATCAGGAAGACTGTAATTGGGATGTGTGTGTCTGTCTGGCAAGAACAAAGAATGCTTATCAACAGGAAATACGCATGTGTAAAGCTTGTAGCGATCATGGGTAGTTAGAAAGTTGATAAAAGTAACAAGAATTAGACAACTTGCAGATCTCAGCTAAAAGTTAGGAATAGAGATGGCCGGCTGCAAATGAAATTTCTATTAGATAACTCCTGGGGCATTCATTAGCCAAGATTTAGGAACGGGGCAGCTAGAGTCCAATAGAACAAATTGTAGAATTATTGCTAAAATATTTATTAGAGGATATTTCTTATTCTTTCACCTTGTCCCGCCTCCTCCTTTAGTGAAAATGTATAAAGCTTTCTTAATCCTTTGTTCTTGGCTCTTGGCCTTTTGACCAGGACATCTTTTCCTTGGAGTACTCCAATAAAAAGCAATCAGAAAACCAGACACTTCGTGTCTGACGTTCATCATTGGCTTCGGCACCAGGCTCAGACCCGAATCGGTGACAACATGATTAGCCAACAGGACTATCGTGGCTAAATTCGCATCCTGTTCTAAGCGAGGACCCCCCAGAACTGGATGGGGAATTCTGGGAGTTGAAGTCCACATCCCTATTCTAAGCTCTGCTTTGCTTAGACAGATCTTGCAGAATAAGTCACAGTTGGCTTCCTTCATCAAACAGTAAGACGGTCAGTGGTTAAAGCACACTGGCCTAGAAACCAGGAGACTGCCTTTGACATGAAAACTGAATGGTGTGACTTTGGGACAATCCCTTTCTTTCAGCCCAATCCATCTCACACAGTTGCTGTGGAGAAAATAGGAGGGGGAGCGCCTGTGGGGGGAAAGCGAAAGCTAAGAGATCGGGGAAAGCGAAAGCTAAGAGCGTGTGGGTGCAGAGAAGAACTGGCTGATAGGAAAAAAGGCAAAGAATGCAGCTGCCGTTTCCAAACTTGGCTATAAACAAGGTTCAACTTGCCCCCCATTCAAAATCAGATTGCCCCATTTTGGGAACCACTAGTCTAATCCTCAGCCAGCTCCCATGGATAAAGGGCATTTATGTGGATTCTCAACCATGCAGATGATGGTTGTCCCAAAGGTGCTTTTCGTTTTCAAAGGACAAAAATAATACGAAACTACCATTTTTAAAGAAAAGCACATTGGAAGCAACCCCCGTTGCAGACAAAAAAGGTAAATGTGGAATCTCCCCCCCCCCCCCCCCACTTCTGCCAAGCCCACCCACAAAGAAATTGCCTGCCAGGAGCAAACTTTAAAAAGAAAAGAAAAGTAAAGAAAAGCACCTTTGGAGAGACGCCTGTAGCAGACAAAAAAAGGAAGATGAATATAGGGATGTGGAACCCCTCCCCCCACCCCCACTCCTGCCAAGCCCACCCAAAAAGAAAGGGCTTCCCAGGAGCAAATCAGGAGGCGCCCCTTCCCCGTACATGCACCCCTTCGGAAATACCTGCTGTACTTTTCTATTTGCTTCGAGTCCAAATCTGCAAGGTCCCCCATGATTTCGCCCAAACGTGCACAAAACTCTCTACAGCAGGGGTCCCCAACCCCCGGTCCGCAGGGCCGGCAAGGAGCAGGGAGCAGCCTCCTGGCAGAGGATGGCCGAGCGCGCCTCCACCAGCTCGTTCCGATGGCCACCGCGGCGCACTGCACTTTCCGGGGCTTTCTGGAGAGGCTGGCATGTCGGCTGGGAAGGTTATCTCGCAGCGGGCGGCCGAAGGACCCAAGCTCCGGTTATCTTAAGCGCCCAGACGGCTTCAGCGGCGCACCCGGAGCTGGAAGGGAGCTGGGCTTGCAGCGCCCGGATGGCTTTGGCGGCACTTAAGAATAGCCGCAGTTCAGGTCCTTTGCCCGCCCGCTGCGGGATAACCTCTGCAACCGACATGCCGACCCCTCTGCTGCTTCCCGGGGGGGGGGGGGAGGGAGAGAATGGCAGACACACAGAGAGGCAGACTTAGAGAGACAGAAATAGAGAGGGAGGGAAACAGACACACACACACACACACAGTGACAGAGATGGGTGGAGGGAGGAGAGACAGAGAGAGAGAGACAAAAAAACAGAGAAAGAGAAAGAAAGAAAAATAGAAAAAGAAAGATAAATGGAGGGTGGGAGGGAGTGAAGGAAAGAAGGAGGGGGAGGGAGGAGGAAGGGAGAGGTGAAAGAAGGAAGGAAGGAAAGAAAAAGAAAAAGAAAGGGGGGTGGAGGGTAGGAGGGAGGGAAGGAAAGATGGGTGGTAGCAGTAATGCTTATTTCTAGGCTAGTACAGGTAGTCCTCGACTTACAACAGAAGCAGTCATGGTCCTTCACTGACTTTATTGATGGGCTGGTTGCTAAAGCAAGATCGTGGCACACACTTGAAAGTAAATCAGGAAGACTGTAATTGGGATGTGTGTGTCTGTCTGGCAAGAACAAAGAATGCTTATCAACAGGAAATACATGTGTAAAGCTTGTAGCGATCATGGGTAGTTAGAAAGTTGATAAAAGTAACAAGAATTAGACAACTTGCAGACCTCAGCTAAAAGTTAGGAATAGAGATGGCCGGCTGCAAATGAAATTTCTATTAGATAACTCCTGGGGCATTCATTAGCCAAGACTTAGGAACGGGGCAGCTAGAGTCCAATAGAACAAATTGTAGAATTATTGCTAAAATATTTCTTAAAGGATATTTCTTATTCTTTCACCTTGTCCCGCCTTCTCCTTTAGTGAAAATGTATAAAGCTTTCTTAATCCTTTGTTCTTGGCTCCTGGCCTTTTGACCAGGACATCTTTTCCTTGGAGTACTCCAATAAAAAGCAATCAGAAAACCAGACACTTCGTGTCTGACGTTCATCATTGGCTTCGGCACCAGGCTCAGACCCGAATCGGTGACAACATGATTAGCCAACAGGACTATCGTGGCTAAATTCGCATCCTGTTCTAAGCGAGGGGCCCCCAGAACTGGATGGGGAATTCTGGGAGTTGAAGTCCACATCCCTATTCTAAGCTCTGCTTTGCTTAGCCAGATCTTGCAGAATAAGTCACAATTGGGTTTGTTCATCAAACAGTAAGACGGTCAGTGGTTAAAGCACACTGGCCTAGAAACCAGGAGACTGCCTTTGACATGAAAACTGAATGGTGTGACTTTGGGACAATCCCTTTCTTTAAACCCAATCCATCTCACACAGTTGCTGTGGAGAAAATAGGAGGGGGAGCGCCTGTGGGGGGAAAGCGAAAGCTAAGAGATCGGGGAAAGCGAAAGCTAAGAGATCGGGGGAAAGCGAAAGCTAAGAGATCGGGGGAAAGCGAAAGCTAAGAGCGTGTGGGTGCAGAGAAGAACTGGCTGATAGGAAAAAAGGCAAAGAATGCAGCTGCCGTTTCCAAACTTGGCTATAAACAAGGTTCAACTTGCCCCCCGTTCAAAATCAGATTGCCCCATTTTGGGAACCACTGGACTAATCCTCAGCCAGCTCCCATGGATAAAGGGCATTTATGTGGATTCTCAACCATGCAGATGATGGTTGTCCCAAAGGTGCTTTTCGTTTTCAAAGGACAAAAATAATACGAAACTACCATTTTTAAAGAAAAGCACCTTAGGAGCAACCCCCGTTGCAGACAAAAAAGGAAAACGTGGAATCTCCCCCCCCCCCCCCCCCACTTCTGCCAAGCCCACCCACAAAGAAATTGCCTGCCAGGAGCAAACTTTAAAAAGAAAAGAAAAGTAAAGAAAAGCACCTTTGGAGAGACGCCTGTAGCAGACAAAAAAAGGAAGATGAATATAGGGATGTGGAACCCCTTCGCCCACCCCCACTCCTGCCAAGCCCACCCAAAAAGAAAGGGCTTCCCAGGAGCAAATCAGGAGGCGCCCCTTCCCCGTACATGCACCCCTTCGGAAATACCTGCTATATTTTTCTATTTGCTTCGGGTCCAAATCTGCAAGGTCCCCCATGATTCCGCCCAAACGTGCACAAAACTCTCTACAGCAGGGGTCCCCAACCCCCGGTCCGCAGGGCCGGCAAGGAGCAGGGAGCAGCCTCCTGGCAGAGGATGGCCGAGCGCGCCTCCACCAGCTCGTTCCGATGGCCACCGCGGCGCACTGCACTTTCCGGGGCTTTCTGGAGAGGCTGGCATGTCGGCTGGGAAGGTTATCTCGCAGCGGCCGGCCGAAGGACCCAAGCTGCAGCTATCTTAAGCGCCCAGATGGCTTCAGCGGCGCACCCGGAGCTGGAAGGGAGCTGGGCTTGCAGCGCCCGGATGGCTTTGGCGGCACTTAAGAATAGCCGCAGTTCAGGTCCTTCGCCCGCCCGCTGCGGGATAACCTCTGCAACCGACATGCCGACCCCTCTGCTGCTTCCCGGGGGGGGGGGGGAGGGAGAGAATGGCAGACACACAGAGAGGCAGACTTAGAGAGACAGAAATAGAGAGGGAGGGAAACAGACACACACACTCACAGTGACAGAGATGGGTGGAGGGAGGAGAGACAGAGAGAGAGAGACAAAAAAAACAGAGAAAGAGAAAGAAAGAAAAATAGAAAAAGAAAGATAAATGGAGGGTGGGAGGGAGTGAAGGAAAGAAGGAGGGGGAGGGAGGAGGAAGGGAGAGGTGAAAGAAGGAAGGAAGGAAAGAAAAAGAAAAAGAAAGGGGGGTGGAGGGTAGGAGGGAGGGAAGGAAAGAAGGGAGGCAATGGAAGGAAGGAAAGGAAAGGAAAGGAAGAAATCTATTTTCCTATTTCCTTTATAAATTTAATAAATTGAAATTGAAATTGAAATTCCACCTCAAGCTACCTGTTTAGTTAACCAGGTTAAAGATCTATTTTTCTCCCAGTGGTCATTTCAAAGGAATCACATCCTCTGAGTCATTTCCTGGATTCAAACCAGCATCCCAAAGAGTCATGGGCTGCCTTTATATATAACGAGTGCCCATAAATCCGTTTTTACCATCTTCAGAAGACCAAAGACCAGCCAGAAATGGAAGAAAGAAAGAAAGAAAGAAAGAAAGAAAGAAAGAAAGAAAGAAAGAAAGAAAGAAAGAGAAAGAACTTATGACCACAATTGAGCCCAAAATTTTGGTTGCTAAGCAAGACTGTTAAGTGATTTTCACCACATTTTCCAAGTTGGCCACGCCCACTGGTGTCACATGACAACTGAGCCACTCCCACAAAACAGGCCACACCTTTTGGCTCTCAAAAGAAATTTCAGTTGTGGTACTGTTGATATTTGGCTCTATTGACTAATAAGTTTGCTTACCACTGCCCTAGACGGCCAAGTGAGCCGACTCCCCCTCCCCCGCATGCGCATGCGCTGCTTGTTCCCCCTGCCCCCCCTCCTCCTCTAGGCCAGCCGGTCCGCAGAATTTTCTTTAAAATGAAACCGGTCCCTGGTGCAAAAAAGGTTGGGGATCCCTGCCTTAGACCGATACGCTCACATAGAGAGGGCCTTCTCAGGGTGCCGTCAGCCGGACAGTGCCGACTGGTGACACCCAGGGGAAGAGCCTTCTCTGTGGCGGGCCCTACCCTTTGGAACGACTTACCCCCTAAACTTTGCACCATCTCCGACCTCCGCCTCTTCCGCCAGTGTTTAAAGACACATTTGTTTCATCTAGCCGGCCTAGCCTAACCTCCACAAATGACTATTTTAGACAGTTTTAAAGTTTGGGATTTTAATTTGGTTTTAGCGCAGGACGGTATCAAATCAGTTTTTTAAATTTTCTACTTGATTTTGTTATGTATTTTTAAATTTCCTGTGCGCCGCCCTGGGTCCTTTTGGAGAAGGGCGGGGTATAAATTTAATAAAATAAATAAAATAAAAATAAATACTAGAACATGGGACAGAGAGAAAGCTGAATAGGCTTTCAAGGTTGCTATCCTACATTACTACAATGAAGAGTATTCATGGATGACAATGGTAGAATGGGCAAGGAATTTTGGGTACAATATCGAATTGGAAAAGTGGGAAAAATTGTGGGAAAGTAATAGGAAATTAACTTTGGCCACATAAAATGTTTTATAGGTGGCACTTACCACCAGCTAGGCTAGCCAAAATGGAGAAAACTTTATCACCTAATTTCTGGAAATGTGACCAACTACTGGGCAACTACTACCACATGTGGTGGACATGTAGAAAGACAAAAGACTACAGGAGATTAGCGGTTTTGACCAAACTCTTGTTACATTTTTATTTATATAGAGAAAAGAAAAGAAAAAGATTATGTAAATGTAACATTTAAAAGGGGTTAAATATGCAGTCCTCCTTGATAGATATTGAATAAGTTTGAAAAGGGGACAGCTTCTCTTTTGGCTATCAATGGGGAATCTGGCTTCCCCATTGACTTTCCTTGACAGAAGGTTGCAAAAGTAGATCACATGACATTGAAATCGGCATCTAATGAATTATCATTAGATACATTGCTAGCAGTTCCTGCTTCACTGGCTGCATCCTCTGTTTCTTCCAAGGGCACGAAAGATCGATGAGAAGAAAAACCAATTGTAGCCATTGGCTCCTTGGTCCTTGGCGGGGACGTACAAATTCCGTCTGGCTTGTCCTCATCCAGTTCACCTATTAATTCACCATCTTCCTCATCCGAAACAATAATTGCAGGACGCTTCTTTTTCCCCAGCCCAAAACTGTCTCTGCTATCACATGGACCGTTGGAATCGTCCATGACCACAGAGCTCTCTGCCCCATTGCTAGTCTGGAGGCCTCTGTGACTGCCACGTTCTCTCCCAAGTGATTCAGTTCCAGAGCTACAGTAGCTATCCAACCTCAGCTGGAATTCTTCATTTGCTGTCACCTCTATTGACATGCTTTTTTCTGTGAAGGTTTGTGGTCCATCCTCAGAATCCTGCAAGGCCAGGTTGAAATTCACTTGATAGGGACAGGAAATGTCACGGTACTTGGACTGTGCAGATTCTCTCATGCCAGAGTTCTCAAAAGTGCTGATTGCCATTTTGCTAACCATGTTCTCTAGTGGTGCCACAGTATCTAGTACCTTGATTTCGCAGGAATCTCTCTGAGAGATTGGAAGAAGATCAAGTGACATGTCAGTCTCAGTTTGGTTTATGCCATCATCAGAAGGATAACTCTTGTTTTGGTCACCTGCTTGCAGTCTGGTTAGTTGACATTCTTTGTTTTTGGAATGAAGAACATCCGTATTGGTGGCATGGAAAACCATTTGCTCATCATCCGTATCCTCAGCAGCCAGTTCAGAGATTGCTCTCGATCCAGGACTGTAGTCCTCCTTGATAGATAATGAATGAGTCTCAAAAGGGGACACAAGACCTGTCCCAGGGTTTAGGTCACATGATCGGAAGCTGGGAAATTGGTGTTCTTTCTCCTCTGAAGGAAAGCCATCTTCCATGTTTGAAATAATCTGAAGCATTTGCTCATCATCCATGTCTTCAACAACCAGACTGGTCATTTTAGAGCTCAAATTGACCATATCACTAACCAAGTCATTGTCATCATCACTTACAAGATCCATGACCTCATCAAATACAGATGGAGCAACCACAGGACTTGGAGGAGGAGTTGGTGGTTTCTTTGCGGATGGGGTGGGTGATTCCACAACTGTTGGGCTTGTGCTTTTGGATGTAGATGGCCCAAGAGTGTCACCTGGTGAAGACTTGGATGGTGTCATTTTTGGCTCGGTGGAGGGCTCTTGGGTTTTTTCCACACTGTGTTCAATGTACCTGTGAGCTTCTTTGTTTTTGGATTCGTCATCATGTGCTGTCTCTTGTGTGTACATCAAATCATGGTCAGAAATGCCAAATATCTCCAGTGTCTTGAGGTATGCAATGTGTTCATCCAACTCAGTGTCTGTTTTTCTTTGGGTGGCATGTAAGGACTGCAATTGTAGCTGTGTGGCCGAGCTTCGCGTGTCTTCCAGTGTGAACATATTGGAAGACTGTATCTCTTGCTTCGTGAAATAGCAAAAGGGACTTTTCTTATCGCCCATGATTTGAGGCATTAAGGAATCCTTGAAGACTTGCCTTCTGTAGATCGTCTCTTCAACTGTCCCGCAGGTAATCAGTCGGTAGATCACAACATTCTTTTTTTGTCCAATCCTATAAACTCGGTTCACAGCTTCTGCATCTCTAGCTGGACTGTAGCTGGGATCAAAAATCACCACCCGGCTAGCAGCTGTTAAGGTTAAACCAACCCCACCAACTTTAGTAGAAAGCAAAAGGACAGAGTAGTCTCCATCTTTCTGAAATTTGCCAATTCTCTTCTCTCGCTCTGCCAACTGGGTCACTGTCCCATCAATGCGAATAAACTTAAAGCCCTTGTGAGTTAAGACGCGCTCTATAAAGTCCAACATTATATGTGATAGGGAAAACACCAGAGTTTTATGTCCCTCAGCTTGCAGTCTTTCCAGCAGCACTACAAGGAAGCTCAACTTTCCAGACTCCTGAATCAGCATCTCATCAGAAACAGGCTCAATAAGCTCATCAAGTACAATTTCATCAACTTCTTGTTCACTGTAATGGGATGCTTCCAGCTCTAGTTGTCTTCGCTTTGACAAGAGCCTTGGGTGATCACAGAGCTTTGTCAGGATACACAGTTCACCCACTGGGAACTTGGGGGTCATCAACAGCTCCGTGATATGATCCGATGCTATAAACTTTCTATATATTTTCTCTTGTATGGGTGCTAAGAACAACCATACAATGAACTCGTTCTTTCGTGGAAGACAAAGCATGTTTGGAAGCTCGGCCTTTTTCTTCTTCTGGAGCTCATCTTTAGTCCGCCTGAGAAAATATGGCTCAATGATGGACATCAGGTTTTCTGAGGTTTTACGTCCCAGAGCTTTCTCTCCAGGAGTGGCGTCTTTTGCTCTGGCTCTTGTGATAGGGCCCTCATACTTCATCTGAAAGGTCTTCATGGTACCCAACAGAGAGCCTTGACAAGCAAAATCAAAAAGAGCCCAAAGGTCATTGAGATTGTTATGGACTGGAGTCCCTGTTAGAAGGATGCGGTTTTTGGAAGGAATGACATACAGAGATTTTGTCGTTTTGGCAGATGGGCGTTTGATGTTATGGGCTTCGTCCAGAATGATATAGTCCCAAACAAACTCTTTCCCACCAAAGCTAGAAAGTTGCGGCCCGCTTTGGAGGGGCATCTTGTAGGTTGTGAGCAAGATGCCCTTTTTACTCTGGATCTGCTCCAGAAATCTTTCACGTTCGGCTTTGTTGGGGCCATGAAAAACTTTTACTCGCAGGCCTGGGGTCCACTCTGCAAACTCTTTCTCCCAGTTGTTAAGAAGGTTGGTTGGGAGAATCAGCAACACGGAACGAATGTGGCCTGCGTTAAACATCCCGGAGAGGAACGTGATGACTTGAATGGTCTTCCCGAGTCCCATGTCATCTGCCAGGATGCCGCCCTTCTTTTTTTCATCGCAATACAACTTGTACAAAAAAGCAACCCCTTCCCTCTGATAGTCAAAAAGCTTATTGTGTATTTTTCCACACAGCAGGAGTCCGCTCTGACACACATCCACAAGGCCTTCGTCCTCCTCCTTGACAGCCAGGGCATCCTCTACCTTTTTAGGTAGAAGCTGGGAAGCTTCCAGGTTCCCACTTCGGGCCTCCTGTTTGGCCTGAGACACATATCTGTAAAATCAAGAGACAGTTCTGAAGTCAGAAACAACAAATTAAAAAAACACACCCATGGGTTGAAATTTTTTTTTAAAGCATGGAAATTTTTTTTAGTGCTTTCTGCCTGTGCAACATATCATATTTTTCAAAGTATAAGATGCACATTCCCCCCCCCAAAAGTGGATGAAAATTTAGATGCGTCTTATATACCGAATGTAGTCCCCCCCACCCACCGCCTCCCCCCCTTTGGCCTCTGCCTCCCAGCAATTTACCACCTTGCAGCAAATGGGGAAAAGGGGGCTTGCGGAGGCTGCATTGGTTATGGCAATTCCTGCAGCCTGAAACAGCTGATGATCAGGAGGCTCCGGCTGAAATTGAAAGTGAAACTTGCTGTTTGCTGCTGAAATTGAAAGTGAAGCTACTATGATGTATACATGTTGAATTAAGTTAGAAGATGGTGTTAAGGAGAGATTGATGTATTTTACACTAAACTTATATCATGTCTGTTGGGAGGCGAGGGGGTATAATATTTAATATCTGAATGAGAATTTTATTTTAAGATGGGGGAGGTGAGGGGTATACTTTTTGTACGTGATTTATATTATATGTGGGGGGGAGAAAGGGGGGGAAATTGTTTGAATAAAACTTTTGCAATAAAAAAAGAAAAGAAAGTGAAGCTTGCTGTTTGCTGCAGGAGGCAAATTGCTGGGAGGCAGAGGCTAATCAGGCTGTTTGCTGCAAGGAGGTAGGTTAATGTATAAATGCCTATAGAATGTTCAAATTGTTACACTTATTTTTTAAATACTGTTTTATTATTGTCCTAGACAATTTTAAAAATAGAAGAATCTTTTTAAAATAAATTATTGATCTGAAGAGTCCCTGTGTTGGGTTCCGGTTCCGGTTGCAGTTGCTGCCGGCAGGGTTTTTTCAAGCCTGCCATCCCACCCCCCCGTGGAGGCGTTTTTTATACCATCAAAGCGTCTCAGAACTCCAAGTTCTCAAGGAACTTGCGAGGGAGTTTTTGCTGCCAGGGAGGGGCCCACTTGCGAAGCCCCCAGAGGGTTAGTTTCCTCTGAGGAGCGGGTAAGGAGAGGCCCCACCCTCCATAGGCTGCGATCTTCTCCAGGAGGGTGAGGAGCTCGTGCTAATTAGCACGACAAAGCAAACTGCTTTTACCTTTATATCTACATTCCAAGATACTTCGTACTTCAAAGGAAATTTCTTGGCATCTCATCGCAAACGCAAGTAATTAAACTTGGTGATTTCACCAGAAAACAGTAGATTTCAGACACAGCTTTTAGAATGAAGGAACCAAGATGGCGTTAATTACCAGATGAGACGAAACGAAAGCTAAACTATTAACTGTTAACTGATTTGTGGATTGTAGTCTCTGTGTAACCTCTGGAGTTCGAGGCGAAGGGGGAGCAGAGCTATAAAGTTAAACGCATTACATGATTTATTGTCTAATTTTGACATTTTGAAGAGAACTCTCTTTGGGAAAGTTTAACAACATGGCAACGGAACAAGCTGGTGCAGTAACTCCTCAGGATTTTAAAGAATTAATGAGCTTTTTGGCTAATGAGAATAAAGAGATTAAGAGAATGGTTCAGGATAAATTTGAACAATCGGATAAAAATATGCAAGCTGTGGCTAAGGGTCTGTCTGAAATTATGATTAAAATTGACAACAAAATTGAAGACCTGGCCCTAGGTGTGGAAGCCAAAGCAAAGGAAACGGACTTGAAATTTGTGGAGATGGAAGGGAACATGCGCAGGATAGATAACGAGATTATTATGATACAATTTCGTTCCATGGAGTATGCTATTAGGCTGAGGGGCCTCAGAGAAAAACCTAAAGAAGATTTAAGAAAAGCTTGTGCCGATGCTCTAGCTAAATTATTAAGAGTTGCTCCTGATGAAATTTCTGATAAGATGGATAAAATCTACAGAGTAAACTCACGTATAGCTTTACAAAGATAATTGCCAAGAGATGTTGTGATATATCTTACTGAGAGAAATTACAGAAATGATATTGTACAGAAGTCTTACTACTCCTCTATTCACGTAGACGAACATCGGATTAGTGTCTTCAAGGAGTTGCCTCCGGCAATGTTAAAATTCAGAAGGGATTTTGGATTTTTGGTAGTGGAGTTGAAGAAAAGAGAGATACCGTTTAGGTGGGACGCACCAATGGGTGTTATATTCAGATATGAAGGGGTGAGGTATCGTTTGAATACTATAGATAAGGCAAGAGAATTTTACCATGGAATACTGATGGCAACTGCAGCGCCCCCACGTACATCTACACCTACACCAGCAGACCTGGAAGCTTTGGAGCAGAGGTTATTTGAGAAAGAGACAGAAGAACAGATATTGCAGACGCAAAAAGAGAGAGAAGCCCAGGGTGCTACAGGTGGATCTCAATTGGATTCTTCTCGGCTCCCTCTAAGTTCCTCTTTGGAGGAACCGTCTAAGACATTTATTGAAATGCCATTACTTGAGCCTGTGGAACAACGTGTTACTAGATCTACGACTAGACAATTGCTGGATTCTCAGAAGCAGGGGCAGCCACAAGGACAAGGTACCAAGAGGAACAAAGGCAAAGACAAGAAGGAAACTGAAGCTGTGGGAGGAGCAGAGCCGAAGACTAGTCTGGTGGAGAGAGATCTTCAGCAAATGCTCTCAATGTTTCAGACTAGGCCTAAAGATGTTTAAACTATTATCCTGGAATGTGAATGGATTGAACTCTCCACAAAAAAGGAGAAAAATATTTAATTATTTGAAGCAATTTAATAATGATGTGGTCTGCCTTCAAGAAACTCATATCAGGCTGCAAGATCAGAAGTATTTAATGAGTCCAAGATTGGGAACATTTTATGCAGCCTCCAGTTTAGTAAAGAAAAATGGTGTGGTAATATATATTAACAAAAGATTTTCAGCTAAAATTATAGAGGCGGATGACAGTGGTAGATTTATAGCAATTGAACTTGATACAGATTTTGGTCCTATCTTGCTGGTAGGAATATATGCACCTAACCAACAACAAGAAAGCTTTTACAGGATGCTTCACTTGAAAATTTTGGATTGGAATTTTAAGAGTGTTTTAATTATGGGAGATTGGAATGGTGTGATCTCTCCAAGGATAGATAAGAGAACAATGACTAAAGTCTCCACCCAATTACCACGGGGTTTTTTTGATTTTAAAAATGATTTGGAGTTAAAAGATGTTTGGAGGATACAACACCCAAAAGAGATGGACTTTTCTTTTTATTCGGATAGGCACAAATCTTTTTCAAGGATTGATTTTTTTTTGTTAACACCGGATTTACTTCCTAAAGCTAAGAAAACTAAGATATTCCCCAGGACATTAACTGATCATAGCCCGGTGTGGTTAGAGATCGATCTAGGGAAGAGGTTAAGAAGGTCATGGAGAGTAAATGAAAACTTATTTAGATATGAAAAAAATGTTGAAGAACTTAAAAAACACATGAAGGAATTTTTCAGTTTTAACATGAATAAAGGTACCTCTATTGAAATAGTATGGGATGCGAGTAAAGCTTATATGCGGGGGGTTTTGATACATATGAATTTTAAACATAAACAAAGCAGGCAGAAAAAAAGAATGGAAATGGAAAACGAAATCAAGAAAAAGGAGCAGCTACTTATAGTAAATCCAAAAGATGAGTCACTCCAGATGGCGATAAAGTTGTTGAAAGATCAATTTCAAATGCTTATATCAGAACAAACAGCAACCAACTTACAATATGCTAAACATAACACCTTTGCTAATGCGAATAAACCTGGTAGGTGGTTGGCCTACACCTTGAGAAAAAATACGAATAATAGAATTATTGACAGAATTGAATATGGAGGGAAAACGGTATATCAACAGGACTCGATTAAAAAATCATTTGTGGATTATTACACCAAGTTATATTTACAGGATAATATACAGAATAACTCAATAGATGACTTTCTGGAAGGAAAAAGGGTGACCAAAATAAATGTGCTCCAAAAGGCAAATCTGGAATGTTTGATAACTGCAGAGGAGATTGCTTTAGCTATAAATCAACTGAAACTAGCCAAGGCTCCAGGGACTGATGGATTGACCGCAGTCTACTATAAAACTTTACAATTGGAAATGATTGAATATCTTACACAGTTATTTTGTAATATACAGCAAGGGGGTAAAATACCTTCTTCATGGGAAGCGGCTTTTATATCATTGATACCTAAGGACAAAGACGGCCCTAAGAAACCAGAGGATTACAGACCGATATCTCTTCTAAATACGGATTATAAAATATATGCTAAAGTACTTGCCAACAGATTGATGCCAGTTATCCAAGAGGTTATTCACTATGACCAAGCAGGATTTATTGAAGGGAGACATATGAAGGAGAATGTAAGACAAATTATAGATTTAATTGACTATCTTGATAAGAATAAGCAGATCTCTGCAGTGCTGGTCTTTTTGGACGCGGAGAAGGCCTTCGATCGAGTGAACTGGAACTTTCTAACCAAGACTTTGGAAAAGATGGATATGGGACCACGAATGAGACAAGCGATTGGTGCAATTTATCAGCAGCAATATGCACAACTTATTATTAATGGAAGTTTGACTACAACTTTTGAAATACAAAAAGGTACAAGACAAGGGTGCCCATTATCTCCATTGTTATTTATCTTAACCCTGGAAGTCTTGTTGAATACAATTCGGGACTCTAACACTTTAAGTGGTATAATTATTAGGCAAAAAGAATACAGAACTAGGGCATTTGCCGATGATCTGGTTGTTACCCTCTCACATCCTATGAACTCAGTAATTCAGATGAAAAATATCATAGTAGAATTTGGTGTGGTGTCTGGGTTTAAACTGAATCAAGGCAAAACGAAAATGATGGTTAAAAATATGTCAGAGACTCAGAGGAAGTCACTTGAAAGCTTGGCAGGTTTTGAAATAGTTTCTAAAGTTAAATATTTAGGAATACAAATTGCAGAAATAAATACAAAACTTTTTTCAAATAATTATGAAGTGTTGTGGCAACAGATACAGAAGGATCTTCAAGCTTGGAATAAGCTACAACTATCTCTGCTTGGAAGGATTTCAGCAATTAAAATGAATATTCTACCTAGATTCATTTTTTTATTTCAGATGATACCGGTGCTTAAATCAGATAAAATCTTGTCAGATTGGCAAGCAACATTAAATAAATTTGTTTGGAAGGAGAAAAAGCCGAGAGTAAAGATGAAGATTATGCAAGATACTCGTGAAAGAGGTGGCCTTAGACTCCCAAACCTCCGATTGTATTATGAAGCGGTGGCATTGACGTGCGTGGCAGATTGGTTTGGGAAAACAAAATCTGAACTATTGAATATAGAAGGTCATGATCTTGTGTTGGGTTGGCATGCATATCTGTTTTATGAAGAAAAGGTGGATAAAGTATTTAACAATCATGTTCTCCGAAGTGCCCTGATGAGAATTTGGAGGAAGCACCGGCCTAATTGGGATTATAAAATACCGCTTTGGTTGGATCTTGCAGACACCATGTGGATTACAAATACTAAGTCACTCGGGGGGTGTTTATATAAAGATGTGCTTACTTTTGACAGGGGCGAATGGCAGATGAAAACTTTGGAACAACTGTTGGAGGCAGGAATTACTTTAAATTGGTTACACTACACACAGTTACAGAAGAGATGGAAAGAAGATCGCAGGATTGGTTTTATGGAGAAAGAAGTGGAGTTGATCAAGCAGATAAAAGAGACTGGCCCAAAACATGTAAAAAGAATATATAATGTACTGTTAGAAAGGGATTCAGAAAGCGAGTTGGTCAAGGATTGTATGATTAAATGGGCTCAGAATTTTGATGAACCCGTTATGTTGGATACGTGGGAAAAAATATGGGTTCAAAATATTAAATTTACACAGTCACAAAGTTTAAGGGAGAATTTTTATAAAATGTTTTATAGATGGTATTTGGATCCTAAGAAATTATCATGTATGTATCCTAATTTTCAACCTAAATGCTGGAGATGCGGGTGTTTAGATGCTACTTTCTTCCATGTATGGTGGACTTGCAATAAGGTCAAAGCTTTTTGGATAAAAATATGGTGGGTTATGCAAAACGTATTTAAGAAAAGATTAGAATTTACCCCGCAAATGTTTCTATTGGGCATAACTAAGGATTTTCGTAAAGGGGAAACAAAATTGTTTTTGTATATGGTTACAGCAGCTAGGTTGTTGATTGCTCAACATTGGAAGAAAGATTTTGTACCGACAATTGCTCAATGGATTCAAAAAGTGGCGGGGTTTGCGGAAATGGCAAAACTTTCAGCTTTCCTAAAAGACCAGAAGCAGGAGAGCTACACACAGGAATGGGCAAAATGGATTAATTATATACAGAATAAATATCAGACTGGGAAATATCATGTAGCTTTTAGGTAGGAATGTTTGGATTGATAGGTGAATAGATTAAACAATATCTGGGATGTTTGGAATGTTTAAAGTGGTGTACAGCGGAACTCAGGGGGGGTGGGATTGACTGGGAGGTGGGGGTGGGTTAGGGTGGAGGGTGGGGAAATATAAGTGGATAAGTAATATAGAGATGGGTATAATGGGATATGGTTATGTTATGATGCTGAATTAACTTAGAAAGGGTGTCAGGGAGAGATTGATGTATTTTATACTAAATTTATATCATGTTGGTCGGGGGTATAATACTCAATATTTGAATGAGAACTTTATTTTAAGATGGGGGGAGGTGAGGGGTATACTTTTTGTATGTGATTTTATATTATATGTCGGGGGGGTAAAAGGGGGGAAAACTTGTCTGAATAAAACTTTTGCAATAAAAAAAAAAAAAAGAGTCCCTGTGTTATTGTATCTTTTAAATAGCAGCGAATAACTATACTTCCAGAAAGCACATAAATTTTAACAGCATTCGTACGTTTGAAATGTAACACCACACACAATGTATATTGTCTGTACTGTTTGCTGTTTGTTGCAAGGAGGCAAATTGCTTGGAGGCAGATTTTTCCCCCTTGTTTTCCTCCAAAGCTAGGTGCATCTTATACTTTGGAGCGTGTTATACTCCGAAAAATACAGTAAGTGCCTTGGATTTGGAGGTGGGTGGTAGCAGTAATGCTTATTTCTAGGCTAGTACAGGTAGTCCTCGACTTACAACAGTTCATTTAGTGAAGATTTAAAATTACAATCGCACTGAAAAAAGTGGCTGATGATCGTTTTTCACATGACTGTTGCAGCATCCCTGTGGTCACGTGGTCACAATTTGGACAGTTGGGAACTAATAATTCATATATATGATGCTTGCAGTATCTGGAGGGCGTTATGTAAATCTCAGTTTGCAACCTTCTGACCAGCCAAGTTAATTTGGGGGAATGAGGCAGGGCAGGAAGAAGGGATTAAAACTTGCTTTTCGACATGTAGAACAGGAAATGAAAATGCAAGCTGCAAACTGCAAGTTCAGATCTGCCTCATGTTCAGTTAAATTCAGCTAACCAGAAATCTGGGTGTGTCTTGCACACCGAATATAGCAATTTTTGCTTCCTGAAGCCCTGTCCCCTTCACCAAAATGGCTGTGCATAGCCTTATGGAGGCTGTCAGAGAGGTCCTGGGGATGGGAGAAGGCAGAAATATACAAAATATGGGGCATTTGTGACCCCCCCCAGCCCCCAGCACTCTATAAGCCTCCACAAGGCTATGCATGCACTTTTTTCACAAAAAATGGGCTGTTTGGGGGAGGTTTTCAGAGTGCAAAAACTTTTTCCCCTTTTTGAAAGCTCTTTAGCTGATTGATGAGAATTAAATTGATAAAGTGCTGTGCCAGCAGAAACACCTTTCTCCCTTTCTCTCTCTCTCTCTCTCCACCTACCTACTGTATTTCTCTATCTCTCTATTTCTCTCTATCTTTATCCCTTTACCAACCTACCTAACCACTCTCTCTTCCTATCTACTGTATTTCTCTCTCTCTATTTCTCCCCCTCTATCTCTCTACCCACCTACCTACACTCTCTCTCCCTCCCTCCCTCCCAACTGTATTTCTCAAAATCTAAAAGATATCTAAAAAATGTCACACAGCAGTAATCTAATTGGTTCTCTGTCTGGATGATCTCTAGGTTGAGTCGAAGGGCAGAGAGGGATGACATTAAGTCTCCTCCCCTTAAAGGGACCCTTGAACAGGAGCTGTGATAATATTCTCTCATATATATCTATCTATCTATCTATCTATCTATCTATCTATCTATCTATCTATCTATCTATCTATCTATCTATCTATCTATCTATCTATCTATCTATCTATCTTACTACTATTTACTTAACAATTTGATGTATGAAGACCCGGATGTAACCACCATTTCTGACATGGAAGCTCGAAAATATATAAATGTACACCCTATATACCCTTTCCCCTATTATAATTTGTAAAAACCAATAAAATTCTTTTGGAAAAAAAAAAAGGAAACCGTGGTGTGTCTTATACTCTGAAAAATACGGTATCTGTCTCTTTTAGCAACAGAAATGTTGTTGGCTTAATTGTGGTCATAAATAGAGGGCCCCCTTTTATATTACATATTATCCTTCTTCCTTTCGAACACGGGAGTTCTACTATCAGAGGAGGGCTGGTTACAAACTGTTCCACAGCCTCAAGAAGGCAGCTTGGCAAAATCATTCTCTGCTTCCAATAGCTTTCAAACAAGGCTTCCTTCCAAATGATTGAGGGTGCAGTTCCAAATGTAGCCTCTTTCTCACTCTAGGTGGGTTTTTTTTTTTTTTAAAGGAACAGAAGCAGTCATGGTCCTTCACTGACTTTATTGATGGGCTGGTTGCTAAAGCAAAATCGTGGCACACACTTGAAAGTAAATCAGGAAGACTGTAATTGGGATGTGTGTGTCTGTCTAGCAAGAACAAAGAATGCTTATCAACAGGAAATACGCATGTGTAAAGCTTGTAGTGATCATGGGTAGTTAGAAAGTTGATAAAAGTAACAAGAATTAGACAACTTGCAGACCTCAGCTAAAAGTTAGGAATAGAGATGGCCAGCTGCAAATGAAATTTCTATTAGATCAGGGGTCCCCAACCTTTTTGGCACCAGGGACCGGTTTCATTTTTAAAAACTTCTGCGGACCGGTGGGCATGGTTCGGCCGGCGTAGAGGGGGACCTTGGGGGGAGGGGGAACAGGTGGCGCATGCACGTGGGGTGTGTGTGAGTCGGCTCACTCACCCCTCTCGGCCCCCAACGGAGTGAGCAGCCACATCTGCGCTCTCCCGCCCCCGGCGTGCGCTCTGCCCAGGGGGCTGCCCCGTCCTCCCTCCTCCTCCTCTCCGGTCCTGCAGCCCGGTTCCTATCAAGCCACGGACCGGCACCGGTCCACGGAGCGGGGATTGGGGACCCCTGTATTAGATAACTCCTGGGGCATTCATTAGCCAAGGCTTAGGAACGGGGCAGCTATAGTCCAATACAACAAATTGTAGAATTATTGCTAAAATATTTCTTAGAGGATATTTCTTATTCTTTCGCCTTGTCCCGCCTTCTCCTTTAGTGAAAATGTATAAAGATCTCTTAATCCTTTGCTCTTGGCTCTTGGCCTTTCGACCAAGACCCCCTTTTCTTTGGAATACTCCAATAAAAAGCAGTCAGAAAACCAGACACCTCGTGTCTGACGTTCATCATTGGCTTCGGCACCAGGCTCAGACCCGAATCGGTGACAACATGATTAGCCAACAGGACTATCGTGGCTAAATTCGCATCCTGTTCTAAGCGAGGGGCCCCCAGAACTGGATGGGAAATTCTGGGAGTTGAAGTCCACATCCTTATTCTAAGCTCTGCTTTGCTTAGCCAGATCTTGCAGAATAAGTCACAATTGGGTTTGTTCATCAAACAGTAAGACGATCAAAGCACAGACGGTGGTTAAAGCACACTGGCCTAGAAACCAGGAGACTGCCTTTGACATGAAAACTGAATGGTGTGACTTTGGGACAATCCCTTTCTTTCAGCCCAATCCATCTCACACAGTTGCTGTGGAGAAAATAGGAGGGGGAGCGCCTATGGGAGGAAAGCGAAAGCTAAGAGATCGGGGAAAGCGAAAGCTAAGAGATCGGGGAAAACGAAAGCTAAGAGCGTGTGGGTGCAGAGAAGAACTGGCTGATAGGAAAAAAGGCAAAGAATGCAGCTGCCGTTTCCAAACTTGGCTATAAACAAGGTTCAACTTGCCCCCCATTCAAAATCAGATTGCCCCATTTTGGGAACCACTGGACTAATCCTCAGCCAGCTCCCATGGATAAAGGGCATTTATGTGGATTCTCAACCATGCAGATGATGGTTGTCCCAAAGGTGCTTTTCGTTTTCAAAGGACAAAAATAATACGAACGTACCATTTTTAAAGAAAAGCACCTTAGGAGCAACCCCCGTTGCAGACAAAAAAGGAAAACGTGGAATCTCCCCCCCCCCTTCTGCCAAGCCCACCCACAAAGAAATTGCCTGCCAGGAGCAAACTTTAAAAAGAAAAAAAAAAAAAAGAAAAGCACTTTTGGAGAGACACCTGTAGCAGACAAAAAAAGGAAGATGAATATAGGGATGTGGAACCCCTTCGCCCACCCCCACTCCTGCCAAGCCCACCCAAAAAGAAATGGCTTCCCAGGAGCAAATCAGGAGGCGCCCCTTCCCCGTACATGCACCCCTTCGGAAATACCTGCTGTACTTTTCTATTTGCTTCGAGTCCAAATCTGCAGGGTCCCCCATGATTCCGCCCAAACGTGCACAAATCTCTCTACAGCAGGGGTCCCCAACCCCCGGTCCGCAGGGCCGGCAAGGAGCAGGGAGCAGCCTCCTGGCAGAGGATGGCCGAGCGCGCCTCCAGCAGCTCGTTCCGATGGCCACCGCGGCGCACTGCACTTTCCGGGGCTTTCTGGAGAGGCTGGTGTTAGATTCTCTGCTGAGAGAGAGTGAGTCCAGACCGGTAAGGTTAAAAGCTCTTTATTCCAAACAGCAACGGTTGCTTATAAAAGTGACTAGTTAAAAAGGTGGGGGCCTTCTGCCCTACAGCTCCTTTTATGGAGAGCTGCTAGGCAGCCGGCCAATCAACACGTCAGCCGCCCTCGGCCACAGCCAGCCGCACCCAAGCCAATTAAACGGCTGGCTGTTACCGGGGCTTTTGAGTGCTGTCAGGATGCAACACTCCTTCCCCCCCAGCGAGCACGCACGCAGTCCCTAGCACACGTACTCGCTGAGGTAGGTGGGGCTGCGTCTACTCCGCCCCGAGCGCCTCAATGTCTCTGCCGGGGCCGATGGAGGAGGACGAACTGTGTCGTCGTGGTCTGTGATGTCACCGCGTGCCACTGTAGACGGCGGGGCAACGTCCGGGGGCGCGTTCTGTGAGTTGGCATCGTGCTCCAGTCCCTTGGGTGTTGGGTCCAAATCGGCCGGGTCCGGAAATGGATCGGACCGTCGTCGTTGCGCACTTGGGGTGTTCTGTGTGTCGGGTTGTGGATGTTCCAGGGGCGACGGTTCCGGCATAAGCAGACCCGGAAACTGTTCAGGGGTGGAGTGGTCGGAGAAGGTGGTAGATGGCCAAGATGGTGCGGTGATGGGCCAGTCATCCCGCTGGGTTGAGGCCTCGACGGTCGACAGGTCTGGAGGCCGTGATGGCGTCGGCGGGGCTGAAAACGGAGGGCGGCGCCTCAATTGATCCAAGTGGCGCCGCCACTCGGATCCATCCGGTCGTCCAACCCTGTAGGAACAGGGGCCCGCTAGTTCGCGGACGACAGCGGGTACCCACCGCGGATCCCCAGCGAAGTTCCTGGCAAAAACTGTGTCGCCGACGGAGAAACGGCGGGGAGAGGGGACCCCCAGTTTGCATGGCTGCACCTCATTATACTGGGGGTGCAGCCTGTCCAATTTGGTCCGCAGGCGGCGGCCCATCAGCAGCTCCGCGGGGCTCTTCCCTGTCGCCTGGCAAGGCGTAGAGTGCTGTCCCATAAGGTAAGCATCTACCCTTGACTGCCAATCCCCCCTATCCATCCTCCCGAGGGCCTCCTTGGCCGAGCGGACGGCTCTTTCCGCCCGGCCATTTGCGGCAGGGTGGTAGGGGGCCGTTGGCGCGTGCCGGATCCCCTGGGAGGCCAGGAATTCCTGGAAAATGGCAGAGTGAAATTGGGGCCCGTTGTCGGAGACCAGGGAGTCCGGCAACCCGTGCGTAGCAAAAAGGCGCCGAAGCGCGCGCACGGTGCTCTCAGCCGTGGTCGAGGTCATCAGGATGACCTCGGTCCAGCGAGAGTAGGCGTCTACTACCACCATGAAGGTCTGACCATGGAAGGGGCCGGCAAAGTCAATGTGGACCCTGGACCACGGTGACCTGGGGGCGTCCCACTCCCGATGGGGAGCGGAGGGGGGTGCGGGGCGAGAGATCTGGCACGCCTGGCAAGCACCCACCCAGGCGGCCACCTCGTTGTCCATGCGCGGCCACCAGACATAGCTCCTGGCCAACGCCTTCATGCGAGCTATGCCCGGGTGGGTGGCATGGAGGGAGCTGAGTACCTGATGGCGGAGGGGCGGGGGAACGATGACCCGGTCTCCCCATAATAAGCACCCACTGTGGAGCGATAGCTCCAGTTGGCGGGACCTGAAAGGCCGATACACGTCCGGCAGCGAGCCCAGGGGCCACCCTCGCAGGACCCAGGTGGAAACTTGGGACAGGACAGGGTCTGCCTTGGTTTGCGCCGCGACGTCGGACGAGGTAAGGGGGAGATCCGAATCTGCCACTGACAGGACGGACAGGGCCGGCACCGGCGCCTGGTCCGTCCGGGGAAGGGGGCAACGACTGAGGGCATCAGCATGTCCCAGCTGTTTCCCCGGATGGTAGAACAGCGAGTAATCGTACGCCGTCAGAAACTCCGTCCACCTGGTCATCCTGGGAGAGAGAATGGAAGGGGTAGGCCGATCACCGGCCAGAAGCCCAAGGAGCGGCTTGTGGTCGGTGAAAACGGAGAAGTGGCGGCCGTACAGGTATTCATGGAATTTTTTAATCCCGGACACTACAACCAGGGCCTCCTTGTCAATCTGACTGTAGTTGCGCTCCGTAGGAGACAGAGTCCGGGAATAAAAGGCAATGGGGGCCTCCGAGCCATCGGGATGAACGTGGCTCAGGACGGCCCCCACTCCAAAGGGGGAGGCATCGGATGCCAACACCAAGGGTAGGCGGTCCGAATATTGAACCAGCACGGCCTTAGATGTTAGCATGTTTTTAATAGCCGCAAACGCCTGCGCCTCTCGGCTGCCCCAGCGCCAGACCGCCGAGCGATCGAGCAATCGGTGAAGCGGCTCGGCTAGTGACGCCTTATGCGGAATAAAGGGCGCGTAAAAATTGAGCAGGCCAAGGAATGCCTGCAGCTCCTGTTTGGAAGCAGGGGTGGGGGCGTCGTGGATCGCCTCGACCTTGGAGGGAGTGGGGTGAATGCCCTGGGCATCCACCATAAACCCCAGAAATTCTACCCTCGGCTCAGCGAACTTACACTTACTAAGTTTCAATTTAAAACCCATGCCCCTGAAGATGGTAAGGACCTTCCGAAGTACTTTGGCGAGATCTAATGCGCTAGCGGCGGCTATCAAGATGTCATCAAAATACGGGACAACCCCCGGAAGCCCATGGAGCAGCCGCTCCATGAGGCTCTGGAAAATCCCCGGGGCAACGGAAACGCCAAATTGGAGGCGGCGACAACGGAAAGCTCCTCGGTGGGTGACAATAGTCTGCGCTTCAGCCGCCTCATCGTCCACCGGAAGCTGCTGGTAGGCCTGCGCCATATCCAGTTTTGCGAAAATGCAACCCTGTCCCAAGGAGTGTAACAGGTGTTGCACCACCGGAACCGGATATGGGTTCGCCTGAAGCCCGCGGTTGATCGTCGACTTGTAATCGGCGCAGATGCGTATGGAACCGTCGGCCTTGATGGGAACTACGATGGGGGTCTCCCACTTCGCCTGGTCGACCGGCTCCAGTACGCCCTGTGCCACTAGACGATCAAGTTCCGCGTCAACCCTCGGCTTCAGTGCGAAAGGCAGCCTGCGGGCCTTGAGCCGAATTGGAGCGACCTGAGGGTCTAGATTAAGGGAAACCGGGGAACCCCTGTAAGTGCCCAAAGTGCCGTCGAAAACGTCGGGGAAGTCCGCCAGGACCGCATCCACCGGCGAGGCAGTTGGCACCCGGTGCACACGCTGGACCGAGAGACCCAGGGCAGAGAACCAGTCTAAACCTATAAGGGCGGTCAGAGGGCGCTTGACGACCAGAATGGGCAGGAACCCGGTGAAACGACCATAGCGGATGTGGGCACGGAGTTGGCCTAGCACGTCGATGGGGTTGCCCTGGTAGTCCCTCAACAGAGTCTCGGGCTGTGTCAAATCAGCAAGCCTAATGGCAGGGCAAAGGCGGGCCAACTGTGGCCAGGAAACAAGGGACCGAGACGAGCCCGAGTCGACTTCCATGGTAATAGACCTGCCATTTATAAAAAGGGACGTGGAAATGCGCCTACGGTCATCCGTCGGAAGCGGAATGGAGTCCTGGAGCTCCGTCGCGGCGAAACAGTCGGCCTCAGGCTGCGGCCTGCGGGACGAGCGGCGTTGACCGTAGTTCCGGGAAGGCGCAGATATTGTCGTGTCACGAGCTGGCGGGGGGGCCAGGGCTGGAAGGTTGGCTCTGCAGACGCGGGCGATGTGGCCCTTGCGGTCGCATCGTCGGCAAATAGTAGCCCGGAAGGGGCAGTCGTTCCTCACATGGCCGCCACCGCACCCGATGCAAGTCATGGGTGGCCGGCGAGATGGTTGGGCTCTGGCGCGGCTCCAGCCCGTAGCTTGGATGCGCGCCACCTGGTCATAGGCCTCGAAGTCCTCCGACGGGTCGAGGGGGGCGTAGTCGTCGACCCGGCAGGCCTGCAGGGCGGGCAACGGCATTGCCGGCTGGCCGGGGCCTAAATCAAAAGAGGCGACCTCGGCCAACTCGGCGCCCCTGACCTCTTCCACAGCCTGCTCCAAGGTGATGTCCGAGCGGGCCATCAGCCGACGCCTGAGCTTCACGTCCTTTAGCCCGCAGACGAATTGTTCGACCAACGATTCGTCGAGGTACGGGGCGGCGAATTCGCACAAGATGGCCGCGGTTCTCAGGGCCTGCAGGAAATCCGCCGCTGACTGTGTGGGCAGCTGGCGGCATTGCCGGAACGCGAACCGTTGAGAAATCCGCGAGGGTGCGGGGGCGAAGTGGGCCTTCAAACGGGCCTGCAGCGTGTCCCATGCCAAGGTATGGACCGGTGCGGGCGCGGCAATATTCCGCGCTACGGCGAAAACTGTGCGGCCTCCACAGCCCAGGAAGAGCCCCAGTCGACGCTCCGGGGTGAGTTCTCCGTGGTCGCCCGCGAGGAGGAAGCACTCGAATCGAGCGAGAAAGGCTTCCCACGATTCTTGCGACGCGTCATAGGGGGCGAAAGGCGGCAAGGTGGCCATTGTGCGCGGCAACAGGCCAGTAAGCTCGCTGGAGAAATAGAGAGGCCGGAGGATAGTCAAACAGAGAGACTCTTCAGTCCGCAGCGAGAAGAGCTTCGTTCCGTGTAATCAGTACCGGCCCCAGTCCTTCGTCGCCAGTGTTAGATTCTCTGCTGAGAGAGAGTGAGTCCAGACCGGTAAGGTTAAAAGCTCTTTATTCCAAACAGCAACGGTTGCTTATAAAAGTGACTAGTTAAAAAGGTGGGGGCCTTCTGCCCTACAGCTCCTTTTATGGAGAGCTGCTAGGCAGCCGGCCAATCAACACGTCAGCCGCCCTCGGCCACAGCCAGCCGCACCCAAGCCAATTAAACGGCTGGCTGTTACCGGGGCTTTTGAGTGCTGTCAGGATGCAACAGCTGGCATGTCGGCTGGGAAGGTTATCTCGCAGCGGCCGGCCGAAGGACCCAAGCTGCAGCTATCTTAAGCGCCCAGATGGCTTCAGCGGCGCACCCGGAGCTGGAAGGGAGCTGGGCTTGCAGCGCCCGGATGGCTTTGGTGGCACTTAAGAATAGCCGCAGTTCAGGTCCTTCGCCCGCCCGCTGCGGGATAACCTCTGCAACCGACATGCCGACCCCTCTGCTGCTTCCCGGGGGGGGGGGGAGGGAGAGAATGGCAGACACACAGAGAGGCAGACTTAGAGAGACAGAAATAGAGAGGGAGGGAAACAGACACACACACACAAGTGACAGAGATTGGTGGAGGGAGGAGAGACAGAGAGAGACAAAAAAACAGAGAAAGAGAAAGAAAGAAAAATAGAAAAAGAAAGATAAATGGAGGGTGGGAGGGAGTGAAGGAAAGAAGGAGGGGGAGGGAGGAGGAAGGGAGAGGTGAAAGAAGGAAGGAAGGAAAGAAAAAGAAAAAGAAAGGGGGGTGGAGGGTAGGAGGGAGGGAAGGAAAGAAGGGAGGCAATGGAAGGAAGGAAAGGAAAGGAAAGGAAGAAATCTGTTTTCCTATTTCCTTTATAAATTTAATAAATTGAAATTGAAATTGAAATTCCACCTCAAGCTACCTGTTTAGTTAACCAGGTTAAAGATCTATTTTTCTCCCAGTGGTCATTTCAAAGGAATCACATCCTCTGAGTCATTTCCTGGATTCAAACCAGCATCCCAAAGAGTCATGGGCTGCCTTTATATATAACGAGTGCCCATAAATCCGTTTTTACCATCTTCAGAAGACCAAAGACCAGCCAGAAATGGAAGAAAGAAAGAAAGAAAGAAAGAAAGAAAGAAAGAAAGAAAGAAAGAAAGAAAGAAAGAAAGAGAAAGAACTTATGACCACAATTGAGCCCAAAATTTTGGTTGCTAAGCAAGACTGTTAAGTGATTTTCACCACATTTTCCAAGTTGGCCATGCCCACTGGTGTCACATGACAACTGAGCCACTCCCACAAAACAGGCCACACCTTTTGGCTCTCAAAAGAAATTTCAGTTGTGGTACTGTTGATATTTGGCTCTATTGACTAATAAGTTTGCTTACCACTGCCCTAGACGGCCAAGTGAGCCGACTCCCCCTCCCCCGCATGCGCATGCGCTGCCTGTTCCCCCTGCCCCCCCTCCTCCTCTAGGCCAGCCGGTCCGCAGAATTTTCTTTAAAATGAAACCGGTCCCTGGTGCAAAAAAGGTTGGGGACCCCTGCCTTAGACCGATACGCTCACATAGAGAGGGCCTTCTCAGGGTGCCGTCAGCCGGACAGTGCCGACTGGTGACACCCAGGGGAAGAGCCTTCTCTGTGGCGGGCCCTACCCTTTGGAACGACTTACCCCCTAAACTTTGCACCATCTCCGACCTCTGCCTCTTCCGCCAGTGTTTAAAGACACATTTGTTTCATCTAGCCGGCCTAGCCTAACCTCCACAAATGACTATTTTAGACAGTTTTAAATTTTGGGATTTTAATTTGGTTTTAGCGCAGGACGGTATCAAATCAGTTTTTTAAATTTTGTACTTGATTTTGTTATGTATTTTTAAATTTCCTGTGCGCCGCCCTGGGTCCTTTTGGAGAAGGGCGGGGTATAAATTTAATAAAATAAATAAAATAAAAATAAATACTAGAACATGGGACAGAGAGAAAGCTGAATAGGCTTTCAAGGTTGCTATCCTACCTTACTACAATGAAGGGTATTCATGGATGACAATGGTAGAATGGGCAAGGAATTTTGGGTATAATATCGAATTGGAAAAGTGGGAAAAATTGTGGGAAAGTAATAGGAAATTAACTTTGGCCACATTGTATAAAGAGAACCTTTATAAAATGTTTTATAGGTGGCATTTACCACCAGCTAGGCTAGCCAAAATGGATAAAACTTTATCACCTAATTTCTGGAAATGTGACCAACTACTGGGCACCTACTACCCCATGTGGTGGACATGTAGAAAGACAAAAGACTACAGGAGATTAGCGGTTTTGACCAAACTCTTGTTACATTTTTATTTATATAGAGAAAAGAAATACAGAAATAGAGAAAAGAAAAGAAAAAGATTATGTAAATGTAACATTAAAAGGGGTTAAATATGCAGTCCTCCTTGATAGATATTGAATAAGTTTGAAAAGGGGACAGCTTCTCTTTTGGCTATCAATGGGGAATCTGGCTTCCCCATTGACTTTCCTTGACAGAAGGTTGCAAAAGTAGATCACATGACATTGCAATTGACATCTAATGAATTATCATTAGATACATTGCTAGCAGTTCCTGCTTCACTGGCTGCATCCTCTGTTTCTTCCAAGGGCACGAAAGATCGATGAGAAGAAAAACCAATTGCAGCCATTGGCTCCTTGGTCCTTGGCGGGGACATACAAATTCCATCTGGCTTGTCCTCATCCAGTTCATCTATTAATTCACCATCTTCCTCATCCGAAAGAATAATTGCAGGACGCTTCTTTTTCCCCAGCCCAAAACTGTCTCTGTTATTATATGGACCGTTGGAATCGTCCATGACCACAGAGCTTTCTGCACCATTGCTAGTCTGGAAGCCTCTGTGACTGCCACGTTCTCTCCCAAGTGATTCAGTTCCAGAGCTACAGTAGCTATCCAACCTCAGCTGGAATCCTTCATTTGCTGTCTCCTCTACTGACATGCTTTTTTCTGTGAAGGTTTGTGGTCCATCCTCAGAATCCTCCAAGGCCAGGTTGAAATTCACTTGATAGGGACAGGAAATGTCACGGTACTTGGACTGTGCAGATTCTCTCATGCCAGAGTTCTCAAAAGTGCTGATTGCCATTTTGCTAACCATGTTCTCTAGTGGTGCCACAGTATCTAGTACCTTGATTTCGCAGGAATCTCTCTGAGAGATTGGAAGAAGATCAAGTGACATGTCAGTCTCAGTTTGGTTTATGCCATCATCAGAAGGATAACTCTTGTTTTGATCACCTGCTTGCAGTCTGGTTAGTTGACATTCTTTGTTTTTGGAATGAAGAACATCCGTTTTGGTGGCATGGAAAACCATTTGCTCATCATCCGTATCCTCAGCAGCCAATTCAGAGATTGCTCTCGATCCAGGACTGTAGTCCTCCTTGATAGATACTGAATGAGTCTCAAAAGGGGACACAAGACCTGTCCCAGGGTTTAGGTCACATGATCGGAAGCTGGGAAATTGGTGTTCTTTCTCCTCTGAAGGAAAGCCATCTTCCATGTTTGAAATAATCTGAAGCATTTGCTCATCATCCATGTCTTCAACAACCAGATTGGTCATTTTAGAGCTCAAATTGACCATATCACTAACCAAGTCATTGTCATCATCACTTACAAGATCCATGACCTCATCAAATACAGATGGAGCAACCACAGGACTTGGAGGAGGAGTTGGTGGTTTCTTTGCGGATGGGGTTGGTGATTCCACAACTGTTGGGCTTGTGCTTTTGGATGTAGATGGCCCAAGAGTGTCACCTGGTGAAGACTTGGATGGTGTCATTTTTGGCTCGGTGGAGGGCTCTTGGGTTTTTTCCACACTGTGTTCAATGTACCTGTGAGCTTCTTCGTTTTTGGATTCGTCATCATGTGCTGTCTCTTGTGTGTACATCAAATCATGGTCAGAAATGCCAAATATCTCCAGTGTCTTGAGATATGCAATGTGTTCATCCAACTCAGTGTCTGTTTTTCTTTGGGTGGCATGTAAGGACTGCAATAGTAGCTGTGTGGCCGAGCTTCGCGTGTCTTCCAGTGTGAACATATTGGAAGACTGTATCTCTTGGTTCGTGAAATAGCAAAAGGGACTTTTCTTATCGCCCATGATTTGAGGCATTAAGGAATCCTTGAAGACTTGCCTTCTGTAGATCTTCTCTTCAACTGTCCCGCAGGTAATCAGTCGGTAGATCACAACATTCTTTTTTTGTCCAATCCTATAAACTCGGTCCACAGCTTCTGCATCTCTAGCTGGACTGTAGCTGGGATCAAAAATCACCACCCGGCTAGCAGCTGTTAAGGTTAAACCAACCCCACCAACTTTAGTAGAAAGCAAAAGGACAGAGTAGTCTCCATCTTTCTGAAATTTGCCAATTCTCTTCTCTCGCTCTGCCAACTGGGTCACTGTCCCATCAATGCGAATAAACTTAAAGCCCTTGTGAGTTAAGACGCGCTCTATAAAGTCCAACATTATATGTGATAGGGAAAACACCAGAGTTTTATGTCCCTCAGCTTGCAGTCTTTCCAGCAGCACTACAAGGAAGCTCAACTTTCCAGACTCCTGAATCAGCATCTCATCAGAAACAGGCTCAATACGCTCATCAAGTTGATTTTCACCAACTTCTTGTTCACTGTAATGGGATGCTTCCAGCTCTAGTCGTCTTCGCTTTGACAAGAGCCTTGGGTGATCACAGAGCTTTTTCAGGATACACAGTTCACCCACTCGGAACTTGGGGGTCCTCAACAGCTTCTTGATATGATCCGATGCTATAAACTTTCTATATATTTTCTCTTGTATGGGTGCTAAGAACAACCATAAAATGAACTCGTTCTTTCGTGGAAGAGAAAGTATGGCAGGAGCAACATCTTTGTTTTGGTTTTCAGGAAGATGGTTTGGAAGCTCGGCCTTTTTCTTCTTCTGGAGCTCATCTTTAGTCCGCCTGAGAAAATATGGCTCAATGATGGACATCAGGTTTTCTGAGGTTTTACGTCCCAGAGCTTTCTCTTCAGGAGTGGCGTCTTTTGCTCTGGCTCTTGTGATAGGGTCCTCATACTCCATCTGAAAGGTCTTCATGGTACCCAACAGGGAGTCTTGATAAGCAAAATGAAAAAGACCCCAAAGATCATTGAGATTGTTTTGGACTGGAGTCCCTGTTAGAAGGATGCGGTTTTTGGAAGGAATGACATGAAGAGATTTTGTCGTTTTGGCAGATGGGCGTTTGATGTTATGGGCTTCGTCCACAATGATATAGTCCCAAACAAACTCTTTCCCACCAAAGCTAGAAAGTTGCGGCCCGCTTTGGAGGGGCATCTTGTAGGTTGTGATCAAGACGCCCTTTCTACTCTGGATCTGCTTCAGAGAACTTTCACGTTCGGCTTTGTTGGGGCCATGAAAAACTTTTACTCGCAGTCCTGGGGTCCACTCTGCAAACTCTTTCTCCCAGTTGTTAATAAGGGTGGGTGGGAGAATCAGCAACACGGAACGAATGTGGTCTGCATCAAACATCCCGGAGAGGAACGTGATGACTTGAATGGTCTTCCCGAGTCCCATGTCATCTGCCAGGATGCCGCCCTTCTTTTTGTCCCGATACAACTTGTACAAAAAAGCAACCCCTTCCCTCTGATAGTCAAAAAGCTTATCGAGTATTTCTCCGTACAGCATGAGTCCGCTCTGACACACATCCACAAAGCCTTCGTCCTCCTCCTCGACAGCCAGGGCATCCTCTACCTTTTTAATCTTGGCAGTCAGGTTTTCACTGAAATGGATTTCAAGAGCCTTTTGGAACAATTGGAGAGATGCTTCCAGGTTCCCACTTCCGGCCTTCTGCTCGGCTTTGGATAAATATCTGCAAAATCAAGAGACAATTCTGAAGTTAGAAACAACAATTAAAAAAAACCATGGAAGGCAGTTTTAGTGTTTTCTACCTGCGAAACATACCGTACTTTTCAGAGTATAAGGCGCACCTTTTTCCTCCCTAAAAGAGGGTCAAAATGTGGGTGTGTCTTATATACTGAATGTAGCCTCACCCACCCACCCGCACCTTTTGGCCTCTGCCTCCCAGCAATTTACCTCATTGCAGCAAATGAGGAAAATGAGAAAAAACATCAAATTAAAAAAACACACCCATGGGTTGAATTTTTTTTTAAAAGGATGGAAATTTTTTTTAGTGCTTTCTGCCTGTGCAACATATCATATTTTTCAAAGTATAAGATGCACATTTCCCCCCCCCAAAAGAGGATGAAAATTTAGATGCGTTTTATATACCGAATGTAGTCCCACCCACCCACCGCCTCCCCCCCTTTGGCCTCTGCCTCCCAGCAATTTACCACCTTGCAGCAAATGGGGAAAAGGGGGCTTGCGGAGGCTGCATTGGTTATGGCAATTCCTGCAGCCTGAAACAGCTGATGATCAGGAGGCTCCGGCTGAAATTGAAAGTGAAACTTGCTGTTTGCTGCAGGAGGCAAATTGCTGGGAGGCAGAGGCTAATCAGGCTGTTTGCTGCAAGGAGGTAGGTTAATAAGTATAAATGCCTATAGAATGTTCAAATTGTTACACTTATTTTTTAAATACTGTTTTATTATTGTTCTAGACAATTTTAAAAAAAGAAGACTCTTTTTAAAATAAATTATTGATCTGAAGAGTCCCTGTGTTATTGTATCTTTTAAATAGCAGCGAATAACTATACTTCCAGAAAGCACATAAATTTTAACAGCATTCGTAAGTTTGAAATGTAACACCACACACAATGTATATTGTCTGTACTGTTTGCTGTTTGTTGCAAGGAGGCAAATTGCTTGGAGGCAGATATTTTCCCCTTGTTTTCCTCCAAAGCTAGGTGCATCTTATACTTTGGAGCGTGTTATACTCCGAAAAATACAGTAAGTGCCTTGGATTTGGAGGTGGGTGGTAGCAGTAATGCTTATTTCTAGGCTAGTACAGGTAGTCCTCGACTTACAACAGTTCATTTAGTGAAGATTTAAAATTACAATCGCACTGAAAAAAGTGGCTTATGATCGTTTTTCACATGACTGTTGCAGCATCCCTGTGGTCACGTGATCACAATTTGGACAGTTGGGAACTAATAATTCATATATATGATGCTTGCAGTATCTGGAGGGCGTTATGTAAATCTCAGTTTGCAACCTTCTGACCAGCCAAGTTAATTGGGGGGAATGAGGCAGGGCAGGAAGAAGGGATTAAAACTTGCTTTTAGACATGTAGAACAGGAAATGAAAATGCAAGCTGCAAACTGCAAGTTCACATCTGCCTCATGTTCAGTTAAATTCAGCTAACCAGAAATCTGGGTGTGTCTTACACACTGAATATAGCAATTTTTGCCTCCTGAAGCCCTGTCCCCTTCACCAAAATGGCTGTGCATAGCCTTATGGAGGCTGTCAGAGAGGTCCTGGGGACGGGAGAAGGCAGAAATATGCAAAATATGGGGCATTTGTGACCCCCCCCAGCCCCCAGCACTCTATAAGCCTCCACAAGGCTATGCATGCACTTTTTTCACAAAAAATGGGCTGTTTGGGGGAGGTTTTCAGAGTGCAAAAACTTTTTCCCCTTTTTGAAAGCTCTTTAGCTGATTGATGAGAATTAAATTGATAAAGTGCTGTGCCAGCAGAAACACCTTTCTCCCTTTCTCTCTCTCTCTCTCTCCACCTACCTACTGTATTTTTCTATCTCTCTATTTCTCTCTATCTTTATTCCTTTACCAACCTACCTAACCACTCTCTCTCCCTATCTACTGTATTTCTCTCTCTCTATTTCTCCCCCTCTATCTCTCTACCCACCTACCTACACTCTCTCTCCCTCCCTCCCTCCCAACTGTATTTCTCTTTTCTCTATGTCTCTCTCTCTCCGTCCCTTTATCTATCTACCTACCTACTCCCTCCCTCCCTACGTACTACTGTATTTCTCTCTCTCTCCATCTCTCCCCCTCTATCTACCTCCCTGCTTTTTTAAAAAATTTGCCTTTTCAAAACCTTGGTATGTCTTGGACTCGACTTCCGGCTTCCAAAGGCGACAGACGTGTTTTCGGGCGTGGCTGCCGCTTGCTTCTTCGACTAGCCCCCCCGGGGAGCTCAGAGAGTTTGTGCTAACTCTCTGCCGTACGAGCGGCTGTGGGGCCCCCCGTATCGATTTGCTCTAGGAGCCGAGAAGCTGAAAGCGGGGGGGGGGGAAATCCTCCTCGCCAATGTCAGCTGGGAAAATGCAGAAATGAGGAGTTAGGCTGAAGTGCCGGACTTGGAGGATTACGCTGGGGACTCCTTTTCAAAAAATGTGGATTGTGAGTTTTGAATTTACTTTCATTCAATCTTCTATAGAAAGAAAAATAGAGGGGGGAGTTTAACTGTAACCCCCCCCCTCATAAAAAGCGGCTGCTTAAAATGTTCTCCAGATGAAGGAGATTGAGGATAAATACCATCCGTTCACAACCATCTAAACAACCATTTGTTTTAACTATGAATTTACAACTAGCAACATTGTATCTGTCTCTCGTTTAAAAACGGAAACTTTTACTTTCTTCTCCTTTCCTGCGCAGAGGTGGCAAAATGGCGTTCTCTTTGTTCCTAGTGGAAAACTTTTACTGACTGATGATTACATTCCTCCAACTTGTTAAAAATTAAGGAGAAATTATTTCCAAGCCTTCCCAAGAAACCCTTGGTGTCCTTCCCAATACGTGGACCTTTCTTTTTTTTTTTTTTTACTGCGGATTTACTGGACAATTAACTCTCTGGATATTATAAAACAAGAAGATTAAATACTGATTAAGTATATTTCCGATATCTCGGATTTCATCGACTGCTTACTCCTCGACGCTATTTTTATTGCATTTTAAAATTTCAAACTACAAATGCCTCTAAAAAAGCCATCAGCTGCAAAGTCCTTCTCGGCTCCATCGTCTGCCAGAGCTAGCCCCGTTTTACAGCAGGGGAAAATCACCACAATGTTACAAAAAGAGGAAGCTAGAGAAGATATTCAAGAACCAACGCCACATGATATAATGAAAGAAATACAAGAAATGCGGAAAAACCTTATGGACATAAGAATGGAATTGCTGGCGGCACAAAGAACTACAACAACCCACGAACAAGAAATTGGAGAGTTGAAGGAGGGGGCAGCTGAGATGAAAGGAGAGATAAAGGAACTGCAAAAACAAACAGCAGAATTTTCTGGACATATGTCTAAGTTTGAATTTGAAAGAATGTCTTTCTTCCTCAGGTTTCAGAACATTCCTGAGAAAGAAGGAGAAAACCTCAGAGATTTGATGAGTGAGATTCTAGCAGATTATATTAAAAAAAAAAAAGAACACCTTTGGGGGGAAATAGATTTAATTCATAGAATTAACTCAGCATATGCTAGAATAAATGAAGTACCCAGAGAGATTCATGTTAAATTTTTAAGGAGGTCCACAAGGGATGAGATACTGAGGGTGCAACGGGAGAGGCCTTTGAAGTATGAACAAAAAGACATTTCAATATTGAAGCAGATTCCAAAAAAAATTAGAGAAATGAGAAGGAAATATCCCTTCTTGTCAAAAACTTTATATAAAAACGGAATCTGGTTCAAATGGTTAATGCTGGAAGGAATGTTGGTATTCTGGGATGGAGACAGGATTAGAATTAAAACAATAACAGAGGCAGAGGCCTTTCTTAAAAAACATTCCTCGATTCTGGGAGTTGAAGAAAAAGGAACGGGAGGAGCCATGACGCTGCCCACTGGGGGGAGGGAGGAGGAGGAGACAATAGCAAAGAGACTCAGATCTCAAAAATAATTAACTTTGAAGTACTGTAATTCTTGAAACGTGTAATTCTTGAAACGGATGTTATTGCAAAATGCAAGATTGAATGTATGAATTTTAAAATGTTATGCATACATACATACATACATATGTGTGTGTGTGTGTGTGTGTGTTAGTTTTATGAGCTGATCAATAAATTAAATTAGAGAGAGACCAGGATAGATCTACATCTTACCACTATTTACTTAACAATTTGATGTACGAAGACCCGGATGTAACCACCATTTCTGACATGGAAGCTCGAAAATATATAAATGTACACCCTATATACCCTTTCCCCTATTATAATTTGTAAAAACCAATAAAATTCTTTTGGAAAAAAAAAAAAGGAAACCGTGGTGTGTCTTATACTCTGAAAAATACGGTATCTGTCTCTTTTAGCAACAGAAATGTTGTTGGCTTAATTGTGGTCATAAATAGAGGGCCCCCTTTTATATTACATATTATCCTTCCTCCTTTTGAACATGGGAGTTCTACTATCAGAGGAGGGCTGGTTACAAACTGTTCCAGAGCTTCAAGAAGGCAGCTTGGCAAAATCATTCTCTGCTTCCAATAGCTTTCAAACAAGGCTTCCTTCCAAATGATTGAGGGTGCAGTTCCAAATGTAGCCTCTTTCTCACTCTAGGTGGGTTTTTTTTTTTTAAAGGAACAGAAGCAGTCATGGTCCTTCACTGACTTTATTGATGGGCTGGTTGCTAAAGCAAGATCGTGGCACACACTTGAAAGTAAATCAGGAAGACTGTAATTGGGATGTGTGTGTCTGTCTGGCAAGAACAAAATGCTTATCAACAGGAAATACGCATGTGTAAAGCTTGTAGTGATCATGGGTAGTTAGAAAGTTGATAAAAGTAACAAGAATTAGACAACTTGCAGACCTCAGCTAAAAGTTAGGAATAGAGATGGCCGGCTGCAAATGAAATTTCTATTAGATAACTCCTGGGGCATTCATTAGCCAAGGCTTAGGAACGGGGCAGCTAGAGTCTAATAGAACAAATTGTAGAATTATTGCTAAAATATTTATTAGAGGATATTTCTTATTCTTTCACCTTGTCCCGCCTTCTCCTTTAGTGAAAATGTATAAAGCTTTCTTAATCCTTTGTTCTTGGCTCTTGGCCTTTCGACCAGGACCCCTTTTCCTTGGAGTACTCCAATAAAAAGCAATCAGAAAACCAGACACCTCGTGTCTGACGTTCATCATTGGCTTCGGCATCAGGCTCAGACCCGAATCGGTGACAACATGATTAGCCAACAGGACTATCGTGGCTAAATTCGCATCCTGTTCTAAGCGAGGACCCCCCAGAACTGGATGGGGAATTCTGGGAGTTGAAGTCCACATCCCTATTCTAAGCTCTGCTTTGCTTAGCCAGATCTTGCAGAATAAGTCACAATTGGGTTTGTTCATCAAACAGTAAGATGGTCAGTGGTTAAAGCACACTGGCCTAGAAACCAGGAGACTGCCTTAGACATGAAAACCGAATGGTGTGACTTTGGGACAATCCCTTTCTTTCAGCCCAATCCATCTCACACAGTTGCTGTGGAGAAAATAGGAGGGGGAGCGCCTATGGGGGGAAAGCGAAAGCTAAGAGATCGGGGAAAGCGAAAGCTAAGAGCGTGTGGGTGCAGAGAAGAACTGGCTGATAGGAAAAAAGGCAAAGAATGCAGCTGCCGTTTCCAAACTTGGCTATAAACAAGGTTCAACTTGCCCCCCATTCAAAATCAGATTGCCCCATTTTGGGAACCACTGGTCTAATCCTCAGCCAGCTCCCGTGGATAAAGGGCATTTATGTGGATTCTCAACCATGCAGATGATGGTTGTCCCAAAGGTGCTTTTCGTTTTCAAAGGACAAAAATAATACGAAACTACCATTTTTAAAGAAAAGCACCTTAGGAGCAACCCCCGTTGCAGACAAAAAAGGAAAATGTGGAATCTCCCCCCCCCCCCCCGCACTTCTGCCAAGCCCACCCACAAAGAAATTGCGTGCCAGGAGCAAACGTTTAAAAAAAGAAAAGAAAAGAAAAGCACCTTTGGAGAGACGCCTGTAGCAGACAAAAAAAGGAAGATGAATATAGGGATGTGGAACCCCTTCGCCCACCCCCACTCCTGCCAAGCCCACCCAAAAAGAAAGGGCTTCCCAGGAGCAAATCAGGAGGCGCCCCTTCCCCGTACATGCACCCCTTCGGAAATACCTGCTGTACTTTTCTATTTGCTTCGGGTCCAAATCTGCAAGGTCCCCCATGATTCCGCCCAAACGTGCACAAAACTCTCTACAGCAGGGGTCCCCAACCCCCGGTCCGCAGGGCCGGCAAGGAGCAGGGAGCAGCCTCCTGGCAGAGGATGGCCGAGCGCGCCTCCACCAGCTCGTTCCGATGGCCACCGCGGCGCACTGCACTTTCCGGGGCTTTCTGGAGAGGCTGGCATGTCGGCTGGGAAGGTTATCTCGCAGCGGCCGGCCGAAGGACCCAAGCTGCAGCTATCTTAAGCGCCCAGATGGCTTCAGCGGCGCAACCGGAGCTGGAAGGGAGCTGGGCTTGCAGCGCCCGGATGGCTTTGGCGGCACTTAAGAATAGCCGCAGTTCAGGTCCTTCGCCCGCCCGCTGCGGGATAACCTCTGCAACCGACATGCCGACCCCTCTGTTGCTTCCCGGGGGGGGGGGGGGAGGGAGAGAATGGCAGACACACAGAGAGGCAGACTTAGAGAGACAGAAATAGAGAGGGAGGGAAACAGACACACACACACACAGTGACAGAGATGGGTGGAGGGAGGAGAGACAGAGAGAGAGAGACAAAAAAACAGAGAAAGAGAAAGAAAGAAAAATAGAAAAAGAAAGATAAATGGAGGGTGGGAGGGAGTGAAGGAAAGAAGGAGGGGGAGGGAGGAGGAAGGGAGAGGTGAAAGAAGGAAGGAAGGAAAGAAAAAGAAAAAGAAAGGGGGGTGGAGGGTAGGAGGGAGGGAAGGAAAGAAGGGAGGCAATGGAAGGAAGGAAAGGAAAGGAAAGGAAAGGAAGAAATCTATTTTCCTATTTCCTTTATAAATTTAATAAATTGAAATTGAAATTGAAATTCCACCTCAAGCTACCTGTTTAGTTAACCAGGTTAAAGATCTATTTTTCTCCCAGTGGTCATTTCAAAGGAATCACATCCTCTGAGTCATTTCCTGGATTCAAACCAGCATCCCAAAGAGTCATGGGCTGCCTTTATATATAACGAGTGCCCATAAATCCGTTTTTACCATCTTCAGAAGACCAAAGTCCAGCCAGAAATGGAAGAAAGAAAGAAAGAAAGAAAGAAAGAAAGAAAGAAAGAAAGAAAGAAAGAAAGAAAGAGAAAGAACTTATGACCACAATTGAGCCCAAAATTTTGGTTGCTAAGCAAGACTGTTAAGTGATTTTCACCACATTTTCCAAGTTGGCCACGCCCACTGGTGTCACATGACAACTGAGCCACTCCCACAAAACAGGCCACACCTTTTGGCTCTCAAAAGAAATTTCAGTTGTGGTACTGTTGATATTTGGCTCTATTGACTAATAAGTTTGCTTACCACTGCCCTAGACGGCCAAGTGAGCCGACTCCCCCTCCCCCGCATGCGCATGCGCTGCTTGTTCCCCCTGCCCCCCCCTCCTCCTCTAGGCCAGCCGGTCCGCAGAATTTTCTTTAAAATGAAACTGGTCCCTGGTGCAAAAAAGGTTGGGGATCCCTGCCTTAGACCGATACGCTCACATAGAGAGGGCCTTCTCAGGGTGCCGTCAGCCGGACAGTGCCGACTGGTGACACCCAGGGGAAGAGCCTTCTCTGTGGCGGGCCCTACCCTTTGGAACGACTTACCCCCTAAACTTTGCACCATCTCCGACCTCCGCCTCTTCCGCCAGTGTTTAAAGACACATTTGTTTCATCTAGCCGGCCTAGCCTAACCTCCACAAATGACTATTTTAGACAGTTTTAAAGTTTGGGATTTTAATTTGGTTTTAGCGCAGGACGGTATCAAATCAGTTTTTTAAATTTTCTACTTGATTTTGTTATGTATTTTTAAATTTCCTGTGCGCCGCCCTGGGTCCTTTTGGAGAAGGGCGGGGTATAAATTTAATAAAATAAATAAAATAAAAATAAATACTAGAACATGGGACAGAGAGAAAGCTGAATAGGCTTTCAAGGTTGCTATCCTACATTACTACAATGAAGAGTATTCATGGATGACAATGGTAGAATGGGCAAGGAATTTTGGGTACAATATCGAATTGGAAAAGTGGGAAAAATTGTGGGAAAGTAATAGGAAATTAACTTTGGCCACATAAAATGTTTTATAGGTGGCAGTTACCACCAGCTAGGCTAGCCAAAATGGAGAAAACTTTATCACCTAATTTCTGGAAATGTGACCAACTACTGGGCAACTACTACCACATGTGGTGGACATATTGAAAGACAAAAGACTACAGGAGATTAGCGGTTTTGACCAAACTCTTGTTACATTTTTATTTATATAGAGAAAAGAAATAGAGAAATAGAGAAAAGAAAAGAAAAAGATTATGTAAATGTAACATTTAAAAGGGGTTAAATATGCAGTCCTCCTTGATAGATATTGAATAAGTTTGAAAAGGGGACAGCTTCTCTTTTGGCTATCAATGGGGAATCTGGCTTCCCCATTGACTTTCCTTGACAGAAGGTTGCAAAAGTAGATCACATGACATTGAAATCGGCATCTAATGAATTATCATTAGATACATTGCTAGCAGTTCCTGCTTCACTGGCTGCATCTTCTGTTTCTTCCAAGGGCACGAAAGATCGATGAGAAGAAAAACCAATTGTAGCCATTGGCTCCTTGGTCCTTGGCGGGGACATACAAATTCCGTCTGGCTTGTCCTCATCCAGTTCATCTATTAATTCACCATCTTCCTCATCCGAAACAATAATTGCAGGACGCTTCTTTTTCCCCAGCCCAAAACTGTCTCTGCTATCACATGGACGGTTGGAATCGTCCATGACCACAGAGCTCTCTGCCCCATTGCTAGTCTGGAGGCCTCTGTGACTACCACGTTCTCTCCCAAGTGATTCAGTTCCAGAGCGAGGAGTTGGTGGTTTCTTTGCTGATGGGGTGGGTGATTCCACAACTGTTGGGCTTGTGCTTTTGGATGTAGATGGCCCAAGAGTGTCACCTGGTGAAGACTTGGATGGTGTCATTTTTGGCTCGGTGGAGGGCTCTTGGGTTTTTTCAACACTGTGTTCAATGTACCTGTGAGCTTCTTCGTTTTTGGATTCGTCATCATGTGCTGTCTCTTGTGTGTACATCAAATCATGGTCAGAAATGCCAAATATCTCCAGTGTCTTGAGGTATGCAATGTGTTCATCCAACTCAGTGTCTGTTTTTCTTTGGGTGGCATGTAAGGACTGCAATTGTAGCTGTGTGGCCGAGCTTCGCGTGTCTTCCAGTGTGAACATATTGGAAGACTGTATCTCTTGCTTCGTGAAATAGCAAAAGGGACTTTTCTTATCGCCCATGATTTGACGCATTAAGGAATCCTTGAAGACTTGCCTTCTGTAGATCGTCTCTTCAACTGTCCCGCAGGTAATCAGTCGGTAGATCACAACATTCTTTTTTTGTCCAATCCTATAAACTCGGTTCACAGCTTCTGCATCTCTAGCTGGACTGTAGCTGGGATCAAAAATCACCACCCGGCTAGCAGCTGTTAAGGTTAAACCAACCCCACCAACTTTAGTAGAAAGCAAAAGGACAGAGTAGTCTCCATCTTTCTGAAATTTGCCAATTCTCTTCTCTCGCTCTGCCAACTGGGTCACTGTCCCATCAATGCGAATAAGCTTAAAGCCCTTGTGAGTTAAGACGCGCTCTATAATGTCCAACATTATATGTGATAGGGAAAACACCACAGTTTTATGTCCTTCAGCTTGCAGTCTTTCCAGCAGCACTACAAGGAAGCTCAACTTTCCAGACTCCTGAATCAGCATCTCATCAGAAACAGGCTCAATAAGCTCATCAAGTACATTTTCACCAACTTCTTGTTGACAGTAATGGGATGCTTCCAGCTCTAGTCGTCTTCGATTTGACAAGAGCCTTGGGTGATCACAGAGCTTTGTCAGGATACACAGTTCACCCACTGGGAACTTGGGGGTCATCAACAGCTTCTTGATATGATGCAATGCTGTAAACTTTCTATATATTTTCTCTTGTATGGGTGCTAAGAACAACCATACAATGAACTCGTTCTTTCGTGGAAGGCAAAGCATGTTTGGAAGTTTTTTTTTCTTCTGGAGCTCATCTTTAGTCCGCCTGAGAAAATATGGCTCAATGATGGACATCAGGTTTTCTGAGGTTTTACGTCCCAGAGCTTTCTCTTCAGGAGTGGCGTCTTTTGCTCTGGCTCTTGTGATAGGGCCCTCATATTCCATCCAAAAGGTCTTCATGGTACCCAACAGAGAGCCTTGACAAGCAAAATCAAAAAGAGCCCAAAGGTCATTGAGATTGTTATGGACTGGAGTCCCTGTTAGAAGGATGCGGTTTTTGGAAGGAATGACATGCAGAGATTTTGTTGTTTTAGCCGAAGGGGTTTTGATTTTATGGGCTTCATCCAGAATGATATAGTCCCAAACAAACTTTTTCCCACGAAAGTTGGAAAGCTGCAGCCAGTTGTGGAGGCACATCTTGTAGGTTGTGAGCAAGACGCCCTTTCTACTCTGCTCCAGAGATCTTTCACGTTCGGCTTTGTTGGGGCCATGAAAAACTTTTACTGGCAGGCCTTGGGTCCACTCTGCAAACTCTTTCTCCCAGTTGTTAAGAAGGTTGGTTGGGAGAATCAGCAACATGGAACGAATGTGGCCTGCGTTAAACATCCCGGAGAGGAACGTGATGACTTGAATGGTCTTCCCGAGTCCCATGTCATCTGCCAGGATGCAGCCCTTTTTTTCCCCGTCGCAATACAACTTGTACAAAAAAGCAACCCCTTCCCTCTGATAGTCAAAAAGCTTATTGTGTATTTTTCCACACAGCATGAGTCCGCTCTGACACACATCCACAAAGTCTTCGTCCTCCTCCTTGACAGCCAGGGCATCCTTTACCTTTTTAATCTGGGCAGCCAGGTTTTCACTGAAATGGATTTCAAGAGCCTTTTGGAGCAATTGGAGAGATGCTTTCAGGTTCCCACTTCGATCCTCCTGCTTGGCCTGAGACACATATCTGTAAAATCAAGAGACAGTTCTGGAGTCAGAAACAACAAATTAATAAAACATACCCATGGGTTGAAAATTTTTTAAAAAGCAAGGAATTTTTTTTTAGTGCTTTCTGCCTGTGCAACATATCATATTTTTCAAAGTATAAGATGCACATTCCCCCCCCCCAAAAGTGGATGAAAATTTAGATGCGTCTTATATACCGAATGTAGTCCCACCCACCCACCGCCTCCCCCCCTTTGGCCTCTGCCTCCCAGCAATTTACCACCTTGCAACAAATGGGGAAAAGGGGGCTTGCGGAGGCTGCATTGGTTATGGCAATTCCTGCAGCCTGAAAGAGCTGATGATCAGGAGGCTCGGCTGAAATTGAAAGTGAAACTTGCTGTTTGCTGCTGAAATTGAAAGTGAAACTTGCTGTTTGCTGCAGGAGGCCAATTGCTGGGAGGCAGAGGCTAATCAGGCTGTTTGCTGCAAGGAGGTAAGTTAATAAGTATAAATGCCTATAGAATGTTCAAATTGTTACACTTATTTTTTAAATACTGTTTTATTATTGTCCTAGACAATTTTAAAAAAAGAAGAATCTTTTTAAAATAAATTATTGATCTGAAGAGTCCCTGTGTTATTGTATCTTTTTAAATAGCAGCGAATAACTATACTTCCAGAAAGCACATAAATTTTAACAGCATTCGTACGTTTGAAATGTAACACCACACACAATGTATATTGTCTGTACTGTTTGCTGTTTGTTGCAAGGAGGCAAATTGCTGGGAGGCAGATATATTCCCCTTGTTTTCCTCCAAAGCTAGGTGCATCTTATACTTTGGAGCGTGTTATACTCCGAAAAATACAGTAAGTGCCTTGGATTTGGAGGTGGGTGGTAGCAGTAATGCTTATTTCTAGGCTAGTACAGGTAGTCCTCGACTTACAACAGTTCATTTAGTGAAGATTTAAAATTACAATCGCACTGAAAAAAGTGGCTTATGATCGTTTTTCACATGACTGTTGCAGCATCCCTGTGGTCACGTGATCACAATTTGGACAGTTGGGAACTAATAATTCATATATATGATGCTTGCAGTATCTGGAGGGCGTTATGTAAATCTCAGTTTGCAACCTTCTGACCAGCCAAGTTAATTGGGGGGAATGAGGCAGGGCAGGAAGAAGGGATTAAAACTTGTTTTTAGACATGTAGAACAGGAAATGAAAATGCAAGCTGCAAACTGCAAGTTCACATCTGCCTCATGTTCAGTTAAATTCAGCTAACCAGAAATCTGGGTGTGTCTCACACACCGAATATAGCAATTTTTGCCTCCTGAAGCCCTGTCCCCTTCACCAAAATGGCCGTGCATAGCCTTATGGAGGCTGTCAGAGAGGTCCTGGGGACGGGAGAAGGCAGAAATATGCAAAAAATGGGCCATTTGTGACCCCCCCAGCCCCCAGCAGCACTCTATAAGCCTCCACAAGGCTGTGCATGCACTTTTTACATAAAAAATGGGCTGTTTGGGGGAGGTTTTCAGAGTGCAAAAACTTTTTTTTCCTTTTTGAAAGCTCTTTAGCTGATTGATGAGAATTACATTGATAAAGTGCTGTGCCAGCAGAAACACCTTTCTCCCTTTCTCTCTCTCTCTCTCTCCACCTACCTACTGTATTTCTCTATCTCTCTATTTCTCTCTATCTTTATCCCTTTACCAACCTACCTAACCACTCTCTCTCCCTATCTACTGTATTTCTCTCTCTCTATTTCTCCCCCTCTATCCCTCTACCCACCTACCTACACTCTCTCTCCCTCCCTCCCTCCCAACTGTATTTCTCTCTCTCTATGTCTCTCTCTCTCCCTCCCTTTATCTATCTATCTACCTACTCCCTCCCTCCCTACGTACTACTGTATTTCTCTCTCTCTCCATCTCTCCCCCTCTATCTACCTCCCTGCTTTTTAAAAAAATTTGCCTCTTCAAAACCTTGGTATGTCTTGGACTCGACTTCCGGCTTCCAAAGGTGACAGACGTGTTTTCGGGCGCGGCTGCCGCTTGCTTCTTCGACTAGCCCCCCCGGGGAGCTCAGAGAGTTTGTGCTAACTCTCTGCCGTACGAGCGGCTGTGGGGCCTCCCGTATCGATGGCGATCGGCGGGGTGTCTTTGCCCACTTTGCTCTAGGAGCCAAGGAGCTGAAAGCGGGGGGGGGGGGGATCCTCCTCACCAACACCAGCTGGGAAAATGCAGAAATGAGGAGTTGGGCTGAAGTGCCGGACTTGGAGGATTACGCCGGGGACACCTTTTCAAAAAATGTGGATTGTGAGTTTTGAATTTACTTTCATTCAATCTTCTATAGAAAGAAAAATAGAGGGGGGAGTTTAACTGTAAACCCCCCCCCTCGTAAAAAGCGGCTGCTTAAAATGTTCTCCAGATGAAGGAGATTGAGGATAAATACCATCCGTTCACAACCATCTAAAAGAAACTTTGTTTTAACTATGAATTTACAACTAGCAACATTGTATTTGTCTCTCGTTTAAAAACGGAAACTTATACTTTCTTCTCCTTTCCTGCGCAGAGGTGGCAAAATGGCGTTCTCTTTGTTCCTAGTGGAAAACTTTTACTGACTGATGATTACATTCCTCCAACTTGTTAAAAATTAAGGAGAAATTATTTCCAAGCCTTCCCAAGAAACCCTTGGTGTCCTTCCCAATACGTGGACCTTTCTTTTTTTTTTTTTTTACTGCGGATTTACTGGACAATTAACTCTCTGGATATTATAAAACAAGAAGATTAAATACTGATTAAGTATATTTCCGATATCTCGGATTTCACCGACTGCTTACTCCTCGACGCTATTTTTATTGCATTTTAAAATTTCAAACTACAAATGCCTCTAAAAAAGCCATCAGCTGCAAAGTCCTTCTCGGCTCCATCGTCTGCCAGAGCTAGCCCCGTTTTACAGCAGGGGGAAATCACCACAATGTTACAAAAAGAGGAAGCTAGAGAAGATATTCAAGAACCAACGCCACATGATATAATGAAAGAAATACAAGAAATGCGGAAAAACCTTATGGACATAAGAATGGAATTGCTGGCGGCACAAAGAACTACAACAACCCACGAACAAGAAATTGGAGAGTTGAAGGAGGGGGCAGCTGAGATGAAAGGAGAGATAAAGGAACTGCAAAAACAAACAGCAGAATTTTCTGGACATATGTCTAAGTTTGAATTTGAAAGAATGTCTTTCTTCCTCAGGTTTCAGAACATTCCTGAGAAAGAAGGAGAAAACCTCAGAGATTTGATGAGTGAGATTCTAGCAGATTATATTAAAAAAAATAAAGAACACCTTTGGGGGGAAATAGATTTAATTCATAGAATTAACTCAGCATATGCTAGAATAAATGAAGTACCCAGAGAGATTCATGTTAAATTTTTAAGGAGGTCCACAAGGGATGAGATACTGAGGGTGCAACGGGAGAGGCCTTTGAAGTATGAACAAAAAGACATTTCAATATTGAAGCAGAGTCCAAAAAAAATTAGAGAAATGAGAAGGAAATATTCCTTCTTGTCAAAAACTTTATATAAAAACGGAATCTGGTTCAAATGGTTAATGCTGGAAGGAATGTTGGTATTCTGGGATGGAGACAGGATTAGAATTAAAACAATAACAGAGGCAGAGGCCTTTCTTAAAAAACATTCCTCGATTCTGGGAGTTGAAGAAAAAGGAACAGGAGGAGCCATGGCGCTGCCCACTGGGGAGAGGGAGGAGGAGGAGACAATAGCAAAGAGACTCAGATCTCAAAAATAATTAACTTTGAACTACTGTAATTCTTGAAATGGATGTTATTGCAAAATGCAAGATTGAATGTATGAATTTTAAAATGTTATACATACATATATACATACATACATCTATATCTAGCTATCTGCGGGATCGGATCCTGCCTCATACATCCTCACGGCCGATTCGCTCCCACAGAGAGGGGCTTCTCCGGGTGCCGTCCACTAGACTTTGTCAGCGGGCGACGCCCAGGGGAAGGGCGCTCTCTGTGGCGGGCCCTGCCCTCTGGAACGACCTTCCCCCCGATATTAGGACAACCACGGACCTCCGCTCCTTCCGTCTGAAACTAAAAACACATCTTTTCTGCTTGGCCGGCCTAGGGTAGTCTCTCTGCTATAGGGTTTTTATTTAATTATTGGGTATTTTAGTGTTTAATGGGATTTTAGCACAGGTATTAGATTTAATTCGTTTTTATGCTATGTTTGTATATTTATTGTTTTATTTTTCCCTGTGCACCGCCCAGAGTCCCTGTGGGGAGAGGGAGCGGTTTTACAAATTAAATATATTATTATTATTATTATTATTATTATTATTATTATTATTATTATTATTATTATTATTATTATTATTATTATTATTATTATCTATATCTATATCTATATCTATATCTATATCTATATCTATCTATCTATCTATCTATCTATCTATCTATCTATCTATCTATCTATCTATCTATCTATCTATCTATCTATCTATCTATCTATCTTACCACTATTTACTTAACAATTTGATGTATGAAGACCCGGATGTAACCACCATTTCTGACATGGAAGCTTGAAAATATATAAATGTACACCCTATATACCCTTTCCCCTATTATAATTTGTAAAAACCAATAAAATTCTTTTGGAGAAAAAAAAAAGGAAACCGTGGTGTGTCTTATACTCTGAAAAATACGGTATCTGTCTCTTTTAGCAACAGAAATGTTGTTGGCTTAATTGTGGTCATAAATAGAGGGGCCCCTTTTATATTACATATTATCCTTCCTCCTTTTGAACACGGGAGTTCTACTATCAGAGGAGGGCTGGTTACAAACTGTTCCACAGCTTCAAGAAGGCAGCTTGGCAAAATCATTCTCTACTTCCAATAGCTTTCAAACAAGGCTTCCTTCCAAATGATTGAGGGTGCAGTTCCAAATGTAGCCTCTTTCTCACTCTAGGTGGGTTTTTTTTTTTTTAAAGGAACAGAAGCAGTCATGGTCCTTCACTGACTTTATTGATGGGCTGGTTGCTAAAGCAAGATCGTGGCACACACTTGAAAGTAAATCAGGAAGACTGTAATTGGGATGTGTGTGTCTGTCTGGCAAGAACAAAATGCTTATCAACAGGAAATACGCATGTGTAAAGCTTGTAGCGATCATGGGTAGTTAGAAAGTTGATAAAAGTAACAAGAATTAGACAACTTGCAGATCTCAGCTAAAAGTTAGGAATAGAGATGGCCGGCTGCAAATGAATTTCTATTAGATAACTCCTGGGGCATTCATTAGCCAAGACTTAGGAACGGGGCAGCTAGAGTCCAATAGAACAAATTGTAGAATTATTGCTAAAATATTTATTAGAGGATATTTCTTATTCTTTCACCTTGTCCCGCCTCCTCCTTTAGTGAAAATGTATAAAGCTTTCTTAATTCTTTGTTCTTGGCTCCTGGCCTTTTGACCAGGACATCTTTTCCTTGGAGTACTCCAATAAAAAGCAATCAGAAAACCAGACACTTCGTGTCTGACGTTCATCATTGGCTTCGGCACCAGGCTCAGACCCGAATCGGTGACAACATGATTAGCCAACAGGACTATCGTGGCTAAATTCGCATCCTGTTCTAAGCGAGGACCCCCCAGAACTGGATGGGGAATTCTGGGAGTTGAAGTCCACATCCCTATTCTAAGCTCTGCTTTGCTTAGCCAGATCTTGCAGAATAAGTCACAATTGGGTTTGTTCATCAAACAGTAAGATGGTCAGTGGTTAAAGCACACTGGCCTAGAAACCAGGAGACTGCCTTTGACATGAAAACTGAATGGTGTGACTTTGGGACAATCCCTTTCTTTCAGCCCAATCCATCTCACACAGTTGCTGTGGAGAAAATAGGAGGGGGAGCGCCTGTGGGGGGAAAGCGAAAGCTAAGAGATCGGGGAAAGCGAAAGCTAAGAGCGTGTGGGTGCAGAGAAGAACTGGCTGATAGGAAAAAAGGCAAAGAATGCAGCTGCCGTTTCCAAACTTAGCTATAAACAAGGTTCAACTTGCCCCCCATTCAAAATCAGATTGCCCCATTTTGGGAACCACTGGACTAATCCTCAGCCAGCTCCCATGGATAAAGGGCATTTATGTGGATTCTCAACCATGCAGATGATGGTTGTCCCAAAGGTGCTTTTCGTTTTCAAAGGACAAAAATAATACGAAACTACCATTTTTAAAGAAAAGCACATTGGAAGCAACCCCCGTTGCAGACAAAAAAGGTAAATGTGGAATCTCCCCCCCCCCCCCCCCCCACTTCTGCCAAGCTCACCCACAAAGAAATTGCCTGCCAGGAGCAAACTTTAAAAAGAAAAGAAAAGTAAAGAAAAGCACCTTTGGAGAGACGCCTGTAGCAGACAAAAAAAGGAAGATGAATATAGGGATGTGGAACCCCTCCCCCACTCCTGCCAAGCCCACCCAAAAAGAAATGGCTTCCCAGGAGCAAATCAGGAGGCGCCCCTTCCCCGTACATGCACCCCTTCGGAAATACCTGCTGTACTTTTCTATTTGCTTCGAGTCCAAATCTGCAAGGTCCCCCATGATTTCGCCCAAACGTGCACAAAACTCTCTACAGCAGGGGTCCCCAACCCCCGGTCCGCAGGGCCGGCAAGGAGCAGGGAGCAGCCTCCTGGCAGAGGATGGCCGAGCGCGCCTCCACCAGCTCGTTCCGATGGCCACCGCGGCGCACTGCACTTTCCGGGGCTTTCTGGAGAGGCTGGCATGTCGGCTGGGAAGGTTATCTCGCAGCGGCCGGCCGAAGGACCCAAGCTCCGGTTATCTTAAGCGCCCAGACGGCTTCAGCGGCGCACCCGGAGCTGGAAGGGAGCTGGGCTTGCAGCGCCCGGATGGCTTTGGCGGCACTTAAGAATAGCCGCAGTTCAGGTCCTTTGCCCGCCCGCTGCGGGATAACCTCTGCAACCGACATGCCGACCCCTCTGCTGCTTCCCGGGGGGGGGGGGGGGAGGGAGAGAATGGCAGACACACAGAGAGGCAGACTTAGAGAGACAGAAATAGAGAGGGAGGGAAACAGACACACACACACACACACACAGTGACAGAGATGGGTGGAGGGAGGAGAGACAGAGAGAGAGAGACAAAAAAACAGAGAAAGAGAAAGAAAGAAAAATAGAAAAAGAAAGATAAATGGAGGGTGGGAGGGAGTGAAGGAAAGAAGGAGGGGGAGGGAGGAGGAAGGGAGAGGTGAAAGAAGGAAGGAAGGAAAGAAAAAGAAAAAGAAAGGGGGTTGGAGGGTAGGAGGGAGGGAAGGAAAGATGGGTGGTAGCAGTAATGCTTATTTCTAGGCTAGTACAGGTAGTCCTCGACTTACAACAGAAGCAGTCATGGTCCTTCACTGACTTTATTGATGGGCTGGTTGCTAAAGCAAGATCGTGGCACACACTTGAAAGTAAATCAGGAAGACTGTAATTGGGATGTGTGTGTCTGTCTGGCAAGAACAAAGAATGCTTATCAACAGGAAATACGCATGTGTAAAGCTTGTAGCGATCATGGGTAGTTAGAAAGTTGATAAAAGTAACAAGAATTAGACAACTTGCAGACCTCAGCTAAAAGTTAGGAATAGAGATGGCCGGCTGCAAATGAATTTCTATTAGATAACTCCTGGGGCATTCATTAGCCAAGACTTAGGAACGGGGCAGCTAGAGTCTAATAGAACAAATTGTAGAATTATTGCTAAAATATTTCTTAAAGGATATTTCTTATTCTTTCACCTTGTCCCGCCTTCTCCTTTAGTGAAAATGTATAAAGCTTTCTTAATCCTTTGTTCTTGGCTCTTGGCCTTTTGACCAGGACATCTTTTCCTTGGAGTACTCCAATAAAAAGCAATCAGAAAACCAGACACCTCGTGTCTGACGTTCATCATTGGCTTCGGCACCAGGCTCAGACCCGAATCGGTGACAACATGATTAGCCAACAGGACTATCGTGGCTAAATTCGCATCCTGTTCTAAGCGAGGGGCCCCCAGAACTGGATGGGGAATTCTGGGAGTTGAAGTCCACATCCCTATTCTAAGCTCTGCTTTGCTTAGCCAGATCTTGCAGAATAAGTCACAATTGGGTTTGTTCATCAAACAGTAAGACGGTCAGTGGTTAAAGCACACTGGCCTAGAAACCAGGAGACTGCCTTTGACATGAAAACTGAATGGTGTGACTTTGGGACAATCCCTTTCTTTAAACCCAATCCATCTCACACAGTTGCTGTGGAGAAAATAGGAGGGGGAGCGCCTGTGGGGGGAAAGCGAAAGCTAAGAGATCGGGGAAAGCGAAAGCTAAGAGATCGGGGGAAAGCGAAAGCTAAGAGCGTGTGGGTGCAGAGAAGAACTGGCTGATAGGAAAAAAAGGCAAAGAATGCAGCTGCCGTTTCCAAACTTGGCTATAAACAAGGTTCAACTTGCCCCCCATTCAAAATCAGATTGCCCCATTTTGGGAACCACTGGTCTAATCCTCAGCCAGCTCCCATGGATAAAGGGCATTTATGTGGATTCTCAACCATGCAGATGATGGTTGTCCCAAAGGTGCTTTTCGTTTTCAAAGGACAAAAATAATACGAAACTACCATTTTTAAAGAAAAGCACATTGGAAGCAACCCCCGTTGCAGACAAAAAAGGTAAATGTGGAATCTCCCCCCCCCCCCCCCCACTTCTGCCAAGCTCACCCACAAAGAAATTGCCTGCCAGGAGCAAACTTTAAAAAGAAAAGAAAAGTAAAGAAAAGCACCTTTGGAGAGACGCCTGTAGAAGACAAAAAAAGGAAGATGAATATAGGGATGTGGAACCCCTTCGCCCACCCCCACTCCTGCCAAGCCCACCCAAAAAGAAAGGGCTTCCCAGGAGCAAATCAGGAGGCGCCCCTTCCCCGTACATGCACCCCTTCGGAAATACCTGCTGTACTTTTCTATTTGCTTCGAGTCCAAATCTGCAAGGTCCCCCATGATTTCGCCCAAATGTGCACAAAACTCTCTACAGCAGGGGTCCCCAACCCCCGGTCCGCAGGGCCGGCAAGGAGCAGGGAGCAGCCTCCTGGCAGAGGATGGCCGAGCGCGCCTCCACCAGCTCGTTCCGATGGCCACCGCGGCGCACTGCACTTTCCGGGGCTTTCTGGAGAGGCTGGCATGTCGGCTGGGAAGGTTATCTCGCAGCGGCCGGCCGAAGGACCCAAGCTGCAGCTATCTTAAGCGCCCAGATGGCTTCAGCGGCGCACCCGGAGCTGGAAGGGAGCTGGGCTTGCAGCGCCCGTATGGCTTTGGCGGCACTTAAGAATAGCCGCAGTTCAGGTCCTTCGCCCGCCCGCTGCGGGATAACCTCTGCAACCGACATGCCGACCCCTCTGCTGCTTCCGGGGGGGGGGGGGGAGGGAGAGAATGGCAGACACACAGAGAGGCAGACTTAGAGAGACAGAAATAGAGAGGGAGGGAAACAGACAGACACACACACACACACACACACACACAGTGACAGAGATGGGTGGAGGGAGGAGAGACAGAGAGAGAGAGACAAAAAAACAGAGAAAGAGAAAGAAAGAAAAATAGAAAAAGAAAGATAAATGGAGGGTGGGAGGGAGTGAAGGAAAGAAGGAGGGGGAGGGAGGAGGAAGGGAGAGGTGAAAGAAGGAAGGAAGGAAGGAAAAAGAAAAAGAAAGGGGGGTGGAGGGTAGGAGGGAGGGAAGGAAAGATGGGTGGTAGCAGTAATGCTTATTTCTAGGCTAGTACAGGTAGTCCTCGACTTACAACAGAAGCAGTCATGGTCCTTCACTGACTTTATTGATGGGCTGGTTGCTAAAGCAAGATCGTGGCACACACTTGAAAGTAAATCAGGAAGACTGTAATTGGGATGTGTGTGTCTGTCTGGCAAGAACAAAGAATGCTTATCAACAGGAAATACGCATGTGTAAAGCTTGTAGCGATCATGGGTAGTTAGAAAGTTGATAAAAGTAACAAGAATTAGACAACTTGCAGACCTCAGCTAAAAGTTAGGAATAGAGATGGCCGGCTGCAAATGAAATTTCTATTAGATCAGGGGTCCCCAACCTTTTTGGCACCAGGGACCGGTTTCATTTTTAAAAAATTCTGCGGACCGGTGGGCATGGTTCGGCCGGCGTAGAGGGGGACCTTGGGGGGAGGGGGAACAGGTGGCGCATGCACGTGGGGTGTGTGTGAGTCGGCTCACTCACCCCTCTCGGCCCCCAACGGAGTGAGCAGCCACATCTGCGCTCTCCCGCCCCCGGCGTGCGCTCTGCCCAGGGGGCTGCCCCTCCCTCCCTCCTCCTCCTCTCCAGTCCTGCGGCCCGGTTCCTATCAAGCCACGGACCGGCACCGGTCCACGGAGCGGGGATTGGGGACCCCTGTATTAGATAACTCCTGGGGCATTCATTAGCCAAGACTTAGGAACGGGGCAGCTATAGTCCAATACAACAAATTGTAGAATTATTGCTAAAATATTTCTTAGAGGATATTTCTTATTCTTTCATCTTGTCCCGCCTTCTCCTTTAGTGAAAATGTATAAAGCTTTCTTAATCCTTTGTTCTTGGCTCCTGGCCTTTTGACCAGGACATCTTTTCCTTGGAGTACTCCAATAAAAAGCAATCAGAAAACCAGACACTTCGTGTCTGACGTTCATCATTGGCTTCGGCACCAGGCTCAGACCCGAATCGGTGACAACATGATTAGCCAACAGGACTATCGTGGCTAAATTCGCATCCTGTTCTAAGCGAGGGCCCCCCAGAACTGGATGGGGAATTCTGGGAGTTGAAGTCCACATCCCTATTCTAAGCTCTGCTTTGCTTAGCCAGATCTTGCAGAATAAGTCACAGTTGGCTTCCTTCATCAAACAGTAAGACGGTCAGTGGTTAAAGCACACTGGCCTAGAAACCAGGAGACTGCCTTTGACATGAAAACCGAATGGTGTGACTTTGGGACAATCCCTTTCTTTAAACCCAATCCATCTCACACAGTTGCTGTGGAGAAAATAGGAGGGGGAGCGCCTGTGGGGGGAAAGCGAAAGCTAAGAGATCGGGGAAAGCGAAAGCTAAGAGATCGGGGAAAGCGAAAGCTAAGAGCGTGTGGGTGCAGAGAAGAACTGGCTGATAGGAAAAAAGGCAAAGAATGCAGCTGCCGTTTCCAAACTTGGCTATAAACAAGGTTCAACTTGCCCCCCATTCAAAATCAGATTGCCCCATTTTGGGAACCACTGGTCTAATCCTCAGCCAGCTCCCATGGATAAAGGGCATTTATGTGGATTCTCAACCATGCAGATGATGGTTGTCCCAAAGGTGCTTTTCGTTTTCAAAGGACAAAAATAATACGAACGTACCATTTTTAAAGAAAAGCACCTTAGGAGCAACCCCCGTTGCAGACAAAAAAGGAAAACGTGGAATCTCCCCCCCCCCCCACTTCTGCCAAGCCCACCCACAAAGAAATTGCCTGCCAGGAGCAAACTTTAAAAAGTAAAGAAAAGTAAAGAAAAGTAAAGAAAAGCACCTTTGGAGAGACGCCTGTAGCAGACAAAAAAAGGAAGATGAATATAGGGATGTGGAACCCCTTCGCCCACCCCCACTCCTGCCAAGCCCACCCAAAAAGAAAGGGCTTCCCAGGAGCAAATCAGGAGGCGCCCCTTCCCCGTACATGCACCCCTTCGGAAATACCTGCTGTACTTTTCTATTTGCTTCGGGTCCAAATCTGCAAGGTCCCCCATGATTCCGCCCAAACGTGCACAAAACTCTCTACAGCAGGGGTCCCCAACCCCCGGTCCGCAGGGCCGGCAAGGAGCAGGGAGCAGCCTCCTGGCAGAGGATGGCCGAGCGCGCCTCCACCAGCTCGTTCCGATGGCCACCGCGGCGCACTGCACTTTCCGGGGCTTTCTGGAGAGGCTGGCATGTCGGCTGGGAAGGTTATCTCGCAGCGGCCGGCCGAAGGACCCAAGCTGCAGCTATCTTAAGCGCCCAGATGGCTTCAGCGGCGCACCCGGAGCTGGAAGGGAGCTGGGCTTGCAGCGCCCGGATGGCTTTGGCGGCACTTAAGAATAGCCGCAGTTCAGGTCCTTCGCCCGCCCGCTGCGGGATAACCTCTGCAACCGACATGCCGACCCCTCTGCTGCTTCCATGGGGGGGGGGAGGGAGAGAATGGCAGACACACAGAGAGGCAGACTTAGAGAGACAGAAATAGAGAAGGAGGGAAACAGACACACACACACACACACAGTGACAGAGATGGGTGGAGGGAGGAGAGACAGAGAGAGAGAGACAAAAAAACAGAGAAAGAGAAAGAAAGAAAAATAGAAAAAGAAAGATAAATGGAGGGTGGGAGGGAGTGAAGGAAAGAAGGAGGGGGAGGGAGGAGGAAGGGAGAGGTGAAAGAAGGAAGGAAGGAAAGAAAAAGAAAAAGAAAAAGAAAGGGGGGTGGAGGGTAGGAGGGAGGGAAGGAAAGAAGGGAGGCAATGGAAGGAAGGAAAGGAAAGGAAAGGAAGAAATCTATTTTCCTATTTCCTTTATAAATTTAATAAATTGAAATTGAAATTGAAATTCCACCTCAAGCTACCTGTTTAGTTAACCAGGTTAAAGATCTATTTTTCTCTCAGTGGTCATTTCAAAGGAATCACATCCTCTGAGTCATTTCCTGGATTCAAACCAGCATCCCAAAGAGTCATGGGCTGCCTTTATATATAACGAGTGCCCATAAATCCGTTTTTACCATCTTCAGAAGACCAAAGACCAGCCAGAAATGGAAGAAAGAAAGAAAGAAAGAAAGAAAGAAAGAAAGAAAGAAAGAAAGAAAGAAAGAAAGAAAGAAAGAGAAAGAACTTATGACCACAATTGAGCCCAAAATTTTGGTTGCTAAGCAAGACTGTTAAGTGATTTTCACCACATTTTCCAAGTTGGCCACGCCCACTGGTGTCACATGACAACTGAGCCACTCCCACAAAACAGGCCACACCTTTTGGCTCTCAAAAGAAATTTCAGTTGTGGTACTGTTGATATTTGGCTCTATTGACTAATAAGTTTGCTTACCACTGCCCTAGACGGCCAAGTGAGCCGACTCCCCCTCCCCCGCATGCGCATGCGCTGCCTGTTCCCCCTGCCCCCCCTCCTCCTCTAGGCCAGCCGGTCCGCAGAATTTTCTTTAAAATGAAACCGGTCCCTGGTGCAAAAAAGGTTGGGGACCCCTGCCTTAGACCGATACGCTCACATAGAGAGGGCCTTCTCAGGGTGCCGTCAGCCGGACAGTGCCGACTGGCGACACCCAGGGGAAGAGCCTTCTCTGTGGCGGGCCCTACCCTTTGGAACGACTTACCCCCTAAACTTTGCACCATCTCCGACCTCCGCCTCTTCCGCCAGTGTTTAAAGACACATTTGTTTCATCTAGCCGGCCTAGCCTAACCTCCACAAATGACTATTTTAGACAGTTTTAAAGTTTGGGATTTTAATTTGGTTTTAGCGCAGGACGGTATCAAATCAGTTTTTTAAATTTTCTACTTGATTTTGTTATGCATTTTTAAATTTCCTGTGCGCCGCCCTGGGTCCTTTTGGAGAAGGGCGGGGTATAAATTTAATAAAATAAATAAAATAAAAATAAATACTAGAACATGGGACAGAGAGAAAGCTGAATAGGCTTTCAAGGTTGCTATCCTACCTTACTACAATGAAGAGTATTCATGGATGACAATGGTAGAATGGGCAAGGAATTTTGGGTATAATATCGAATTGGAAAAGTGGGAAGAATTGTGGGAAAGTAATAGGAAATTAACTTTGGCCACATAAAATGTTTTATAGGTGGCACTGACCACCAGCTAGGCTAGCCAAAATGGATAAAACTTTATCACCTAATTTCTGAAAATGTGACCAACTACTGGGCACCTACTACCACATGTGGTGGACATGTAGAAAGACAAAAGACTACAGGAGATTAGCGGTTTTGACCAAACTCTTGTTACATTTTTATTCATATAGAGAAAAGAAATAGAGAAATAGAGAAAAGAAAAGAAAAAGATTATGTAAATGTAACATTTAAAAGGGGTTAAATATGCAGTCCTCCTTGATAGATATTGAATAAGTTTGAAAAGGGGACAGCTTCTCTTTTGGCTATCAATGGGGAATCTGGCTTCCCCATTGACTTTCCTTGACAGAAGGTTGCAAAAGTAGATCACATGACATTACAATTGACATCTAATGAATTATCATTAGATACATTGCTAGCAGTTCCTGCTTCACTGGCTGCATCCTCTGTTTCTTCCAAGGGCACGAAAGATCGATGAGAAGAAAAACCAATTGTAGCCATTGGCTCCTTGGTCCTTGGCGGGGACATACAAATTCCGTCTGGCTTGTCCTCATCCAGTTCACCTATTCTTCCTCATCCGAAAGAATAATTGCAGGACGCTTCTTTTTCCCCAGCCCAAAACTGTCTCTGCTATCACATGGACCGTTGGAATCGTCCATGAGCACAGAGCTCTCTGCCCCATTGCTAGTCTGGAGGCCTCTGTGACTGCCACGTTCTCTCCCAAGTGATTCAGTTCCAGAGCTACAGTAGCTATCCAACCTCAGCTGGAATCCTTCATTTGCTGTCTCCTCTATTGACATGCTTTTTTCTGTGAAGGTTTGTGGTCCATCCTCAGAATCCTCCAAGGCCAGGTTGAAATTCACCTGATAGGGACAGGAAATGTCACGGTACTTGGACTGTGTAGATTCTCTCATGCCAGAGTTCTCAAAAGTGCTGATTGCCATTTTGCTAACCATGTTCTCTAGTGGTGCGACAGCATCTAGTACCTTGATTTCGCAGGAATCTCTATGAGAGATTGGAAAAAGATCAAGTGACATGTCAGTCTCAGTTTGGTTTATGCCATCATCAGAAGGATAACTCTTGTTTTGGTCACCTGCTTGCAGTCTGGTTAGTTGACATTCTTTGTTTTTGGAATGAAGAACATCCGTATTGGTGGCATGGAAAACCATTTGCTCATCATCCGTATCCTCAGCAGCCAGTTCAGAGATTGCTATCGATTCAGGACTGTAGTTCTCCTTGATAGATACTGAATGAGTCTCAAAAGGGGACACAAGACCTGTCCCAGGGTTTAGGTCACATGATCGGAAGCTGGGAAATTGGTGTTCTTTCTCCTCTGAAGGAAAGCCATCTTCCATGTTTGAAATAAGCTGAAGCGTTTGCTCTTCATCCATGTCTTCAACAACCAGACTGGTCATTTTAGAGCTCAAATTGACCATATCACTAACCAAGTCATTGTCATCATCACTTACAAGATCCATGACCTCATCAAATACAGATGGAGCAACCACAGGACTTGGAGGAGGAGTTGGTGGTTTCTTTGCGGATGGGGTTGGTGATTCCACAACTGTTGGGCTTGTGCTTTTGGATGTAGATGGCCCAAGAGTGTCACCTGGTGAAGACTTGGATGGTGTCATTTTTGGCTCGGTGGAGGGCTCTTGGGTTTTTTCCACACTGTGTTCAATGTACCTGTGAGCTTCTTCGTTTTTGGATTCGTCATCATGTGCTGTCTCTTGTGTGTACATCAAATCATGGTCAGAAATGCCAAATATCTCCAGTGTCTTGAGGTATGCAATGCGTTCATCCAACTTAGTGTCTGTTTTTCTTTTGGTGGCATGTAAGGGCTGCAATTGTAGCTGTGTGGCCGAGCTTCGCGTGTCTTCCAGTGTGAACATATTGGAAGACTGTATCTCTTGGTTCGTGAAATAGCAAAAGGGACTTTTCTTATCGCCCATGATTTGAGGCATTAAGGAATCCTTGAAGACTTGCCTTCTGTAGATCGTCTCTTCAACTGTCCCACAGGTAATCAGTCGGTAGATCACAACATTCTTTTTTTGTCCAATCCTATAAACTCGGTTCACAGCTTCTGCATCTCTAGCTGGACTGTAGCTGGGATCAAAAATCACCACCCGGCTAGCAGCTGTTAAGGTTAAACCAACCCCACCAACTTTAGTAGAAAGCAAAAGGACAGAGTAGTCTCCATCTTTCTGAAATTTGCCAATTCTCTTCTCTCGCTCTGCCAACTGGGTCACTGTCCCATCAATGCGAATAAACCTAAAGCCATTGTGAGTTAAGACGTGCTCTATAATGTCCAACATTATATTTGATAGGGAAAACACCACAGTTTTATGTCCTTCAGCTTGCAGTCTTTCCAGCAGCACTACAAGGAAGCTCAACTTTCCAGACTCCTGAATCAGCATCTCATCAGAAACAGGCTCAATACGCTCATCAAGTTCATTTTCATCAACTTCTTGTTCACTGTAATGGAATGCTTTCAGCTCTAGTCGTCTTTGATTTGACAAGAGCCTTGGGTGATCACAGAGTTTTGTCAGGATACACAGTTCACCCACTGGGAACTTGGGGGTCATCAACTGCTTCTTGATACGATGCAATGCTATAAACTTTCTATATATTTTCTCTTGTATGGGTGCTAAGAACAACCATACAATGAACTCATTCTTTCGTGGAAGAGAAAGCATGTTTGGAAGTTTTTTCTTCTTCTGGAGCTCATCTTTAGTCCGCCTGAGAAAATATGGCTCAATGATGGACATCAGGTTTTCTGAGGTTTTACGTCCCAGAGCTTTCTCTTCAGGAGTGGCGTCTTTTACTATGGCTCTTGTGATAGGGCCCTCATACTTCATCTGAAAGGTCTTCATGGTACCCATCAGGGAGCCTTGATAAGCAAAATGAAAAAGACCCCAAAGGTCATTGAGACTGTTATGGACTGGAGTCCCTGTTAGAAGGATGCAGTTTTTGGAAGGAATGTCATGCAGAGATTTTGTCGTTTTGGCAGATGGGCGTTTGATATTATGGGCTTCGTCCAGAATGATATAGTCCCAAACAAACTTTCCCCTACCAAAGTTGGAAAGGTGCAGCGAGTTGTGGAGGCACATCCTGTAGGTTGTGAGCAAGACGCCCTTTCTACTCTGTATCTGCTCCAGAGATCTTTCACGTTCGGCTTTGTTGGGGCCATGAAAAACTTTTACTCGCAGGCCTGGGGTCCACTCTGCAAACTCTTTCTCCCAGTTGTTAAGAAGGTTGGTTGGGAGAATCAGCAACACGGAACGAATGTGGCCTGCGTCAAACATCCCGGAGAGGAACGTGATGACTTGAATGGTCTTCCCGAGTCCCATGTCATCTGCCAGGATGCCTCCCTTCTTTTTGTCCCGATACAACTTGTACAAAAAAGCAACACCTTCCCTCTGATAGTCAAAAAGCTTATTGTGTATTTTTCCACACAGCAGGAGTCCGCTCTGACACACATCCACAAAGCCTTCGTCCTCCTCCTTGACAGCCAGGGCATCCTCTACCTTTTTAATCTTGGCAGCCAGGTTTTCACTGAAATGGATTTCAAGAGCCTTTTGGAACAATTGGAGAGATTCTTCCAGGTTCCCACTTCCGGCCTTCTGCTCGGCTTTGGATAAATATCTGTAAAATCAAGAGACAATTCTGAAGTTAGAAACAACAATTAAAAAAAAACCATGGAAGACAGTTTTAGTGTTTTCTACCTGCGAAACATACCGTACTTTTCAGAGTATAAGGCGCACCTTTTTCCTCCCTAAAAGAGGGTCAAAATGTGGGTGTGTCTTATATACTGAATGTAGCCTCACCCACCCACCCGCACCTTTTGGCCTCTGCCTCCCAGCAATTTACCTCATTGCAGCAAATGAGGAAAATGAGAAAAAACAACAAATTAAAAAAACACACCCATGGGTTGAAATTTTTTTTAAAAGCATGGAAATTTTTTTAGTGCTTTCTGCCTGTGCAACATATCATATTTTTCAAAGTATAAGATGCACATTTCCCCCCCCCAAAAGAGGATGAAAATTTAGATGCGTCTTATATACCGAATGTAGTCCCACCCACCCACCGCCTCCCTCCCTTTGGCCTCTGCCTCCCAGCAATTTACCACCTTGCAACAAATGGGGAAAAGGGGGCTTGCGGAGGCTGCATTGGTTATGGCAATTCCTGCAGCCTGAAACAGCTGATGATCAGGAGGCTCCGGCTGAAATTGAAAGTGAAACTTGCTGTTTGCTGCTGAAATTGAAAGTGAAACTTGCTGTTTGCTGCAGGAGGCCAATTGCTGGGAGGCAGAGGCTAATCAGGCTGTTTGCTGCAAGGAGGTAAGTTAATAAGTATAAATGCCTATAGAATGTTCAAATTGTTACACTTATTTTTTAAATACTGTTTTATTATTGTCCTAGACAATTTAAAAAAAAGAAGAATCTTTTTAAAATAAATTATTGATCTGAAGAGTCCCTGTGTTATTGTATCTTTTTAAATAGCAGCGAATAACTATACTTCCAGAAAGCACATAAATTTTAACAGCATTCGTACGTTTGAAATGTAACACCACACACAATGTATATTGTCTGTACTGTTTGCTGTTTGTTGCAAGGAGGCAAATTGCTGGGAGGCAGATATATTCCCCTTGTTTTCCTCCAAAGCTAGGTGCATCTTATACTTTGGAGCGTGTTATACTCCGAAAAATACAGTAAGTGCCTTGGATTTGGAGGTGGGTGGTAGCAGTAATGCTTATTTCTAGGCTAGTACAGGTAGTCCTCGACTTACAACAGTTCATTTAGTGAAGATTTAAAATTACAATCGCACTGAAAAAAGTGGCTTATGATCGTTTTTCACATGACTGTTGCAGCATCCCTGTGGTCACGTGATCACAATTTGGACAGTTGGGAACTAATAATTCATATATATGATGCTTGCAGTATCTGGAGGGCGTTATGTAAATCTCAGTTTGCAACCTTCTGACCAGCCAAGTTAATTGGGGGGAATGAGGCAGGGCAGGAAGAAGGGATTAAAACTTGTTTTTAGACATGTAGAACAGGAAATGAAAATGCAAGCTGCAAACTGCAAGTTCACATCTGCCTCATGTTCAGTTAAATTCAGCTAACCAGAAATCTGGGTGTGTCTTACACACCGAATATAACAATTTTTGCCTCCTGAAGCCCTGTCCCCTTCACCAAAATGGCTGTGCATAGCCTTATGGAGGCTGTCAGAGAGGTCCTGGGGACGGGAGAAGGCAGAAATATGCAAAATATGGGGCATTTGTGACCCCCCCCCCAGCCCCCAGCACTCTATAAGCCTCCACAAGGCTGTGCATGCACTTTTTTCACAAAAAATGGGCTGTTTGGGGGAGGTTTTCAGAGTGCAAAAACTTTTTCCCCTTTTTGAAAGCTCTTTAGCTGATTGATGAGAATTAAATTGATAAAGTGCTGTGCCAGCAGAAACACCTTTCTCCCTTTCTCTCTCTCTCTCTCTCCACCTACCTACTGTATTTCTCTATCTCTCTATTTCTCTCTATCTTTATTCCTTTACCAACCTACCTAACCACTCTCTCTCCCTATCTACTGTATTTCTCTCTCTCTATTTCTCCCCCTCTATCTCTCTACCCACCTACCTACACTCTCTCTCCCTCCCTCCCTCCCAACTGTATTTCTCAAAATCTAAAACATATCTAAAAAATGTCACACAGCAGTAATCTAATTGGTTCTCTGTCTGGATGATCTCTAGGTTGAGTCGAAGGGCAGAGAGGGATGACATTAAGTCTCCTCCCCTTAAAGGGACCCTTGAACAGGAGCTGTGATAATATTCTCTCATATATATATATATATACCACTATTTACTTAACAATTTGATGTATGAAGACCCGGATGTAACCACCATTTCTGACATGTAAGCTCGAAAATATATAAATGTACACCCTATATACCCTTTCCCCTTTTATAATTTGTAAAAACCAATAAAATTCTTTTGGAAAAAAAAAAAGGAAACCTTGGTGTGTCTTATACTCGGAAAAATACGGTATCTGTCTCTTTTAGCAACAGAAATGTTGTTGGCTTAATTGTGGTCATAAATAGAGGGCCTCCTTTTATATTACATATTATCCTTCCTCCTTTCGAACACGGGAGTTCTACTATCAGAGGAGGGCTGGTTACAAACTGTTCCACAGCCTCAAGAAGGCAGCTTGGTAAAATCATTCTCTGCTTCCAATAGCTTTCAAACAAGGCTTCCTTCCAAATGATTGAGGGTGCAGTTCCAAATGTAGCCTCTTTCTCACTCTAGGTGGGTTTTTTTAAAAAAAAGAAAGAAACAGAAGCAGTCATGGTCCTTCTTTATTTGATGAATTAATAACTTTATTGACTTTATTGATGGGCTGGTTGCTAAAGCAAGATCGTGGCACACACTTGAAAGTAAATCAGGAAGACTGTAATTGGGATGTGTGTGTCTGTCTGGCAAGAACAAAGAATGCTTATCAACAGGAAATACGCATGTGTAAAGCTTGTAGCGATCATGGGTAGTTAGAAAGTTGATAAAAGTAACAAGAATTAGACAACTTGCAGACCTCAGCTAAAAGTTAGGAATAGAGATGGCCGGCTGCAAATGAAATTTCTATTAGATCAGGGGTCCCCAACCTTTTTGGCACCAGGGACCGGTTTCATTTTTAAAAAATTCTGCGGACCGGTGGGCATGGTTCGGCCGGCGTAGAGGGGGACCTTGTGGGGAGGGGGAACAGGTGGCGCATGCACGTGGGGTGTGTGTGAGTCGGCTCACTCACCCCTCTCGGCCCCCAACGGAGTGAGCAGCCACATTTGCGCTCTCCCGCCCCCGGCGTGCGCTCTGCCCAGGGGGCTGCCCCTCCCTCCCTCCTCCTCCTCTCCAGTCCTGCGGCCCGGTTCCTATCAAGCCACGGACCTGCACCGGTCCACGGAGCGGGGATTGGGGACCCCTGTATTAGATAACTCCTGGGGCATTCATTAGCCAAGACTTAGGAACGGGGCAGCTATAGTCCAATACAACAAATTGTAGAATTATTGCTAAAATATTTCTTAGAGGATATTTCTTATTCTTTCGCCTTGTCCCGCCTTCTCCTTTAGTGAAAATCCACGTTTCCCTTTTTTGTCTGCAACGGGGTTTGCTCCTAAGGTGCTTTTCTTTAAAAATGGTAGTTTCGTATTATTTTTGTCCTTTGAAAACGAAAAGCACCTTTGGGACAACCATCATCTGCATGGTTGAGAATCCACATAAATGCCCTTTATCCATGGGAGCTGGCTGAGGATTAGTCCAGTGGTTCCCAAAATGGGGCAATCTGATTTTGAATGGGGGGCAAGTTGAACCTTGTTTATAGCCAAGTTTGGAAACGGCAGCTGCATTCTTTGCCTTTTTTCCTATCAGCCAGTTCTTCTCTGCACCCAAGCGCTCTTAGCTTTCGCTTTCCCCGATCTCTTAGCTTTCGTTTTCCCCGATGTCTTAGCTTTCGCTTTCCCCGATCTCTTAGCTTTCGCTTTCCCCCCACAGGCGCTCCCCCTCCTATTTTCTCCACAGCAACTGTGTGAGATGGATTGGGCTGAAAGAAAGGGATTGTCCCAAAGTCACACCATTCAGTTTTCATGTCAAAGGCAGTCTCCTGGTTTCTAGGCCAGTGTGCTTTAACCACTGACCGTCTTACTGTTTGATGAACAAACCCAATTGTGACTTATTCTGCAAGATCTGGCTAAGCAAAGCAGAGCTTAGAATAGGGATGTGGACTTCAACTCCCAGAATTCCCCATCCAGTTCTGGGGGCCCCTCGCTTAGAACAGGATGCGAATTTAGCCACGATAGTCCTGTTGGCTAATCATGTTGTCACCGATTCGGGTCTGAGCCTGGTGCCGAAGCCAATGATGAACGTCAGACACGAGGTGTCTGGTTTTCTGACTGCTTTTTATTGGAGTATTCCAAGGAAAAGGGGGTCCTGGTCAAAAGGCCAAGAGCCAAGAGCAAAGGATTAAGAAAGCTTTATACAATCTCCTCCCACCCCCTTCTGCCAAGCCCACCCACAAAGAAATTGCCTGCCAGGAGCAAACTTTAAAAAGAAAAGAAAAGTAAAGAAAAGCACCTTTGGAGAGACGCCTGTAGCAGACAAAAAAAGGAAGATGAATATAGGGATGTGGAACACCTCCCCCCCCCACTCCTGCCAAGCCCACCCAAAAAGAAATGGCTTCCCAGGAGCAAATCAGGAGGCGCCCCTTCCCCGTACATGCACCCCTTCGGAAATACCTGCTGTACTTTTCTATTTGCTGCGAGTCCAAATCTGCAAGGTCCTCCATGATTCCGCCCAAACGTGCACAAAACTCTCTACAGCAGGGGTCCCCAACCCCCGGTCCGCAGGGCCGGCAAGGAGCAGGGAGCAGCCTCCTGGCAGAGGATGGCCGAGCGCGCCTCCAGCAGCTCGTTCCGATGGCCACCGCAGCGCACTGCACTTTCCGGGGCTTTCTGAAGAGGCTGGTGTTAGATTCTCTGCTGAGAGAGAGTGAGTCCAGACCGGCAAGGTTAAAAGCTCTTTATTCCAAACAGCAACGGTTGCTTATAAAAGTGACTAGTTAAAAAGGTGGGGGCCTTCTGCCCTACAGCTCCTTTTATGGAGAGCTGCTAGGCAGCTGGCCAATCAACACGTCAGCCGCCCTCGGCCACAGCCAGCCGCACCCAAGCCAATTAAACGGCTGGCTGTTACCGGGGCTTTTGAGTGCTGTCAGGATGCAACACTCCTTCCTCCCCAGCGAGCACGCACGCAGTCCCTAGCACACGTACTCGCTGAGGTAGGTGGGGCTGCGTCTACTCCGCCCCGAGCGCCTCAATGTCTCTGCCGGGGCCGATGGAGGAGGACGAACTGTGTCGTCGTGGTCTGTGATGTCACCGGGTGCCACTGTAGACGGCGGGGCAACGTCCGGGGGCGCGTTCTGTGAGTTGGCATCGTGCTCCAGTCCCTTGGGTGTTGGGTCCAAATCGGCCGGGTCCGGACATGGATCGGACCGTCGTCGTTGCGCACTTGGGGTGTTCTGTGTGTCGGGTTGTGGATGTTCCAGGGGCGACGGTTCCGGCATAAGCAGACCCGGAAACTGTTCAGGGGTGGAGTGGTCGGAGAAGGTGGTAGATGGCCAAGATGGTGCGGTGATGGGCCAGTCATCCCGCTGGGTTGAGGCCTCGACGGTCGACAGGTCTGGAGGCCGTGATGGCGTCGGCGGGGCTGAAAACGGAGGGCGGCGCCTCAATTGATCCAAGTGGCGCTGCCACTCGGATCCATCCGGTCGTCCAACCCTGTAGGAACAGGGGCCCGTTAGTTCGCGGACGACAGCGGGTACCCACCGCGGATCCCCAGCGAAGTTCCTGGCAAAATCTGTGTCGCCGACGGAGAAACGGCGGGGAGAGGGGACCCCCAGTTTGCACGGCTGCACCTCATTATACTGGGGGTGCAGCCTGTCCAATTTGGTCCGCAGGCGGCGGCCCATCAGCAGCTCCGCGGGGCTCTTCCCTGTCGCCTGGCAAGGCGTAGAGTGCTGTCCCATAAGGTAAGCATCTACCCTTGACTGCCAATCCCCCCTATCCATCCTCCCGAGGGCCTCCTTGGCCGAGCGGACGGCTCTTTCCGCCCGGCCATTTGCGGCAGGGTGGTAGGGGGCCGTTGGCGCGTGCCGGATCCCCTGGGAGGCCAGGAATTCCTGGAAAATGGCAGAGTGAAATTGGGGCCCGTTGTCGGAGACCAGGGAGTCCGGCAACCCGTGCGTAGCAAAAAGGCGCCGAAGCGCACGCACGGTGCTCTCAGCCGTGGTCGAGGCCATCAGGATGACCTCGGTCCAGCGAGAGTAGGCGTCTACTACCACCATGAAGGTCTGACCATGGAAGGGGCCGGCAAAGTCAATGTGGACCCTGGACCACGGTGACCTGGGGGCGTCCCACTCCCGATGGGGAGCGGAGGGGGGTGCGGGGCGAGAGATCTGGCACGCCTGGCAAGCACCCACCCAGGCGGCCACCTCGTCGTCCATGCGCGGCCACCAGACATAGCTCCTGGCCAACGCCTTCATGCGAGCTATGCCCGGGTGGGTGGCATGGAGGGAGCTGAGTACCTGATGGTGGAGGGGCGGGGGAACGATGACCCGGTCTCCCCATAATAAGCACCCGCTGTGGAGCGATAGCTCCAGTTGGCGGGACCTGAAAGGCCGATACACGTCCGGCAGCGAGCCCAGGGGCCACCCTCGCAGGACCCAGGTGGAAACTTGGGACAGGACAGGGTCTGCCTTGGTTTGCGCCGCGACGTCGGACGAGGTAAGGGGGAGATCCGAATCTGCCACTGACAGGACGGACAGGGCCGGCACCGGCGCCTGGTCCGTCCGGGGAAGGGGGCAACGACTGAGGGCATCAGCATGTCCCAGCTGTTTCCCCGGACGGTAGAACAGCGAGTAATCGTACGCCGTCAGAAACTCCGTCCACCTGGTCATCCTGGGAGAGAGAATGGAAGGGGTAGGCCGATCACCGGCCAGAAGCCCAAGGAGCGGCTTGTGGTCGGTGAAAACGGAGAAGTGGCGGCCGTACAGGTATTCGTGGAATTTTTTAATCCCGGACACTACAGCCAGGGCCTCCTTGTCAATCTGACTGTAGTTGCACTCCGTAGGAGACAGAGTCCGGGAATAAAAGGCAATGGGGGCCTCCGAGCCATCGGGATGAACGTGGCTCAGGACGGCCCCCACTCCAAAGGGGGAGGCATCGGATGCCAACACCAAGGGTAGGCGGTCCGAATATTGAACCAGCACGGCCTTAGACGTTAGCATGTTTTTAATAGCCGCAAACGCCTGCGCCTCTCGGCTGCCCCAGCGCCAGACCGCCGAGCGATCGAGCAATCGGTGAAGCGGCTCGGCTAGTGACGCCTTATGCGGAATAAAGGGCGCGTAAAAATTGAGCAGGCCAAGGAATGCCTGCAGCTCCTGTTTGGAAGCAGGGGTGGGGGCGTCGTGGATCGCCTCGACCTTGGAGGGAGTGGGGTGAATGCCCTGGGCATCCACCATAAACCCCAGAAATTCTACCCTCGGCTCAGCGAACTTACACTTACTAAGTTTCAATTTAAAACCCACGCCCCTGAAGATGGTAAGGACCTTCCGAAGTACTTTGGCGAGATCTAATGCGCTAGCGGCGGCTATCAAGATGTCATCAAAATACGGGACAACCCCCGGAAGCCCATGGAGCAGCCGCTCCATGAGGCTCTGGAAAATCCCCGGGGCAACGGAAACGCCAAATTGGAGGTGGCGACAACGGAAAGCTCCTCGGTGGGTGACAATAGTCTGCGCTTCAGCCGCCTCATCGTCCACCGGAAGCTGCTGGTAGGCCAGCGCCATATCCAGTTTTGCGAAAATGCAACCCTGTCCCAAGGAGTGTAACAGGTGTTGCACCACCGGAACCGGATATGGGTTCGCCTGAAGCCCGCGGTTGATCGTCGACTTGTAATCGGCGCAGATGCGTATGGAACCGTCGGCCTTGATGGGAACTACGATGGGGGTCTCCCACTTCGCCTGGTCGACCGGCTCCAGTACGCCCTGCGCCACTAGACGATCAAGTTCCGCGTCAACCCTCGGCTTCAGTGCGAAAGGCAGCCTGCGGGCCTTGAGCCGAATTGGAGCGACCTGAGGGTCTAGGTTAAGGGAAACCGGGGAACCCCTGTAAGTGCCCAAAGTGCTGTCGAAAACGTCGGGGAAGTCCGCCAGGACCGCATCCACCGGCGAGGCAGTTGGCACCCGGTGCACACGCTGGACCGAGAGACCCAGGGCAGCGAACCAGTCTAAACCTATAAGGGCGGTCAGAGGGCGCTTGACGACCAGAATGGGCAGGAACCCGGTGAAACGACCATAGCAGACGTGGGCACGGAGTTGGCCTAGCACGTCGATGGGGTTGCCCTGGTAGTCCCTCAACAGAGTCTCGGGCTGTGTCAAATCAGCAAGCCTAATGGCAGGGCAAAGGCGGGCCAACTGTGGCCAGGAAACAAGGGACCGAGACGAGCCCGAGTCGACCTCCATGGTAATAGACCTGCCATTTATAAAAAGGGACGTGGAAATGCGCCTACGGTCATCCGTCGGAAGCGGAATGGAGTCCTGGAGCTCCGTCGCGGCGAAACAGTCGGCCTCAGGCTGCGGCCTGCGGGACGAGCGTTGTTGACCGTAGTTCCGGGAAGGCGCAGATATTGTCGTGTCACGAGCCGGCGGGGGAGCCAGGGCTGGAAGGTTGGCTCTGCAGACGCGGGCGATGTGGCCCATGCGGTCGCATCGTCGGCAAATAGTAGCCCGGAAGGGGCAGTCGTTCCTCACATGGCCGCCACCGCACCCGATGCAAGTCATGGGTGGCCAGCGAGATGGTTGGGCTCTGGCGTGGCTCCGGCCCGTAGCTTGGATGCGCGCCACCTGGTCATAGGCCTCGAAGTCCTCCGACGGGTCGAGGGGGGCGTAGTCATCGACCCGGCAGGCCCGCGGGGCGGGCAACGGCATTGCCGGCTGGCCGGGGCCTAAATCAAAAGAGGCGGCCTCGGCCAACTCGGCGCCCCTGACCTCTTCCACAGCCTGCTCCCAGGTGATGTCCGAGCGGGCCATCAGCCGACGCCTGAGCTTCACGTCCTTTAGCCCGCAGACGAATTGTTCGACCAACGATTCGTCGAGGTACGGGGCGGCGAATTCGCACAAGATGGCCGCGGTTCTCAGGGCCTGCAGGAAATCCGCCGCTGACTGTGTGGGCAGCTGGCGGCATTGCCGGAACGCGAACCATCGAGAAATCCGCGAGGGTGCGGGGGCGAAGTGGGCCTTCAAACGGGCCTGCAGCGTGTCCCATGCCAAGGTATGGACCGGTGCGGGCGCGGCAATATTCCGCGCTACGGCGAAAACTGTGTGGCCTCCACAGCCCAGGAAGAGCCCCAGTCGACGCTCCGGGGTGAGTTCTCCGTGGTCGCCCGCGAGGAGGAAGCACTCGAATCGAGCGAGAAAGGCTTCCCACGATTCTTGCGACGCGTCATAGGGGGCGAAAGGCGGCAAGGTGGCCATTGTGCGCGGCAACAGGCCAGTAAGCTCGCTGGAGAAATAGAGAGGCCGGAGGATAGTCAGACAGAGAGACTCTTCAGTCCGCAGCGAGAAGAGCTTCGTTCCGTGTAATCAGTACCGGCCCCAGTCCTTCGTCGCCAGTGTTAGATTCTCTGCTGAGAGAGAGTGAGTCCAGACCGGTAAGGTTAAAAGCTCTTTATTCCAAACAGCAACGGTTGCTTATAAAAGTGACTAGTTAAAAAGGTGGGGGCCTTCTGCCCTACAGCTCCTTTTATGGAGAGCTGCTAGGCAGCCGGCCAATCAACACGTCAGCCGCCCTCGGCCACAGCCAGCCACACCCAAGCCAATTAAACGGCTGGCTGTTACCGGGGGTTTTGAGTGCTGTCAGGATGCAACAGCTGGCATGTCGGCTGGGAAGGTTATCTCGCAGCGGCCGGCCGAAGGACCCAAGCTGCAGCTATCTTAAGCGCCCAGATGGCTTCAGCGGCGCACCCGGAGCTGGAAGGGAGCTGGGCTTGCAGCGCCCGGATGGCTTTGGCGGCACTTAAGAATAGCCGCAGTTCAGGTCCTTCGCCCGCCCGCTGCGGGATAACCTCTGCAACCGACATGCCGATCCCTCTGCTGCTTCCCGGGGGGGGGGGGAGGGAGAGAATGGCAGACACACAGAGAGGCAGACTTAGAGAGACAGAAATAGAGAAGGAGGGAAACAGACACACACACACAAGTGACAGAGATTGGTGGAGGGAGGAGAGACAGAGAGAGAGAGAGACAAAAAAACATAGAAAGAGAAAGAAAGAAAAATAGAAAAAGAAAGATAAATGGAGGGTGGGAGGGAGTGAAGGAAAGAAGGAGGGGGAGGGAGGAGGAAGGGAGAGGTGAAAGAAGGAAGGAAGGAAAGAAAAAGAAAAAGAAAGGGGGGTGGAGGGTAGGAGGGAGGGAAGGAAAGAAGGGAGGCAATGGAAGGAAGGAAAGGAAAGGAAGAAATCTATTTTCCTATTTCCTTTATAAATTTAATAAATTGAAATTGAAATTGAAATTCCACCTCAAGCTACCTGTTTAGTTAACCAGGTTAAAGATCTATTTTTCTCCCAGTGGTCATTTCAAAGGAATCACATCCTCTGAGTCATTTCCTGGATTCAAACCAGCATCCCAAAGAGTCATGGGCTGCCTTTATATATAACGAGTGCCCATAAATCCGTTTTTACCATCTTCAGAAGACCAAAGACCAGCCAGAAATGGAAGAAAGAAAGAAAGAAAGAAAGAAAGAAAGAAAGAGAAAGAACTTATGACCACAATTGAGCCCAAAATTTTGGTTGCTAAGCAAGACTGTTAAGTGATTTTCACCACATTTTCCAAGTTGGCCACGCCCACTGGTGTCACATGACAACTGAGCCACTCCCACAAAACAGGCCACACCTTTTGGCTCTCAAAAGAAATTTCAGTTGTGGTACTGTTGATATTTGGCTCTATTGACTAATAAGTTTGCTTACCACTGCCCTAGACGGCCAAGTGAGCCGACTCCCCCTCCCCCGCATGCGCATGCGCTGCCTGTTCCCCCTGCCCCCCCTCCTCCTCTAGGCCAGCCGGTCCGCAGAATTTTCTTTAAAATGAAACCGGTCCCTGGTGCAAAAAAGGTTGGGGACCCCTGCCTTAGACCGATACGCTCACATAGAGAGGGCCTTCTCAGGGTGCCGTCAGCCGGACAGTGCCGACTGGCGACACCCAGGGGAAGAGCCTTCTCTGTGGCGGGCCCTACCCTTTGGAACGACTTACCCCCTGAACTACGCACCATCTCCGACCTCCGCCTCTTCCGCCAGTGTTTAAAGACACATTTGTTTCATCTAGCCGGCCTAGCCTAACCTCCACAAATGACTATTTTAGACAGTTTTAAATTTTGGGATTTTAATTTGGTTTTAGCGCAGGACAGGTATCAAATCAGTTTTTTAAATTTTCTACTTGATTTTGTTATGTATTTTTAAATTTCCTGTGCGCCGCCCTGGGTCCTTTTGGAGAAGGGCGGGGTATAAATTTAATAAAATAAATAAAATAAAAATAAATACTAGAACATGGGACAGAGAGAAAGCTGAATAGGCTTTCAAGGTTGCTATCCTACCTTACTACAATGAAGAGTATTCATGGATGACAATGGTAGAATGGGCAAGGAATTTTGGGTATAATATCGAATTGGAAAAGTGGGAAAAATTGTGGGAAAGTAATAGGAAATTAACTTTGGCCACATAAAATGTTTTATAGGTGGCATTGACCACCAGCTAGGCTAGCCAAAATGGATAAAACTTTATCACCTAATTTCTGGAAATGTGACCAACTACTGGGCAACTACTACCACATGTGGTGGACATGTTGAAAGACAAAAGACTACAGGAGATTAGCGGTTTTGACCAAACTCTTGTTACATTTTTATTTATATAGAGAAAAGAAATACAGAAATAGAGAAAAGAAAAGAAAAAGATTATGTAAATGTAACATTTAAAACGGGTTAAATATGCAGTCCTCCTTGATAGATATTGAATAAGTTTGAAAAGGGGACAGCTTCTCTTTTGGCTATCAATGGGGAATCTGGCTTCCCCATTGACTTTCCTTGACAGAAGGTTGCAAAAGTAGATCACATGACATTGAAATCGGCATCTAATGAATTATCATTAGATACATTGCTAGCAGTTCCTGCTTCACTGGCTGCATCCTCTGTTTCTTCCAAGGGCACGAAAGATCGATGAGAAGAAAAACCAATTGTAGCCATTGGCTCCTTGGTCCTTGGCGGGGACATACAAATTCCGTCTGGCTTGTCCTCATCCAGTTCATCTATTAATTCTTTCTCCTCTGAAGGAAAGCCATCTTCCATGTTTGAAATAAGCTGAAGCATTTGCTCATCATCCATGTCTTCAACAACCAGATTGGTCATTTTAGAGCTCAAATTGACCATATCACTAACCAAGTCATTGTCATCATCACTTACAAGATCCATGACCTCATCAAATACAGATGGAGCAACCACAGGACTTGGAGGAGGAGTTAGTGGTTTCTTTGCGGATGGGGTGGGTGATTCCACAACTGTTGGGCTTGTGCTTTTGGATGTAGATGGCCCAAGAGTGTCACCTGGTGAAGACTTGGATGGTGTCATTTTTGGCTCGGTGGAGGACTCTTGGGTTTTTTCCACACTGTGTTCAATGTACCTGTGAGCTTCTTCGTTTTTGGATTCGTCATCATGTGCTGTCTCTTGTGTGTACATCAAATCATGGTCAGAAATGCCAAATATCTCCAGTGTCTTGAGGTATGCAATGTGTTCATCCAACTCAGTGTCTGTTTTTCTTTGGGTGGCATGTAAGGACTGCAATTGTAGCTGTGTGGCCGAGCTTCGCGTGTCTTCCAGTGTGAACATATTGGAAGACTGTATCTCTTGCTTCGTGAAATAGCAAAAGGGACTTTTCTTATCGCCCATGATTTGAGGCATTAAGGAATCCTTGAAGACTTGCCTTCTGTAGATCTTCTCTTCAACTGTCCCGCAGGTAATCAGTCGGTAGATCACAACATTCTTTTTTTGTCCAATCCTATAAACTCGGTCCACAGCTTCTGCATCTCTAGCTGGACTGTAGCTGGGATCAAAAATCACCACCCGGCTAGCAGCTGTTAAGGTTAAACCAACCCCACCAACTTTAGTAGAAAGCAAAAGGACAGAGTAGTCTCCATCTTTCTGAAATTTGCCAATTCTCTTCTCTCGCTCTGCCAACTGGGTCACTGTCCCATCAATGCGAATAAGCTTAAAGCCCCTGTGAGTTAAGACGCGCTCTATAATGTCCAACATTATTTGTGATAGGGAAAACACCAGAGTTTTATGTCCCTCAGCTTGCAGTCTTTCCAGCAGCACTACAAGGAAGCTCAACTTTCCAGACTCCTGAATCAGCATCTCATCAGAAACAGGCTCAATACGCTCATCAAGTTGATTTTCACCAACTTCTTGTTCACTGAAATGGGATGCTTCCAGCTGTAGTTGTCTTCGCTTTGACAAGAGCCTTGGGTGATCACAGAGCTTTTTCAGGATACACAGTTCACCCACTCGGAACTTGGGGGTCCTCAACAGCTTCTTGATATGATCCGATGCTATAAACTTTCTATATATTTTCTCTTGTATGGGTGCTAAGAACAACCATACAATGAACTCATTCTTTCGTGGAAGAGAAAGTATGGCAGGAGCAACATCTTTGTTTTGGTTTTCAGGAAGATGGTTTGGAAGCTCGGCCTTTTTCTTCTTCTGGAGCTCATCTTTAGTCCGCCTGAGAAAATATGGGTCAATGATGGACATCAGGTTTTCTGAGGTTTTACGTCCCAGAGCTTTCTCTTCAGGAGTGGCGTCTTTTGCTCTGGCTCTTGTGATAGGGTCCTCATACTCCATCCGAAAGGTCTTCATGGTGCCCAACAGAGAGCCTTGACAAGCAAAATGAAAAAGACCCCAAAGGTCATTGAGATTGTTATGGACTGGAGTCCCTGTGAGAAGGATGCGGTTTTTGGAAGGAATGACATACAGAGATTTTGTCGTTTTGGCAGATGGGCGTTTGATTTCATGGGCTTCGTCCACAATGGTATAGTCCCAAACAAACTCATTTCCACCAAAGCTAGAAAGGTGCGGCCCGCTTTGGAGGGGCATCTTGTAGGTTGTGAGCAAGACGCCCTTTCTACTCTGTATCTGCTCCAGAGATCTTTCACGTTCGGCTTTCTTGGGGCCATGAAAAACTTTTACTTGCAGCTGTGGGGCCCACTCTGCAAACTCTTTCTCCCAGTTGTTAATAAGGGTGGGTGGGAGAATCAGCAACACGGAACGAATGTGGTCTGCGTTAAACATCCCGGAGAGGAACGTGATGACTTGAATGGTCTTCCCGAGTCCCATGTCATCTGCCAGGATGCCGCCCTTCTTTTTGTCCCGATACAACTTGTACAAAAAAGCAACCCCTTCCCTCTGATAGTCAAAAAGCTTATCGAGTGTTTCTCCGTACAGCATGAGTCCGCTCTGACACACATCCACAAAGCCTTCGTCCTCCTCCTCGACAGCCAGGGCATCCTCTACCTTTTTAATCTTGGCAGCCAGGTTTTCACTGAAATGGATTTCAAGAGCCTTTTGGAACAATTGGAGAGATGCTTCCAGGTTCCCACTTCCGGCCTTCTGCTCGGCTTTGGATAAATATCTGTAAAATCAAGAGACAATTCTGAAGTTAGAAACAACAATTAAAAAAAACCATGGAAGGCAGTTTTAGTGTTTTCTACCTGCGAAACATACCGTACTTTTCAGAGTATAAGGCGCACCTTTTTCCTCCCTAAAAGAGGGTCAAAATGTGGGTGTGTCTTATATACTGAATGTAGCCTCACCCACCCACCCGCACCTTTTGGCCTCTGCCTCCCAGCAATTTACCTCATTGCAGCAAATGAGGAAAATGAGAAAAAACATCAAATTAAAAAAACACACCCATGGGTTGAATTTTTTTTTAAAAGGATGGAAATTTTTTTTAGTGCTTTCTGCCTGTGCAACATATCATATTTTTCAAAGTATAAGATGCACATTTCCCCCCCCCAAAAGAGGATGAAAATTTAGATGCGTTTTATATACCGAATGTAGTCCCACCCACCCACCGCCTCCCCCCCTTTGGCCTCTGCCTCCCAGCAATTTACCACCTTGCAGCAAATGGGGAAAAGGGGGCTTGCGGAGGCTGCATTGGTTATGGCAATTCCTGCAGCCTGAAACAGCTGATGATCAGGAGGCTCCGGCTGAAATTGAAAGTGAAACTTGCTGTTTGCTGCAGGAGGCAAATTGCTGGGAGGCAGAGGCTAATCAGGCTGTTTGCTGCAAGGAGGTAGGTTAATAAGTATAAATGCCTATAGAATGTTCAAATTGTTACACTTATTTTTTAAATACTGTTTTATTATTGTTCTAGACAATTTTAAAAAAAGAAGACTCTTTTTAAAATAAATTATTGATCTGAAGAGTCCCTGTGTTATTGTATCTTTTAAATAGCAGCGAATAACTATACTTCCAGAAAGCACATAAATTTTAACAGCATTCGTACGTTTGAAATGTAACACCACACACAATGTATATTGTCTGTACTGTTTGCTGTTTGTTGCAAGGAGGCAAATTGCTTGGAGGCAGATATTTTCCCCTTGTTTTCCTCCAAAGCTAGGTGCATCTTATACTTTGGAGCGTGTTATACTCCGAAAAATACAGTAAGTGCCTTGGATTTGGAGGTGGGTGGTAGCAGTAATGCTTATTTCTAGGCTAGTACAGGTAGTCCTCGACTTACAACAGTTCATTTAGTGAAGATTTAAAATTACAATCGCACTGAAAAGAGTGGCTTATGATCGTTTTTCACATGACTGTTGCAGCATCCCTGTGGTCACGTGATCACAATTTGGACAGTTGGGAACTAATAATTCATATATATGATGCTTGCAGTATCTGGAGGGCGTTATGTAAATCTCAGTTTGCAACCTTCTGACCAGCCAAGTTAATTGGGGGGAATGAGGCAGGGCAGGAAGAAGGGATTAAAACTTGCTTTTAGACATGTAGAACAGGAAATGAAAATGCAAGCTGCAAACTGCAAGTTCACATCTGCCTCATGTTCAGTTAAATTCAGCTAACCAGAAATCTGGGTGTGTCTTACACACTGAATATAGCAATTTTTGCCTCCTGAAGCCCTGTCCCCTTCACCAAAATGGCTGTGCATAGCCTTATGGAGGCTGTCAGAGAGGTCCTGGGGACGGGAGAAGGCAGAAATATGCAAAATATGGGGCATTTGTGACCCCCCCCAGCCCCCAGCACTCTATAAGCCTCCACAAGGCTATGCATGCACTTTTTTCACAAAAAATGGGCTGTTTGGGGGAGGTTTTCAGAGTGCAAAAACTTTTTCCCCTTTTTGAAAGCTCTTTAGCTGATTGATGAGAATTAAATTGATAAAGTGCTGTGCCAGCAGAAACACCTTTCTCCCTTTCTCTCTCTCTCTCTCTCCACCTACCTACTGTATTTCTCTATCTCTCTATTTCTCTCTATCTTTATCCCTTTACCAACCTACCTAACCACTCTCTCTCCCTATCTACTGTATTTCTCTCTCTCTATTTCTCCCCCTCTATCTCTCTACCCACCTACCTACACTCTCTCTCCCTCCCTCCCTCCCAACTGTATTTCTCTTTTCTCTATGTCTCTCTCTCTCCGTCCCTTTATCTATCTACCTACCTACTCCCTCCCTCCCTACGTACTACTTTATTTCTCTCTCTCTCCATCTCTCCCCCTCTATCTACCTCCCTGCTTTTTTAAAAAATTTGCCTTTTCAAAACCTTGGTATGTCTTGGACTCGACTTCCGGCTTCCAAAGGCGACAGACGTGTTTTCGGGCGTGGCTGCCGCTTGCTTCTTCGACTAGCCCCCCCGGGGAGCTCAGAGAGTTTGTGCTAACTCTCTGCCGTACGAGCGGCTGTGGGGCCCCCCGTATCGATTTGCTCTAGGAGCCGAGAAGCTGAAAGCGGGGGGGGGGGGGAAATCCTCCTCGCCAATGTCAGCTGGGAAAATGCAGAAATGAGGAGTTAGGCTGAAGTGCCGGACTTGGAGGATTACGCTGGGGACTCCTTTTCAAAAAATGTGGATTGTGAGTTTTGAATTTACTTTCATTCAATCTTCTATAGAAAGAAAAATAGAGGGGGGAGTTTAACTGTAACCCCCCCCCCCCTCATAAAAAGCGGCTGCTTAAAATGTTCTCCAGATGAAGGAGATTGAGGATAAATACCATCCGTTCACAACCATCTAAACAACCATTTGTTTTAACTATGAATTTACAACTAGCAACATTGTATCTGTCTCTCGTTTAAAAACGGAAACTTTTACTTTCTTCTCCTTTCCTGCGCAGAGGTGGCAAAATGGCGTTCTCTTTGTTCCTAGTGGAAAACTTTTACTGACTGATGATTACATTCCTCCAACTTGTTAAAAATTAAGGAGAAATTATTTCCAAGCCTTCCCAAGAAACCCTTGATGTCCTTCCCAATACGTGGACCTTTCTTTTTTTTTTACTGCGGATTTACTGGACAATTAACTCTCTGGATATTATAAAACAAGAAGATTAAATACTGATTAAGTATATTTCCGATATCTCGGATTTCATCGACTGCTTACTCCTCGACGCTATTTTTATTGCATTTTAAAATTTCAAACTACAAATGCCTCTAAAAAAGCCATCAGCTGCAAAGTCCTTCTCGGCTCCATCGTCTGCCAGAGCTAGCCCCGTTTTACAGCAGGGGAAAATCACCACAATGTTACAAAAAGAGGAAGCTAGAGAAGATATTCAAGAACCAACGCCACATGATATAATGAAAGAAATACAAGAAATGCGGAAAAACCTTATGGACATAAGAATGGAATTGCTGGCGGCACAAAGAACTACAACAACCCACGAACAAGAAATTGGAGAGTTGAAGGAGGGGGCAGCTGAGATGAAAGGAGAGATAAAGGAACTGCAAAAACAAACAGCAGAATTTTCTGGACATATGTCTAAGTTTGAATTTGAAAGAATGTCTTTCTTCCTCAGGTTTCAGAACATTCCTGAGAAAGAAGGAGAAAACCTCAGAGATTTGATGAGTGAGATTCTAGCAGATTATATTAAAAAAAAAAAGAACACCTTTGGGGGGAAATAGATTTAATTCATAGAATTAACTCAGCATATGCTAGAATAAATGAAGTACCCAGAGAGATTCATGTTAAATTTTTAAGGAGGTCCACAAGGGATGAGATACTGAGGGTGCAACGGGAGAGGCCTTTGAAGTATGAACAAAAAGACATTTCAATATTGAAGCAGATTCCCAAAAAAATTAGAGAAATGAGAAGGAAATATCCCTTCTTGTCAAAAACTTTATATAAAAACGGAATCTGGTTCAAATGGTTAATGCTGGAAGGAATGTTGGTATTCTGGGATGGAGACAGGATTAGAATTAAAACAATAACAGAGGCAGAGGCCTTTCTTAAAAAACATTCCTCGATTCTGGGAGTTGAAGAAAAAGGAACGGGAGGAGCCATGACGCTGCCCACTGGGGGGAGGGAGGAGGAGGAGACAATAGCAAAGAGACTCAGATCTCAAAAATAATTAACTTTGAAGTACTGTAATTCTTGAAACGGATGTTATTGCAAAATGCAAGATTGAATGTATGAATTTTAAAATGTTATGCATACATACATACATACATATGTGTGTGTGTGTGTGTGTGTGTTAGTTTTATGAGCTGATCAATAAATTAAATTAGAGAGAGACCAGGATAGATCTACATCTTACCACTATTTACTTAACAATTTGATGTACGAAGACCCGGATGTAACCACCATTTCTGACATGGAAGCTCGAAAATATATAAATGTACACCCTATATACCCTTTCCCCTATTATAATTTGTAAAAACCAATAAAATTCTTTTGGGAAAAAAAAAAAGGAAACCGTGGTGTGTCTTATACTCTGAAAAATACGGTATCTGTCTCTTTTAGCAACAGAAATGTTGTTGGCTTAATTGTGGTCATAAATAGAGGGCCCCCTTTTATATTACATATTATCCTTCCTCCTTTTGAACACGGGAGTTCTACTATCAGAGGAGGGCTGGTTACAAACTATTCCACAGCCTCAAGAAGGCAGCTTGGCAAAATCATTCTCTACTTCCAATAGCTTTCAAACAAGGCTTCCTTCCAAATGATTGAGGGTGCAGTTCCAAATGTAGCCTCTTTCTCACTCTAGGTGGGTTTTTTTTTTTTAAAGGAACAGAAGCAGTCATGGTCCTTCACTGACTTTATTGATGGGCTGGTTGCTAAAGCAAGATCGTGGCACACACTTGAAAGTAAATCAGGAAGACTGTAATTGGGATGTGTGTGTCTGTCTGGCAAGAACAAAATGCTTATCAACAGGAAATACGCATGTGTAAAGCTTGTAGCGATCATGGGTAGTTAGAAAGTTGATAAAAGTAACAAGAATTAGACAACTTGCAGACCTCAGCTAAAAGTTAGGAATAGAGATGGCCGGCTGCAAATGAAATTTCTATTAGATAACTCCTGGGGCATTCATTAGCCAAGGCTTAGGAACGGGGCAGCTAGAGTCTAATAGAACAAATTGTAGAATTATTGCTAAAATATTTATTAGAGGATATTTCTTATTCTTTCACCTTGTCCCGCCTTCTCCTTTAGTGAAAATGTATAAAGCTTTCTTAATCCTTTGTTCTTGGCTCTTGGCCTTTCGACCAGGACCCCTTTTCCTTGGAGTACTCCAATAAAAAGCAATCAGAAAACCAGACACCTCGTGTCTGACGTTCATCATTGGCTTCGGCATCAGGCTCAGACCCGAATCGGTGACAACATGATTAGCCAACAGGACTATCGTGGCTAAATTCGCATCCTGTTCTAAGCGAGGACCCCCCAGAACTGGATGGGGAATTCTGGGAGTTGAAGTCCACATCCCTATTCTAAGCTCTGCTTTGCTTAGCCAGATCTTGCAGAATAAGTCACAATTGGGTTTGTTCATCAAACAGTAAGATGGTCAGTGGTTAAAGCACACTGGCCTAGAAACCAGGAGACTGCCTTAGACATGAAAACTGAATGGTGTGACTTTGGGACAATCCCTTTCTTTCAGCCCAATCCATCTCACACAGTTGCTGTGGAGAAAATAGGAGGGGGAGCGCCTATGGGAGGAAAGCGAAAGCTAAGAGATGGGGAAAACGAAAGCTAAGAGCGTGTGGGTGCAGAGAAGAACTGGCTGATAGGAAAAAAGGCAAAGAATGCAGCTGCCATTTCCAAACTTGGCTATAAACAAGGTTCAACTTGCCCCCCATTCAAAATCAGATTGCCCCATTTTGGGAACCACTGGTCTAATCCTCAGCCAGCTCCCATGGATAAAGGGCATTTATGTGGATTCTCAACCATGCAGATGATGGTTGTCCCAAAGGTGCTTTTCGTTTTCAAAGGACAAAAATAATACGAAACTACCATTTTTAAAGAAAAGCACCTTAGGAGCAACCCCCGTTGCAGACAAAAAAGGAAAATGTGGAATCTCCCCTCCCCCCCCCCGCACTTCTGCCAAGCCCACCCACAAAGAAATTGCGTGCCAGGAGCAAACGTCTAAAAAAAGAAAAGTAAAGAAAAGCACCTTTGGAGAGACGCCTGTAGCAGACAAAAAAAAGAAGATGAATATAGGGATGTGGAACCCCTTCGCCCACCCCCACTCCTGCCAAGCCCACCCAAAAAGAAAGGGCTTCCCAGGAGCAAATCAGGAGCCCCCCCTTCCCCGTACATGCACCCCTTCGGAAATACCTGCTGTAATTTTCTATTTGCTTCGGGTCCAAATCTGCAAGGTCCCCCATGATTCCGCCCAAACGTGCACAAAACTCTCTACAGCTTCACGAAGAGTCCGATTTGAATTTTGCGCGCTAATACACCGGTCTACTCAACCTGTCACCGAGAGGCATGCAAATAAGCTGGAGGCGGCTAAGCCATTCAACCCGACCGCCTGGAGGTGGGGCCGAAGAAGACTCTTCTTCGAGCTCCCATCCATTCATTCATCGGTGCGAGATGCTCCATTGGCACAAATAGGCACGCTGGTTGCTAGCGATTTATTTATTTGCAGAAAAATCGGGGCAACCAAAGCGTCTCCCCCTCAAAAAGATTGGAAAAAAAGATGATTCGTTCTGCATGAGCGGCGTGGAATTAATCTCCACAAATTAAAGAAATGGGAGAACTCCGTTTAAAACCTGTGTCCAGTCGAGCTCAAGTCACGCAGAACGGTCTCTAACGATGCAGGGTCTGCATCCGCGCTTCTCCATCTCAGCAATTTTAAGATTAGGTGGGCTTCCGCTCCCAGAATTCTGGGCAATCCTGGGAATTAAAGTCGCCCCAGCTTCAACCTGCCAAGGTTTGAGAAGACACCGCTGTAGGATCAGGTCCAGGACTCAATCTGGGGGTTAGTGATGAGGTGGGCTCGTTTTCTTTGTTTTCCTCCAAATGGGTTAGATATGCAGGGTCTCGAACTCCCCAAATCCCCACTGGGGGTGGAGGGGGCAGATGGGGGGATGGCGCTGAAGTCCGATTAAAATTCCCCTCCTCTGATTAATTTAATTTAATTCATCAAGCATGAATTATACAATACAATAGCAGAGTTGGAAGGGACCTTGTAGGTCTTCTAGTCCAACCCCCTGCGTGGGCAGGAACCTTATACCATTTCAGACAAATGGCTATCTAACATCTTCTTAAAGACTTCCGGGGTTGGGGCATTCACAACTTCTGGAGGCAAGCTATTCCAGAGGTTAATTGTTCTAACTGTCAGGAAATTTCTCCTTAGTTCTAAGTTGCTTCTCTCCTTGATTAGTTTCCACCCATTGCTTCTTGTCCTGCCCCCAGGTGCCTTGGAGAATAGTTTGGCTCCCTCTTCTTTGTGGCACCCTCTGAGATATCGGAACACTGCTATCATGTCTCCCCTAGTCCTTCTCTTCATCAAACTAGACACACCCAGCTCCTGCAACCGTTCTTCATATGTTTTAGTCTCCAGTCCCCTAATCATCTTGGTTGCTCTTCTCTGCACTCTTTCCAGTCTCCACGTCTTTTCTACATCGTGGCGACCAAAACTGTATGCAGTATTCCAAGTGTGGCCTTACCAAGGCACTATATACAGTGGCATTAACACTTCACGTGATCTAGATTCTATCCCTCTGTTGATGCAGCCTAGAACTGTGTTGGCTTTTTTGGCAGCTGCTGCACACGGCTGGCTCATATTTCAATGGTTGTCCACTAAGACTCCTAGATCCCTCTCACAGCTGCTACTATTAGGTAACAGATATAAGTATAAACACGATTATGAATACATGAAATGGATACGAGTGCAAACGAATATTAATTAATATCAATTAAGAAATATTAAATTAATATTAATCAAATGGTCATTAATCAGGAGTGATGGGCGTGGGAATTCTTTTAAATCTGCCTCCCTCGTCCAAGGCTCCTTCTTCCCTGCAGTAGACAAATGGGTCCAAGCCCTGCAGTTGCCTCTTCATCCCGAAAGGGGGCAGACTCAACCAACTCAACCTACTTGCAAGGTGTTTGTGGTTTGACATTTAAGATTTCCTGTCTCAAAGATGCCTTTTGTACCTTAAAAGGCATAAAAATAAAAATGACTAAAGATCATCTAGTCTGACTCTGACTCATCTCACTCTTATGGCTAAAAATCGCTTTATGCCCTGCCTCACAAAAAAAAAAAAAAAACCATTTCTCCAGCCTCCTTTTCCAACACAACCACAAATCAGGTTAAGGTACAAGCCATCTATTACCTTCTTACAATGCATGGAATTTTAGTGTTGTGTGAACCCAGCCAGGAGGAGGCTTAGTTTACAAGTCATAGTTAAGCAAACTAAAGCTTAGGAAAATGTGCGAAACCAGCAAAGGCGGTTTGGCTCAGAATCAGGCATAAAGATGAAGATTAAGATCTGATGCTCCTGTTATGAGAGTAACTAATGGACAGCTTCCCACTTAAAGAACAGAAGTCTTCATCCAGCTAAAAAGAAACTCCAATGCAGCTTTCAAACAGCCAAAACGACCAGACTGCATGCGGAGTTAGAGGTAGCTGTTATTCACATAAACTGAATAAACATAAGCTCTAGGCTGCATCAACAGAGGGATATAATCAAGATCACGTGAAGTGTTAATACCATTTTATGAGGCCTTGGTAAGCCCACACTTGGAACACTGCATCCAATTTTGGCTGCCACAATCTAAAAAAGTTGTGGAGACTCTAGAAAGAGTGCAAGAAGAGCAACCAAGAGGATTAGGGGACTGGAGGCTACAACATATGAAGAATGGTTGCAGGAACGGTATGCCTAGTTTAATGAAAAGAAGGACTACAGGAGATACGATAGCAGTGTTCTAATATCTCAGGGGTTGCCATGATGGAGAGGGAGCCCAACTATTCTCCTAAGCACCCGGGCTTAGGACAAGAAGCAATGGGTAGAAACTAACCAAGAAGCATCTGAAAACCAAGGAGACATTTCCTGACTGTTACAGCAAATTAATTAGTGGAACAATTTGCTTCCAGAAGTTGGGAATGCTCCAACGCTGGAAATTTTAAAGAAGACATTGGATATCCATTTGAAGTGGTGTAGAGTTTCCAGCCTAAGCAGGGGGTTGGACTAAAAGACCTCCAAGGTCTCTTCCAACTCTGCTATTCTATTCTGTTCTGTTCTAATGTAATGTGCTAAATCATGGCCTTTTTAAAGCATACTTTGCTGAGCAAGCCATAGTGGGCTGCTTCCTGTACATTCTTCCATAAACCAACATTGCCGAATCACAACAGTCTCTGAAACAATCTTTAGGGCAAAACCAAATTAGTTACGTTGAATCAGAGGAGGCGGCCATATTTTTGACTTTGCTAGTCAAGGGGGGAAAGTTTTACAGGTGGGCCTTGACTTACAATCATTTCTTTTATGACCGAAGTTAGAACGCCACTGAAAAATAGGATTTCCGTCCACATTCAGTTACACCTGAGCACTAGCCATAGGGTTGGTCATGTGATCTAAATTAGGACCCGTGGCAACTGGCTTGTATTTTATGCCAGTTGCAATGTCATGTGATCTACTTTTGCAACCTTCTGTCAAGGAAAGTCAATGGGGAAGCCAGATCCACTTATTATTAATACGATTTATCGAATTAATAAAAATTCACTTAACCATGCTTACTAACACAATTGCGCCAAGAAAGGTTGTAAAAAGGGGGGGGGGGAACTCACTTAACTACTGTATTTTTCAGAGTATAAGATGCACCATTTTGCCCCCTAAAAGAGCATGGAAATGTTGGCGCATCTTATACATCAAATACAGCTATTTTTGGCCTCCCAAAGCCTCGCCCTGCATCCCGTTTTTCACAAAAACGGAGGCCTCTTTGCCTTCCCTCAGTCCCCAGAAGCACTTGGCAAGCTTCAGCAGGGCTGGGGGAAGGCAAAAAATGACAGTTTATGTGCAAAACAGTCCGTTTTTCATGCTTTTGCCTTACCCCAGCCCTGTCGAAGCCCTCCTAAGGGCTGGGGAGGACAAACCATTTTTTTTTCTACTTACCTCTTTGAAATCTTGGTGTGTCTTATACATTGGTACATTTCCTAGTCTGAAAAATACGGTATCTTGCTTAAAGCAGCTCTAGCAAATTGTGGGCTCAGTTGTCAAGCCAACAACTAGTATTTCTATAAAAACTGAGTGGGGGTGGGTGGGGAAAGCACTATTGGGGTATTTAAAAATAGGAAAATTACTTGCAAGTGCTCAAGCTACTCCTATTATCTGATTAAAGCAACAGTCACATTTTGGGCTTTTAGGGGAGCAATGTCTAAGCCAGTATTTTCCAATCTTGGCAACTTTAAACTGTTATGGACTTCAAACCCCAGAATTCCCCAGTCAAGATGGGTGAAGAATTCTGAAACTTAAAATCCACACACTTCAAAGTTGCCAAGATTGGAAAACATTGGTCTAAGCCAGGGGCCTGCAAAGTTGGCTCCTTTAAGATTGGTGGACTTCAACTCCCAGAATTCCCCAGCCAGCCAGACTGGCTTGGGAATTCTGGGAGTTGAAGTCCACCAGTCTTAAAAGAGCCATCACTACTGGATATGAATCAATTTTTCATTGCTAGAGGTTATTCAAGCCTTCTGTTATGTCAGTCCTCCATCATTGGAATTGATTGATGGATGGATGGATGAGATCCGTGCCTCATCGTTTCAATAGAAGACTCAAGTGATACAGCCCAATCAAACATTAGCTACCTCAAGGAGAACGGAGTCTCGAAATTCCAGCACATTGGCCATATCCAAGAGGAAGTGATTGATAAAAATTGAACTCACTTTGAAATGAAAGGCAGCAAAGCACAGTAAATAGCAAAAAGAGTCTGCTAAGACAGGCCTAAAAATATTGCATGTTTAATTTTCAGCAGCTGGATCTCCAAAACAAAATCCAATCATAAGAACAAGTCTTGAGAGCAAACATTCAACTCAAGCACAGTAACGTTAGATTGCAACTTCAGAGTGAAGATTCTTCTCTTGAAGAGTATGTATCACGGAAATGGCTAGATTCTCTCTCAGAATCTAGTGTTTCTCCTGATGGCTCCTCTTCCAATTCCTCTGACATTTGCCCAATGTAATTTTGGGTTAGCTCTTCTACAAACTCATGTTGAACAGACGTGTCGTTATATACATTGGTGGCAGTTCCTGCTTCTCTGGCTGCATCCTCCATTTCTTCCAAGACCACATCGAAGAAGGATCGACGAGAAGCTGTTGATCTTCTTCCACTCAATTTGATCTTGGGGGAAAAACAAATCTCAGCCCTTGGATTGTTGCCCTTTGGCGTGGACATACAAATTCCGTCTGGCTTGTCCTCATCCAGTTCATCTATTAATTCATCATCTTCCTCATCCGAAACAATAATTGCAGGACGCTTCTTTTTCCCCAGCCCAAAACTGTCTCTGCTATCACATGGACCGTTGGAATCGTCCATGACCACAGAGCTCTTTGCCCCATTGCTAGTCTGGAGGCCTCTGTGACTGCCACGTTCTCTCCCAAGTGATTCAGTTCCAGAGCTACAGTAGCTATCCAACCTCAGCTGGAATCCTTCATTTGCTGTCTCCTCTATTGACATGCTTTTTTCTGTGAAGGTTTGTGGTCCATCCTCAGAATCCTCCAAGGCCAGGTTGAAATTCACCTGATAGGGACAGGAAATGTCACGGTACTTGGACTGTGCAGATTCTCTCATGCCAGAGTTCTCAAAAGTGCTGATTGCCATTTTGCTAACCATGTTCTCTTGTGCTGCCACAGCATCTAGTACCTTGATTTCGCAGGAATCTCTATGAGAGATTGGAAGAAGATCAAGTGACATGTCAGTCTCAGTTTGGTTTATGTCATCATCAGAAGGAAAACTCTTGTTTTGATCACCTGCTTGCAGTCTGGTTAGTTGACATTCTTTGTTTTTGGAATGAAGAACATCCGTATTGGTGGCATGGAAAACCATTTGCTCATCATCCGTATCCTCAGCAGCCAGTTCAGAGATTGCTATCGATTCAGGACTGTAGTCCTCCTTGATAGATACTGAATGAGTCTCAAAAGAGGACACAAGACCTGTCCCAGGGTTTAAGTCAAATTGGTGTTCTTTCTCCTCTGAAGGAAAGCCATCTTCCATGCTAGAAATAATCTGAAGCATTTGCTCATCATCCATGTCTTCAACAACCAGACTGGTCATTTTAGAGCTCAAATTGACCATATCACTAACAAAGTCATTGTCATCATCGCTTACAAGGTCAATAACTTCATTACTGAAGACAGGACAAGTAAATACAGATGGGGCAACTACAGGACTTGGAGGAGGAGTGGGGGGTTTCTTCGTGGATGGGGTGGGTGATTCCACGAGTGTTGGGCTTGTCCTTTCAGAAGTGCATGACCCAAGAGTCTCACCTGGTGAAGATGTGGATGGTTTCATTTTTGGCTGGCTGGATGAGTCTGTATCTCTTAGCCATGTTCCTCCAGTCGTGTTTCTGATATTTCTCATCTGCTGATTTTGAGAGGAACTATCAAGAGATTTGGACTGTGCAGTTTCTCGCGTGTCAGATTTCTGCAGGGAGATGCTTTCAGTCATTTTGCTAACCATGGTCTCCTGTGGCATCACAGCATCTAGTTCCTTAATTTCGCAGGAATCTCCATGAGAGATTGCAAGAACATCAAGTGACATATCAGCCTGAGTTTGGTGTATCCCATCATCAGAAGGATACGCAGTTGAATCCTGTAGCACTTTCATTTGGACATCTTTAAGCTCACTTCTTGCTTCTGGAGATGAACTGCAAGAGATCATTTTGGAGTCTGTGTTGACACTGCCTTCGACGGATAATGAAGTAGCTTCGGTAAGAGAAGATACAAGATTGAGACTCTTGTTTTGGTCACCTGCTTGCAGTCTGGTTGGTTGATAGTCTTTGTTTTTGGAATGAAGAACATCTGTATTGGTGGCATGGAAAACCATTTGTTCATCATCCATGTTTGAAATAATCTGAAGCATTTGCTCATCATCCATGTCTTCAACAACCAGACTAGTCAATTTAGAGCTCAAATTGACCATATCACTAACAATGTCATTATCACCATTGCTTACAAGATCAATAACGTCATCACGTGGTGAAGATGTGGATGGTGTCGCTTTTGGCTGGGTGCCTGAGTCTGTATCTCTCAGCCATGCTCCTTCAGTTGTGTTTCTGATATTTCTTATGTGCTGGTCATTCAACTGAGATTCTAGTTGTACCAACTCTTGGGCTTTTTGGACTCTGTGTACAATGTACCTGTGGGCTTCTTCGTTTTCAGCTTCGTCATCATGTGCTGTCTCATGTGTGTACATCAAATCATGGTCAGAAATGCCAAATATCTCTAGCATGTAGAGGTGTGCAATGTGTTCATCCAACTCAGTGTCTGTTTTTCTTTGGGTGGCGTGTAAGGACTGCAATTGTAGCTGTGTGGCCGAGCTTCTTGTGTCTTCCAATATAAACAACTCCTTTAGCTCTTGCATCGTGAAATAGCGATAGGGATTTTTCTTATCGCCCGTGCTTTGACGTATTAAGGAATCCTTGAAGACTTGCCTTCTATAGATCTTCTCTTCAACTGTCCCGCAGGTAATCAGTCGGTAAATTATGACATTTTCTCTTTGTCCAATCCTATAAATTCGATCAACAGCTTGTGCATCTGTAGCAGGATTCCAGCTGGGATCAAAAATCACCACCCGGCTAGCAGCTGTTAAGGTTAAACCAACCCCACCAACTTGAGTTGTAAGCAAAAAGATAGAATAGTCTCCATCTTTCTGAAACATGCCAATTCTCTTCTCTCGCTCTGCCAACTGGGTCACTGTCCCATCAATGCGCATAAGCTTAAAACCTTTGTGAGTTAAGACACGCTCTATAATGTCCAACATTTTTCGCGATAGGGAAAACACGAGAGTTCTATGTCCCTCGTCTTGCAGTCTTTCCAGCAACGCCACAAGGAAGCTCAACTTTCCAGACTCCTGAATCAGCATCTTATCAGAAACATGCTCAATACTCTTCTTCATGTCCGGGAGTTCACCGAGTTCATTTTCATCGTAATGGGATGCTTCCAGCCCTAGTTGACTACATGCTCGATTTGACAAGAGCCTTGGGTGATCACAGAGCTTCTTCAATATGCTCAGTTCAGCCAGTGGGGACCTGGTAGACAACAACAGCTCCTTGATGTGATCCAAGGATATAAAATTTCTATATATTTCCTCTTGTATGGGTGCTAAGAACAACCATACAATGAACTCGTTCTTTCGTGGAAGAGAAGGCATGGCGGGAGCAACATCTTTGTTTTGGTTTTCAGGAAGATGGTTTGGAAGCTCGGCCTTTTTCTTCTTCTGGAGCTCATCTTTAGTCCGCCTGAGAAAATATGGCTCAATGATGGACATCAGGTTTTCTGAGATTTTAAGTCCCAGAGCTTTCTCTCCAGGAGTGGCGTCTTTTGCTCTGGCTCTTGTGATAGGGCCCTCATATTCCATCCGAAAGGTCTTCATGGTACCCAACAGAGAGCCTTGACAAGCAAAATCAAAAAGAGCCCAAAGTTCTTTGAGATTGTTTTGGACTGGAGTCCCTGTAAGAAGGATGCGGTTTTTAGATGGAATGGCATGCAGAGATTTTGTTGTTTTAGCCGACGGGGTTTTGATTTTATGGGCTTCATCCAGAATGATATAGTCCCAAACAAACTCATTTCCACCAAAGCTAGAAAGGTGCGGCCAGTTGTGGAGGATCATCTGGTAGGTTGTGAGCAAGACGCCCTTTCTACTCTGGATCCGCTCCAGAGATCTTTCACGTTCAGCTTTATTGGGCCCGTGAAATACTTTTACTCGCAGGCCTGGGGTCCACTCTGCAAACTCTTTCACCCAGTTGTTAAGAAGGGTGGCTGGGAGAATCAGCAACACGGAACGAATGTGGTCTGCGTCAAACATCCCGGAGAGGAACGTGATGACTTGAATGGTCTTCCCGAGTCCCATGTCATCTGCCAGGATGCCGCCCTTCTTTTTGTCGCGATACAACTTGTACAAAAAAGCAACCCCTTCCCTCTGATAGTCAAAAAGCTTATCGTGTATTTCTCCGTACAGCATGAGTCCACTCTGACACACATCCACAAAGTCTTCGTCCTCTTCCTCGACAGCCAGGGCATCCTCTAACTTTTTAATCTTGGCAGTCAGGTTTTCACTGAAATGGATTTCAAGAGCCTTTTGGAACAATTGGAGAGATGCTTCCAGGTTCCCACTTCGGGCCTCCTGTTTGGCCTGAGACACATATCTGTAAAATCAAGAGACAGTTTTGAAGTTAGAAACAACAATTTAAAAAAAACCATGGAAGACAGTTTTAGTGTTTTCTACCTGCGAAACATACCGTACTTTTCAGAGTATAAGGCGCACCTTTTTCCTCCCTAAAAGAGGGTCAAAATGTGGGTGTGTCTTATATACTGAATGTAGCCTCACCCACCCACCCGCACCTTTTGGCGTCTGCCTCCCAGCAATTTACCTCCTTGCAGCAAATGAGGAAAATGGGGCTTGCGGAGGCTGCATTGGTTATGGCAATCCGTGCAGCCTAAAGATCAGGAGGCCCTGCTGAAATTGAAAGTGAAACTTGCTGTTTGCTGCACAATGGCCTGGGAGGCAGTTTTTTTTTCTTGTGCTAATCAGGCTGTTTGCTGCAAGGAGGTAAGTCAATAACTACCGTATTTTCCCCAAAATAAGACAAGGTCTTATTTTATTTTGACACTCCCCCCCTCAATGTTGCTTGGGCCTTATGGGGAGGGAGGGGCTTATTGGTTTGGGATTGCCAGGTGGCTACTCTCTTGTGAGCGAGCGCCTAAAGAGCCGGGCACAGCCTCGGGCAAATGCAACACAGCAGCCATGAGGTGACCATGCTCACGAGCAGCCGCCCAGCAACCCCCCCTTTCCAGCAAAGCAGAGCGCCACTCACTGACTCAGTTATATCCCAAAGGCGCTAAGCTGCATGGCACTCTGCCCTGTTGGAAAGGCAAGGGCCTATTCCGCCCAGCTTGCCTGCCTCCCAATGCCCTGCCCAGCTCTCCCTGCAGCACTCCGAGCATAACCAGCTTCCGAACTCTGGAGATCTGCTGTCAAGTCTTCCGGCAGCAGCCACTCTGGGACTACGCTCTATGTTTGTGGGCTGGCTGTTGGTAGACTCTGGTGGGACAGAGAGTCTTCTGGCAGCCCGCACACAACCATAGAGCATAGTCCCAGAGCAGTCGTTGCCAGAAGACTCGGCAGCGAATCTCCAGAGTTTGGAAGCCAGTTATGTTTGGAATTCTGCGGCGGCAGCAGCATCGCCCTGCCCTGCAGCGAGAGCTGGGCAGGGCATGGTGAGGCTGGGAGGCACATGAGCTGGGCAGAACAGGTGCTTGCACAACCTCCCTTTCTAGCCAGGTAGAGCACCACGTGGCTAAGAGCCTTTGGGATATTACTCGGTCGGTGAGTGGTGCTCTGCCCAGCTGGAAAGGGGGGTTGTCGAGTGGCTGCTCGTGATAGCAGCCGCCTGGCAACCGTCTGCTCCAGCTGGGCACAGCGCCACTCACCAACCTAGCGGTATCCTGAAGGCAACAAGCAATGTGAGCGCCTTTCCTCACCTCCCCCCCAGCTCCTGTGGCTCGGCGCCTTCGGGATATCGCTAGGTTGGTGAGTGGTGCTCTGCCTGGCTGGAGGCGGGGATTGTCCGGGAGGGGGTGTAGTTTCAGGGAAGGGCATATATTTTTCCCACCAGAAAAATATGGCATGGCCGTATTATCAGGACATGTCGTAGTTTCAGGGAAACATGGTATAAATGCCTATAGAAAGTTGAAATTATTAGACTTATTTTTCTAGACAACAAAATGAAGAAGCGCTTAAAAATAAATGCTTGGTCTGAAGAGGCCCAGCGCTATTTATCTTCTTTTAAATAGCAGAAATTAAATATACTTCCAGAAAGCCACATCAATTTTAACAGCATCTATACAAGTATAGTCTGAAATGTAACACCACAGCTACTCCTTGACTTACAATAGTTCATTTAATGACCATTTAAAGTTACAACTGCACTGAAAAAGTGACTTATGACTGTTTTTAAATCCCCTTTTGCAACCTTCTGACCAGCCAAGTTAATTTGGGAGAAGCCAGATTCACTTAACAACTTAACAACTGCAGTGACTTACTTAACAAATGCTGCAAGGAAGGTCGTAAAATGGAGCAAAATTCATTTAACAACTGTCTCTTTTAGCAACAGAAATGTTGGGCTTAATTGTGGTCATAAATGGAGGGCTACCTGGATTTAAGCCAAGCAAATCATAGTCTCCTTTTATATTACATATTATCCTTCCTCCTCTTGAACACGGGAGTTCTACTATCAGAGGAGGGCTGGTTACAAACTGTTCCACAGCCTCAAGAAGGCAGCTTGGCAAAATCATTCTCTGCTTCCAACAAAAACTTTCAAACAAGGCTTACTTCCAAATGATTGAGGGTGCAGTTCCAAATGTAGCCTCCTTCTCCTTCTAGATGTTTTTTTAAAGCAATGGATGCAGTCATGGTCCTTCGCTGACATTATTAGCCAAGAGGACTTCGTCCATATTGTGGCTAAATTCGCATCCTGTTCTAAGCGAGGAGTGCCCAGAAGTGGATGGGGAATTCTGGGAGTTGAAGTCCACATCCCTATTCTAAGCTCTGCTTTGCTTATCCAGATCTTGCAGAATAAGTCACAGTTGGCTTCCTTCATCAAACAGTAAGACAGTCAGTGGTTAAGGCACACTGGCCTAGAAACCAGAGACTGCCTTTGACATGAAAACCGAATGGTGTGACTTTGGGCCAATCCCTTTCTTTCAGCCCAATCCATCTCACACAGTTGCTGTGGAGAAAATAGGAGGGGGGCATAACCCACCTAAGTATCTCTAAAATCCTGATTGCCCCCCCCCCCACATAATGCTTACTTTACTCAAAAGGTGAACTCTACTCAGATAGAAGCAATCTAAAAGGTCATTAACTTGATGCAAAGAAGGTTCAACCCCCCACCCCCCTTAAAAATCAATCTGCCCACGTTGGGAACCACTGGTCTAACTCTCAGCCACCTCCCCTTGATAAAGGACCCCTTTAGTATTTCTTGAGATTCTCAATCATCCGGATCACGGTTGTCCCAAACCGTGTTTTTCCTCGTTTCAAAGAAAAAAAATAATAAGAAACTCGTACCATTTTCAAAGAAAAGCACCTTAGGAGCAACCCCCGTTGCAGACAAGAAAGGAAGATGTGGAATCTCCCCCCCCCCCCCCCCCCGCACTTCTGCCAAACCCACCCACAAAGAAATTGCCTGCCGGGAGGAAATCAGGAGGCGCCCCTTCCCCGTACATGCACCCTTTCGGAAATACCTGCGGTAGTTTTCTATTTGCTTCGGGCCCAAATCTGCAAGGTCCCCCATGATTTTGCCCAAACGCCCACAAACTCTCTACAGCTTCCTGAAGAGTTCAATTTGAATTCAGCGCGCTAATACACCGGCCTACCCAACCTATCACCGAGAGGCATGCAAATAAGCTGGAGTCGGGTTAGCCATTCAGGTTATTCCAAACGCGACCGCCTCGGGGCGTGGCCGAATAAAAGAGGCGGAGTTCCCGAGCTCCATCTATTCATTCATCGGTGTCCGATGCTTGATTGACATAAATAGGCACGTTGGTTGCTGTTGTTTTATTTATTTACAGAAAAATCGGGGCATCCAAAGCGTGTTCCCCCCACAGTAAGAAAAAATCATATCCCTTTTAAACCACATGCTCTGACTTCGTTGGGAAAATTCGTTCTGCATGGGCTGCGTGGAATTAATCTCCATAATTTTTTTTAAAAAGGGGGGAAACTCCGTTCTAATTGTGTCCAATCGAGCTCAAGAAACGCAGATCGGTCTCTAGCGATGCAGGGTCTGCATCAACGCTTCTCAATCTCAGCAATTTTAAGATTAGATGGGTTTCCGCTCCCAGAATTCTGGGCAATCCTGGGAGTTGAAGTCGCCCCACTTTAAAGCTGAGAAGACACCGCTGTACGATCAGGTCCAGGACTCTGCAGATCAAATCTGGGGGTTAGGGGGGAGGTGGAGGACCGCGCTGAAGTCCGATCTCCTGCAGCCTCCTCTGCAAGAACGAACATTAAAAATCCCCTCCTCTGATTATTTTAATTTAATTCGTCAAGCATGAATTGCATTACAGATGTGAGTTTAAACATGATTATGAATACATGAAATGGATTCGAATGCAAGGGAATATTAACTTAATAAACATTAATTAGTAAATATTAATATTAATAAATATTCGTTAATTAATATTATTTAAATGGCAATTAATCAGGAATGATAGGAGTGTGGATTCCTTTACATCTGGAAGGACCAGTTTCCTGCCTTGCTCGTCCAAGGCTCCTTCCCTGTAGTAGAGAAATACTACATATCCCATCTTGTTGCTATTTGGCAGGGGAGAAGGGGAACTATCCCCCGTGTTGGTTATACCCGGTTGAGAAGCGTGCAAGCCCTGTAGACTCCTCCTTTCCCGGTGACGCCATCGAGGAAAACGAAACTCTATTGGTTGGGAGGAGGAGCTTCGCGGCTTGACGGCCTTCTCCGAGGCTTCCAAAGACGGCGCTCTCATTGTGCGCATGCGCCTCGGTCCAACCTCTCAACCGCCACTTCCTCTCCGCCTCTTTCCTGCTCGTCAAGCTCCGCGTGACGTGATGTTGACGGAAGAGGCGGGGAGTGGAGCTCGCCGGGCGGAGGCGGAAGCAGGAAGCCCGCCGCTTAGAGAAGGACCAGGAGCCCAACAAGTCGCCGAAACCGAGCCGCCTCGCTCTGTTTTCCGCCGTCTTTCGACCCAGGCCCGCACCTGAAGCGCCGCCATGTCCAACATGGAGAGTATCCTGGGTGACGCCCGTGGGGAAACACGGCCGGGCTTCGATTGGTGGTGGGGGCAAGTAAATCCCGCCTTCTGGCGAGATTGATGGAACGGGGGGGCGTGGCTCGTGGGAGACCCTCACGGCTGGTGGCGCCCTTGAGGAGGAGGATTCTTGTGGGAGGAGCTTCAGCGCTGAACGCTTTCCCTATTGGTTTTTCTGGATTGGTGTGACAGCAGGACTAGCCCATGGGGTGGGGTGAGGGCGTTTTCTTCCTTCCTTGATGGAAGCCTGTTTATCTCTCTTTTTTCATCCCAAGGGAGAAATCCCCACCTCTTCCCAAGAATGTTCTCAGGATCCCCCAAAAGTGTTGGGGTGTCCCCATTTTTCTGTCTGGAAGGATTAGAGCAGTGTTTCTGAAACTTGGAAACTGAAACTTTAAGACAGGTGGACTTCAATAGAATGGAATGGGAATAGTAATAGAATTCTTTCTTGGCCAAGTGTGATTGGACACACAAGGGATTTGTCTTGGGCGCAGATGCTCTCAGTGTACATAAAAAGACAAGATCCTTTAATCAAGAATCATAAGGTACAACACTTAATGAGAGCCATAGAGTACAAATAAACAAGCAAGAAACAATCAATATAAATCTTAAGGATACATGCAACAAAGCTACAGTCCTGCAGTCGTAGGTGGGAGGAGATGGGTGATAGGAACGATGAGAAGACTAATAGTAATAGCAATGCAGCCTTAGTGAGTAGTTTGACAGTGGGGAGGGAATTATTTGTTTAGCAGAGGGATGGCATTCGCGGAAAAACTGCCCTTGTGTCTAGTTGTCTTGGTGTTCAGTGCTCTATTGCAGGGGTCTCCAACCTTTGCAACTTTAAGTCTGAAGGACTTCAGCTCCCAGACTTCTCCAGCCAGCTTTGCTTCAGACTTAAAGTTGCAAAGGTTGGAGACCCCTGCTCTATAGTGTCGTTTTGAGGATAGGAGTTGAAACAATTGATGTCCATTGACGTTGCTTGTCCGAAGGTCACAAAAGGTGATTATTTGACTCCTGGACAACTGCAACCATCATAAATGTGAGTCAGTTGTCAAGCGTCCAAATGCAAATCCCGTGACCGTGGGAACACTACAAGGGTTGTAAGTGTGAAAAACGGTCATGAGTCACTTTTTTCACTAACGTTACTTGTGAGTGGTCCCTAAATGAACTGTGGTAAGTTGAGGACTACCTGTATCTGGATAATGGACATTCATTGCATGATTTACTTCAATTGGTTTAGAGCTTCCCTCTGTGGGAGACTCGGGGGCTCATGTAATGCAAAGACAATGGCAGTGATTAAAAATATGTCAACATAGACAGCCTGGCTAGGAGAGCCCCAGATTGGTATTTTGTATAGAATTCGGTGTGTGAGGCAAGTGTAAGAAGAGGTGGTGGTTGTTGTTCAATTGCTAAGTCATGTCTGAGCCTTTCAACTCCATGGACAATAGCACACCAAGCCCCCGTCCTCCACTATACATAGCAGAAATAACCTGGTATAAAGTACTAAGAACTACTGTATTTTTCAGAGTATAAGATGCACCAAGATTTTGAAGAGACAAATTTAAAAAAAAAACAACAACTCTGCGGACTTCCAAAAAATGGCCTGTTTTTCATGAAAACAGGACTGTTTGTCACAAAAAGGGCACGAATAGCCTTTAGGAGGCTTATAAAGTGCTCCTGGGGGCGGGGGGGGGGGAAATGACCTGTTTTTTACTCATTTCTGCCCTTCCCAGCCCCCAGGAGCACTCTGAAAGCCTCCTAAAGGCTATGCACGACCATTTTGGTGAAGGGTTTCAGGAGGCCAAAAATGCTGTATTCAGTGTATAAGACGCACCCAGATTTTCACTCCCTTTTTTGAAGGGAAAAGGTGCGTCTTATACTCCACAAAATACAGTAAATATCTTTCCTGGCTTCTAGGCATCCGCTCACTTTCATGTACCTGTCACAATGGACTAGTCCAGGAAATGGGATAGCGTAATACATCTGTTAGAATGGAAACACGCACACCCCCATCTCCCTTTCGCAGTTTTCAGAGTTGCCATTTACAGATTTGTTATGGCGGTGATTGATGAGAACATATGCCTGTTCTAAGGTTTCTCTGATGAAGCGCTAAATATGTCTTTTTGCAGCTTCTGGCTTGGCTTCCAGACCAGCTGGTTAGACTTTTTTTTGTGTGTTTTTGTCTGATATGACACACCGTAGTGTCATGCTTGGATGATTCTAGTTTCTACCAGCTGATTTAGTTTTTCTGGGTTTTTTTTTGGGGGGGGGGGGTTGACTTTATTGTATATTTAAGAAAGCCGAGAAAGGAATATAAACGTTGTTTCCTCTGCTGTCTTCATTCTAAATCCTACTTCTGTTCATCTAGTTGGCTATAAACTGCATGGACCATAAGGTCTGGTTGCCACATCTTGACAGCTGACTTAGATAAATCACTTGATGATACATGTAGGAAATGTGAATCCTAGTTATTTAGTCTCTCTTTCATCATATTTTTTTTAGGTTAGGACACAAGGAGATGTCATCCTAACCATCTTTAATGACAGCTACCAGATATGTGCTGTGGAAATCAGACAATTAATAGGTGGTAAACAACAAGTTAAAATAGTCTGTGTATGGGACGCGGTGACTCAATGGCTAAGATAAGGTTGGCATTTTGGCTGTTTGAATCCCTAGCGCCACGTAACGGAGTAAGCTCCCATTACTGGTCTCAGCTTCTGCCAACCTAGCAGTATGAAAGCACGTAAAAAATGCAAGAGGAAAAATAGGAACCACCTTTGGTGGGAAGGTAACAGGGTTCCATGAGTCTTTGGCATTTAGTCATGCCGGCCACATGATCATGGAGACGTCTTTGGACAGCCCGGGCTCTTTGGCTTTGAAACGGAGATGAGCACTGACCCCCTAGAATCGGGAACAACTTGCACATGTGCAAGGGGAATCTTTACCTTTAACATAGTCTGTTCCTAATTTCTATCACCTAGTGGCTGTATGAATGTTTGCAGCCCAAATCTGATATCCGTACCATTATGAATGTTGAATTTTGTGATTTTTTTAAAGAGTTTGAACTGGTTATTTTGATGTTTGGTTTGGTGGCTGAAAGAAACACAAGTTTTCTGTATACCGGCAATAGTTCCTCTCAGTAGAGAATTGTTTTAGTTTAATGATTCTAATAGTTAAAAAGATTCCTGTTCTTGGTAAACTGAGCTCTGAAAATCCGATGAGGGTGTGCTTACTTGATTATATGGAATGTACGGATAATGGTAAAGGGAATTTCAATTATTGTTATGCATTGAGAAGATACTACATTTCTCTTTGCCAGTAATATCTAATCATAAGTTGGAATTAAAACAGCCTCCTAATGGAGGTATGCGTTAAAGGCTTTAACTGACCGATATTTAAAGAAAATTAGAGAGTATTTTCATTTTATAGCCTGCCTTATAATAACTAGAATTTTTTTAAATTGATTGATATAATGTTTAAGCTAAAAAAGGATTATTTGTTTCCTCCATGAATTCTTGATGGTTTAAAAAATTGATCATTTAAATTTTAAATCCTGACAATTGCATAAAAGCAAAACTTTCTGGTAATATATTTGGAATGGAATAAGTATACCAGTGGCTATATTCGAAAGGAGTTTATATCTAAATATTCTCTCCCTCTGAATATTAATTTTTTAAATTTAAAATATTTCAATTTCAGAGAGCCCTTTTTCAGGTTGCTGGATACATGGCATGTTCTTATTTCAGTACATTTCTTAACTTGAAATCCAGAGCATCTTTTCAATTTGAAATTTGCTGCCAAGGAGCTTAACAGAAATGCAAAAAAGTGTGATAAAGAAGAAAAGGTTGAAAAAGTCAAAATTAAGAAGGTAAGTATGGTAATTAATATGGATATTTTTTATGTACAGAATGAGAAATTATTACAAGGACATTAAAATTATACATATAGTATAGTCTTTATTGTCATTGTACAAAATAAATACAACAAAATTGGTTGTTGAGTATTTGGGGGGGGGGGGTTCTGGCTACCTATACTCACATCAAAGAGTAAAAGTAATTTGTTTTTACTGACTAATGTACAGAATTTCTGCCTCCCAAATATGTACAGATTATTTATTTAACATTAGTTCTGACTTGGACTTGACAGTATTCATGTTCTCATTAAGGCATTGGGTGTTAATAATACAATTCATTTGAGAATAATATAGTCAGCAGTCTTCTAACATTTCTCAGGTTCCGGATACCCATGACAATACCAGCTCATTCGTCTTAATATTTATTTTATTATTTATTAGTGTAAATGTCCCGAACAAATGTAATTTCTAATGTTGGATTTTTCCCCCTTACCAGAGGGAGCCCCCTTGTGGAGTACTGTGAAGCCATTACCGTGGCAACTCCACTGCGCTGTATAATAGAAGCCATTTTACAGCAGTACAGTAGACATTTTAAGGCACAACAGGCTGTATCGTAACAGAACATACACCACGAGGGGTTTAAGGGTGTCTTACCCCATGCAGTATTTGTTTCCAGAGAGAAGTCATCTGTGTACCAAGTTTGGTTGAAATTGCTGATTCCTGAGTTATGCTGGAACATATACAGCCATATATATATATATGGCTAGCTGATGAGAGCCAAAAAGCTCAAAATAGATCTATCCTAGTCTCCCTTATTTATTTATTTATCAGCTCAAAAACCTAACACACACACACACATATATATACATACATTCATACATACATTCATTCATACATACATACACATACATATATACATACATATATAGATTATTAATTTTATTTTCTGTCCATCTCATATCCAATGACTCTGGTCAGCTTACAACATAAAAACATTCAAACCATCAGTTATAAAATAATACAACAGATAAACTCATTAACACAATATGGCAATATCAGTTCATTTTGAATGCCTCCGGAAATGTATGTTATGTATATAATGGTTGTCCTAATTGGCTTCCTGCTATGCATCTGCCATCATTTGCAAAGATTTTTAGAGATGGGCTTTTCTTGGGTCCAGTTATTCAAAGTGTTGATCTGTCGCAGGTGCATTTGAGAGAACAGAAGCACCTAAACAGACACCAAGGCTACCATCATCAACTTTCATCCACCTGAAAGTCTCCGTGCACTTAGGAACGGGATTATCAAACCACTAGGGTTTGTTTTGTTCTTTCCATAACAGAGAGGAATAATTGTGTTCCTTTGTTCTATTGCGAAGGCAATTCAGAAGGGCAACACGGAAGTGGCAAGAATCCATGCGGAAAATGCCATCCGGCAGAAGAACCAAGCAATCAACTTCCTGCGCATGAGCGCCCGGGTAGATGCGGTGGCAGCTAGAGTGCAGACGGCCGTCACAATGGGCAAAGTAAGCAGGCAATTTATATATTTTTTACTCTTCCTTGTAATAATAACAACCCATCATGGTAAATTCTTCCTCCTATTTCCCCCATATTAACAACCCTGTGAGGTGAGTTAAGCTGAGAGAGGGGAACTGGCCCAAAATCCCCCAGTTGGCATTCATGCCTAAGGTGAAACTAGAACTCACCGTCTCCTGGCGATTGGCCCAAAATCACTCAGCTGGCTTTCAAGCGTAAAGTGGGACTAGAACTTACAATCTCCTGGTGATTGCCCCAAAGTCCCAGTTGGCATTCACGTCTAAGGTAGGACTAGAACTCACCGTCTCCTGGGGAGTACCATGATAATTCCTAATATTTGCTGCCGTAAATTCAATCCATGACAATTCCAGATAGCAGTGACAAAGTTTTCCACATGAAATGCTGAAGAATCTAGGACTATGCTCATACATTGTGATGGGTCACTTTGCTTAATTATTGTTTATTGAATAAACCAGACAGCAGCCTGACCTATGAACTCCAGACTCTAGATTTGTGCAGCACATTTGATCCTATTCAAACAGGCAATATTAGCAAAGTCCTTGGTGTTCTCTGAGCTTGGTGGATTTCTTGTAGGCATTTCATCACCAAACTAGGTAACGTCATCAATGCACTGATGATGTTGCCCAGTGGAATAATGAAATGTCTGTAAGAAGGCCACCAAGTTCAGAGAGCACCAAGGATCTAATATTTCAACCCTGAGCTACGAATATTCTCTTCTGTTGAGATGATATTAACATTAAGCATCTTGCTTGTGATTGAAGAAGATGCTTTGGCTGGATACACATTTAAATTAACAATAAACTATGATGTACCTGTATTCATGTGGCACACTAATACTAATCTAAATAAAAGATACTATAGTATAATGTGATATTAAACATATCTGTGCCAGATGATGTGAGTAACATGGAAGCAGAAAAAAAAACCTAGCAAAATTTCACTTATTCGCCTTACCAAAATGCAGCCTAAAAATAACTTTTTCAAGTAGTCCTTAAAAAGTAATTTACAAGGTAGCCATGAATGGCAGAGATTTGGTTATTTTTCACCTTAAATACCATACCAGCAGTTCTATAGATGTAAGAATAACGCTCCAAAATCTTCCTCGGCACAACACACAATCTCTAGCTTGGAGTGGAATGGGAATAGAATTCTTTATTGGCCAAGTGTGATTGGACACACAAGGAATTTGTCTCCGGTACAGAAGCTCTCAGTGTACATACAAGCAATAAGTGATAAATCATAACTATAGACATAATAAAAATAGATTCTCAAGCTTTTTTATCAGGTGCAGTGTTACGAAATAGGAGCTAAGGAAATTGAGGGGTGGGGGTGGGGACTGGGAAAGCTCTCTTGATATAGTTCATCATACCCTTTCTCTTCCAGGTAACTAAATCCATGGCTGGAGTAGTTAAATCAATGGATGCTACGTTGAAAAGTATGAACTTAGAAAAGGTAAAAAGGATACATTTTGCTGTTCATTTTAAAATTTATTTTATTATTTATTATTTATTTATTTATTATTAAATTTATATAACCGCACCCTCTCCCCGAAGGGACCCGGGGCGGTGCACAGGAAGTTAAAACAAACAGTACAAAATATAAATAATTAAAATCGAATTAAATAGGTTATCCCTGTGCTAAAATTTAGAAAGTTAAAAATGTTTCCTGCTGCTCTTTTGATTTCTTCTACTTAAACCGTTTGTTTACCTACAGATTTCTGCCCTGATGGATAAATTTGAACAGCAGTTTGAAACCTTAGATGTCCAGACAGCACAGATGGAAGACACCATGAGCAGTACTACCACACTGACAACACCACAAGTAGGTACCCATTCAAGCAGAGATGTCTGCTTCCAACTTGTAGTAGTCTCTAGCAATGTTTCTCAAAGTCAAAAACTTCAACAGAGTTGGAATGGACCTTGTAGGTTATCTAGTCCAACCCTCTGCCAAAGCAGGAGACCCTATGCCATTTCTGACAGATGGCAGTCCAGTCCCTTCTTGAAAGCTTCCAAAGATGAATCTCCCACAACTCCTGAAGGCAACTTCTGTGCCATGGGTTGATTGACCTTTTTGATTGGTCCATTGGCTACCTGGCTGGGGAATTCTGGGAGTTGAAGTCCACCCATCTTAAAGTTCGCCAACATGATCACCAACATCCGATGACGGATATGGCACAAGAAGAAGAATCTTAAAGTTCTTGAGGTTGAAAAACACTGATGTACTATATATTCTATTGACTACAGTATCTTGGCCCTGGTGAGATAAATGTTCAAAGGAAAGTTTGCTCCTTCATGATGGGTCTCCTCTTTCTTTGACAACTGACTAAGTTTTACAATGTCTTCAGTTGATAGACTGTCATATTTTTAACTTTAAAAAACAACAACACCGTAAAGTCGGTTTCTTAGGAGTACTGGTGGGCCCTGTACAATCTATGTAGGGGATACATTGGGGTTTTTGGAAGTCTGCAGAAAAATGTTAGAAGCCATTTCTTTATCTTAATAGTGTTAATTAGGACTGAAAATTAGGGGCATAGTGGCTCGGTAGCTTAGACGTTGAGCTTGTCGATCAGAAAGGTCGTCAGTTCAGCGGTTCGAATCCCTAGCACCGTGTAAGGGAGTGACCTCCCGTTATTTGTCCCAGCTTCTGCCAACCCAGCAGTTCGAAAGCAAGTTAAAAATAAAAACCACCTTTGGTGGGAAGGTAGCAGCGTTCCGTGCACGTTGAGTCATGCTGGCCGCATGACCACGGAGACGTTTTCGGACAGTGTTGGCTCTTCGGCTTTGAAATGGAAATGAGCACCGTCCCCTAGAGTCAGGAACGATTAACACATGTGCGAGGGACCCTTTACCACCTTTAGGATTGAAAAATGGAAGCAAAAAAGGATAAGTTTTCACATCTCATTGTCTGATGTGAAGGATTGAGAATGTTCTTCTAGGCACTGAAGGAACAACACAAAAATAAATAAAAGTACCATCATCCTGAAACTGTCCATTAAAAAAAAAGAGTTTATCCACTGCAGTGCTCTGAAAGTTTATCCCAAACTATTACAAATGCCCTCCCATGGCCAACAATTCTTTCAGTACAAAATCTCCAGTAATTATCTGTGTTGTGTGGCTACCCTTTTAAGTGTAACTCCGTCTTTAACATAACGTCTGCTTTTTTTTTTAGAGCCAAGTAGATATGCTCCTTCAAGAAATGGCTGATGAAGCTGGGTAAGTGTGAATATCTGAAAGTTGAAATCAATGCAGTGCAGGAAAAAATAGGTTTGGGGGAGCAAGGAATTCCTGGTTTTCTCCAGCTCATCAGATGTGGGTTGCTACCAGTTCGCACCGGTTCGGGCAAACCGGTAGTGGTTTGTTGGCCTGGGTCACAGAACCGGCAGCGACCCAGGCTGGCCATGCCTCCAAACCGGTTCCCCGGTCACCGCTGGCATTGCCAGCATGGTTTTATGTCCTTTTTAAAAAGTTCTGCACATGCGCAGAAAATTTTACAAGCAATTGTGCATGCACACAAAGCGGCAGTAACGCTGGCAACAACCCACCCCTGCATAACATGATCTACCATATTTTTCGGACTATAAGATGCACCGGTGTATAAGACACACCAAGATTTCAAAGAGGTAAGTAAGAAACCTCCCCGGTTCCTAGCAGCACTCTGCAAGCTTCAGCAGAGCTGGGGGGAGGGAAAAACGCCCCCGTTTTTGCAGAAAACGGGCTGTTTTTTGCAAAACTGGGATGTGGAAGCAAGGTTTCGGAAGACCAAAAATGGCTGTGTTTGGTGTATAAGACACACCGACATTTCCACGCTCTTTTAGGGGGGGAGGGAAAGTGCGTCTTATACTCTGAAAAATATGGTAACTTGTTGCCCATAAACTGGTTCCATCCATGGGCCAAGCTTTTGCTGGCTGGAGAAAGAAAGGCACTGTTGTTGAACACATCTGGAAAGCAGCAACTTGAGGAAAACTGAACTAGATTATAACCTGTTGTTAATATTTCCTAAAGCAGAAGAATTGTAATTGCTCTCAGAGCAAACATTGACATTTCATGAGTTAACAACAAGATTGGAATCAGTTCCCAAGGTCCATGTTCTATAAGCAGCAAGAAGGGAGTCCTACCCCCTCCCCCAAACTATGCTTATCTCAAACCCTGACCTGTGGTAACTCAGGTGTAGAGGTTGGTATATTCCAACTGTTACAGGGTTGACTGTGGCTTGTGCAGTGTAATGTATAACTTTTGACTTGGGGATACTTTTATTTTTCAATTTAAGTGAGACGCTTGGCGTTTCTTCCTGGGATATGGAATGCCATCTCCTCATGCCAATGTTTAATCTGCTTGGTTGTCTTTTTCTCCCTTTGAATTTTAGGCTTGATCTGAATATGGAGCTACCTCAGGGGCAGACAGGGTCTGTTGGCACAAGTGTTGCCTCAACAGAACAGGTAAATATTGCCTGTCCTGGCTTGTTCTCTTCTCCCCTTATACCTTATACTCAGGACTCAAACTCGCCATGTCACCTTGCCTTCAAAAACTTTAGCAAGGGGTTCTCTGCCTGGTTGCTGGGTGGACGTGGGCATGGCAGGGGTGGCCTAGTTGGCCTCCTGCACCACTGGGGGGGGGCATTTTTGCCCTCCCTGGGCTCTGGAGGCTTTCTTCAAGCCTCCAGGAGGGCAAAAACTGCCTCTCCAGGCTCCGGAGGTCCTCTAGAGCAAGGGTCCCCAACCTTTTTTGCACCAGGGACCGGTTTCATTTTAAAGAAAATTCTGCAGACCGGCTGGCGTAGAGGAGGAGCGGGGGGGAGGGGGAACAGGCGGCGCATGCGCACGTGAGGGGGGGGGGAGTCGGCTCACTCGGCCCTCTAGGGCCTCCAACGGTGCGAACGGCCGCTCTCTCCCGCATCGGTGTGTGTTCTGCCCAGGAGTCTGCCCCCTCCTCCTCCTCTCCGGCCCTGCGGACCGGTTCCTATCAAGCCACGGACCGGCACTGGTCCATGGACCGGGGGTTGGGGACCCCTGCTCTAGAGGCTGGAAATGGGCCCATTTCTAACGGGCGCGCACAGAGGCTCGGGAAGGGCAAAAAAACGGACCTACCGGAAGTTTGAGAAGGCTCTAAATGGGCCCGTTTTCATCCTTCCCAAACTTCCAGTAGGCCCGTTTTCCGCCTTCCCTGAGCCTCCGTGCGCACCCTGCCCTTACCTGCATCCAAAATGGGCCGCGTGGGGAATCCAGGAAGGGGAGGGGCCAGCCAGGAGTGGGATTTGGCGGTTCTCCAAACTGCACAGAATCTTAGCTCCTTAATCACTGCGGACTCCCAGAGGTCCACCCCTTACGTTGCCATCACATGAAGTTTTGTGATATTTTTCCCCTTTGAGGAGCTGCGGTGGGCGTGGCCTGCATGTGACGCATCCGGCCGGCTTGACACCCCTGCTATAGGAGATGCTGACTGGGGGATTCTGGGAGTTGAAGTCCACAAATGTTAAAGTTGCTGATGTTAGGAAACACTGCCATAGGAGATTGGCTGGAATACTGATTTAATATTTAAACTTTTATATATACCTTACTAATGCCCAATATGGCTTGGTCTTATCATTTGGGGCTCGATTACTTAAAATGAAACAATCTGCAACTTTTAATGTCTTAAACAATTTCCTGTCCTTGCCTCATTTCTTCTGCATCACCTCTTATGCAAGGCCTTGTTTATCTGCTTAATTTATTTACAAGGTCCAGAGGCTGCTCACTTTGAGCTTCTGTATAGTCATATATAATTCTGTATAGTCAGAGGGATGCGATGGCTCAATGGCTAAGAAGCTGAGCTTGTCAATCAGAAAGGTTGGCAGTACGGCGGTTTGAATCCTAGCACTGTTTAACAGAGTGAGCTCCCGTTACTTCTCCCAGCTTCTGCCAACCTAGCAGTTTGAAAGCATGTAAAAATGCAAGTGGAAAAATAGGAGCCACGTTTGGTGGAAGGTTCCATTCCATGCGCATTCGACATTGAGTCATGCCAGCCACATGGCCATAGAGATGTCTTCAGACAGCGCTGGCTCTTCGGCTTTGAAACAGAGATGAGCACCGTCCCCTAGAGTCAGGAACGGCTAGCACATATGTGCAAGGGGAACCTTTACTTTACCTTTTATAGTTCTTAGAAAACTTTGGAAGCTTTTTTTTTTTAAAGTAACAAACCCATTTATCTGGCACAGACCTATCTTGGCTTTGCTTGTATATGATCTCCACCCCTTCAGTTGTTACTCTTTTAACGTGTTTTGTATCTTGATCACATATTCATAACTGTCTCTATTCCGAAGGACGAGCTCTCACAAAGACTGGCACGTCTCCGCGATCAAGTGTGAGGGGGAGTCACATCTGCAGCATTGTACATACGCTTTCCAGCTGCATTCTCTGTACATATTTCGTGGCCTGACCTGGATTTCTGTCGAGATGTTCAAATAACACACTAGTGAACACCTGTCTCTCTTCTCCACCCCTCCCCTTTTGCTGTGCTTTTCAAAATGCATCTAACTCAGTAGTGTTGTGCCACAAGTGCATTTTCTAGGTCTGCATTGTACATTTTTGAAGCTGAAGGTTATATTTTTGCAAATCTCTTTTTCAATGATTAAAATGTCAAGTTTTATCGGATATCGCCGCAAGTAATCAAACAGAAAGAACAGCTTGGAATAATTTTAAGTTATATAGCAAGTTTTTAAATTATGGATGATTTCTGCAATTAAATCCCTAAGATGGTGTGTGTGGTTGACATGGTGTCACATTAATTATCAGTAGGATAAAATATATGTGTCTGTCCACCAGTATTGCATCCCTGGAGAATCTTTCCAAAGCCAGTTACTTGTCATGACACCTAAAAATCAAGCAATATTTATGCTGTCCTTACAACCTGAAACTTATATTGATATCAACAGATCAGTACCAAAGGAATAAAATATATTTTTCAACGCTTTTGCTTAGATTTCCTTAAAAATATACATGACACTCCCATAGAGAGTAATACCTTGATATTGTAAAGAGAGCTAACCGAAACATCAAAGGTCTGAAATGTCATTTTAAGACTGTGGTATTGTTGGATCTAATTGCTTCCTGCTGTGAAAGAATGAGTGGAGCGATGGACTGAATTATATCAGAAAGGAAAATGAACAAACATTCTGTCTTTGTATCTATGCTTAAAACAAATGGTAAGATAAAAAAATGTCTTCAACTCAAACCCTATTCCTGATGATTTTTTTTTTGAATCTACGCCATTTTTGTGTTGCTGTTCATTGGCTGAATAAATAGTACCGTGTTTCTCTGAAAATAAGACAGGGTCTTATTTTCTTTTGACCGCCGAAATAAGCGCTTGGCCTTATTTTCGGGGAGGTCTTATTATTTTTGAGGTGCAGGAGGCAGCGAGCGTGATCACCTCATGGCTGCCCCTGTGTTGCAATATTTTCAGGGAGGGCTTATTTTCAGGGGAGCGCTTATTTTAGCGCATGTGCTCAAAAGCCCGATTTATCCTCACTTCTGTCTGGGATTTTTTTCCAGTTTTCCAATCTAGACATGGGCTTTCCTGGTGATCTTCCAAATGTATTTATTTATTTGTATACCACCTTTATTATTTTCACAAATAACCAGGGTGGATTTGATTTAAATAACAATTTCAATCATGATTTCAATCATAGTAGAATAGAGTAGAGTAGAGTAGAATACTTTATTGGCCAAGTGTGATTGGACACACAAGGAATTTGTCTTTGGTGCCTGTGCTCTCAGTGTACATATGGAGAATAAAAATATATTCGTCAAGAATAAAAAGATACAACACTTAGTGATAGTCAAGGTTACTAGTAAGCTATCAAATCGTACTAGGAAACAATAAAAACAATATAAATGGAAAGATACAAGCAACATGGTTATAGTCATAAATGGGGAGAGGTAGATACTAGGAAGGAAGAGAAGTATAACAGTAATATATTCTTAGTAAATTATTGATAGTGTTGTGGGAATTAGTTATTAAGCAGAGTGATAATTTTTGGGAGAAAACTCTCCTTGTGTCTAGTTGTTCAGGAGCTGGGTATGTCTAGTTTGATGAAGAGAAGGACCAGGGGAGACATGATAGCAGTGTTCCGATATCTCAGAGGGTGTCACAAAGAAGAGGGAGTCAAACTATTCTCCAAGGCACCTGGGGGCAGGACAAGAAGCAATGGGTGGAAACTAATCAAGGAGAGAAGCAACTTAGAACTAAGGAGAAATTTCCTGACAGTTAGAACAATTAACCTCTGGAACAGCTTGCCTCCAGAAGTTGTGAATGCCCCAACCCTGGAAGTCTTTAAGAAGATGTTGGATAGCCATTTGTCTGAAATGGTATAAGGTTCCTGCCCACGCAGGGGGTTGGACTAGAAGACCTACAAGGTCCCTTCCAACTCTGCTATTGTATTGTATTGGTAAAAAGGCTTGATTTAAATTAACTCTATTTAAATCATAATTTTTAAACAGCAACTGTCATCTCTGTCCTGCAGCAGCTCCTCTGACCTGCTGTTGATTCACCAGCAGTCCCAATATTGCAGAATATATAGCCTCATGCTACATTACTAAGCTCCATTTCATGCTGAATAAATGAAATTATCAATGTATCTTAAATAGAAAATACATATTTAGATAGTTCCCATTGCAACTGGGAAAACCATAGCCTTGACTAGATGCACTTTTGTTGGCAGGGTGATGTCTCTGCTTTTTAGTATGGTGTCTAGATTTGCCATCTCTTTCCTCCCCAGGAGGAAGCCTCTTTTAATTTCTTGGCTGCCGTCCCCATCTGCGGTGATCTTGGAGCCCAGGAAAGTAAAATCTGTCACTCCCTCCATTTCTTCCACATCTATTTGTCAGGAATTGAGAGGGCAAATAGTTCAAAGTTCTGAAATAGTTCCATTTGTTCTATGTCTGCATAAATCCTCATGGACTTATGATTTCTGATTTCTTTGCGAGTGTGTAGCGGGAAGTTATAGTTTCATAAGTCCGGATACACAATTCTGTTTTAATGTTTTTTTACTAAAGAGTTAAAGATGATCCAAATTCCAAGCAAAAGTTCTTTGAATTGGAGACGATCCTAATGTCTTGTAAAACTCTTTGAAACGTCTTTATTTTGTGCGGTTTTGTTTGATGTGAAGGAAAGTCAGAGATAGCTTCTAGTGTTCGGTTGCCAGTTTACATGAAAGAATGGAAAAGCTTTTTTGTTTAAAGTACTTATTATTTAGTGTGCCTTTATTAGGTATTATATTTTTTTTAAAATAGATTTGAGGCTGCAGTTGAGTTACATAATCTACTAAATAAGATGATGTACATAGATATGATACAATTGAGATTTAAGGAAAAAGGTGAACAAACAGCCAGTTTTCAAGAGGAAAACATCAGTAGCACATGTAGGCATTTTATTATATTTTATCCTTCCAAATTTCTCAGGTTATTTCCATAGCATTGGATAGAGATTTAAATCATTTTCTGTTCCTATGGTAAATATAGAAGTACTTTTGCTGATAATTCCTGTTTTCATATTTTCTTTGTATGTTCTGTTTCTTACTGCGTTTTAAGAATCATCTTAACAAGAGATTCAGAATCATTTTCCGCTTGATAAATTTGATTTTTTTTTCTCAATGAAACCAGTAGAGGGGAGTATAACACCTTATTCTGAAGACCAGTAAATTTCACTCAATGTTCCAAATACCCTTATAAGTTTGTATTTCTTAAGAAAAATCATCCTACGAATTAAAATCCGTGCTTCTTAGATGTTTCCATTTCACTTTCAGCTTGCTTTGTCTTCCATTTTGTCATTTTAAAAGTAAAATTGTTTTAATAACCCACTAAAATAATATGTGCAATGTATGTTTCAAACGTAAACACCTTACTTAAAGAATCCCGATCTTAATTCTGATCGTGAAGCTTGTAAGCAGGACAGGAATGATGGTACTTTTTTATTTTAATTCCCAAGGGCTGGACTTTAGAAACAAAATCTTTAGATTTGAAGGATTAAGAGTTCAGTTTTTATCTACAGTATCCAGAATTTAGAAACAAAACTTCCACATTTGAAGGTTTAATCGTGGTGTGTTTTTCATCTACAGCAGGGGTAGTCAACCTTTTTATACCTACCGCCCACTTTTGTATCTCTGTTAGTAGTAAAATTTTCTAACCGCCGGTTCCACAGTAATGGTGATTTATAAAGTAGGGAAGCCAATTAAATTTAAAAAAGGAAAGTGCTTCAGTATCGGACAAAACCTCTACCGCCCACCATGAAAGCTGGAATGCCGACAAGTGGGCGCTAGGGACCAGGTTGACTACCAGTGATCTACAGTATTCCTTTAAAGGTCTATCTAAAACCATCTTAGAATCTCATGGAACTCCATCTGAAAATCTTCATATTCGTTATATTCGCCTTCATTCATATTCATTTTAAGTCTATGATTACCTGTGAATCTTGTAGTTGGAATATCTGATGTCCCGTGACTTTTATCAAGCTCTTTTTAATTGGGGAGAACTGGTATTTGATCATCTTTAGGTGATGTGATGTGACGTGGGATCACGTCTCCTCACATCATTGGAGTGTTACTGTGTTTTTCTACTTGTTTATTTTTATATATAAAATTAGCTATTGAGGATGTGCTATCAAACTCAGCCATGAGGGGGCAGTATATCCTATACATTGATTGACTTCCCCCATTTTTCCCACTGAGAGGCAGTAACTGAAGAGATAGCACACTGCCACTGGTGGATCCCTTAGGTACTGCAAGCTCCACATTTCAAATAGGCAATATATTGAATCCTTGGTACTATTGCCTTCTGGTGGCTCACCTGGGGATTACAGGCACAAAGGAAAGTACTGATTTTATGGGACATACTGACCTCTGGTGGCTGAATTTATTTTTATGGACTGAAAAAAATACAGAAATCTAATGGATATACTGTATAGGCATATTATGAAAGTTGAGACTTGCTAAGTCATCATGTTTAGTCCCAATATGGCGGGATGAGGATGACAACGATGATGATGATGATTTAGTAAATCTTTGGTGAGATTCACAGCCTTTGGAGCTGGTTAGTAGCTCAACAGCTCAAGTCCTAACCAAGGACCTAGGAACTGTTAAGGTAACGTTGGAGAATATAAGCTGTTCCAAGTAAGGTGGCTTTTTGTAGAATCAGAATGTTCAAGTCCAATACATTTTGAATTTCCAAATAGCAAGGTAGCCCTTTAGGTATTGCTCCAAGGGCTCCAATTACAATTGGGACAACACTCAATTTCTTTTTCCACAGTCGCTCAACTTCAATTTGCAAGTTATTGTCGTCGTTGTCATTGTCGTTGTTGTTATTATTATTATTCAGTGTGGTCAGACACTTGCTGCTGATCCAACCAACTCTAACTTAAGCCAGCTATCACTTGGAGTGACACATATTTGGGGTTCTACCCCCCCCCCCTGCTCTCTTTAACCGTGACCTATTCAATAAGCTACAATTGGCCAAGTGCCACTCAGTTCAAACCTGAAACCGCGGATCCAATGAATCTCGGCTTCCCCATAGCAGTCAGTTTTCAGTCTTAATAATTATTTTAAAAACCTGGCCGTGTGATTTGAAGCTCTTAGCAAGTGCAGGCTTTCCTGCAGGGAGCGTTGTAAATTAGTTCCAGTCTATAGGGGAATACTGTAACGAATGAATGTGATCTGGCAAAAAAAAGAAAGAAAAAAAAAGCAGGATGGGGGGGGGGAGGTCTAGGAGAGACCCCCAAGCCAGTTCAGTGACTCTCTTGAATAACCTGACACATAGGAATGTTTTTTTTTCTGTTTTAAAAAAGGCATAAATAGAGAGAAACTCTTGTTTCTTCTCCAGATGATTGTGACTGAAGCTAGAACGGCTGTTGAAAAGTTCAGTTGTGAAGCAGTAGATGTATAGATGCACACACACACCAAACCACAAGCCAGCTGGAATATCAATGTTACATAAGATTAAGAGGAGGAAGACAAAAGGGCCAAAGCAAGTTTTAAAAAGGAGGAACCATTTAAGCTAAGCCTCCATATCCGCCTTTGATTATCTAGGTATTGCAAATTTCCTCTGATTTAGAGGTAAAGTCTGTCACTTAAAAGGAGCGTGCAGAATTTCCCAAGATAAGTTCTTTCTTTAACTCACTTGACTTTTCCTGAAGATTGTCGACCACGAATCTGTTTTGATACGTCCATTTTTATGAAAACTTTTCAACAAGAAGGTAGTAACTCATATAAACTAAAGAAGAAAAAAGACATCGAAGAAAAAGCAAAGAGTGCAAGAAAAGAGGAAGGAGTTAACGAAAAACAGAAAAGGAAGAAACCAAGATGTAAAGAAGGAACTTCTGATATTCTTCACAATTTATTCAGGAATATAACCACTGAAAGGGACGCGATGGCTCAGTGGCTAAGACAAGGGCTTGTCAATCAGGAAGGTCAGCAGTTTCGTAGTTTGAATCCATAGCGCTGCGTAACGGAGAGAGCCCCCGTTACTTGTCCCAGCTTATGCTAACCTGGCAGTTTGAAAGCACGTAAAAATGCAAGTAGAAAAACAGGAACCTCCTTTGGTGGGAAGATAATAGCGTTCCATGCGCCTTCGGCGTTTAGTCATGCTGGCCACATGGCCACGGAGATGTCTTCAGACAGTGCTGGAGATGAGATGAGCACCGCCCCCTAGAGTCGGGAACAATTAGCACATATGTGCGAGGGGAAACTTTACCTTTACCTAAAATCACTGAATTCCCATATTTACTGATGACGAGTTAAGATCAGAGGGGAGACAGGCCATTCACCACTTTTTCTATGACTTTCACTGCTGCAAAGGTGTTTTTCTAAAACATTCAGAAAAGAAAAGACTCTCATAAAATGGAAGGTTTCATAACTACCATCCCATTCGGCCATTCTACTGGAGCACATCCCAAGGTTTTCAGACCCTCTGATGTTTTAGAAAAATAAGAAACCACATAGACTTTCTGCAAATAAATAATATACAATAACAGTTAACAGAGTGCCTTGAACTTTAATTTTGCTCTTGTTTAACCCGTTCACTATTTTTTCTTTCATATAAGTCCATGGTACCTATGGCACATGTGCCAGAGGTGGCATGCAGAGCCCCTCTGTGGGTACGTATACCATCACCAGCTGCTTTTCTGGTTTTTGGCATGCACATGCATGCTGGTCAGCTGGTCTTCACGGATGCTGCAGTGCCAGAAAATGGCATGTAAATGGACCAAAAAAATGGCTAATAAACAGGTTGTTTTGGGGGCTGTTTTTCAGGCCATTTTCAGGCTGTGTTTTTGGCCTGAAAAATGACCTAGAAAACAGTCAAAAAACAGACATGCGTGCGCTGGCCAGCTGGTCTCTTGGTTTCTGGTGCTTGGGCGCATATTCATGCATATTCCGGTTTGGGCATTTGGTGCCAAAAAGTTTCGCCATCACTGATACAAGTAATGTGTGACAGGTCAACTGAGTTGCAAATAGATGTCGAAGCTTATAAATTTTTGAAACTCCTTCCTTGCTTTGGATCTGCTTTGCAAGGAGGGAACTTAGGATTGCTACCAATAGATTTGTCAATGTTCAACTAGGGGAGATAATATGTGCTTTTCTCATTTGGTTCTTTGTAATTCACTTTTTAAAAAAAAAGAAATGTTCTTACCTAGATTTGTTTGGCCTCCATTATATTTTGTTGCTGTTGTTTTGGATTTTGGATTTTAATCTTATGTCTATCCGTACGTCCGTACATACATACATACATACATACATACATACATACATGCATAAATGGAAAGATTGACGTTCTAAAGCCAAGAGTTTGGTGCCTGCCTTTTATTTCAGTGTCGCAAAAGCTGTGGCAGTTCGTCCATCATGTTCAAAGAGGACGTTGACATCTAACAGGTTGTGGGCTGTCCACAATGTGTCCGCAGGCGGCTGGTAAGGCCTATAAGGGCACAAAATGTCCTGTCACATGTTGGGCAGACATGTATGAGCACCACTGTTGCAGCATTTGCAGCTCTGGCTTTGCAGAGTGCTCACTTCTCTTGTGCACGGTTGTCCTTCTGTCCTCAGATATCTGGCAGCCTTGGTGGGTCAGGGTGCACCATGTCGATCGGTCTTGTTTCCCAGGAGGTGTGTTGATGTCAAGGGACTTGGAATCCTAGTGGACAATCGCTTAAATATGAGCCAGCCGTGTGCAGCAGCTGCCAAAAAGCCAACACAATTCTAGGCTGCATAAGCAGAGGGATAGAAACAAGATCACGTGAAGTATTAATCCCACTTTATAAGGCCTTGGGAAGACCACACTTGGAATCCTGCATCCAGTTTTGGCCACCACGATGTAGAAAAGATGTGGAGACTCTAGAAAGAATGCAGAGAAGAGCAACAAAGATGATTAGGAGACTGGAGGCTAAAACATGAAGAACGGTTGTAGGAACTGGGTATATCTAGTTTAATGAAAAGAAGGACTAGGGGAGACATGATAGCAGGGTTCCAATATCTCAGAGGTTGCCACAAAGAAGAGGGAGTCAAGCTATTCTCCAAAGCAACTAAGGGTAGAACAAGAAGCAATTAGAGATGCAAGACGGAAATTTTCCTTCTTGTCTAAAACATGGGATCTGGTTCAAGTGGGTGATACCCGAAGGGATGCTGGTGTTCTGGGAAGGAGGTAGAGTAAAGATTAAAACAGTTGCTGAGGCGGAAGCCTTTCTTAAAAAACATTCCTCTGTCCTGGGAGAAGATCCAGGGGGGGCAGGGGGAGCCATGGCCCCGCCCGCTGGGGGCCCGGGGGAGAAGGGGGAAGATACAATTGCCAAGAGACTTAGATCTAAAAAATAACTTTGCCCTTGTTTTTCTTTTGAGTAATATTGTATGATATTTGTAATCTGGATTTTTGCAATTGACTGACAGTATATAACTGAAAAATTTAGGAATATGTACTTGCTCCCAGCTTGTAGTGTTATGTGAAATGTTTCTTTTTTTTCTTTTTAATAATGTAATTTGAGGTTCCGGAGGAGCCGACGACTTTGACGTGACCACTCTCAAAATTTCTATGTAACCCTTACCCTACCCCACAAAAAATGTAAACTCAATAAAACTTTTTCAATATAAAAAAGAAGAAGCAATGGGTGGAAACTAATCAAGGAGAGAAGCAACTTAGAACTAAGGAGAAATTTCCTGAGCGTGAGAACAATTAATCAGTGGAACAACTTGCCTCCAGAAGTTGTGGATGCTCCAACACTGGAAGTTTTAAAGAAGATGTTGAATATCCATTTGTCTGAAGTGGTGCAGGGTTTCCTGCCTAAGCAGGGGGTTGGACTAGAAGACCTCCAAGGTCCCTTCCAACTCTTCTATTCTATTCTATTCCTATTCTATTTTATTCTATTCTGTGTTGCACAAGCTCTGTGGCAACTATTGGTCAGGTGTGTTACACAGTGCACTCGTATATTATGGGAAGGCTGGCAGGCTGACACATGGAGACGAGGGGAGGGAGACGGGATGTTTGGGTACAGCTGCTAAGTCTATTTAACCGTGGGCCAGTTAGTCACACTTGGGGAGTTTTAATTGAATTACCTTTGACAGTGAACAGCAAACCTGGTGGGTGATCTCCAAAACTGATGAATGGGTTCTCCTAAATCAATTAGCATATAGGACTCTGGAGGAGGGGGGGGGGGCGTGGCGTGGATACATCCTGTGGCTCGGTAGGGGCTCGAACTGGAATGACAGCAGCAAATGGAAGATAAGGAGGAGAAAAGGAAGGCAACTCCTTCCACCGTTGACCTCTGCCCTGCGAGCATGAAAGGAAAACAGGAACCCTAGAAGAGCTGAAATGCAAGAATGGCAAGGTCACCTGAGATCCATTCCGCCCCCCCCCCCCTTCATGTCAACCCCTTACAAAGGGGGCTGATTAATGCTGGGGCTGTATATTAAAAGAAGAGATGGGGGAGAAAGTAGAAGCTCCGTGTCCAAGTATTAAACTATAACATCTGCTCCTTTTTATGTAAAAGGCAGGTAATGCAGGGCCTCTTGAGGGTTAGGTGAAGCTCTGGTTCCTTGAGAAAGTTTTAAGCGCCTTTGTCAGCAACCTAATATATATGGATTGGTTCCCTTCCACGAATAAATGCATCATTAGAACATAGAATACCAGAGTTGGAAGAGATCTTGGAGATCTTCTAGTCCCTGCTTGAGCAGGAGACCTTCTACCAGGGTTGGACAACTGGGGGGGTCTTTATGATTTGGGAACTTCATCTTCCAGAATTTGTGAGTCAGCATGGTCATCACCCAGCCCTTTCTTATACCATTCTGGACAAATGATGTGGGTGCTTCATTACTGGAAGCTTTCAAGAAAAGACTAGACTGCCATGGTGTAGGGTCTCCTGCTTGGGCGGGGGTTGGAGTAGATGACCTTCAAGGTACCTTCCAACTCTGTTAATCTGTTAAAATGACTGTTTAATCTCTTCTTGAAATCCTATAGTGATGGTGCAAGGAACAAGATCCCATAAAAGTCTAAGCTTTGAACTACTACTTCTACTCTTCTTCTTCTTTGTCTTCTCTTCCTCCTCTTCTTCTCTTCCTCTTCCTCCTCTTCTCCTTTTCCTTCTCCTCTCCTCCTCCTCCTTTCTTTCTTTCTTTCTTTCTTTCTCTCTCTTTCTTTCCTTCCTTCCTTCCTTTCTGAAAAGGCAGTCCGTTTAATTATTCAACATTCTGATGAATCTCTCTCAAGTCAAAAATCTACTTGGCAGGATTATTTGAATCTTCTGAAGAATTCTGAACCTCTGAAGGAAGCTCAACTGTCTCAGTTATTTCCAGAATAAGGATAGATGGTTCTGCATGGGTGTCAGAAGATCTATAGGATCTTCAACTGCCGAGGTCTGCAAAACAGATGATTGCTGCATGGGGATATACAGCTGCTCCAGAAGAACTGATTGACAGGCTGAGGTCAGAATGTGGAATGCATTTATAGGACGCTGTCAAATCGTAGGGAGTTGCTGACAGCTTCTTCTACAGTTCACTTCCTTTGCACACAGTTGAGATTTATGCTGCTGTTTTTGAAGGTTTAATTAAACTTGGCTTTGCAAATGACTCATCCAAAAATTGCAAGACACATTCCTCAGTCCATCTGGAATCCACCATTTCTTTTTGACATTGCTCCTTTTTTATGGGGTGGAGGGGACAAGCTTTTGTGGGACCTCAGCTTCTTTATACTCCTAATTTGACTTTGGGATTGGCTGTAGGGATTGAATCAATGGTGGGAAGAGGAAGGACGAGGGAAGACACGTCATTGGAGAAAATTGGTCTCAAAATTATCAAAGGAAGTCCTTCTACAGAAGAGGTCCCCAAACTTGGCAACTTTAAGACTCATGAACGTCAACTTCCAGAATTCTCAGCCAATTCTAGGCGTTGAAGTGCACAAGTCTTAGAGCTGCCAAGTTTGAAGACCTCTGTTCTACTTGCAACCATTATTTTAGCAATAGTTCAAAATTACAACATGATTAAAACAAGTGACGTGACCTGTCTCTACATTTATGACTGTTGTGACATCCCCACTGTCACATGATCAACATTCAGGCACCTGACAAACCAGGATATACTTATGATGGTTACAGCATCCCGGGGATCACGTGATCATCATTTACAACTTTCCCAGCTGGCTTCTGACAAAGTCAAAGTCAACGGAGTAATCTGGATTCACTTAACCATTGCAGGAATTCAGCAAGATTAATCTATGCACAAAAAGGGAAGGTTGCCTTGATCTCCACAATGGGCAAATGGCTGCATGTTGGCTGGCATGTTAGCCATGGTGAGTTGGCTGTGGTGACTTGACTGTGGTTAGATATAGTGAGTTGGCCACAATGAGTTGGCTGTGGCAAGTTGGCTGTGGCAAGTTTGGCCAGGCTGAGTTGGCCAGGGTGAGCTGATTGTGGTTGACTGTGGTGAATTGGCCACAGTGAGTTGGGTGTGGCAAGTTGGGTGTGGCAAGTTGGCTGAGTGAGTTGGCCATTGTGAGTTTATTGTGGCAAGTTGGCCACAGTAAGTTGACCTGCGGTGAGTTGGCCACAGCAAGATGGCTGTGGCAAGCTGTCCCATTCCCCCCTTCCTGGAGAGATCTATAACAGCCTTGCTTCTTTTCACTCCAATTTCTTTAAGATGGGTTACAATTGTGGGAAGAGCAGTGTGCTCCTGTAGCTTTGCTCCTTGGGCCATTAGGAAGGACGGAAACCTTGTCTGGCTCAGAGGGCAACATCGCACAGAATTGCAGCTGAAAAAAGTTGCATCTCTTTCTGTCTGTGGAAGCAAACACTGGGTCTTAAATGGGATCCACATTGAAGCGGAGGCTTATCACAGCAAACAATGTCCATGTAAGGTCTGTTGACAATTGACTAGCAAATTAGTGGTCCCAAAGGTTAAGTAAGGGGTTGACCAACATGTGTAAGCAATGGATGGGGCACGCCAGAAAGCTCCCTTCCTGACATCTAATCTAGGGAGCAGAGGAGAGGAGGCAGAGAGGGAGGGCCTGTGAAAAAGAGAATCAGGTTGCAGGCTCAGAGTGGAGTTTGAAGTTTTCCAAAGTAGCATGTAGGGATGCGGTGGCTCAGGGGCTAAGACGCTGAGCTTGTTGATCAGAAAGGTTGGCAGTTCAGCGGTTCAAATCTCTAGAGCTGCATAATGGAGTGAGCTCCCGTGACTTGTCCCAGCTTCTGCCAACCTAGCAGTTCAAAAGCATGTAAAAAATGCAAGTAGAAAAATAGGAACCACCTCTGGTGGGAAAGTAACAGTGCTCCGTGCGTCTTTGGCATTGAGTCATGCCGGCCACATGACCACGGAGACGTCTTCGGACAGTGCTGGCTCTTCGGCTTTGAAATGGAGATGAGCACCGCCCCCTAGAGTCAGGAATGACTAGCACATATGTGCGAGGGGAATCTTTACCTTTAAAGTAGCATGGGGTAGAATCAAACTTGCAGGTCAGGATAGATGACTTACAAAAATACTTGCATCAGACAACAGATTCCTCTCCTCCATTTTCTAAAATGCAGATAGTCCTCCATGTACGACCACAATGGAACCCAGAATTTCTGTTGCTAAACGAGAAATGTTTTAGGTGTCCCATTTTAAAACCTTTTTTTTTGCCACAGTTGTTAAGTGAATCACTGCGGTTGTTCAATTAGCAACACGGTTGTTAAGTCAATCTGGCTTCCCACATTGTCTTCGCTTGTCAGAAGGTCGCAAAAGGGGATCGCGTGACACCCCCCCCCCCCCCACACACACACATCTAAAAAAAGTACACAACAGAACTCATAGCTTTCTGTCTAGACCAGGGATGTCCAAACTTGGGAACTTTAAGACTTGTGGACTTCAACTCCCAGAATTCCCCAGCCAGCTATGCTGGCTGGGGAATTCTGGGAGTTGAAGTCCACAAGTCTTAAAGTTCCCAAGTTTGGACATCTCTGGTCTAGATGGTCTCTGGCGATGATCCGAAAGACAGAAAAGGAGAGCATTATGCTTCCCCCCTTAATTGGGGCTTAACAGGGTGTTGTAGCACAAGTGTATATATATATATACATATGTATGTGTGTGTGTGTGTGTTAGTTTTATGAGCTGATCAATAAAAAAAATTATATATTTATATCTATCTCTCTCTCTCTCTCTCTCTCTCTCTCTATATATATATATATGTTCCACAACACCACAACACTATATATATATATATTTATATAGTGTATCTGTCAGTTTCTGGAGCAACAGGCAGATAAATGGTGCTTCGTCCCTTGTGGTTGTGTTTCTTTCTTCCCTGTGGGCCACTGACCCCCAAATGGGCAGCAATAGAAAAAGCAGAGACACAATCACACACGTTCTCTAGTTAAAGATGAAGTAGGCAGGTGGGAAGCCCATCCACAAAGCTCTTGCTTTAAATGTAAATACCATCTTGAACAACAACGAATGCCAGTGGTTTATTCAGCATCTCCACGAACGGCACATGGCCAGGCATTTTTTTTTTTTTGGCTGTCTTTGTATTTTGACCTAGGCTTCCCCAAAAAGTACGGAGCAGATTCCTGGTCCCGACAAAACCCCTTTTGTTAAACAAATGTGAATTCCTCCCATTCACATTCAGCAAAGGCCTGGAAAACAGTCTTTCAAAGGTGAATTTATGACCACAGACCTTATCTATCTTGGAAAGCTCCTGTGTAAATATTTTCCAAATGAGATGCTGTGCAAGGAAAGACTGGGCACAGAGTCTCTGAGATTCACGGACAGATCTTCACACTCCTGAAACGAATGAACGAACGAACAAATGAATTGTTTCCTGCAAAAGCCCACTCCCCTTTCGCTCCTCTTTTATTTCCTATGGGAGGGGCTACTCACAGTCCACCTGTGACTATACTCCCAAGTCGACCCTGATTTCTGAGTTGTTCTTTTCTTCTGGCAGCTCTGTGCATGCGCACTCTGGGAACAGGCTCCAGCTGTTCCTCTGGCTCACTGCTGTCTAGCTCCAAAGGCAACTGAGAATTACCAGACAGCCTTGGCCCCCGCTCTGCCTCCGACGAAGAGCCCTCATCAGAACCTTCCCCAGCCTCTAGAACTGGCCCATGTTCCTTCCCAACAACACTTTGTAGATTTGAATCAATCCTTTTTTTTAAAAAAAGGTAGTGGTATGGTGATCATGGTGATGACAGTGATGATGATTTAGGTCAGGGATGTCCAAACTTGGGAACTTTAAGACTTGTGGACTTCAACTCCCAGAAGTCCACAAGTCTTAAAGTTCCCAAGTTTGGACATCCCTGATTTAGGTGAAGGCTGCGAGACACAAACGATATTACCATGTTTCCCCGAAAATAAGACAGGGTCTTATTTTTTCTTTTGACCCTTGAAATAAGCACTTGGTCTTATTTTCGGGGAGGTCTTGTTATTTTTGAGGTGCAGGTGGCGGCAAGCATGGTCACCTCATGGCTGCTGCTGTGTTGCAATATTTTGGGGAGGGCTTATTTTCAGGATAGGGCTTATTTTAACTCATGCGCTCAAAAGCCCAATTGGGCTTATTATCCAGGGAGGTCTTATTTGGGGGGAAACGGTAGAATTCACTTTCAAAAGAGTGCGTGGAATTCTTTGGAGAAGGCTTGATGTTTTTATCTTTTTAAAAAAATATTATGTACCCAAAAAAGTGTGTCTTAAGCTTGCCAGAACTATAATACCCCATTTTTTCCTGTCTTTTTCTGCCATAAACCAGCAGGAAATTGTTCTACCTTAAATCAGTGATGTGCTGCTAAATTTCAGTCATAGGATGAAGTTTGCAAAAACTTTAGATTGAGCATGCAGGGCTGGATATTAGAATTGGAATAGAATAGAGCTGGAAGGGACCTTGGAGGTCTTCTAGTCCAGCCCCCTGCTCAAGCAGGAGAACCTATACAATCTCAGACAAGTAACTGCCCAGTCTCTTCTTAAAAACCTCCAGTGATAAAGTGCGCATGATTTCTGGAGGCAAGCTGTTCCACTGGTTAATTGTCCTCGCTGTTAGGAAGTTTCTCCTTAATTCCAGGTTGCTTCTCTCTTTGATCAGTTTCCAACCATTGTTTCTTGTCCTGTCCTTTGGTGCTTTGAAGAATAATTTCTTCTTTGTAGCAGCCCTTCAAATACTTACTATCATGTCACTCCCAATTCTTCTTTTCTTTAGACTAGCCAGACCCAAAATCTGCAGCCATTCTTCATATGTTTTCATCCCCAGGTCTTTGATCATCTTAGTTGCTCTTCTCTGAACTTTTTCCAAGGTCTCAACATCTTTTTTGATAGCATGGTGACCAAAATTGGTTGCAGTATTCCAGGTATGGTACTCTCTCTAACTTCTCTCTCTCTAAACTCTCTTTCTCTTCCGTCTCTAATATCTCTCTCTCTCTCTCTCTCTCTCTCTCTCTCTCTCTCTCTCTCTCTCTCTCTCTCTCTCTCTCTCTCTCTCCATACCTACCTACCTACCTACCTATCTCTTTGTTGTATACCAGCATATCAGTCTTCTCTGTGCAAACATTTTCACTAGGAGAATCATTTGTTGTCAGAACTAGGGTAAAGCTACACCATTAAACTATTCCAAGCACCAGGTTATTATAGCTGCATCCACCCATTTATTCAACTTGGTTGATTAAATGTAGTTTCTACATTTTCTGTGTTGGGTAATACCTTTAGTCATAACCCAGACAGGCTGCTCACCATTTCTACTTTTCTACTTTGCAAAAACACAAAAAACCATCTCTCTTCCTTGGATTTCTTTCTCTTGTATCTGATTCTAGCATTTCTGGGCATTTCTTTGTAAATAATCCATTTTATTCTCAAATCAGCCACGATGGTGACCAATTCCCCCCCCCCCTCCTCCAGAACATTAAATGTGAAGTGTTGTTTCCCTGCAAAAGCGACAGTGGAAATCCTTAATCAGCTCCTCTAACAAAAAAGAAAGGAAATGCATTTTACTGTGGATTGCACTTCATTAAAAAACCGAACGGTTAGAAAAATAAAAACGTCCTATTTTTTTCCCTAGCTTTTCTTTCCACTCCTTCCAAAATCCTTTTCATGCAGCTGTTTTCAAAGTTCTTCCTGCAAGTTTTTCTCCACTTTGTGCTGGACCCTGAAGCAATTCTTTATGCCCTCAAATGTGGCTTTTAACTGTCCAGGTGGAATTCCCATTATTGCAGATGGGTCTTATTTTAACATCAGATGGTACAATAAGAGAAGCAGATGGCAGGAGATTTAGGAGTTGGCTGTCGTTTAGTCAACACCTTTTATATTGCATAAAAATGAACCAGAAACATCACGTGATTGGTCGCTTGGAGCCTTCCATATTTTTAAGTGTCTCATACAAATGTTGGTGTGTGTAGATAAAAAAAATAGGTTTTTTTTAAAAAAATAAAAAGTTACTCTTAATAACAATGCTACAGCCTTCGCCAACCGATGCCAAATATAAGAGATTTTAGTAGATTATACTAATTTAAGAAAAAAAACTAACCCACTGTGCCATAATTAATAAAGCCATGCATGACTTTCATTGTAAACAAGTACAATGAAAAGAAAGATTATTATTATTAACTAAAAAGAAAATCAGAAAAGGAACAGATGTCTAAAAGAATAGATTACACTGATTATTTAGGATATTGCAATATAATATATTTGATGTTCTGTGATGACATTGTTTCTAATATAAGCTCCATTATTTATAGTATACATTTGCTTTAAATGTACCACACCCAAACACACAAGCAATATTCCTGTGTCTTGATTATAACTGCCGATGTCCATCCATTATCCAATAGTTTCCATCCATTGCTTCTTGTCCTGCTCTCAGGTGCTTTGGAGAATAGCTTGATTCCCTCTTCTTTGGGGCAACCCCTGAGATATTGGAAAACTGCTATCATGTCTACCCTGGTCCTTCTTTTCATCAGACTAGACAAACCCAAATCCTGCAGCTGTTCTTCATATGCTTTGGAGTACAGTTGACCTCTCTTATCCGTGACAGCTCCTCAAGTAACAGAATAACAGAGTTGGAAGGAACCTTGGAGGTCTTCTAGTCTAGCCCCCTGCTCAAGCAGAAGCCCCTACATCATTTCGGACAAGTGACTGTCCAGTCTCTCCTTAAAAACCTCCAGCGATGAAGCACCCACAACTTCTGAAGTCAAGCTGTTCCTCTGGTTATTTTCTTGTGAGCCTCAGAACACCAAAGCACAAGGTACAACAACCACAAATGGTTGCAATATATTCCAATGCGTTGTACGGTATATTGCCTGTTTTATTGTCTCTAAGACCAGTTGCTATCCTGCAACCCATTTAGGACAAGACATGGCCTAGAGGTGGAGCTCTCACCTCCCAATCAGGAGGTTGTGAGTTCAATCCTAGGTAGAGGCCGATGTAGGGTCTCCTGCTTGGACTAGATGACCTGCAAAGTCCCTTCCAACTCTGTTATTGTGTTATCTGTTAAGATGGAGAAAATCTTTGCTTCCACAAATGAAAGGTAGTGAATGCTTACCTTATCTTTCTTTCAAATTGATTCTTTTACTACAGGATTAAAAAGGCATGGGAGCTGGGGGGGTGGGGGAGTGAATCTTTTTTTTTTTAGAATGGTGTATTCTTTTTCTCCCTCCTCCTCCATCTCTTCTGAGAAATAACAACCCAGCTTCACCAGAAATGCTCTGGATTATGGAGGAAAACTGCTAAAAAAAAAACCAACTTAAAACAAACACATCGCCAACGTCCTTCATGTCTCCAGGCGGTGCTTCAAATCAACTGAGCAAACATGAGCTTCTGCCATTCTTCCTTGTTCCTTCTCTTTCTCTCTCTCTCTCCATCTCTCCTTTCTCCCCCCCTGATTCTCCCTGGAGGCTTTCAAACATCTTGAAGAGCAATCTGCGCGCACATGTCAGCAAGTCGTCTGCGTGCTATTGTGATTTTTTCCTCACAAGGCTCGGTTGATTGGCATCTGTCTGTTGAGGAAGATGTATCCTGTTTCAAGGAAAATACATGTCAGGTGGACCTGCTGAGGGAAAAGAAAGGGGCCCCCCAACCCTGGAAGAATTAACAACCTTAAATAATTTGATTTAGCTCCATTGATTGACTGGTGCAAACAAGCTAATGGAATGTTGAGTTGAGATGATTTAGCTAAGGCGGAGATGGGTTTTCCTTCTCTCGATGCAGTAAAAAAAATATTGACGGCATGACCAATGAATTAATATGCTGCTTATAAACACACCCTTGGGATTGCCTTCCTCTCTGATAAAACTGGGGTAGGGTGGAAGGTGGACCAGGATTGGAATGGACTCCAGAAAAAGAGGAACCAAGAGGTCCCACTTGTCTCTTCAAGGCTGGCTGGGAAGATCAAAATGGGGGGGAAATTATTCTTCTTCTTCTTCTTCTTCTTCTTCTTCTTCTTCTTCTTCTTCTTCTTCTTCTTCTTCTTCTTCTTCTTCTTCTTCTTCTTCTTCTTCTTCTTCTTCTTCCTCTTCCTCTTCCTCTTCCTCTGCTTCTCCTCCTCCTCCTCCTCCTCCTCCTCCTCCTCCTCCTCCTCCTCCTCCTCCTCCTCCTCCTCCTTTCAGTCCAAGTTAATTAATTATAGAATGAAGTCTTCTTTGTTTACATTTATAAACCATGGACTACAAACTGTTGTAAGTCAAAAACTACCTGTACTATTTTGAGTTCCTTGGAGGAAGAGAGAGTGGGAGAGGGAGGGAAGGAGAGAGAGATAAGTATGGAGAGAGGGGGGGAAAGAGAGAGAAGGATGGAGAGAGAGAGAAGGACAGAGAGAGAGAAGGAGGGAGGGAGGGGGAGAGGGAGGGAGATCCTGAGATACCTAATCAGAATCAATCCACCATCTTAACTACTACGTTGCATAACACACACACACACACACAGGTTGTTCTTACCAACAACCAACATCTTTTCAGGAACTGGAAAATAATTTGAACTGGATTATTGCAGGCTGCATTGGCTGGAGAAGAAGGCACCCTCCGTTCAGAGAAGACAGCTTGCGTTATCTCTTTCGCATGCTGCCCGTCTTTTATGGCTTCAACATTTCCAGTTCATTTTGAATCCATATCACAGAGGAATCACAAAGACAGGCTCCTTATTGGCTACAGCTGTGGCCTGCACGTTTAATGTAACCTACAGAATTAGGCTGTCAAGCATCTGGAGTCACGGGATATTGGTTTCCAGTCTAATCTTGCCAAAACGTGGAACATAACGTTCGATTCACATGCAATTAAATCTGTTCTACCTACAGTCTAAAGAAAGGCTTCTAAGTTATATAAAAGGTGACTGTTACGGGTGATCAAATGCTTCGAGCGGTGGCATTTGGAAATGCTGTGGGCACGGAGCCAATGTATTTGGGAAACGATAAGTCTGGAAAGGAACCCATTAGGACTGTCTTACTTGATCAATACTGGTTGGTTTCCACCATACCGTTTCTTTCATTGGTCCATGAAATTCTAGCAGTTGACTTTGTACAGCTTCACATACATATATACAATGGTACCTCAGTACTCATTGTTAATTGGTTCTAGGAGGTATGATGAGTACCAAAAACTATGAGTCATCATCATCAAATCATCATCATCAACATCATCATCAGCATCCTTTAACGACCCCATAATCCCTTGTGGGGTGGAGTCTGGGCAATTGAATGGATCTAACAGAGTGTTTTAATGGCCAGATTCCCTTCCTGTCACCAATGAGGAGTTTGGTTCAGTAGATATATGCTCATTGTGCCCAGAGAGAGAGAAATACCAAAAACTATGACTACCAGGCAATTTTTCCCCATAAGGCGTAACTAATGTAGAGGCAGCTGACACGAACAAGTTCTAGCCGCCCTGGGTCCTTTGCGGAGAAGGGCGGGATATAAATGTAATAAAATAAATAAATAGTTTGCGAGTTGTGTACCAAAGAAACGATGAGTACCAGGGCAAAATATTCACATCAGAATGCATTGAGTACCAAATTTGATGACTTGAGTACTAAGATTCCACTGCATATGTATGTATGTATCGTGTTTCCTTGAAAATAAGAAACGGTCTTATTTTCTTTTGACCCCCGGAATAAGTGCTTGGCCTTATTTTCGGGGACGTCTTGTTATTTTTGAGGTGCAGGAGGCGGTGAGTGTGGTCACCTCATGCCTGCTGCTGTGTTGCAATATTTTCAGGGAGGACTTATTTTAGTGCATGCGCTCAAAAGCCCGATTGGGCTTATTATCCAGGGAGGTCTTATTTTGGGGGAAATGGGAGGTAGGGGGATAGGTAGGTAGATGGAGGGAGGGAGAAATACCTTCCCTGATTTTGACTCATAGCCTTTGGCCCAAGGATTTCCTATTGATCTAATGTGAATTGATGCCTATTGTGATCCTGTGATTGACTCTCTGAAGTTGTAGCATTTTGATCTTGATTAGTTGTTGAGTTTGTGTTCAAGTTCCTTAGTCTGAGTGCTGTTCATGTCTAGATCACACACAGAACCATCGATCTGAGTAAACAAATCCTACTTCCCTTCATGATACCTTTTCCCTTTCCTCCCTTCTTCTAGGTTAGGTGGTATAGTCGTGTGAATGGCTGTGCAAACCTTTACCACAATTACTCTATAAAAACCCTGGCATACAATGCAATACAATAGCAGAGTTGGAAGGGACCTTGGAGGTCTTCTAGTCCAACCCCCTGCCTAGACAGGAAGCCCTATACCGTTTCAGACAAATGGCTATCCAACATCTTCTTGAAGACTCCCAGTGTTGGGGCATCCACAACTTTTCTTTTCTTTTTTTAAATTTATACCCCGCCCTTCTCCTTGTAAGGACCCAGGGCGGCACACAGGCAATATTAAAAACCATACAAAATTACAAAATACATTACTAAAAAACTATTAAATTAAATCCCGTGCAAAAAACCCTTTTAAAACCCTGAGAATTAAAATTTATACAGAAAAACTTCTGGAGGCAACTTCTGTTCCACTGATTAATTGTTCTCACTGTCAGGAAATTTCTCTTCAGTTCTAAGTTGCTTCTCTCCTTGATTAGTTTCCACCCATTGCTTCTTGTTCTACCCTCAGGTGACACCCAGGGGGAGACCCTTCTCCGTGGGAGCACCTGTCCTCTGGAACGAATTGCCCCCAGAGTTACGAATTATCCCTGACCTATGCACCTTCCACCGTGCTCTCAAAACCTTTTCTTTTTCAACAAGCCGGGCTGGCGTAAATACGAATTTTATTATTTATTAATCTTAATTGGGTTTGTTGGTTTTCAATCTTATTATGGGCCAAATTATTTAACGTGTTTTTAAATTGTTTTTAACTTTTATATATCTGTGTTTTATTTTGGCTGTACACCGCCCTGAGTCCTTAATTAAATAAATTAAAATGAAATAAAATCTTAATTAAATAAATCTTTTTTTTTAAAAAAATGACAACAGTTCATTTAGTGAGCATTTGAACTTATAGCAACACTGAAAAAAAGTGACTTATGACTGTGATTCGCACTTATGACATTGCAGATGCTCCGTGATCAAAATTCAGCCACTTGGCAACTGACTTATGTTTATGTCAGTTGGAGTATCCCGGGCAGGGGTGAGTTGTTGTTGGCATGACTGCAGGTTCAGGGCGCAAAAACGAAAAACAACAACCAACACCCCAGCGAAAGGATAAAATAGCGCATAAGCATTGAGTCCTTGAAGTGTGTGTTTTTCCCCCCCAGGGTGCAATAAAGATGCCTTTTGATTCACTCTAAAGCACGGGTCCCCAACCTTTGCAACTTTAAGTCTGAAGGACTTCAGCTCCCAGACTTCTCCAGCCAGCAAAGCTGAAGTCCTTCAGACTTAAAGTTGCAAAGGTTGGGGACCCCTGCTCTAAAGGGATCCAAAAAAGATAGATGGACCTTGCCTATGAAGTACAATAAAACAAAGACTTGCGTAATTGCCACAGCCGATAGTTGAAAGAAAGGCAGAAAATGGAAGAGAATTCAAGGGGCTTAATGAAGCCCAGACTGCCTCTGCCTCTTAGGAAAGTGTTTTAGAAAAATGCATTCAGGTGCGTGTTGTTCAGGTCGGCCCAGAAAAGTCAGCCATGGGGGACAGGTGCCTATTGTTGGCATATGGCTGTCAAATTAGAAGCCATTAAGGGTTTTTTTTTTTTTTTTGACCAGCTACAATTACTGGAAGGGAAGCTGGAAGAAGGGGCTTTGCTCTCATCCTGTGGAAGAGGGTCCTTTCGGATTCGAAGCGGGTTATTACTCGGAATTATTATTTGATTGGGGTTTTTTTGTCTCTTCACCTGCCAAACCCATCTGCACTTTCCGACGATGCCGTTCTAAAAAGTAGCAGGTGCCCCCAAAGGGTTTCCTGCGATTAGAGAATGAATCACCAGGGTTCAAAGGCTTCTATTCACAGGGTCTGGGAGGGGTGGGCAGGTGGGTGGAATGTTTCCAAGTAATTTAATTTGGGAGGTGAATCCCCAGAACCATCCGCGGGGCCAGAGTTTCCTCTCCATTTCTCTCCAGACTGACAGCTTCTCTAGTGGGGAAATTCATAGAGAGCTTCCTGCTTGGAATCCTAATAAAGATCTGGGACTTCCCAGATCTGCTTCCAAAGAAAGAAGGGAGGGAGGGAGGGAGGGAGGGAGGAAAGAAAGAAAGAAGGAAGGAAGGAAGGAAGGAAGGAAGGAAAAAAGAAGGGAGGGAGGGAGGAAGGAAGGAAGGTAGGAAGGAAGGTAGGAAGGAAGGAAGGGAGGGAGGGAGGGAGGGAGGGAGGGAGGGAGGAAAGAAGGAAGGAAGGAAGGAAAAAAGAAGGAAGGGAGGGAGGGAGGGAAGAAAGAAGGGAGAGAGGGAGGGAGGAAGGAAGGTAGGAAGGAAGGAAGGAAGGAAAAAAGAGGGAGGGAAGAAGAAAAAGGGAGGGAAACGGTTAGAAAAAGGAGGGGTTGGGAAGGAAGGAAAGGAAGGGAGGGAGGGAGAGGAAAAGGAGGAGGTGGGAAGGAAGGAAAGGGAGGAAAAACAGACAGAAAAAGGAGGAGGTAGGAGGGAAGTAAAGAAAGGGAGAGAGGAAGAGAGGGAGGGAGAGAAAAGGGGAATTGGAAAGAAGGAAACAAGAAAGGAAAGGAGGGAGGGAGGAGGGAGAGAGGGAGGGAAGGAAAAAGGGAGAGAAAAAGGGAGTGGGAAGGCAGGAAAAGAAAGGAGAGAGGGCAGGAAGGAGGTAGGTAGGTAGGTAAGGAAGGAAGGCAGGAAAAAAAAGGAAGGGAAAGGAAAGAAGGATTAAAATTCCTGACTGCATAATTTTTATGTTTACAGTAAAAATGGCAGGAATTAGCCCGAAGTCGTGCAAACGTTCTCCATCCTGCAGGAGTGGGAGAATGGAGAGAAACTCCGTTTATGCCTCGCGTTGAACATGAAGAAATATTTTGGACCTTCGGCCTGTTTTATGCCCAACCTTGACTGAAAGCAGATGGATCTGTCAGAGATCACTCCTACAGGTGAATCAAATTGAACTGATTAGCTGCTAAGTGCTCACAGCTGTTGGGTTCAACAGACGAGGAAATGGTTATGGAGATCACGGCTCACTTAAAGACGAGATTGGAATCAAAACACCGGGGGTGGGGGGTGGGGTGGGGTGGGGAGAACAACAGAAACTGACCGGTAAAGCAATTCAACCCAAAGGCCTTTGGAAGATTTGCCGAGTGGACCACAGAGAATATTTATGGCAGATTTCTCAATGGCTGTTTTCAGTCCCTCTACAGAGGACGGATAGAAAAGTTTTCTTACTATTCATATTTTAGTAAAAGAAATGGGAAGTGTGCAAATACTGCACACTCTGCAAATACTACAATTCGTGCAAGACTACTCACCATCATTTGGTGTTTCTGTCCACGCGTGCTGTCCAGGTGTGAGAGTGCAAACGTTGGCTTGAAACGCAACATTAAGAAAACGAGGATCATGGCATTCGGTCTTCTCAATTCCTAACAAATAGATGGGGAAGAAATGGAGGTAGTGACAAATTTTATTTTCCTGGGCTCCAAGGTCACCGCAGATGGGGACGGCAGCCAAGAAATTAAAAGAGGCTTGCTCCTGGGGAGGAAAGCGATGGCAAAATTAGACAGCAGACTGAAAAGCAGAGACGCCAACCAAAGTGTGTCTAATCAAGGCTTTGGTTTTCCCAGTTGCAATGGATGGCTGTGAAAGTTGGACCATAAGGAAGGCTGAGCGCCAAAGAATGGAGGCCTTTGAACTCTGGTGCTGGAGAAGAACTCCTGCACTGAGTCCCTTGGACTGCAAGGCCATCCAACTGGTCAGTCCTAGAGGAGATCCACCCTGACTGCTGTTTAGAAGGCCAGATCCTGAGGAGAAAACTCAAAGACTTTGGCCACTTCATGAGAAGGAGGAAGGACTCCCTGAAGAAGAGCCTCATGCTGGGAATGATGGAGGGCCAAAGAAGAAGAAGGGGACAGCAGAGAAGGAGGGGGCTGGATGGAGTCACCGAAGCAGTCAACGTGAGCTTCAATGGACTCCAGAGGATGGTAGAGGACAGGAAGGCCTGGAGGAACGTTGTCCATGGGGTCAAGGTGGGTCAGACATGACTTCGCAACTAACAACAAAAAGGCTTGTGGACTTCATCTCCAAAAACTCAAAGACTTTGGCCACCTAATGAGAAGGAAGGACTCACTGGAGAAGAGCCTCATGCTTGGAAAGATGGGGGGCAAAAGAAGAAGGGAAGGACAGAGAATGAGGTGGCTAGATGGAGTCACTGAAGCAGTTGGTGTCAGCTTAAATGGACTCCAGAGGATGGTAGAGGACAGGAAAGCCTGGAGGAACATAGTCCATGGGATTGTGATGAGTCGGATATGACTTCACTACTAACAACAACAACAACATGTGTGGTTAGTGATGTCTTGCCTTCCTAGGGGAAGGAAGAGGAGAAAGGATGGCGGTAAAAAGGAGCTGGAGAGATGTTCCCTAGGACCTTCAATGATATCATCAACAGAAGTGTGCATTCGGATCATATAAGGTACAAAAAAACCTGAACTAAAGTCAGCTCAACTCTTGTTTGTGACAAATGGGTCTTTCAAGAGTTTCAGACGGGTTTTCCCAAAGGTGCTTTTTTCCAGAGGCAACTGGACTTTCTGGGTTTTCTTTGAAGGTGTTTCACTTTTCATCCAAGAAGCTTCTTCAGCTCCGAAAAAATTCATTCAAATTCTTGGAAAGCCATCTGGGTGACTTTGGATCAATCAGCAGGAGACTGGGAGTTCTAGTCCTACCTTAGACATGAAAACCAATGGGGTGACATTGGACCAGTCATTCTTTTTCAGCCCAACCTACCTCACAGGGTTGTTGTTTTGGGGAAAATAGGAAAGAGTATTAGGTGTGTTCACTGCCTTGACTTGATTATAAAAATAATAAAGGCAGGATTTTTTTTAAAAGCCATTTTTTTTAATAGCTGCCTGGCATAATCACGCAGACTCGATTATGAAAGGTGTTGTGTAGATGCTTACAATTTAAAAAAAAACTAGTTGTAAAAAATAATCCTAAAACGTTTGTGATTTAGAGAGTGAAGTCAATAGAATAGAATAGAATAGAATAGAATAGAATAGAATAGAATATGGAACGGAATAGGAATAGAATAGGAATAGAGTAGAATAGCAGTAGAATAGGAGTAGAGTAGAGTAGAGTAGAGTAGAGTAGAGTAGAGTAGAGTAGAGTAGAGTAGAGTAGAATAGAATTTTTTATTGGCCAAGTGTGATTGGACACACAAGGAATTTGTCTTTGGTACACAAGCTCTCAGTGTACATAAAAAGACAAGATTGATTCGTCAAGTATCATAAGGTACAAAACTTAATGATAGCCATAGGGTACAAATAAGCAATCAAATCCTACTAGGGAACAATCAATAGACATCGTAAGGGTACAAGCAATGCAGTTACAGTCATACAGTCATCAAGTGGGAGGAGATGGGTGATAGGAACGATGAGAAGATTAATAGTAGCGCAGACTTAGCAAATAGTATAATAAGCAATTTAATAATAGTAAATAAGCTATTTAATAGTAACTCATCATATGCTCCATTGACACCATCAGTCACAATATACAAGCCAGAGACGTAGCGTGTGCAGTGGTGAAATTCATTTTTTTTTTACTACCGGTTCTCTCGGCGTGGCTTGGTGGGCATGGCAAGGGAAGGATACTGCAAAATCTCCATTCCCACCACATTCTTGGGCCAGCCAGAGCCTGCATTTGCCCGTTCTCCAAACTACTCAACATTTTTGCTACCGGTTCCCCAGAACGTGTCAGAACCTGCTGGATTTTACCCCTGAGCATGTGGATCAGTAAGAGTTTATGCCTATACCTTTGTAATAACAAAAGGAACAGATCAATATGCGCATGCACATCTGCTTCCAATGATATCTGTTTACGTATTAGTGTGCCGGACAAATTTGTAAACATGTACATTTGAAACCTGGGGAGAAAATAATACCGGCTTTCTCCTCTTATTGGAACAGCATGGCATGGTGGCATGTGAACCACACATGTAAATAGCTTTCATATTGGACAGGTTTCAAGCAGCACATGTACCTTTCTGCCTGTTTCATATTGCCATCCAATCCAGGTCTGTTTATATAATTCCAATGCAAATTATCATCTAATTGCAGGCCTAACTGGAAGGGAATCTACGGAGGAATACATATCAAAGCAAAACCACCACAATTACAAGCGTGCATTCAGTTTCTTTTAAATTTGTACCGTAAACACGACAGCATTTCTGGGGGCAGGCAGCTGGGAAACTAAAACTTGGATACCAGCGCATGATTTAATTTGGACCCGTGGAGGATCAAAACATAATGCATTTCAAAGCGGTCGTAAAAATCACAGTACTTTAAATACTGTCAAATCCATTCACCCACTTCTGTAAATGTAAGCAGACATCCCAAGGCAGACAAGGATTGGGAGGGAGGGTTTTTTTTTAAAAAGAAAAAAGAAAGAAAAGTTAAGAAAAGAAAGGCCCTCTTAAGGTTGACGTATTCTGGGCAAAAGTTAGAGTATTTTTTTTACATGGGTAGATATATATATATATATATATATATACCTTTCGAAGGAATTGCAAAGAAGAATTCTGCAGATCAATTGGAGGTGATTCGGCTGTGGGTTGGAGAATGGAGTGGAGACTCATACTGTCTTAGGATCTTTCCACTTGTGTGACGATGCTATTAGGTGTTAATTTTGATACAGTCATGCAGGTACAGAAAATGGAGGGGGAGCCAGATACAGTGATTTGAAAATGTACAGACTTCTAGTCCTCAAGCATTCTAAAAAAATTGGTTTGATTCAGGAAGTAATTTCATTTCAGATTAATTGGGCATTCTTCAGTCATGCTAGTTCCACCCTCTGCTCTGAGAACAGAGATGCAGAAATGAAGTTTATATATATGCATATGCATATGCATATGCATATACATATACAATAATACAGACACACACACACACACACACACACACACACACACACAAATATATATGTTGCAATTTTGCTGATAGATAAATGAAGGAAGACTAGTATAGATCTATTTCAAGCTATTTGGCTCTCATCATTTATGATTTGAACTTGGGCAATTTTACATGTTAGTCAGTTATATTAACCTCTAAGCCAAAAGCTCTCTTCCCTGATCAGCTGAGCCAGGGGAATGATTAGATGTTTTGTCAAAGCACCTGGTATGCCCAAATATGGGAGGGAGCATACTGCTTCCCAGTATGCTGGTTGTGTTGTATTCGGGTGTTTTCCCGTGTAAGAAAGAGATTGTCTTTGCAATGTTTCAGCAAGGTCTCACTCGCCATCGTCAGGCTTCCATCTGTGGCTTCGCAGCTGTTGCTTTTCTATAAATCTTGGTGTATGCGTGTGGAGTGCTGGCTTTGTTGCTGTGAGTGGGTTGATTGGAGATATATATATATATGTACACATACATACATACATACATACATACATACATACATACATACATACATACATACTGTGTCACAACACCCTGGTAAGCCCCAAATATGGGAGGGAGCAGAACTGCTTCCCTTTTCTGTCTTTCGGCTCACCACAGGAGACCATCCAGGCAGAAAGCTATTTTTTTTGTTGTCTTTGTTATATTTGTGATACATTTTTGTGCTGATAAATAAATAAATAAATAAATAAGGGAGACTAGTATAGATCTATTTCAAGATATATATATCCTAGTCTCCTTTATTTATTTATTTATCAGCTCAAAACCTAACACACACACACACACACACATATATTTGTGTCACAACACCCTGCTAAGCCCCAATTAAGGGAGGAAGCATACTGCTCTCCCTTTCTACCTTTCGGCTCATCACCAGAGACCATCTAGACAGAAAGCTATTAGTTCCATTGTGTAATTTTTTTATATGTGTGTTATGTTTTTGAGCTGATCAATAAATAAGTCAGGGAGACTAGTATAGATCTATTTTGAGCTGCTTAGCTCTCATTAACTAGCCATACCCTCCTGCCTAGCATGTAACATAGCCCCAGTTCAAATCCCAGTAAGGGTATGGCTAGCTGATGAGAGCTAAAAAGCTCAAAATAGATCTATACTAGTCTCCCTGACTTATTTATTGATCAGCTCAAAAACATAACACAGACAGACAGAGTTTATGTGTGTTTGTATGGATGGATGGATGATGTATGTATATATGTATATTTCTATGTTGAGGACTTATATCCACAATTGAGTTATGGTGAATTCCTGGATAAAGGCATAGTTTTCCCTCTCTAATCATGCCTGACTCTAGGACAAAGTGCTCATCTCCATCTCTGACTGAGGAAGCTAGCATTGTCCAAAGACATTTCTGGTAATCATGTGGCCAGCATGGGTTTAACACCAAAGGCGTATAGAACACTGTTACTTTCCCACTGAAGTGGTACCTATTTATCTACTCGCATGCTTTCGAACTGCTAGGAGCTGAGGCAGGAACGGGAGCTCACCCCCTTGCATGGTGCTCAGTTCTCGAACCTGGGCTGTCCATTTTCCAGCTGACCATCTCATCTCAGCCTCTTTAATCATTGAGCCATAATGCCTGCTCAGCCAATCCTGCTCGGCAGAGGTGGGTTGCTCCCAGTTTGACCCGGTTTGGCCAAACTGATAGTGGTATTTTGGCCTGGGTCACAGAACTAGCAGTGACCCAGGCTGGCCACGCCCCTGAACCAGTTCTCCAGTTGTCACTGCCGTTGCCATCATGTTGTTTAGTAGTGGATCCGGCTGGATTACTGTAACGCTCTCTACATGGGGCTCCCCTTGAGGTGCACTCGAAAGCTACAGTTAGTACAGAATGCGGCCGCGCGGATGATTATGGGTGCCTCAAGGCAAACCCACGTAACACCTCTCCTGCGCGAGCTGCACTGGCTGCCTGTGGCCTTTCGAGTGCGCTTCAAGGTATTGACGACCATCTTTAAATCGCTCCATGGCTCGGGGCCTAGCTATATACGAGACCGCCTCCTGCCCCATACATCCCTTCGTCCGATCCGCTCCCACAGAGAGGGTCTTCTTCGGGTGCCGTCGGCGGGGCAATGCCGGTTGGCGACACCCAGGGGAAGGGCCTTCTCTGTGGTGGGCCTGGCCCTCTGGAACGACCTACCCCCCGACCTTTGTACTATCTCAGACCTCCGCCTCTTCCGCCAACGTCTTAAGACGTATTTATTTCAACAAGCCGGCCTAGGATAGCCCCCCGTTTCTGACTTTTTAAAGAAAAATTTATAATTTGGTAAGGGTTTTAATATTGGGTTTTAGCACGAGTTTATTAATTTAATACATTTTAATTGATATTTATTGCATTTTGTGTTTTTAAATAATGCCTGTGCGCCGCCCTGGGTCCTAACAAGGAGAAGGGCGGGGTATAAATTTAATAAAATAAAATAAATAAATAAAATAGTGCACTTGTGTGTGCAGTTCATTGTAAATTGTTCTGCAGGTGCACAAAGAACAATTTACTTCGAACTGTGCACGCAAAGGGAACCAATAGTAAAACTGGGAGCAACCCACCTCTGCTACTCAGCCACAAAAGCTGAAAGCCCATCTCTCTCTCTCTCTCTCTCTCTCTCTCTCTCTCTCTCTCTCTCTCTCTCTCTCTCTCTCTCTCTCTCTCTCTCTCTCTCTCTCTCACACACACACACACACTTGGGAGACCTCTGTCATGGGGAAAAAACAAGAGGAGGAAATGCACTATAAGATTCTGATAAAAGACAAGATGAAAATTATATATACATCTATGATATTAGAATATAACAATATGATTCATTAGATTTACATCTTGTCTTTAATTAGAATCTTACACACGCATACACCTGCGGCTAGAGAGAGCACCACATAAATATTTAGTCTGTGATAACTTAATGATCTGCATAAGTGAAGAGTTGTAGACCAATATAAACTTGTGGAAGATGTCTTCTCGGTAGTTTCCCATCAGGATGATGGCATGGAATGAACCTCCAGGCTAAGAATTGAAGCATTATTTGATGGCAGACAACGATGTGAGGAGAAGACAAATCTTGCCATGCTTGGTTTGACCTTCCTAGACTGCTGGATTTCAGCTGTGGACACAGGAAGAGAAACTTCAGCAGGCTTGGATCTCATCTTTTGTCAGGACCTGCGAAGATGACACCTATCTAGAAATGGACGGCAGTAATTTCAATCCTGCTGCTTTTCAATCAATGTTCATTCAACTAGAGCAATGATTCTCAACCTTTTCTTCACCGTGAACCCTCTTTAAATACCTTTTGTGGCCACAGACCTCCAAGACTTAATTCAAGATTTCAATCATAACATGTCTTCAAGCCTCCTCACAACCCCTGTGCTGGCAGCTCCCCAGAAGTTGCTAGTTACTAGAGGGAATAGAACTTGCATTCAACAAGTAGACCACAACCTACTTCTTGGTGAGCTAGAAAGAAAATGTGGGATAGATAGCTTCACCACCAAATGGATTTGCATTTTGCAACTGGCTGACAAACCGTACTCAGCGAGTAGTCCTTAACGGGTCCAAGTCTTTGTGGAGTCCAAGTCTTCCCTTCCTTTCCCACTCCTCCCTTCTACACCCCTCTGTCCCCCCCTCCCTCCCTCACATACTTCCTTCCGCTCAGTGGTGAAATTCAATTTCTGTTGAACAGAAGCAATCTGTTCTGTGGCCGTGCCTTGGTGAGTGTGGCAGGAGGATACTGCAAAATCTCCATTCCCAACCCACTCTGGGCTCAGCCAGAGGTGGCATTTGCCGGTTCTCCGAAGTACTCAAAATTTCTGGTACTGGTTCTCCAGAACCTGTTCAGAACCTGCTGGATTTCACCCCAGCTTCCCCTCCAACTTTCCTCTCCTTCATTTGCATTCTATTCAGCTGTATTTTTTTTTTCTACACCTAGGCATGAACCTCTGTTACATACTGGACCATGCTTAGGGTGTTTTCTTCTTCTTCTTCTATGTCATCTTATCCTTTAATGTGATGGCAAACAAATTATCCGTATTTTTCGCTCTATAAGACACACCTAGCTTTTGGGCAGGAAAAGAAGGAAAAAAATCTGCCTCTGTCTCCCAGCAATTTGCCTCCTTGCAGCAAACAGCAAACAGCCTGGTCAGCTTCAGCACAAGCAACTGACTGAGAGTTGGATGGGCCTCCCGGAACACCACTGATCAGCTGTTCCAGGCTGCGGGGATCGCCACCACCCATCACCACCATTGCAGCCCATCACCGCCATCACGCATTGCCGCCTCTGTGTGCCCCATTTTCAGCCTGTTTTTGGCCTCTGCGCACCCCATTTTTGACCTCTGCACATTCCATTTTCGGCTCGTTCCAGACAGTGTGGATAGCCCTGCCACCTATCCCTGCCTAAGGATGGTGGAGATAGGTGGCAGTGATAGGTGGTAGCGGTGATCCCCGCCGCCTAGAACGGGCCAAAAACAGGATACAGGGAGGCCAAAAATGTAGCATGCAGAGGCCAAATACGGGGTGTGTGGAGGTGGCGAGAGGCAGCAGTGGCGATCCTTGCGGCCTGGAACAGCTGATCAGCATTATTCCAAATGCCAATCAGCTGCTTGTGCCAAATCGGGCTGTGTTGAAGTTGACCGGGCTGTTTGCTGCAAGGAGGCAAATTGTTGGGAGGCAGAAGCCGAAGGGTGGGCAGGGCTCCGGCAACTTTATAACATGCAGAGACATTTTCACCCACTTTTGAGGGGTGGGAGGAAGTGCGTTTTATAGACTGAAAAATATGGTACTTTTGACTTTTACTTTCAGTGGACTGAAATCTGGATCAGGGGACTTGCGTCGCTTCTCACATTACCTTAGTCAGAAGGTGTGTCTTTCATTGCACAGCCTTCATCCCATAACTCTGCAGCCTCCTGGGCTACCCGCATTTCAGTCAAGTTCTAAGAGAAGACGTCCCAGGCCTTGATATTCCCTCCCATCATCTTCCAGGATCAGGAAGCAAGGACGGCTGCAAAGGTTGCAACACTACAAGCATTCTTATTATATTACCCTGGTACTACTTTGCAATCCTCAGGTATATTCAAACGTCTGTAAAATCTATTTTAAAAAAAAAGAATCTGAGAATTATATAAGTTCAGAGGAGCTTTGGGGGGAAAGTCAGTAAAGAATAAGTTCAGGAAAGTTTTTAAGAAAACCTTTTCAACTGTAGTAAGTTAGCACCCACTCCTTTCCTAGAAAAATGAAATGTTTTAGGAAATATTAAAAGGAGGGAATATTTCCCCTAAAAGGGAGGAAGAAAATCAGCCTTTCCGCCTTTGTTAATGGGCCATTAAGGCCTGAGCCAGCTCATCTGCAACACAAAGGACATGGTCCTCAGGACATGATAGGATTAGGATTCTACCCATCTCACCACATGGCACCTGTGATGATGACATCAGCCAGCAAGGCTCAACCAAGCCTGGGAGATAGACAACCTACAGTGTTGGCTAAGACCTCCCACCTCCCTCCCCTGGGAGTCTGACCACCAATCAGAATACATGTCTTACACGGGAACAGGAAGCTCCAAAGTGGGGCCCAAATGCAGACTCTCTCAGCATCTCTTCCCTTTTTGTCTTCAAGAGCTTGAAGGATTGTAATCCCCCGTTCTGCCCCAGGACCTCAAACCATAAGGTCCTGTCCACCATCAATAAGCCTTCTTTCCCAGCAACTTCCATGAATCCAGTGTCTTTTTCCCCACTTGGCACTTGGCACCAGGTGGACGTTTCTTCCAACACAACAACAGCAAAAAACCCATAGTTGTGTTTTCAGGGGACTAAATTTAGATATCTCAGGGCCATTGTTGATTGACTGTGTAGGCATCAGAAAAGTTTTCTGACAGATTCCCCCCCCCCCAAATACACAATAGATTTCTTTAATTTATGTGGAAGAAGATCATGGATCCTATATACACAAGGAAAGAACATTCAGGAATAGTCCTAACCATATGCAGATGACTCCTTGCAATACATAATCATACCAATAACAATAATTCAATGCTGCCAAATACTTTGAAGTTGACAATAAGCAGTTAATATGGAAGGAGATAAGATAATGAAGTGCTTTTACTCCGGGAACCATTCATGGCCCAGTGGGATGCCACGAGGGAGATCTTGTTTGGGAGGAGTTTGACCCCGTTACTTCCGAGGATATGGACAGGTTACGTGGGCGACTGCGAGCCACCACATGTTCATTGGACCCGTGCCCCTCCTGGCTTGTACTGGCATCCTGGGAGGTGACACGAGGCTGGCTCCAAGAGGTTATCAACGCATCCTTGAGTGAGGGTTCCTTGCCTGCCTCCCTAAAAGAGGCTATGGTGAGGCCCCTCCTCAAGAAGCCCTCTTTGGACCCAGCTATTTTGAACAACTACCGTCCAGTCTCCAACCTTCCCTTCTTGGCGAAGGTTGTTGAGAGTGTGGTGGCACAACAGTTTCCCCGTCACCTGGAGGAAGTTGACTATCTAGATCCGCGCCAGTCCGGCTTTCGGCCCGGGCATAGCACCGAGACGGCATTGGTCGCGTTGGTAGATGATCTCTGGAGGGCCAGAGATGGGGGATGTTCCTCCATCCTGGTCCTATTAGACCTCTCAGCGGCTTTCGATACCATCGACCATGGTATCCTATTGCATCGGCTGGGGGGGTTGGGGGTGGGAGGCACTGTTTTGCGGTGGTTCTCCTCCTACCTCTCTGGCCGATCGCAATTTGTGCGGGCAGGAGAGCAGAGGTCGACCCCGAGACCCCTCACATGCGGGGTGCCTCAGGGGTCGGTCCTCTCGCCTCTCCTGTTTAATGCATATATGAAGCCGTTGGGTGAGATCATCCGTGGTTTTGGGGTAGAGTACCATCTGTACGCTGATGACACCCAGCTGTACATATCTACCCCAAACCACCCCAACGATGCCGTAGCGGTGATGTGCCAGTGCCTGGAAGCCGTGCGGATCTGGATGGGAAGTAACGGACTTAGGCTCAACCCGACCAAGACCGAGTGGCTGTGGTTTCTGGCTGCCCGATTCAACCAGCTTTCTCCAACGCTGGCCATAGGGGGCGAACATCTTGCCCCTGTGGATGGGGCGCGCAATTTGGGTGTCCTCCTGGATACCCGGCTGTCTATGGAAGAGCAAGTGACAGCCGTGGCCAGGAGGGCGTTTTACCAGGTTCGCCTGGTTCGCCAATTGCGCCCCCTATTGGATCGGGACGCCCTTCGCACAGTCACTCATGCCCTCGTGACATCCCGACTGGACTATTGTAACTCTCTCTACATGGGGCTCCCCTTGAGGTGCACCCGGAGGCTTCAGTTAGTTCAGAATGCGGCCGCGCGAGCAATTATGGGCACCTCTAGGTTTGCCCACGTAACACCGCTCTTGCGCGAGCTGCACTGGCTACCTGTCGTCTTCCGGGTGCGCTTCAAGGTGTTAGTTATCATCTTCAAAGCGCTCCATGGCTCGGGACCTAGCTATCTGCGAGATCGGATCCTGCCCCACACATCCTCACGACCGATTCGCTCCCACAGAGAGGGGCTTCTCCGGGTGCCGTCCACTAGACTTTGTCAGCGGGCGACGCCCAGGGGAAGGGCGCTCTCTGTGGCGGGCCCGGCCCTCTGGAACGACCTTCCCCCTGATATTAGAACGACCACCGACCTCCGCTCCTTCCGTGTAAAATTGAAGACCCATCTCTTTCGACTGGCCGGCCTTGAATAGTTCTCTCTGTCTTTTAATTATAAATTTTAAATGGGTTTTTAATTTATGTTTTTAGCACGGGTAGATTTATTTAATTCGATTTTAAGAAATATTTGTATTATTGTATATTGTTTTTAATTATGCCTGTGCACCGCCCCGGGTCCCTGTGGGGAGAGGGTGCGGTTAATAAATCCCAATTTATTATTATTATTATTGAAGAAAAGAATGAATAGCATGAAAAGAGCCAAGAAACCAACTTGAGGATTAAGTGATATTCTCAAAACAATTCTCAGATGAGAGGATTACAAAAATCCCATGGATATTTGGATCACATTACATTTCAGTCATGACACGACATTTAAATTCTGCTGCAAAGTGCAAATATTCCAAGAACAGCTTTACATTTTGAGCCAGGCAACCAAATAAATTAGCTTTTATGACCGCCTCTTTCCGACATGTATAGGAACATCCCTGACACTAATTGGTCCATAGGGCTTTATATCTGTTTATCAGATGTTCTCAAACATGTCTGTGAGACAGCTTGCTTAGAGTTTGGTTAAGGTTTCTCAGAAGCCTTCCCACCCACCCCGCTCCCAAAAATAATTTCTGGTCCTGATCTGTGTAGTAGAGTCGACAAGAGTCTGGTGTTGTACTTCTTCCTCCAACTTTTTATAGGTAAAGGCAAAGGTTCCGCTCGCACATATGTGCTAGTCGTTCCCGACTCTAGGGGGCGGTGCTCATCTCCGTTTCAAGCCGAAGAGCCAGCGCTGTCCGAAGACGTCTCTGTGATCATGGGGCCAGCAAGACTAAATGCTGAAGGCGCACGGAACACTGTTACCTTCCTACCAAAGGTGGTCCCTATTTTTCTACTTGCATTTTTTTACGTGCTTTCGAACTGCTAGGTTGGCAGAAGCTGGGAAAAGTAACGGGAGCTCACTCCGTTACGGGATTGTAGAGATTTGAACCACCGAACTGTCGACCTTTCTGATCGACAAGCTGAGTGTTTTATCCACTGGGCCACCATATCCCATAAAAACTTTTTATAGTTTGGTGAATTAAGGAGATGTCCATCTGAGTCACTTCTGAATATTATCTATTATCTGTTGTGGACCTTAAGTGTGTTTCATCCCAGTCATCCTGGGAAAGGAACTGGCAAACCTCCATCAAAGTTCATCTTCTTTATTCTCCAACCTATTACCCATCCTCTTGGGTGGGCACAGAGTTTTCCCTCTCAATGAACAGAGAGAAAATTCCAGAAAGTCCATCTCCTTGTTTTCTGCAATGTTCCAAACACTGCAGTCCATTAGTGGTTGGTAAAGGATGCGGTCCAGATATTGTGGGTGGCCTAACTTTTGAGAGGTTAGAAGTCTTTTTTAGAGGCAGGGGTTAACTGTGGATGTCCAAGGAGAATGATTACACCTGCTGTCCTGGATCAGAGGTGGCATGCCATCACTCACTTTGAAGTGGCTCAATGAATTCATTAACCTAGAAGGCACTGAAAAGTTATAACCATAGAACCCATAAGGAGGATGCAAGGCACAGTTTAAAGTCTCTCGGGCAACCGGCGCTGACGGGAAAATGTTTCCAGATGCATGCAAGCCGTACAACATCTGGCCCGCAGAACTGGGCCCCTGGGAGACCACTCCGTCTAGATCTTCTGCTTTGCCACTTCTGACGTTGCCAATGCTCAGAGAAGACAAGGTGGGCACCTCCACCATGAAGTGGGGGAAAAAGTGAGGACCAGTGGCGCTTCCCAACTTATGGTGGCTTGGGAACATGAGGGACGGCTGTCTTAAGAGATTGGCAGGGCAAATCTTGTAGCAGATGGGTAGGCCAAGGTGGTGCAGGTAAGAATCCGGGCAGGGCATGCCAAGATTGGTTGCAGAGAGGTGAAAAGTAGGAGGAGAACCTGCAGGAGAAAGGAGGGAGCTGAGAGGCGATGGGGTTCCCCCAGAGGGCGTTGCAGGAGACGAGCTGGAACTGCCACCTAGGATGAAGCAAGTAAAATGACATTATGAAAGGACAGCAAACCAAACGGAATTTTGTTCTCCACCTTTCATACTATTCAGGATCAGAGCTGGTATTCAGCCGGTTCAGACCGGTTCAGGCAAGCCGACAGCTCTGATGATCAGTTGCCCCCCACCTCTCTCCCCACCCCATCCTGTCCTTTACAGTGATCCCTCGTTTTTTCGCGGCTTCATGTTTCGCGGATTCACTGCTTCGCGGCTTTTAAAAAAATACAGGGAAAAAAATGCATTGGTAGGAGGCAAGCGCCCCCTAGTGCTTGCTTTAAACGATGTCCACCAACTCAAGTTTCCGGTATAGTGTATTGCGAATCCTACTTCGCGGTTTTTCAGTTTTCGCGGAAGGTTCCGGTCCCCATTAACCGCGAAAAACGAGGGATTACTGTATTTCCTGCTTTTTAGGTCATCTCAATGAGGTGGTGAGACTTAAACTGCCAAACAGCTGGCCAGCAGTCAGCAGAAGTAGCCTGAAGTACTGCATTCTAACCACTGTGCCACAGTGTAGAGACAGACAGACAGACAGGAGATCAGATAGAAAAGAGACAGAGAGAGAGGGAGGGAGAAAGAGAATAGACAAATAGATGTAAAGATGAACCAGTTACCAGGCACTTGAAATGTGGTCATGTGACTGTGGAGTGCCACCATTGGAACCTGGGTCTTTTTGGGGTGGGGGAGATTGTAACTTTCAGTGGCTAATAAATGATCAATCACCTGTACCTGTTCTGAACCCACACATTACCTGTCATTCTTTGCCAATTTTTTAGTGTGGCTTTCAAGAAGAAAATGATTGTGTTGACTGGATTGAAACAACAATCATAAGCAAGATGTTTTCTCTATGCCTCCCGTTCCCCCCCAAAAATAATACTTTTTTTAAAAAAAAAACTTGAGCAAAAATATTACACACACTGGATAGATTTTTTTGCTGCTTTCCCATTTTTCCTTTGGACAAATTCTCCTCAAGGGACATTTTAAGAAAAAAGAAGTGTCTGTAAATTGTTTGCTGGCAACGTTAAAGCATATTTTTCTGTTACCGTGTGAAACAGCAAACGCAAATCCTACATTGGTATTATTGTTGACGGTGATCGTTTACACAGGCTGTACAGTTGTGGAGGGCCCTAAGAGAAGCAGAGCCTTATAGTATCCTTTGTGTCCCATCTGTTTTGGGGTTTCTCAATTCACTTCGCCAGATGTGTCGGATAACAACCTCAGAGAGAACTTGGGGGACTCACAATATTGTTGCGGAAATAAGAAGGAAGAAGGAGGGGAAAATAGGAAAGGAAGCGGAGCTGTGTTGAGGCTTAGGTGCCAAAATAAAACTGGCTTATTTTCAAGATTTTACACTTCTTTGTGAACCTTTCCTTTCCTTCCCTTTCTTTTCCTTCTCTCCCTCACTCTACTCTCCCTCCTTTCCTTCCCTTCCCTTCCCTTTCCTTTCCTTTTCCTTCTCTCCCTCTCTCTTCTCTCCCTCCTTCCCTTCCCTTTCTTTTTCTTTCCTTTCCTTTTCCTTCTCTCCCTCTCTCTTCTCTCCCTCCTTCCCTTCCCTTCCCTTCCCTTTCCTTTTCCTTCTCTCCCTCTCTCTTCTCTCCCTCCTTTCCTTCCCTTTCCTTCCCTTCTCTTTCTTCCTTTCCTACTCTCTCCTCTCTTCTTTCCTTTCTTTTCTTCTCCCTCTTCCTTCTTTCTTTTCCTTTCTTTACCTTTCCCTTCCCTTCCTTTTTTCTGTTCATTTCCTATCTTTCTTTCCTTTCTTCTTTCCTTTCTCCTCCTTCCCTTTCCCTTTCTTCTTCCCTTCCCTTCCCTTTCCTCTTTCCTTTCCTTTCCTTCCTTCTCTCTCTCTCTCTTTCTATCTTTCTCCCTCCTCCCTTTCCCTTCCTTCTTCCCTTCCCTTTCCTCTTCCCTTTCCTTCCTTCCTTCTCTCTCTCTCTCTCTCTTTCTATCTTTCTCCCCCCTCCATTTCCCTTCCTTCTTCCCTTCCCTTTCGTCTTTCCTTTCCTTTCCTTCCTTCCTTTCTTCCTTCCTTCCTTCCCTCCCTCCCCCCTCCCTCTCTCTCCCCCTCTCTCTCTTTCTATCTTTCTCCCCCCCTCCCTCACTATAAAAATCTAACTCTTCTTCCTTTGTGGAAAGCTGCAGGCATTATTACTCTGCAAAATGAATTTGGACCACGTCCTCGCTAGGAGATTTCTGCTCATCTTCTCATGTCTGAATCTGCCCCATAGAGAATGTAGTCCTTGAAAGTAAATAGAGTTGTGCACATCTGGTCTCAACAGCCCAGCTCATCTGGAAGAAACACCACGCTCGACTCAAGAGGTTGGCATCAGTCATGCCACACACACAAATCTTTGCCTACTTCTGGCAAAAGAGGACATCTGCTGAACATCTGGTCCATCCATAGAGAACCAAGCTACGTAGGAAAAGACATAATTGTCCATGCACACAGATTATTCCTACAGCCATCCAAGGTCTGTGATCTAATGGTAATCATTTTTCATCTAGATGGAAATGGGGGGAGCCATATTGACACAAAGTCTTCTGGTCTTCTGATAAATCTGGAACCATAGGGTTGATCTTTCTTGAATTGTTTCCTGGCCGAAGTTCATGCCATCATCTACCCTTCTGGTAGGCATTCTTCGTCCCATGTCCAACCACTTTGAGAATGGCTCATTATGCATGCACCCCTATGTTGCCCTCCTAGTTTTGATATACAATATTATATTATTTAATTGGTGTCCCAATCCTGTCATTACCTCCAAGAAGACAAGATAGCCTATACTGTCTTCCTTGCACAATATTGCATTGAAGTCAGTTAGGCTAAACAAATGGAAACTGACTCAAATGGACGTATCTATTTATTTATCAGACACATCTATTTGCTTATTGGACTTCTTTCTTTCTTTGTTGGCTTTCTTTGTTCATTTCTTTACTGGAGTTAAAACGGCTGCCCACTCTCTCTCAGTGACTCTGGGGGACTGACAAACCATCTTCTTTGCAAAGGACCTGGAAGTGGATCTATCCAGGTTTGATCTGAACCACATTAGACTGCATGGGATTAATACAATCCCATCGATTTCTACATTTTTATCTCAGCCACCCAGGGGGAAAAGGGAAGGAGAGGGCAGGGGAGGGAAGTCAAGTGAAGTGAAGGAGAGGGAAGGGGTTAGGGTTAGGAGAGGAAATGGAAGAGAAGGGAAGGGAAGAGGAGGGAAGAGAAGAGAAGAGGGAAGGGAAGAAAAGAGAAGGGAAGTGAAGAGGAGGAGAAGGGAGGGGAGGGAAGTCAAGCGAAGTGAAGGAGAGGGAGGGAAGGGAAGGGAAGAAGAGGAGGAAAGGGAAGGGAAGAGAAGAGAAGGGAAGGGAAGGGAAGAGAAGAGAAGAGAAGGGAAGGGAAGGGAAGGGAAGGGAAGAAAAGAGAAGAGAAGGGAAGGGAAGAGAAGAGAAGAGAAGAGAAGAGGAGGAAAGGGAAGGGAAGAAAGGAGAAGGGAAGAGGAGGGAAGAGAAGAGAAGGGAAGGGAAGAGAAGAGAAGAGAAGAGGAGGAAAGGGAAGGGAAGGGAAGAAAGGAGAAGGGAAGAGGAGGGAAGAGAAGGGAAGGGAAAGGAAGAGAAGAGAAGAGAAGAGGAGGAAAGGGAAGGGAAGGGAAGGAGAGGAAGGGAAGGGGTTAGGGTTAGGAGAGGAAATGGAAGAGAAGGGAAGGGAAGGGAAGAAAAGAGAAGAAAAGAGAAGGGAAGTGAAGAGGAGGAGAAGGGAGGGGAGGGAAGTCAAGCGAAGTGAAGGAGAGGGAGGGAAGGGAAGGGAAGAAGAGGAGGAAAGGGAAGGGAAGAGAAGAGAAGGGAAGGGAAGGGAAGGGAAGAGAAGAGAAGAGAAGGGAAGGGAAGGGAAGGGAAGAAAAGAGAAGAGGAGGGAAGGGAAGGGAAGAGAAGAGAAGAGAAGAGGAGGAAAGGGAAGGGAAGAAAGGAGAAGGGAAGAGGAGGGAAGAGAAGAGAAGGGAAGGGAAGAGAAGAGAAGAGAAGAGGAGGAAAGGGAAGGGAAGAAAGGAGAAGGGAAGAGGAGGGAAGAGAAGGGAAGGGAAAGGAAGAGAAGACAAGAGAAGAGGAGGAAAGGGAAGGGAAGGGAAGGAGAGGAAGGGAAGGGGTTAGGGTTAGGAGAGGAAATGGAAGAGAAGGGAAGGGAAGGGAAGAGAAGAGAAGAAAAGAGAAGGGAAGCGAAGAGGAGGAGAGGGGAGGGGAGGGAAAGGGGAGGGGTGGGGAGGAAAGTCAAGTGAAGGAAAGGGGGAGGGAGGGAGGGGAGGGAACGGGCTGATAGTTTAAAATAAAATGAATGTTGTGCACATAATTCCTTCTCTCAGAAAATAAGCCTTGATATTCATCCAGGCTGCTAGCTTTCAGCAACAACATCCATCAATTAAAAAAGCACAAGTCTGAAAAGGGGAACAAATATTCCCCTTTGATTAATCAGCCCAGCTCAGAAGAAGGCGAAGAAGAGATATCATTCCCAAAGGGGGGGGGCGGGGAGAGGGGGGGGGAAACTGCTTCAGGGCCCAAAGCTTCGCTCGTTCCCTTTTTTTGTCCCAATGATGAAAAAGAAGCTCATTTTCACTAGCCTGCTCGGCAGCCAAACTCCACAAACGTTTCAAAAGGAAGTTCTTTAAACTAAAACAGTCCGAAGTTTGTTTTTTTTAAAAGGCCCACCTAGAAATGTAGGAGAAAAGAAAGACAAGATCCTCAAAGATGCCATACTCACTCGGACATTCGGTCCCAAAAGGTTTAAAATCGAAAGTCAGGGATGGTCTCCATGGATAGGATTCCAGAAGTCCATCCAAAACGCCTCTGCAACAGGACAGAATGAAAATTAGAGGTGCCTTCCCATGGATCAAGGGGAGAAGGAACTTGAAGCCGATGGATGTCCAGAGCTTCATTCAGAAGGCTCGGGGGGCTCAGACGCTGAGCTTGTCGATCGGAAAGGTGGGCAGTTTGGGCGGTTTGAATCCCTAGCGCTGCGTAACGGAGTGAGCTCCCGTTACTTGTCTCAGCTTCTGCCAACCTAGCAGTTCGAAAGCCTGTAAAAAATGCAAGTAGAAAAATAGGGACCACCTTTGGTGGGAAGGGAACAGAGTTCCGTGGGCCTTCGGCATTTATTCATGCCAGATACATGACCACGGAGACGTCTTCGGACAGCGCTGGCTCTTCGGCTTTGAAACGGAGATGAGCACACACACACCCCTAGAGTCAAAAACAACTAGCAATGTGTGTGAAGGGAACTTTTTAAGCACATGGGTAGATTTAACCATACGAGTCAACCTTGAGCTGGTCAGGATCGAATTGCTGGCATCGGGCATAGTTATCCTACAATACTGCATTCTAACCATTGGGAGGGAAGGGAGGGAAGGAGGGAGAGAGATAGCAATAGTACTTAGACTTATATACCGCTTTACAATGCTTTACTGCCCTGTCTAAGCAGTTTACAGAGTCAGCATCTTGCACCCCAACAATCTGGGTCCTCATTTTACCCACCTCGGAAGGATGGAAGGCTGAGTCAACTTTGAGCCGGTTAGGATCGAACTGCTGGCAGTTGGCAGAGTCAGCCTGCAATTCTGTGCCACCACAACTTTCTAATCTAATAACTACTTCTTCTTTTTTAACTCGTATTCAGTGTTATAGGTCAGATCCAAAGTCCAAAATGTATTTACAGTAATCCCTCGTTTTCCGCGGCTTCAGTGCTTCGCGGATTTGTAAAAAATACAGGGGAAAAAATGCATTGGTAGGAGGCAAGCGCCCCCTAGTGGTTGCTTTAAACATGTCCACCAATTCAAGTTTCCTAGCGAATCCTACTTCGCGGATTTCCGGTTTTCGCGGACGGGTGCGGTCCCGATTAGCCGCGAACAACGAGGGATTACTGTACTGAACTAAAAAAATAGCAACTGTTTTCAAAGTCGTGACACAGCTGCCTAGAAACAATCTGGCAGGTAGCAGTCCCAGGAAAAGATACGGTAGACAAGTACATATCTTGACAGTCCTTCAAACCACCACTGATGATGTTACCTAGTTTGGTAATGAAATGTCTGCAAGAAAACCACCAAGTTTAGAGAGCACCAAGGATCCATCACTTCAACCCTGAGCTACAAATACTGTACTCTCTTCTAATGGTGCCTTCAAAGTATCCCGGGGAAACCGAAAAACTACAAGCAATTGTCATTAATGGTGGATGCTTCTTTCATAACATAGGCAATTAATGAACAAAGGCATGTGCTTTCTCTCCATTTAAAAGTCTTTAAACAATCCATAGCCCTGTCAGTCAAATAAATACAGGTGTGGTTTGTTTTTTTTACCTGTTTCTTCCAGGATCTCTAAATCCTTTAGCAAATGGGTTGCGGTCAATCTTCAGTTTTGTTATCTAGGGATATTTTTCAGACAAACAACAAAGGAAGAACTGTGAATATCATACTTCTCGCCAACCTGCCCACAAAACACCTGCCTGTACCTCTGGCAGGTTGATTTACCTGCTGGTTTTGATAGGCGGTGACCGTAGTAAATTCGGTTTCTTTAAAAGAGAAGGTCTGAACACCGGCAGCAGGCAAAGATGGGGTCTGGGAAAGATCAAACCGGGAATCCTGGATGATAATGTGGACTCTGGGCTTGTATTTATGCATTGATTGCAAAATTATCTGCAGCCCACAGAGAAAGAGAGAGAAAGAGAGAGAGAGAGAAAGAGAGAGAAAGAAGAGGAAAACCATTAGAAAAAGCAAGCATTGTCATTCTTAAACTTGAAGATTTTTTAAAGTTCTACCTTGAGCTTGGATACTTAGGAATAATCCTCATTAGATTTGTTTTAAAAACAACAGATTATTAGAGGCCTCGAGGCTAAAACATATGAAGAAGGGTTGTGGCTAATTCCTCCCTCCCTCCCTCCCTCTCTTCCTCCCTTTCCTCTCTCTGTTCCTTCCTTCCCTCTCACCCACCTTCCTTCCTTCCTTCCTTCTTTCTCTCCTTCCTCCCTCCCTCCCCTTCCCTGCCTCCCTCCTTCCTTCCTTCCTCTCTCCCTCCCCCCTCCCCCTCCCTTCTCTCTTCCTCCCTTCCCTCTCTCCGTTCCTCCCTTCCCTCTCACCCAGCTTCCTCCCTCCCTCCTCCCTCCCTCCCTCTCTTCCTCCCTTTCCTCTCTTCGTTCCTTCCTTCCCTCTCACCCACCTTCCTTCCTTCTTTCCCTCCTTCCTCTCTCCCTCCCTCCTTCCTTCCTTCCTCTCTCCCTCCCCCCTCCCCTCTCTCTTCCTCCCTTCCCTTCCTCCGTTCCTTCCCTCCCTCTCACCCACCTTCCTTCCTTCCTTCCTTCTTTCCTCCCTCCCTTCCTCCCCCTCCGTCCCTTCTCTCCCTTCCCTTCTACAAAGTCTTTCAACGCAACCACCTTGCTCTAGCTAACAATAGAGCTGGCCCTACGTCCTTCCCTCGTCCTCCATTCCTGTCAAGTAGTAACCTCCAATCCACACCTACATGCCCTTTGTCGTCCATCTCATTGTTGGTGAGCTTCACCCGATCGAAGCTGATGATCTGCCTCATCCACGTCTCTCCCGAGCAGGGGGAATCCGGGTGGATATAAAGCCGAGGGGTGATGCACGAATGGTCCGTGTTTCCGGCTACCATCCACTGGGAGCTGTGATAGACGTACCTGCCAAACGGAGCAAGGGTTAACATCAAACCCAACCGTTTGGCACCACGGGTTTTGTTGAGTGAGACACAATCGGCTGATTTTACCCAACCAGCATTAAGCCATGGATTACAGTTTAAAAACCACAGCAATAAGATTCATGGGATAGACTAAGCCAAAAATTACATCAGTCCCGTTACAGCTTAACATATGGGAAACTCAACTCTTGAGCCAAGGGCCCCCAATTAGCTTGGGGAAATGAATTCACCATATTCTACTCCCCACTTGTGCAACAGCAATCAGTATTATTTACGCATTGGAAGTCAGGCTAATCATCCACAGTCCACTTCATCAACTAATCTTTCCTTCTTGCATTCGGTATTCCTTATTCCTAGGATTCGAACAATCCAAGCGTTGCTTGCACTTGCACCTCTGCAGGGTCCATCAGTTTTAAAGGTTTGTTGCAGTTTCTCTTCTTTTCACTTTTAGCTCTGTCTCAGTCCCAAATTCAGGAAGGAGACAGGGGTCTCAGTGTTGGATGGACATCTAGACTGAGGCCTTTCCCTCTCTTTCCTCCCTTATTCCTTTGGGCATGTGGACATAGGGAAAGGGCCAGGCTGGAGAAAGAGAGAGAGAGAGAGAGAGAGAAAGAGAGAGAGAGAGAGAGAGAGAGAGAGAGAGAGAGAGAAAGAGAAAGAGAGAGAAAGAGAGAGAAAGAGAAAGAATGAAAGAGAAAGAAAGAAAGAAAGAGAGAGAGACAGGGAGAGAGAAAGAGAGATAGAGAAAGAGAGAGAAAGAGAGAAAAAGAGGGAGAGAGAAAGAGAGAGAGAAAGAGAGAGAAAGAGAAAGAATGAAAGAGAGAGAGAGAAAGAAAGAGAGAGACAGACAGAGAAAGAAAAAAGAGAGAAAGAGAGAAAGAGAATGAGAAAGAGAAAGAATTGTGCATTTTGGAAAGATTGGAGAACTTTGTAGCCAAAACTCTTCACGCTTTCCAAAGTCCCAGGGACTTTTCCCCATTTCTCTGCCAACTGGTGTTTGTGGTCTAAGGCCTCCTCCTTCCCTCCCTCCCTCCCTCCCTCCCTCCCTCCCTCAAAGGGCGCTATGAGAAGAGCAGAAGAACTGACCGTCTTCATTGTTTGATGACCGCTTTGGTCTTCAATCTGTGCAGTGCCAGAGAGACTCAGGAAGAATCCAATCAAGCTTGAGCTGGACATGATTGTTTCAGATTCCAGCTCTGTGTTGAAGTTAATGTACTTAGAAGTTAACTGCCTAGCTATTTTGCCAGTGTGTGGAAAAGATGATTAAAAGGAGGGAGCTGGTTTTACAAATGTTGTACTCAACCACAAAATCTACTAGGAAGAGAGAGACAGGAGGATGAAGATACGCTTCAACTACAGAGGTTCAGAAGCAGGAGGAGGAGGAGGAAGCCCCAGAGCAAATCTTATGGGTTGTGAACCTTGTGAGTTGTGTGCCCTTTGCTTTGTTCTCAGGGATCTCCCTGAAGGTCTGTTTCACATGGGCAAGGAGAATCTTCCTTTCTGTGGGCAACTAAAGGAAAGGACTATTCTCCAGATCTAATGTCTCCAAGAGGATCAGGCAGACTCAGTCTCAAATCTTCCCCGGATGAAACCTTCACACATCTGAACTGATTTCAACCTAAAACCTTCTATAAATTTTCATTCATTCAGAAAGAGGAAGGGAGGGAGGGAGGAAGGAACTAAGTAAGTAAGTAAGTAAGTAAGTAAGTAAGTAAGTAAGTAAGTAAGGAAGGAAGGAAGGAAGGAAGGAAGGAAGGAAGGAAGGAAGATAAGAACTAAGGAAGGAAGGAAGGAAGAAAGGAAGGAAGGAACTAAGGAAGGAACTAAAGAAGGAACTAAGGAAGGAAGGAAGGAAGGAAGGAAGATAAGAACTAAGGAAGGAAGGAAGGAATTAAGGAAGGAAGGAACTAAGGAAGATAAGAACTAAGGAAGGAAGGAAGAAAGAAAGGAAGGAACTAAGGAAGGAAGGAAGGAAGGAAGGAACTAAAGAAGGAACTAAGTAAGTAAGTACGTAAGTAAAGAAGGAAGGAGGGAGGGAAGGAAGGAAGGAAGGAACTAAGGAAGATAAGAACTAAGGAAGGAAGGAAGGAAGGAACTAAGGAAGGAAGGAACTAAGGAAGGAACTAAAGAAGGAACTAAGGAAGTAAGTAAGTAATGAAGGAAGGAAGGAAGGAAGGAACTAAGGAAGAAATTAAGGAAGGGACCAACAGAGGAATGAAGGAAGGAACTAAAGAAGGAAGGAACTAAAGAAGGAAGAAAGGAACTAAGGAAGGAACTAAGGAAGGAATGAACAAAGGAAGGAAGGAAAGCTTAGAATATAAATTTCTATGGAGATTCTCAATCAATCAGGTCATGGTTGTCCCAATGGCCACTTGCCTCTTGGTTAAATAAAAGCACCTTTGGGTTTAGAATCTAAGTTTCAAAAAATCCATAGGTTTACATGCTTTGGAGGGGGATGGGAATCAAAACTTTTTTACCTGTATCTTTTCGAATCCACTGGGACCACGTCTATAGCAATGTAATATTGTTTCACTGGATCCAACCCTTTTACTTTAACTCTGACCGAAGGAAACATTCTCCTGCATAAAACAAAACTTGTGTTACCTTACCATAAGGACGCCGCCCTGGGTCCTTTTGGAGAAGGGCGGGATATAAATCTAATAAATAAATAAATAAACTTTTCACTTTGCCACCTTATGACTCTCTCCAACATTCAGACATTTTAGCCCCACAAGCTGGGGAGGTTCCCCCCACCCACCCAACCCCAAAGCATTTATACCACCCTTAGCATATTAATTCGCACTACCCATTTGGAGAGGAAAATACCAGGGGGAAAAAAACAAAACCCAGATTAACGTAAATAACTTGGCTGTAGAAGTAGGCATTTTTGTTAGCAGGGGTTCTTAAAAGTTCTTCCATTTTTCAAGTTCTTAAAAATCTCTGCAGTTGGTCAATGGGAGTAATTGTAAGCTGCAATGTGGGGAGGTTTTTACTTGGAAGAAATTGCTGGTTGAACAAAAATGCCCCCCATTTATTTATTTTTTTGCAAAGTTATAAATAAATTGGTTGCATTCAGTAACTCTTCCTGCCCAGTTTCCGACTACTGCTACCTTCACAGTTCCATCAGGAAGAGTATCAGAGGCTGCCTCTGAAGGAAAGGAAATGATTCCTAGTTCTCAGAATTATCGAGGTAAATGAAACAAGGATTTGCAAGTAGCAAGGTAGAAAATATCCATAGAAGAGAATATTTATTTATTTTATTTATTTTATTACATTTATACCCCGCCCTTCTCCTTGTTAGGACCCAGGGCGGCGCACAGGCATTATATAAAACCATAAATACAATATACATCAATTAAAAATATATTAAATTAATTCACCCGTGCTAAAACCCGTTTAAAACCGTAACCAAATTATAATTTATATTTAAAAGTCAGACGCGGGGGGCTATCCTAGGCCGGCTTGTTGGAATAAGTACGTCTTAAGACGTTGGCGGAAGAGGCGGAGGTCCGAGGTAGTGCGAAGGTCGGGGGGTAGGTCGTTCCAGAGGGCCGGGCCCGCCACAGAGAAGGCTCTTCCCCTGGGTGTCGCCAGCCGGCATTGCCCAGCCGACGGCACCCGGAGTAGGCCCGCTCTGTGGGAGCGGACCGGACGAAGGGATGTATGGGGCAGGAGGCGGTCTCGTATATAGCTAGGCCCCGAGCTATGGAGCGATTTAAAGATGGTGGTCAACACCTTGAAGCGCACTCGAAAGGCCACAGGCAGCCAGTGCAGCTCGCGCAGGAGAGATGTTACGTGGGCTTGCCTTGAGGCACCCATAACCACCCGCGCGGCCGCATTCTGCACTAACTGCAGCTTTCGAGTGCACCTCAAGGGGAGCCCCATGTAGAGAGTGTTACAGTAATCCAGCCGATATGTGTAGCTCAGTGTTGATTTGTTGGGTTCTTGGTGCGTTCTGAGCTTGGTTGTTTTCTTGCATGTGTTTCATTACCCAACCACCAGATAATATTGGTGGTGGTGGTGGTGGTGGTGGTGGAGGAGGAGGAGGAGGAGGAGGAGGAGGAGGAGGAAAAGGAGAAGAGGATTAGATCATTCTTGGTGCTCTCTGAGCTTGGTTGTTTTCTTGCATGTGTTTCATTACCCAACAATCAGATAATATTGGTGGTGGTGGTGGTGGTGGTGGTGATGGTGGTGGTGGTGGTGGTGGTGGTGGTGGAGGAGGAGGAGGAGGAGGAGGAGGAGGAGGAGGAGGAGGAGGAGGAGGAGAAGAGGACTAGATCATTCTTGGTGCTCTCTGAGCTTTGTTGTTTTCTTGCATATGTTTCATTACCCAACAACCAGGTAATGGAGGAGGGAGAGGAGGAAGATGAAGACGAGGAAGAGGAGGAACTCGGTCATTCTTGGTGATCTCTGAGCTTGGTCGTTTGCTTGCGGACGATTTATTACCCACCTAAATAACCTCATCAGTTCTTGGGTAATGAAGGGCCTTCAAGAAAACAATCAAGATCAGAGAACATCAAGGACCCTATAATACTGAATACCTTTAGAATAAGACGTGCAGAAAAGTAGCAGAAGAAAAGCATACCAGAGAGAAGAGAAAGCTCCTTCAGAATGTTTCACAGCAATACATTTAATTTTGTTTTCCAAATGTTTGTCCATTATGAGAATGTAGCCCATGTGCAAGAATGCCACTTTGGGTCTCCAGTTTTGTTTTGTTTTGTTCCACTAAGAGAAAGTGTTCTACGTTCAGCGTTGCTAATATTTTTGTGTTTCTCGGGGCATTTCAATGAAGGTGGAATGTTATGAGTGTTGTCTGTTGCCCTGTTGTGTGAACCAGGATGCATGTTTAACTCTCCGTTTAGGAGAAGGGCCGATGAATTACGGAAATAACGAGATGTGCAGCTCTTTTGTGAGTTTTAATGCTGAAAGGACTACAACTGATATATATATGATCATATATATGATCAGCTCATAAAACTAACACACACACACACACACATACACACATATATATGAGAGAATATTTTCACAACTCCTGTTATGGGCCCCTTTAAGGGAGGAGACAAATTGTCATCCTTCTCTGCCTTTCGGCTCAACCCAGAGACCATCTTATTTATTAATCAGCCCTTAAAAATCTAACATAGATTTTCCCGTGTATATAGCATGGAGATGTTATTGCAATGTTTTGACAAGATCTCACTTGTCATCATCAGGCAGGCTTCTGTCTGTGACTGACTGTGACAGAAGCCTGCCTGATGATGACAAGTGAGATCTTGTCGAAACGTTGCAATAACATCTCCATGCTATATACACGGGGAAATCCCCGAAGCCAGCAATGCCAGCATACCTACACCCGTGAAAATCTACAAACACACACACACACACACACACAAATATATATATATATGTAATTGTTTCACAACAACCTGTTATTATTAGGCCCCAATTAAAGGGAGGAGACATACTGTTTCCCTTACTGCCCATCGGCTCATCGCTAGAGACCATCCAAACAGCAAGCCAAGAATTACATTGTATAATATTTTAGATATGTGTGTTAGTTTTATGAGCTGATCAATAAATTACCCTGTCTAAGCTGATGTAATAGGGGAACTGGTTTGGCTTAAGTGTGAGGTTCCTCGCCTTGCATGCAACATAGCCCCGGTTCGAATCCCAGTAAGGGGTATGGCCAGCTGATGAGAGCTAATAAGCTCGAAATAGATCTATTCTGGTCTCTTCTAATTTAATTTATTGATCAGCTCATAAAACTAACATATATATATATATATATATATATATATATATATATATATATATATATATATATATATATATATATATATATATATATATATATATATATATATATATATATATATATATATATATATATATATATATATATGGATGATGATGATGATGATTATTTAGATTTTTATACCGCCCTTCTCCCTTTCGGGACTCAGGGTGGTGTACAGGCAACTAGATATAGATATAGATATAGATATAGATATAGATATAGATATAGATATAGATATAGATATAGATGTATGTTACATTTTTGAGCTGATCAATAAATAAGTCAAATAAGTCTGACTTATTTATTGATCAGCTCAAAAACGTAACACACATGCAAAAAAATTACACAACAGAACTCATGGCTTTCTGTCTAGATGGTCTCTGGTGATGAGCTGAAAGGCAGAAAAGGAAACAGTATGTCTCCTCCCTTAATTGGGGCCTAACAGGGTGTTGTGGAACAAGTATGTGTGTGTATGTATGTATATATGTATGTATTTATGTGTATGTATGTATGTATGTATGTATAAGAATGATGCAATCAGGGAAGCTGGTTAGCTCAAGGCATAGAGAGGCTTGCCTCATGTGCTGGAAAGTGCCGGTTCAAATCCCAGTAGAAGAAGTATGGCCAACTGAAGAGGGCTAAAAAGCCCGAAATGGATCCATCCATTTAATTATTAATTATTAACAATTAATTATTAAATCATCCCTTAAAAATCTAACACACACACACACACACACACACACACACATATATATTACCATAACTGTCTTAAGTCAATTTTTAAGCCGGTAAAGAGCATTTGGTTGCCCAAAAGAGAAAGCATGGAGCCAAGACAAAACTAAAACAAGGCATTGTGATATAATTCTAACAAACTTTAAAATGCTTAAGCCCAGTTTCAGAGTTACACAGAATTCATGGTGCTTTACTGAAGAGGCATTGCTTTAAAAGTACATTCTATCAGAAGGCATGATTTAGTTCTGTTTCTATATAAGTGATTTATAGCACCTTCTGGTCACTATGGTGGCATACTGCTAATGATGGCAAATTTTGCATCTCCCAAAGCAAATACATTAGGAAGAGGTATCACAAAGTCCCAACGTTCAGTTTGCACTTCTCATGAAACCATTATTGAAGTAACCATGGTTTACTGAGTAAAACACTGTTTTATTTATTGAGGGGTTTGCATAATATACAAAGCCACCGATCATTGCTGAAACAAACCACACTAGCTGTGTTCACATAGTAAAGAAGCATCTGTTTCCAAGCAGATTTGACTCCTGGTGACATTAAGACTGTAGCCATCTAGTTTTAGCGATAGGAATTTTATGGTTTGGAATTGCTTTTTGCTGGGATGTTGTTATTTTATTATGATTGTTTTCATATGCCTTGGTAAGGCCACACTTGGAATACTGCATTCAAACTCACATCACATTGTAAAAAAAAAGATGTGGAGACTATAGAAAGAGTGCAGAGAAGAGCAACAAGAGGATTAGGGGACTGGAGGCTCAAACATACGAAGAACGGTTGCAGGAATTGGGTATGTCTAGTTTAATGAAATGAAGGACTAGGGGAGACAGGATAGCAGTCTTCCGATATCTCAGAGGTTGCCACAAAGAAGAGGGAGTCAAGGTATTCTCCAAAGCACCTGAGGGCAGGACAAGAAGCAATAAGTGGAAACTAATCAAGGAGAGAAGCAACTTAGAACTGAGGAGAAATTTCTTGACAGTTAGAACAATTAATCTAAACAACTTGTCTCCAGTTGTGAATGCTCCAACACTGGAATTTTTTAAGAAGATGTTGGATATCCATTTGTCTGAAATGGTGTCGGGTTTCCTGCCTAACCATGGGGTTGGACTAGAAGATCTCCAAGGTCCCTTCCAACTCTGTTATTCTAAACTTTTGAATATCGAGTCTGTAACCCTGAGATTCTCAGGATGTTCCTTATCTAAGCGCTAATGAAGTCCAACCCTTCTTAGCTTGAACCTTGATAAAGGCAACCAGGAGTTTCTCTCTGCTGATGAACATTTTGTATTTTGACTTACACAAGTGTGAACCTGATCAGCATCAAAATGTTAATTTCAATGATGCTTAATGTTTCTTCTCCGCCAACGGTCACCAAAGTTCACAATAACTTATCTCAATTTTGGGGGGGGGGTTGTCGGCAGAGCTCATTGAACCACAAATCCCTGGGGCTGAGTTTGTGAAATGTTCTAAAGTAAAACATGGTTTGTTCACTGTTTAGTTGTACAACCAGGCCATGATTGGTTTCACACAACATGGTGTGTCACCTGACATGCTGTGCCAAAAAAAACCCCACTACATTAATGTATTAAGATAGTAAACTGAAACCTTCAATGCATAGAAAGGAAGGAAGGAAGGAAGGAAGGAAGGAAGGAAGGAACTAAGGAAGGAAGGAAGGAAGGAACTATGGAACTAAGGAAAGAAAGAAAGAAGGAAGGAACTAAGGAAGGAACTACGGAAGGAACTAAGGAAGGAAGGAAGGAACTATAGAACTAAGGAAGGAAAGAAAGAAGGAAGGAAGTAACTACAGAAGGAATTTAGGAAGAAAAGAAATAAGGAAGAAACTAAGGAAGGAAAAAACTAAGGAAGGAACTAAGGAAGGAAGGAAGGAAGGGAGGGAGGGAACAACAGAATTGGAAGAGGCCTTGGAGGTCTTCTGGTCCACCCCCCCCCCCCCCCAGTAAAGCAGGAGATCTTATAACATTTCAGACAAAACATTGTCCAATCTCTTCTTAAAAATCTCCAGTGGTGAAGCACTCATAACCTCTGAGGCCAAGCCCTTCCACTTACTACGTGTTTGTTACTTCTTGTTCTGTCCTCAGGTGCTTTGAAGAATAGGTTGACCCCCCTTATCTAAGAACTAGTCCAAATAAGGACAGTGTGTGAATATAGAATAAAACCATATTCTCATCTTCAACCACAAACATTTTGTAATTTAGCAGAAACAAATACCTTCCTAGGATTGGGACAACTATTTAAGGTCAGGATATCCACAGCAGAAGAGGGAAGATGAAATACATGTGCACACACATGACCATCATCTAAAACCCCTGGATCTCACCTGCCAGCTTTGGTGATGATCATCTCGGTGCCAATTTCATGAAATCTCTTCCACAACTCGGAGCCTTGTAAGTCCACTTGAATGTCCCCGGTTTCTTCTCGGGCTTCTTCGCAAAGAGATAGGGTTATTTCTCCTTTGGTTTTCTTTTCTGGAAAAAGAGAAACACCGAGAAGAAATAAAATAGGAGAAGCAAGGGAAATGATCTTTAAGGTGTCTTCACAGGACCTGCCACTGAGCGAGCGCTTCCTTGATTGACAAATTATTTATTTATTTATTTATTTTTCATATTTATAACCCGCTCCCATCTCACAACAAGGGACTCGGGGCGGCGAACATAGAATTAAATCAATAAATACAAAATACAAATACATAGATATTAGATGCCTGTGTTGTAACCGTTTTTAAAACCCTCGTTTATAATTGGCGGTGCTGGGCTTACGCAAGGCCGGCTAGTTGAAAGAAGTGAGTCTTAAGACATTTGCGGAAGAGGCGGAGGTCAGTAATGGTGCGGATTTCAGGGGGCAGGTCGTTCCAAAGGGCCGGCCCTGCCACAGAGAAGGCTCTCCCCCTGGGCGCCGCCAGTCGACATTGCCCGACCTACGGCACCCTGAGGAGGCCCTCTCTGTGGGAGCGTGTCGGTCCCAGGGATGTATGGGGCAGGAGACGGTCTTGCAGATAGCTAGGTCCCGAGCCATGGAGTGTTTTGAAGATGGTCGTTAGGACCTTGAAGCGCACCCGAAAGACCACAAATTATCCAGTCCTACAGAAAGCTATGGGAAATCTAGACAGCAGACTAAAAAGCAAAGACATCACCCTGCCAACAAAAGTCAAGGCTATGATTTTCCCAGTTGCAATGTATGGCTGTGAAGGTTGGACCATAAGGAAGGCTGAGCGCCAAAGAATTGAGACCTTTGAATGATGGTGCTGGAGAAGACTCCTGCACTGAGTCCCTTGGACTGCAAGACAATCCAACCGGTCAGTCCTAGAGGAGATCAACCCTGATTGCTCTTTAGAAGGCCAGATCCAGAAGAGGAAACTCAAATACTTTGACCACTTAATGAGAAGGCAGGACTCCCTGGAGAAGAGCCTAATGCTGGGAACCATTGAGGGCAAATGAAGAACGGAACAACAGAGAATGAAGTGGCTGGATGGAGTCACCAAAGCAGACGGCGTGAGCTTCAATGGACTCCAGAGGATGGTAGAGGACAGGAAGACCTGGAGAAACATTGTCCATCGGGTTGTGATGGGTCGGACATGACTTTGCAACTAATAACAGCAACACAGAAAGCTAACCAGTAGGGATGCGCACCAGTCCAGCTTTCTTGGTTGAGCCAATGCAGCCATATCTCTTTAAGTGGGTCAAGAAGGTTTTGTGAATCCAGTTCAGGGGCTCAGTGAGACTTTCTTCTGGCCAGAGAAAAATGATGATGTCAGTCCTTCTTGAGTCCCCCCCCCCCTTCCTTAGCAAGAAAAGTCTTTCAAAGTGTGTCTTCCATTCATTTTAGGTTGTCCCCATGGAACACCCATTAGAAGCATGGACAGGAACGCCCATCATTCTCCTGTGGTACATGAAGGAAATAAGTTCCCTTACATATTACATGTTCAGCCCTAGCTTCCATTTCTCTCCCAAATGAAAAATAATGTGGAATTACTGGAAGTGCAGAATTGTTCAGCAATTGACTCGCTTTTAAAATCTGAAATTGACATTTGTTATTGAAAACTAAAGGTCGTCTAGATCAGAAAGGGGACATATTACTAAACTGATAAATTTTGTTAGTGGCTGTATTGTTATTTTCTGTTCCACGCAGGAAGTGATTCTCCTGTGACCTTTGGGCTTCCTTGACCCTCAGTCTCCCAGTTGAGACGTATCTCAATCTATATTCTTCTCTCTCACACCAGTTTCTCTCCTTTAAAAACAAACATGCCTTATTTGGGGTTTAATTCCGAGAAATTAGAATTAATTTCTGATAAAAAAACGAAGGGGAGTCACGCAGAATCTGCTCACCTTCCCTTTCTTTCTTGAGAAAAGATTGGTTGTGTTCAACAAGCCAGGGCTTGCTTAACCAGAGTTTCATAAATAAGCCACAATGTCTGCCTTATTCCCAACGCAACTTAGCCAAAGTCAGAAATCCCACATTCTAGCTTAGTGCAAGGTTTGTAGGTTGCCCGATGAATGTTTTTTCAGGTGTGATGCTTTGCCTTTCTTATTGTTGAGCCACTTGGAGGCATGAAGGAAGGAGTCCAATCAAATTAATTTATTTATGAATTTAATCAAATAAAATTCATAAATAAAGCTGGCCTTGTGTTGGGAAGATGGGAGAGGAAAACATAGGCGGATTTTGTTCACTTCGGAAAGGAAGCAAATAGGATCAGACTCCAGTCTGCTGACCTTTCCTTTGCTGAAGTCTTGGGTGACTTACATCCAAGGAAACCCACTCGGGACAGAATTCCCAAGGCTGCAAACTCCATAATATCCAAGGGAAGGGTTCATGGGACCCGTTCAGCCTTATAAGCAGTCACATTGCCTGGCAATTCCCCATTCCTGCTAATCTCGGTTAGCGCTATTTTTGTGAACTAACCCAGGGGTCCCCAACCTTGGCAACTTTAAGTCTGAAGGACTTCAGCTCCCAGACTTCTCCAGCCAGCAAAGCTGGCTGGAGAATTCTGGGAGCTGAAGTCCTTCAGACTTAAAGTTGCCAAGGTTGGGGCCCCCTGAACTAACCTACTGTGGAACTGCATTCTGATGGGCGAATTCCTGATCCTAGGAATTGCCCAGGGGTAGTTCAGCTGAATTGGGGAAACCCAATCCTAAAAACCACAATAATACCCGGGCAAACAAGAGATACAAACTCAAAGTAAACCGCTCCAAACTCGATTGCAGAAAATACGACTTCAGCAACAACGCCTGCAATGCTCTACCTGACTCTGCTGTTACAGCCTCAAACCCCCAAAATTTTAACCTTAAACTGTCTCGCGTGGACGTCACCCCATTCCTAAGAGGTCCGTAAAGGGGGCGTGCATAAGCGCACCAGCCGTCCCTGTCCTACTGTCCCCATTTATTTGTACTCATTTCCCTTGTTCATGTCCATGTTTATACTTATACCCTGTTCTCTTGTATATGTTTGACAAACTAAATAATAAACAAACAACAAACAAACAAGCTTTAGGCAGGCATATACAAAATAAACATATCAGAACAAATATTGTGACGCAAATTGTTAATCCTCAGCTTGAAAAGCCCGTTAGATTTTATCATGTTGCTTCAAGTATTCTTCTATTATGTCTGTCTGTCTGTCTGTCTGTCTGTCTGTCTGTCTGTCTGTCTGTCTGTCTGTCTGTCTATCTATCTATCTATCTATCTAATCTAATCTATCTTTCTCAATATCTTGATTTGATTTGATTTATTTGATTTATAAACCGCAACCGTCCGTCCGTCCATCCATCTTCAACCTCAAACTGTCTACCGTGGACCTCACTCCATTCCTAAGAGGTCCATAAAGGAGGCGTGCATAAGCGCACCAGCGCGCCTACCGTCCCTGTCCTACTACCCCCATTTATTTCTACTCATTTCTTATGTATATAGATAGATCTGCTTATACTTCTAGGCTTACATGCTACATTCAAACTTAGACTTGTTTTCTCTTACATGCTGGACAAACCAAAATAAATAAAATACACATAAATAAATAAAACTCTTTGCTCCTTCCGGTTCTGGGAAACAAACGAGAGAATCCGGGGGAGGGGGGCTGAAGCTTGCGCCGCTCGGGAGGGAGGAAGGATTTAAAGGTCCCGATCCCTCACTGCAGCTGATCCCTAAGTGGATTAAATTGGAAAGAGACCCGGGAAGGAAGGGGGGGCGGCGGCGGGGGCTTACCGGGCGCTTGGCTTCTCCTGAAAGCTGCTTTTTCCGTCCTCGTCTCGGAGGAGAGCTCCTCTTCCAGCTCCTTCAGTTTGCGCTTGGTAGGGTTGGCGTTGCCCATTAAAACGTCCACGGAAAAAGCGTGCGCTCGGGAGCTCAGTGCCATGTTGCCCTGTGCCAATCGCCGGGCCCGTCTCTCTCTTGTTCTCTTTCCCCCGACCGAGGAGCGCCCCCCAAAAAGGCACGCGCGGAGGGAGGGTGTGCCAATCAAAGAGGGGGAACCCCCCGTCCTCCGATCCACCCCTCGATCTCCGACCCTTCTCCAACCCGGACGGCGTTGGGGCAGCTCAGCGCGGAAATGTCCCGAGCTTATTAACCTTGCTTTTATTTTTATTTCTTTATCAGAGGTTGGGGCCGCATCTTCTTCTTCTTCTTCTTCTTCTTCTTCTTCTTCTTCTTCTTCTTCTTCTTCTTCTTCTTCTTCTTCTTCTTCTTCTTCTTCTTCTTCTTCTTCTTCTTCTTCTTCTTCTTCTTCTTCTTCTTCTCTTTCTCCTTTCTCTTTCTTTCTCCTTCTTCTTCTTCTTCCTTCTCCTCCTCTGAAAAAAATTAAAATGAAATGAAACGAAACCCCAAGAGCAGAGGGCTGGCGGGGCTGGGGGCGGGGGGGCGGGAGAATAAATCTGTCCCCTCTGCCCCAGTGTCAGGGAGACGCGCGCGGGTGCGAGGCTGGGTTAAGGAAGCGGAGTCCACGACGTACCGGGAAGACTCCGGGAGAAGCGCGCTCGGTATCGGAAGGCGCGTGGGAGCCCTTGGAGAAGGAACGAAAGAGAGCGAGAGCGAAAGAGGGGAAGGAAAGAAAGGAACTCGGATAGAAACAACGAGGGGGATGGAAGAGGGAGAGGTAACTGGGGGGAGGAGGGAGGGATGGCGGAGAGGATTGAGGAGGGAAACGGCCGGCCCCTCCTTTACCGGGGGGGGGGGATAAATAGCAGGGGCTCAGCGCTGCCTTCCCTTGGCCAAGGGGGAAGGAAAGACGCCTTCAGAAAAGGACGGGGTCCTTTTGCCCGAGCAAAGTGGGAACGGCGGCGGCGGGGGGGGGGGGGGAGAGCTTCCACTGAGTAATATCACAATAAGTCAACCCGTCGATTGTTACCGAGCCAAAAAGGGGAGGGGGAGTTGCTCTGTACAGTTTAAGTCTATCGTCTGGGCGTGATGGGAGGTGTAGTCCAGGATGCCGGAGTGGAAGAGGAGCAGGAAGGGGGGAGGGTGCTGGGGCTGCGTTTTTTGCCTTTTACGAGGGCGCGATCCGTTGCTTCGAAACGGACATTGCTTTCGATAGGAGCGAGACAACGGCCATCACAACCAGGCGCCATCAGTAAATAGTTTGATGAATAGAATAGAATATAGAGTAGAGTACAGTACCGTACAGTTAAAAAAATAGAAAGAATAGGAGTAAAGTAGAGTAGAATATAGAAAAAGAATAGAATAGAATAGAATATAGAGTAGAGTAGAATAGAATAAAGAAAAAGAATAGAATAGATAACTTTATTGTTACTTTGAATAAAGGTAGGTAGGTAGGTAGGTAGGTAGGTAGGTAGGTAGATAGATAGATAGATAGATAGATAGATAGATAGATAGATAGATAGATGATAGATAGATAGATAGAAAAATAGATAGATAGATAGATAGATGATAGATAGATAGATAGATAGATAGATAGATAGATAGATAGATAGATAGATAAACAGACAGACAAATATACAGATGGATGGATGGATGGATGGATGGATGGATGGAGATAGATAGATAGATAAATAGATAGATGATAGATATAGATAGATAGATAGATAGATAGATAGATAGATAGATGATAGATAGATAGATAGATAGATAGATAGATAGATAGATGATAGATATAGATAGATAGATAGATAGATAGATGATAGATAGATAGATAGACGATAGATAGATAGATAGATAGATAGATGATAGATATAGAAAGATAGATAGATAGATAGATAGATAGATAGATAGATAGATAGATAGATAGATAGATAGATAGATAGATAGATAGATAGATAGATAGATAGATAGATAGAACTATATTCCATCTGTGGCTGGAGCGTGCTTAACATCTCTATCTTTCGGGCGAGACACCCCCCCCCCCAATCGGTTGAGTTAGGAGAGCAAGCGGGGAACAGAGGAAACAAAAGGGAAACCTGGTTTAAACTCAAGGATTTTCCCTTCAACGAGACAAGTTCACACAAACTTTGGAGGGAAGGGAAAGTGATCCTGGGAACAGAACTCCCGGTCAACTTTTTTAAAATGGCCCTGCTCCCCATCCGAGGCTTCGCGTCCGGGCGCGGGTGGTTGATTTCCCCGATTTCTAGAGCGAATTGGGAAAAGCTGAGATCTGCCCAGGATCGAAGCCAACCCAGGAAAAAAATGCCGGTCGCAACCCGTAGAAATATGGAAGCCCAAACGTGTCAATAGCTGGGTGTTGCTTGGTTCCGTTGCAAAGCCTGGGAGGTCTGCAATCGGCAGCGAATTTCTATTGTTGTTCTTCATTTCGCTGTCTGTCTGTCTCACACGCGCAAAAGGCAGGCAGACACGCACGCGGCCATGAACACGAGATGCTCCAATCCAATCTAAAACCTTTAACCGCTCGACTCCACTCAACAGCTTCAGGTCATCCTACTGTATACTGCGCGAGTCAAAAAGAAGGCTGTGAAAATATCTACAGCCCCCTCGCATCCTGGACATACATTATTTCAACTCCGACCATCAAAACGACGCTATAGGGCACTATAGCGCACCACAACAAGACACAAGGACAGTCCCCCCCCCCCCGCCGAACGCCATCACTCTGCTAAACAACGAATTCTCACAACATTGTCAAATAATTTACTAAGATTGTATTGCTATTCTTCTTCTTTTCCTTCCTAGTATCTCCCCCCCCACTTACGACTATAACTACGTTGCTTGTATCTTTCAATTTATATTGTTTTTATTTGTTTCCTACTATGATTTGACAGCTTGTTAGTAACATTGACTATCACTAAGTGTTGTATCTTTTTATTCTTGATGAATGTATTTTATTTTTCTTTATGTACACAGAGATCATAGGCACCAAAGACAAATTCCGTGTGTGTCCAATCACACTTGGCCAATGAAGAATTCTACTCTACTCTACTCTACTCTACTCTACTCTACTCTACTCTACTCTACTCTACTCTACTCTACTCTACTCTACTCTACTGCTATTCTACTGCTATTCTACTCTATTCCTATTCTATTCCTATTCCGTTCCATATTCTATTCTATTCTATTGACTTCACTCTCTAAATCACAAACGTTTTACGATTATTTTTTACAACTAGTTTTTTTTTTAAATTGTAAGCATCTACACAACACCTTTCATAATCGACTCTGCGTGATTATGCCAGGCAAATACCCAGCCCGAATAGGGTTAAAAATTCATTTTAAAAAACCCACGACGAACTCTAAGCTAGCAAAATGGAAACAAACATACAATAACTCTAACTAGGATAATGAAGGCTTGTTTTATCAAGCGCCCGCCTACAGTAAAAACAGACGCGAAAGCAACTTGCGTCGCGCGAGCTCCCTGGTTCTCTTAATATTTCCGCGCTATCCGAGTTTACGTCCAAGTGTGCGCAGAGGGATTTCCAAATACACGTAGGAGTTTTTTGGGGCGTGTGTGTGTTTTTCTCACTGTCGGGTCCCTAATGGAAGAAATCCTTGGACAGCTCCGCTTTTTCCCCCACTTTGCAAAACATTTCACGTGAATACAACTATCGGAAATCGAGAGGTCTCTAAAATCTTGGTGAAGTCCCCTTGAATGTGCAAATTCACGTAGATCTGGGGGGGGGGGAACCCACCGATTTTTAGTTCCACGGGCTTCTGCGTTAAACGCAACACAAATATATATTTGTATATTTGTGTTGAGTTCAAGGAACTTCTAACGTATACAGGATTGCAACCGATATCTCCTTATCTCCCCCCCCCCCCCCGCACGAGCGGCAATATTTAAGGCGTGGTTCCCTTTTGGATTTTAATTATAATTATAAAACGCGACTGCAGGTTGGCTTCTGAACCTCGAGCCCAACCGGACGCCTTCGGCTCAAGTAGATCCCCCACCACTGCAAGCCACTGGATTCCTGTGAGGTTAGCCTGAAAAAGATTGCATAATTATTATGGTCGGACGCACAGTGGGCCAGATGTTTACACTGGATGTGGTGTTTTTTTTTTTAAATCCACATATCGAGTCCTTCCCAAGGACCTGGCATAAGCAGATGCGGATGCTGGGTGGTGTTAAACAGACCTTCGCAGGATGTGCTGTAAACTGAGGAAAGCTGCCTTTTGTAATTGACTGCTGGTGGATTTGTCAATGCCGACGGTGTTCAAGTGGTTGTTTTGCGATTGCCCAAGTCACCAATTGTTGTTGGGATTCTCTTTGCTTTCTTTTGCCCCAGTCCTTCTATCTCCATTTGCAGGTCTTCATAGTTTGTGATTTTTTTGTCCCATCCTTTCTCTCCTCTTCTGCTGCCTCCAGGTAGTGCAATGTCCTTTTTTTTTTTTTTGGTCTTTCTTCTCAACAATCGTTGAGTCTAAACGTGGCAGGTGCCTATCAGTTTGAATGCTAAAGTCCCAGAGAGCTTCGTTTTCTTCGTTTTCTATGACTTTCTCTATTTGATGGTCCCACCAGTTCTTGCAAGCAGGCAAGTAGGATTTCTTGCAGACCTTCCAATGAACCACTGTTGCTACTTTGTCATGCCATTGTTTGTAGTTAGAATGGGCAATCTCGCAAGAGCTAACTAGATGGTCCACTATTTCTTCAGCTTCTCTGCAGAATTATTATACTATTACAGCAGTGCTGTTCTTGGTTTCGATCTACATCCAAATGGAAATGGCTATATCTTTATTTTTGCTTAATGTTGTGCAATAGTTCACTCATTCTTCAGGGGAGGGCAGGGTAAGGTATCCAATCACCACCTCCCCTCCTTTTATGTAAAAAAGTTGAGGCACCACATGACTCACACCATAACTGCATCAATTCAGTGGTTTCTCCTTCCTTCCTTCCTTCCTTCCTTCCTTCCTTCCTTCCTTCCTTCCTTCCTTCCTTCCTTCCTTCCTCCCTCCCTCCCTCCCTCCCTCCCTCCCTCTCCCCTTCCCTTCTCTCCTTCCCTCCCTCCCCTTTCAAGTTTTCCTTCCTTCTCTCCCTTTCCTTCTATTCCCTTCCCTTCTTTTTCCCTCCCTCCTTTCAATTTTTCCTTCTTTCCTTCCTTCTTTCCTTCCTTCTTTCCTTCCTTCTTTCCTTCCTTCCTTTCATCTGTCTGTCTCCTTTTTAAAAGACAATGGTCACTGCAGGGATACCTAAACCCCTTAAAACAGGGGCCAGCAAATTTGAGGACCAATAAAGGGAAACCAGTGGTCAGTGGCTGCATCCATCTCACAGCTATAGGTCCCACCCCCTCACTTCTCTCCATTTCATTTAAAACGATGTTTAGTTTAGGAAAAAAACTATTTTCCTGTAAAATTTCCTGCTTGTTGAATCCTCTGTGTGTGTGTGTGTTACATTTAAAAGCAAATGTACTGTATACTATAAATAATTTGAGTTGATGTACACACACACACACACACACACACACACACACACCCTTCAAGTTAGTCTTGGCTCCCGGTGCCTGCCTGCCTGTGAGTCCCTGCAGTTTTCCTGGCAAGGTTCCTTCCGAAGTGGTTTGGCATTGCCTCCTTCTTAGGGCTGAGAGAGAGAGAGAGAGAGAGACTGCCCCAAGGTCACCAGCTGGCTTCGTGCCTAAGGAAGGACTAGAACTCGCCGTCTCCCAGTTTATAGCCTCACGCTTTTAACCAAACTGGCTCTCTATTCCTACTGAATAAAAATAGAAATAGGAGGGAGAGAGAAATGTGGCACCAAGGGCATTTTCTGAAGTGATGAATAGGCTGCTGGTTGCAGCCACAGGGCAAGACCCTGCTGACTGGGATGGGGAGCTTGTGGCAGGGTTGCAAAGTGTGTGTTTCACCTCGAGAAGCTAAGCAAACTTAGAAACAGCTTTATACTGGCATGGGAAACCAGTAGAAAGTCCCAAAGCTGTAAAGTAATCTGGACATTATCTATCTACTTTTTTAATCTACTATACTTCTCTGTCTCTCTGTCTCTCTGTGTCTCTGTGTCTCCGTCTCCGTCTCTCTCTCTCTCTCTCTCTCTCTCTCTCTCTCTCTCTCTCTCTCTCTCTCTCTCTCTCTCTCTCTCTCTCTCTCTCTCTCTCTCTCTCTCTCTCTCTGTGTGTGTGTGTGTGTGTCTGCACCTTCAAGTCAGTTTTTCACTCTGGTACTGCCTGGACAAATCCCTATAGTTTTCTTGGCATGATTTTGGAAGTGGTTTGACATTGTCTTCTTCCTGAGCTGTGACTGGCCCGAGGTCACCCAGTTGGCTTCATACATAAGGTGGGGCTAGAACTCCCTGTCTCCTGGTTTCTAACTCAGTACCTTGAACCACTACACAAAACTAATTCTCTCCCTCCCGCTCTCTCATCTATCTATCTATCTATCTATCTATCTATCTATCTATCTATCTATCTATCTATCTATCTATCTATCTATCTATCTATCTATCTATCTATCTATCTATCTATCTATCTATCTTTCTTTCTTTCTTTCTTTCTTTCTTTCTATCCCTCCATCCCTCCAATCATCTATCCATCCATCCAACCATTCATCCATCTATCTAGCCAACCATCCATCCATCTAGCCAACCATCTATCTAACCATCCATTCATCCATCCATCCATCCACCCATCCTATCCATCCATCCATCCATCCATCCATCCATCCATCCATCCATCCATCCATCTATTTAACCATCCATCCATCATATCCAGCCAGCCAGCCAGCCAACCATCCATCCATCTAGCCAACCATCTATTTAACCACCCATCCATCATATCCATCAATTCATCCATCCTTCCATCTAATCATTTACCTACCTACCTACCTAGAAATTCCAAAGGTGTAAACTAGTCTGGAAATTATCCCTCCATCCATTCTTGAAGAAGGCAATAGCTGCTGTCGAGAAAATTGCAAAGGTGACCTTACTGTTGGCGGCTCGTAAGACCTGAAGTCCAGCCTCAAGTTGAATTGCTGCGTGGATGACGATGTCACCCCCACATACACCTCTAACCAGGATGTTAGCTGGGAGAAGAAAATATCTCCTTCCAGCGACCGCATTCCAGGGCAACGCCCGTTTTTAAAAGAATGCATTTGCAATATCCCCCAACCTTCCACCCTGCTTCTCGCTTTACAAATCGGGCTCCAGAGAACCTCGTAGTGCGCAGTGCAATTTATTTCCCGAGTCCCCGCATAGCCAGGAGGGCCCAATGGCTGCAATAGCCTCTGAGAATCTGAAACCGAGAGCCTTGGCAAGCTTCCCCCGACACTCACTGGTTTCTCTCTTACGGCGCTTTTCTGCGTCCAAACGGCAGACGGCGCCCGGATTCAATCCGGGCACCAGCCTCGGGTATTAAGTTTGCTTAGTTTAAGGGCCAAGGGAATTTCTGAAGAAGAGACTGCGAGTTTCTCTCACCTGGCCTGCGGATCCAAGTTTTATGTATGAGTAATCCTATTGAAGGGGACACGGGGGCTCAGTGGCTAAAACACTGAGCTTGTCGATCAGAAAGGTTGACAGTTCCGCTGTTCGAATCCCTAGCGCCACATAACGGAGTGAGCTCCCGTTACTTGTCCCAGCTTCTGGCAACCTAGCAGTTCGAAAGCATGAAAAAATGCAAGTAGAACAATAGGAACCACCTTTGGTGGGAAGGTAACAGTGTTCCCTGTGCCTTTGGCATTTAGTCATGTCTGCCACATGACCACGGGGACGTCTTCGGACAGCGCTGGCTCTTCGGCTTTGAAATGGAAATGAGCACCGCCCCTTAGAGTTGGATACGAATAGCACATATGTGCGAGGGGAACCTTTATCTTTACCTGGTCTAGGATGGTCACATTTTCCCAATTGAAGCTATGGTTTAAATCTGTCTATATGCTGTTTAATTAAAGATTTTTTTTTTGGAAAATGTGTTAGCAACGGGGAAATTGACCAGCCAGTTTGTCAGTTACAAAGAAGCAATCACGGATCTGAAAAGCTCCGGATCCCCGAGGAAAGGGGCTGTGTGAGCGATCCAACCGCGCTCTTTGAGGGGGCGGCGCGAGAGATCTGGCAGGCCGTGATTTGGAGCGCAGGAGGCGTTGTACTTCGGCGTTCTACTTCGGGGAATGTTCATAAAATGATTCGGTAAAACATATGAAGCGATCTGGCCTCAAGTCCAGCCTTCTAGGGAAGCACCTGAGCAATTTGGGTGCGTAGGGAAAAAACACTTGTAATTGAGGAGGGGCTTCCCCCTCCCCGCATGACTTTTAAGAACAACCGTATTATAACTTTAAATGTACACTAATCGGCACACATTAAAATGAAATTTCGTTGCAGGCAGCTTTCAAAGGGCTCACCACCTCCAATATACACTACACAAGGGTCACTAAATAAATACATACGTACAAAATTATGCACATAGCCACATATATTATACGACACAGAGAAACAACACAAGTCTAGTTCGGCGGTGCATAGATGTGTCAAAGGGACAGGTAAGGAGTTTCATTTCCACAGCCCATCAAAGGAAATACACCTTTTTACACATCGTATGTTGGTTTTTTCTCAAATGGGTTGACCACAAATTCCATGATGCGCAGCTAAATCCATTCCTCCAGACCCTAGTTGAACCAAGCCTGCGATTTCGTTCTCCCGGGCGATTAAAAAAAAAAAAGAGCCGCTCCGTTCTTGCACCAGGGAGTTGCAACCTGCTACCGCTAGAGATTCGGAGTATAGTTTTCGTCCGGCGCCGCAAGCTGTAACTTCGCCACGGACGGGCTCTATAAATCACACCGAGCTGGAGTTTAAGATGTATAGCTTAGATAAACTGAGATATAAATCATCCTGGCGGTGCCTTTACACTGCCCGCCCGCCCGGATTAGTAGCAAAGCTGGAGCGCCAGTGTGCAAATACACGCGCGCGGGTTAAGCGGCTTGCGCGAGCTCAGCCTGGAAACAAAAAAAAAAAGCTGGACATTTGGCCACCCTCGCGAAATCCCCGCGGGCTCTCAGTGGGACAATGCCACGCCAGAGGTATAGCTCTTGTTTTTTCCTCCGGCAATTTAGAGAAATCGTCGGAGGTGCCCCGCTGTGGGAATCCTTGTTGGCTGAGCTCTGTGGACACGAGGCCCTTTGCACGCTCAGAAACCTTCCCCCGTCCCCACTGGGGCTTGGGCAGGGAGGGGCGAGGGAACCCTGGCGATGCCCGCAGTCTCCTCTGAGATTTCCCAGAAAATCATATTTTTCCTGGAAGGCAAAACGATAGTCTGGATGGAAGAAAAGAAATTCGGACCGACTCCGTTTCCCTCCGTCCCGCTTTTCGGCACCGGCCAAATCTTTCTTTCTTTCTTTCTTTCTTTCTTTCTTTCTTTCTTTCTTTCTTTCTTTCTTTCTTTCTTTCTTTCTTTCTTTCTTTCTTTCTCTCTTTCTTTCTTTCCTTCCTTCCCTCCCTCTCCTCCTTCCATTCCCTCCTTCCTTTTCTCCACCCCCCCTTCTATTTTCCCTCCCTCCCTCCCTCCTACACACATAGACAAAAACACTATTCCAAATACAGGCCGTTTCTTCTTCTTCTTGCGAGCTCGCCTTCTCCGCCCTTCACTCGAAGGAGGGCGAGTGGCGCAAACCCAACCAGGCTTTCGGGCAGGGGGGGTCTGCGAGCCCCTCCGGGATTGCACCTGCTTTGCGAAAGCCGTAACTCTGGCCTTACTCCCCAACAGACTCTCCTTCCAGATCTCCGCCAAGACCGATTCCAGGTGGAGCGTTTGCTTTCCCGCGAGGGTCGCCGTTCTTAAAGGCAGGTCGAAAAGGACCCCTCCCCAGACACGCTCAATAGATAAAAATAAATAAAAACCTGGCTCGTACCTTTCTTGGAAATCTCAAAGGTCCTTTATTTCCCCTTCAAAATTGTCTACCCAAACTAACTCTTGACCTCAGCGGGAAGGATAAACCGGCGTGGGATCGCTCATTGCGCGTGGGAAAGCTCTCGGGGGAACTGACTTCCTAGTTTGGATCCTTTCCTCCCTCTTTCGCCGAGGGAGGAAAGGATCCAAACTTCCGGGGCGCTTCGGATCCGACCCGAAACGAGGGAATTTCCCATTCCTGGTTTTATTCTTGCCGTGAATTTTCACCCACCTGCAGGTGAAATTCAGCCCTTTTGCTAACATTTAATCTATGCTATACAAGTGGGAAGGAAAAAAAACACATTTTTTAAAAAGAGCTGAGCTGGTAAGCAAATCGTATTTGCAGATCCTTTCCTCCAAGATCTTGAGCAGATCTCCTCCAGTTCAGGTACCTGGTTGATGAATTGGCTGAACTGGTAAAAGGCTGCCTGCGAAGGGAAAACAAACAGATTTGGGGGCAGAAAAATGAATTTTAAAGTGTCATTTAAAAATGAAACCGAGAAAGTGGATCTAGCTGGGTAGACCTTCCATTTATCCTTTCCACCTGGGATGGGAAAACGCCTGGGATGGAGAGTTTGAAAATAAAGAATAGAATAAAGAATAAAATAAAACTGATAGTCCAGTCACTACATTAACTGGACAAGGAAACTCTTTTTAAATTAATTGTAATCACCTGGCTAGGAACCAGGAGGTGGTGAATTCCAGTCCTGGCTTGGAAATGAAGCCAGCTGGGTCACCATGGGACAGCCCATCTTTCTCAGCCCTAGGAAACAGGCAATGGCAAAGTACTTCAGAAAAACCTTGCCAAGAAAATTGCAGGGACTTCTCCTTTCAATTGTCTCTCGTCTATCCTATCCTATCCTATCCTATCCTATCCTATCCTATCCTATCCTATCCTATCCTATCCTATCCTATCCTATCCTATCCTATCCTATCCCATCCCATCCCATCCCATCCCATCCCATCCCATCCCATCCCATCCCATCCCATCCCATCCCATCCATCCATCCATCCATCCATCCATCCATCCATCCATCCATCCATCCATCCATCCATCCATCCATCCATCTATCTATCTATCTATCTATCTATCTATCTATCTGAATAGAGTCAATCAGAATAGAGTTGGAGAGGACCTTGGAGGTCCTCTAGTCCAGCCCTCTGCTCAAGCAGGAGACCCTATTATACCATTTCAGGTTAGTGGCTGTCTAGACTCTTCTTAGAAACCTCCCACCCACAACTTCTGGAGGCAGGCTGTTCCACTGGTTAATTGTCCTCACTGTTAGGAAGTTTCTCCTTAATTCCAGGTTGCTTCTCTCCTTGATTAGTTTCCATCCATCGTTTCCTGTCTTAGCCTTCTGGTGCTTCGGAAAATAAGTTGACCCCCTCTATTTTGTGGCAGCCTCAAATACTGGAATACTGCTATCATGTCCCTCCTAGTCCTTCTTTTCTCTAGACTTTGTTGGGCCTTCCTGTCCTCTATCATCTCCTGGAGTAAGCTCATTCTCTGTTGTCCCCTTCTTCTTCTTTTGCTCTCCATACCTCCCAGCATGAGGCTCTTCTCCAGGGAGTCCTGCCTTCTCATTAGGTGGCCAAAGTACTTGAGTTTCCTTTTCAGGATCTGGCCTTCTAAAGAGCAGTCAGGGTTGATCTCCTCTAGGACTGACCAGTTGGATTGCCTTGCAGGACCCTCACAGGAGTCTTCTCCAGCACCATACTTCAAAGGCCTATCCTTCTCTGAACTAGCCATACCCAATTCCTGCAACCATTCTTCATAGTCTCCAAGCCCTGAATCATTGCCGTTGCTCTTCTCTGCACTTTTTCCAAAATCTCAACATCTTTTTTGTAATGTGGTGACCAAAACTGGATGCAGGATTCCAGCTGTGGTCTTACTAAGGCTTTATAAAGCAGTATTCATACATCACGCAATATTCATTATACACTTCTGTTGATACAACCAATGATTGTGTTAGCTTTTTTGGCAGCTGCCACACACGGCTGGCTCGTGTTTAAGGGATCATCCAGTAGGATTCCAAGATCCCTCTCCCAGTTACTGTTTTTGAGCCAGGGTTCAGAGTGACAAACGGAAATATTGCCAAGCAAACTTCAGGGTTCACCCAAGGAAGTGTCTGGGATCCACCCGAATTTACAGACATTCCCCAGATAACTTTGGACCAGTCTTCTTCTTTTGAGCAAATCTATTTCATTGGGATGTATCTTTGAGTTGGCCTTGTCTCCTGGTAACAACATGCAATATTTTGGCAAGATTTTTGGACTAGAAAATCCCTTCTCCTGATCCAATGCACTCAAAAGAAAGAGATCTTGGAATCAAACTTGATTCCTGGAAGCTACACAGAAACGTCGATGTGGTTTTCTGACAGCATTTTTAGGTGCCACTGCTTCCCTCTTGGGATCAAGAGAAATGGCCCAAGCAGGCCTGATGCCTATGACAGGCTAGAACTCCCCATCGCCTGGTTACTAACCCGCTGCCTTCAACCATTGCACCAAACTGGCTCCCTATTAGAGTCACACAGACTAGCACAAACATCACACATAACAACCTTTGCAGCCAATCCAATAAGGACTGGTTATCCAATCTTGAAGACAGTTTGTGTAGTGGTTAAGGCATTAGACTAGAAACCAGGAGGGAGGGAGTTCTGGTCCTGCCTTAGGCAAGAATCCAGCTGGGTGACCTTGGGCCAGTCCATCTCTCTCAGCCCTAGGAAACAGGCAATGGCAAACTACTTCCGAAAAACCTTGCCAAGAAAATTGCAGGGATTTCTGTCAATTATCAGTCAATTCTCATCTCTCTCTCTCTCTCTCTCTCTCTCTCTCTCTCTCTCTCTCTCTCTCTCTCTCTCTCTCTCTCTCTCTCTCTCTCTATCTATCTATCTATCTATCTATCTATCTATCTATCTATGTATCATATATCTATCTAAATCTAAATCTAAATCTATCTATCTATCATCTATCTATCTATCTATCTATCTATCTATCTATCTATCTATCTATCTATCTATCTATCTATCTATCTATCTATCTATCATGTGCACCTTTTCATTCTGAGAATTCATAATATCTTTTCAAACTCTTTTTTCTAAACCCCCCCCCCACAAACTTCTCATAAGGACTAGCACCTTGATTCTGAAAAGAAAACACCATGGTTCTTAACACATACCATTTATACCCTGCACTACAACTTCTGAGTTAGAAACAAAGGAGAATGTTCTCCTTTGTTTCTAACTCAGAGTTGTAGTGCAGGGTGTAAATGTTGCTTTGCCACACATTTGTTGTGGCTGTGATTGTTGTTGTTGTTGCAGTGATGCTTTCATTTCCAGCTGTGGTGATGATGGAGTGTTATACTTCAAGGATGAAAGGTGGTGTTTTTTTAAAAGAGTGTAGACACTTGTTTTATTCCTTTGTTCTCTTATTGATACTGATTGAAGCCATCTGACGGGCGTTTTGAAGTAACTTATCTTTGCTGAGATGACATGTTATTAAGAAAAAAAAAGCATTTCCAGCAGTTTTTTATTTCTTTCGCACTGTAACACATTTGAAAAAAAACAAAAAAACAACATCTATCTTGGCTGAGGATCAACCAAACCTTTTTTCCCTTATTTTTGGATAAGTGAAGCGTAGGGAAGAATTAAATAAAAGCAAATCCCAATCGGGGAGCTGGAGATATAATCAGGCATGGTTTGGAGGCTTAGGTCATATTAATGTATTATTATCTTTTAAGAAATATTGCAAGAGTATGGAAACCCCTAATCTTCATGGGCTGATGGATCCTGTTCTGTGATCTTCTTCTGTGAATGGAATTATTGGATAGCAGGCCCACGATTTTGGTCATCGGGGAAAGAAGGAGAGAAAGGGAGGGAGGGAGGGAAGGAAGGGAGATAAAGACAGAGGGAGGGAAGGAAGAAAGAAAGGGAGGGAGGGGAAGAAGGAGGGAAGGACGCAGAAAAGCAAAAAAGGAGGTGGGAGGGAAGAAAGGAAGGAAGGGTAGAGGAAAGAGGGGGAAGGAAAGAAAAAGGGAGGGAGGGAAGGAAGAAAAGAAAGAGAAAGAAAGAAAGAAAGAAAGAAAGAAAGAAAGAAAGAAAAGAGAGAGAGATGGATATACCACTTTGCCAGAAGATTCCTAAAACTTCTCTGTAGAGTTTTTCTGCTTCAAATTTCTTCATCTTCTTACCAAGTGGAACAATTGTATCTTGTCCATTTTGCTTGCCAGGAAGAGTAGAGTTTGCAGTTTAATGAACGGAAGGGACAAGGAATACAATACAATACAATACAATACAATACAATACAATACAATACAATACAATACAATACAATACAATACAACACAACACAACACAACACAACACAACACAATACAATACAATACAATACAATAGCAGAGTTGGAAGGGACCTTGTAGGTCTTCTAGTCCAACCCCCTGCGTGGGCAGGAGACTTATACCATTTCAGACAAATGGCTCTCTAACATCTTTTTAAAGACTTCCAGGGTTGGGGCATTCACAACTTCTGGAGGCAAGCTGTTCCAGAGGTTAATTGTTCTAACTGTCAGGAAATTTCTCCTTAGTTCTAAGTTGCTTCTCTCCTTGATTAGTTTCCACCCATTGCTTCTTGTCCTGGAAGATGGAGTTTGTAGTTCAATGCATATTGGAGAGGGAGGGCGGGTCTTGCAATGAAGAAGGACATGCAAAGGGCACCATGTTGGCGTTTTAAGTCAGGGCCTCCCCTTCCCCAGTTTTCTTCTGGCTGTTTCTTTGGTCTTTGAGTTTTGAATGCCGCTTTTAAGAGAAGGCACCACCAATACAATCTCAACAAGTTTGGGGAAACAAAGATGGGCAAATAGACAGCGCTAAGCAGGAAGGGTTGAGGGACGCGGTGGCTCGGTAGCTAAGATGCAGAGGTTGTCGATCAGAAGGTCAGCAGTTCGGCGGTTCGAATGCCTAGCACTGGCTGCTAGAGCTCCCATTACTTCTCCCAGCTTCTGCCAACCTAGCGGTTCGAAAGCACATACAAATGCAAGTAGAAAAATAGGAACCACCTTTAGTGGGAAGGTAACAGCGTTCTGTGCTCCTTTGGCATTGAGTCATGACCACAGAGACTTCTTCGGACAGCACTGGCTCTCCGGCTTTGAAATGGGGATGAGCACCACCCCCTAGAGTCGGGAACGACTAGCACATGTGTGTGATGGGAACCTTTACCTTTACCTGCTCTGGGATGGTCAAAGACAGTTCCTGTCAGGCACATTTCAAAAGTACTACAAGTTTATTTCATGCAACCTATACACAAGGAAGGTTTCTCAGTGGCTAAGATGCTGAGCTTGTCGATCAGAAAGGTCAGCAGTTCAGAGGTTAAAATCCCTAGCGCCACGTAACAGAGTGAGCTCCCGTTACTTGTCCCAGCTTCTGCCAACCTAGCAGTTCGGAAGCATGTAAAAATGCAAGTAGAAAAATAGGGACCACCTTTGGTGGGAAGGGAACAGCATTCTGTGCACCTTCGGCATTGAGTCATGCCAGCCCCATGACCACAGAGACGTCTTCGGACAGCGCTGGCTCTTTGGCTTTGAAGTGGAGATGAGCATCGCCCACCCCTAGAGCCAGAAACAACTAGCATGCAGGTGCAGGGGCACCTTTACTTTTAAACAGGAAGAATGTGAATGAGGATAAAGGTGAGGGTGGGGTGAGCGAGATGGAAAACCAGTTGGAAAGTTGTATATGAAGTTTTAACTCTCATATGAAACAGGACGATTGCACATTGCGATGTTTTTGTTGCACGCTTTGGATTTTTTTCTTCTTGTGCTAATCAGGCTGTTTGCTGTTTGCTGCAAGGAGGTCAGTCAACAACTATAAATGCCTATAGAATGTTCAAATTATTAGACTCATTTTTTAAAGACTGCTTTATTATTAAAGATTGCAAATTATTAGACTTATTTTTTAAAGACTGCTTTGTTATTAAAGATTGCAAATTATTAGACTCATTTTTCAAAGATTGCTTTATTGCAACTTAACAAAATGAAGGAGCTTTTTAAAAATAAATGTTTGATCTAAAGAGTCCTAGTGCTATTGTTTTAAAAAGTGCTGTTCTTTTAAATCAGTGGTAGTCAACCTGGTGCCTACCGCCCACTAGTGGGCGTTCCAGCTTTCATGGTGGGCAGTAGGGGTTTTGTCCGATACTGAAGCACTTTCCTTTTTAAAATTTAATTGACTTCCCGACTTTATAAATCACCATTACTGTGGAACTGGTGGGTGGTTAGAAAAATTTACTACTAACAGAGATACAAAAGTGGGCGGTAGGTATAAAAAGGTTGACTATCCCTGTTTTAAATAGCAGAGAATAACTATAGTTCCAGAAAGCACATCAATTTTAACTGCATCTGTACAAGTATATTGTCTGCACTGTTTGCTGTTCGTTGCAAGGAGGCAAATTCCTGGGAGGCAGAGGCAGATATTTTCTCCTTGTTTTCCTCCCCAAAATCTAGGTGCATCTTATACTTCAGAGCGTCTTATACTCTGGAAAATACGATATATATTTAGAAGAAACCTGTCTCTGAATCCTATTTCATTTAAAAGGGCTTTCAGTTCCTTCCCAACCCTTGCACAGGTGAGCTAGGTCAGAAGCCAAGGCGAGTCAACCTGGATGGGACTCTACCTTGTGACGGTGCTTGTGTCTGTGTGGTGCTTTTAGGCCTCTGTGACCAGAGAACTTGTGGTAATCAGAAACACATCCAGCTTTACATGAAGAGAACTTTTTTTTTGGTTTTATTTTTGGCTGGCTGCGCTCCCTGCCAGGGAAGAGAAAGGGAACATGGCAAAGGATCAGAAGGTTTCCAATGATCCAGCCAGCTGCAGATGTCCCAGAGTGCTTTTAGAAGTTTTCCTAGTTTAATTAAAACGTAAAGGAACTGGACCCCGGGACAGAGCAAGTTGAGGGGAACAGAAGAAGGTCCAAGAAGGGTATTCTGTCCGTTTCTTAAGGCTTCCCTCTCATAACTTAGCAGTTAAAACTCTTGATCTTGGATTTCTGCATTATCTGGCCCTTTTCTTGGACATCAGAAACAGCACATTCTGAATCTTTCTTTTTCTCCTTTTTTACGTTCCAATTTCCCCCTCCTGGACTCCTACAACTCAATTTGGGAATATCACTGAGATCTTTCTCCTTTCCTCCTCCTCCTCCTCCTGCTCCCCCTCCTCCTCTTCCTCACCATTCTCCTTTTTTCTCCCTTCTCTTCCACCTTACTCCTCCCGTTTTTCCACTTCCTCTTCTTCTCCTCTTCAGATCCTCCTCCTCTTCCTCCCCCTTCCTTTTTCTGCCCTTCTCTTTTCTCTCCTCCTTCTCTTGTTTATTGACACTACACTGCAGTACTTTGAAACACGGATCAGTAAAGAAAAAACAGCAACAGAAGGGTATTTGGTTGATTTAAATGCCTTGAGAGTTACTGCATAAGCAAAGAAATCTTATGGATTACAAAATGCCCTGGGCTCAGTCCAACCTATCTCTATTTAAAGCTGATACAACTTCACACTTCTAAGGGCAAAGAATGAAATAAGAATTGACAATAAGCTCATAAAGTAACCCTAGCTAAGGAGGTCTTCCTCAGGTTAGGGATGGAGGGTTGTTTTCATTTAAGATTCCCTCCCCCCCTCCAATTATTTAAGAAATAATAAAGAGTGGCATGTTGGCATAGAGGCAGAGGTCTTGCCTCACAATCAAGAGGCTGTTAGTTCAATCCTAGGTAGCCACAGATATTTCTCTCTCTGGGTGCAATGAGTAATTATTTGCTGTGAACTCTTCCTAGGGCGTCAGGGAGGGCATCCAGCCAGTAAAGACTTAACTCCATTCAGTCACTCGGACTCCACACTGATGCAATGGATTACAGCAGTGGTGGGTTTCTGCAGGCTCGCACCTACTCACAAGAGCCAGATAGTGAAATTTAGAGAGCCGTTGAGAGGGGGTTCCATCGGCGGACCCAGAAGTAAGTCTGGCCTGCTGCTGCCAGTAACCCAATGGGAAGGAAAGGAAGGCAGAAAGTAAGAAAGGAAAGGAAGGAAAGAAAGAAAGAAAGAAAGAAAGAAAGAAAGAAAGAAAGAAAGAAAGAAAGAAAATTTATCATCACAGTTGAGCCCAAAATTTTGCTTGTTAAGCAAGAGTGTTGTTAAATGAGTTTCACCACATTTTACAAAGTTGGCCACTCCCACCCTGTCACATGACTACCAAGCCACGCCCACAAAATAGGCCACACCTAGAGAGTAGGTTCTAAAAAAATTTGAAACCCACCACTGGATTACAGGGTTGTTAAAAGAAAAACAAAATAAAGAAATAATAGCAAGAAAATTAATTTTAATATGCAGCACTGGAATCAGTAGATAAAGTTACCATTCACCTTCATCTTGGACACCTTAATCTGCCTTGAACCTCCAGTATGATAAATTCGACATTGACTCGCTTTCACCCCCAAAATGAAACTTTCATAAATTTTGCCATACTGTCTCAAAAATTCTCCATGGCAGAACTTTTCAAGCCTGTTTTTACCATTCGTAGGGAGTCGGGTGCAGGCCAAGTTGATTTTATTGTGGTCCAATTGGTTGCCACATGTGATTACGGTTGTTTATAAAGTGGTCTGCAGTTCTTTGCGCCCTGATGAGGCAATAACCCCCATTGAAACCAACAGGACTTATTTCCAAGGAAACATGCATTAGACTGGGCTGAAAGTGATATTAGCTCCTTTTATGAAGAAAATGTAAACAACGTTTCAGCCCATGAATCAAAATACAAATTGCTCCGTGTCTATTGCTCTCCTGGGGGTTTCCAGCCCATTAGGTGATTGGGGGAGGATTCTGGGCTTGCTTTAAAATGCTCTTTTGCTAGTAAAAAGCTACTGACGCTATATATCTAGTCGTTCATTTTCAATCATGCCCAAGTTATTTCTTCTGGGTGCTCAAATGTCAAATCCCACAGCATAATTTTAATTGCACGCTTGATCATAGCTAGCCCAGAATGAAGTTTAATAAATCTTGCTCTTATATGTATTGACATAATTTGGGTTTTCACTAAACTTCTTTCTTCTTTCCTTTCTTCTTTCCTTTTCCTTTCCCTTCCTACATTTTCCTTTCCTTCTTTCCCTTTGCTTCCTTTCCTTTCCTCTTTCTTTTCCTTCCTTTCCCTTCCTACATTTTCCTTTCCTTCTTTCCCTTCATTTCCTTTCCCTTCCTTTTCCTTTTCCTTCCTTTCCCTTCCTACATTTTCCTTTCCTTTCCTTCTTTCCCTTTCCTTCTCTTCATTTTCCTTTCCATTCCTACATTTTCCTTTCCTTCTTTCCCTTCATTTCCCTTCCCTTCCCTTCCTTTTCCTTTTCCTTCCTTTCCCTTCCTATATTTTCCTTTCCTTCTTTCCCTTCCTTTCCCTTCCCTTCCTTTTCCTTTTCCTTCCTTTCCCTTCCTTCCTTTTCCTTTTCCTTCCTTCCCCTCCCTATATTTTCCTTTCCTTGTTTCCCTTTGCTTCTCTTCCTTTCCTTTCTTTTTCCTTTTCCTTCCTTTCCCTTCCTACATTTTCCTTTCCTTTCCTTCTTTCCCTTCCTTTCCCTTCCCTTCCTTTTCCTTTTCCTTCCTTTCCCTTCCTACATTTTCCTTTCCTTCTTTCCCTTCCTTTCCCTTCCCTTCCTTTTCCTTCCTTTCCCTTCCCTTCCTTTTCCTTCCTTTCCCTTCCCTTCCCTTTCTTTTCCTTTTCCTTCCTTTCCCTTCCTTCCTTTCCCTTTCCTTCTTTCCCTTCCTTTCCCTTCCCTTCCTTTTCCTTTTCCTTCCTTTCCCTTCCTTCCTTTCCCTTTCCTTCTTTCCCTTCCTTTCCCTTCCCTTCCTTTTCCTTTTCCTTCCTTTCCCTTCCTACATTTTCCTTTCCTTTCCTTCTTTCCCTTTCCTTCTCTTCCTTTCCTTTCCCTTCCTACATTTTCCTTTCCTTCTTTCCCTTCCCTTTCCTAACCTTCCCTAATCTTTCCTACCTTTCTTTTCTTCCTTCCTTCCTTTCTTCTTCAAAAGGACTTTGAATAATCTATTCCATCCACCTCCCCTCTTTCCTTTTTCCCTTCTTTTTGACTTTATCTCTCTTTATTTGCACTCTGGAAGAACTGAGAATTGTCATCAGGTCGAGATGAAGAGTCTTTATCCATCCAGCCACCAGACTCCGTGGCACCTAGCTAATTATGCTGTCATAGCCCAAATTGCGATTATGCTATCAGGAAAATATCAATTCGTTAAGTGATTTCTGGCTGGAGGAGTTCATGATCTCCAATAGGTAAAGGTCAGGTATGACTAATTCAGGAAGTGTTATCCTTCCTCTTAGATGATTCGATTTGCCTACAAAACCAAAACTGTTTACGTTTCTATTTTAATGATGCTATCACATTCAAAACTTGATCCCCCCCCATGAGCTAAGGCTGCCTAGGTGTCTAGGTGGGTAAATTCAGAACGATTTAGAGAGCGAGAGAGCTGGGTTGATTTAGTGGTTAAGACACAAAGCTAGAAACCAGGAGACTGTGAGTTCGAGCCTTCCATTAAGCACGAAAGCTTTGAGCCAATCACCAGGAGACTGTGAGTTCTGGTCCTACCTGATCACTGTTCACTGTTCACCAACTGGTGGCCCGTGAGAAAATGTTGGGGGTCTGCAGAAAAATTATTTGTATTTTTATATTGTACTAAATACTATTTATCTTTTGAAAAATTTCATATTAGTGGTCCACAAGATTTAAAATTAAGAAGTTACTGGTCCCTGAGGTCCAAAAGGTTGGTGACCCCTGGACTGCATGACTTTGGAACAATCACCAGAAGACTGTGAGTTCTAGGCTTGCCTTAGGCATGACAACCAGCTGGGTGCCTTGGGCCATTCCCCAGAAGATGGTGAGTTCTAGTCCTTAAGTGAGTTTTGCCCCATTTTATAGTGAAAAGGGCGAGAGTACAATTCTCCAGAATCAGAAAGTGTGTGAAAGGTAAGCAAACCGCTCTTGAAGAAAAAAAAAGGTGAAAAAAAAGAAAAAAGAAAGAAAGAAAGAAAGAAAGAGGGAGGGAGGGAGGGAGGGAGGAAAGAAAGAAAGAAAGAAAGAAAGAAAGAAAGAAAGAAGAAAGGGAGGGAGGGAGGAAAGAAATAAAGAAAGAGGGAGGGGGGAAGGAAGGAGAGAAAGAAGAAAGAGAGAGGGAGGGAGAAAAGAAAGAAAAGAAAGAAAGAAAGAGGAGGGAGGGATGGAGGAAAGAAAGAAAGAAGAAAGAGAAAGAGAGAGAGAGAGAAAGAAAGAAAAAGAAAGAGAAAGAAAGAAAGAAAGAAAGAAAGAAAGAAAGAAAGCAAGAAAGAAAGAAAGAAAGAAAGAAAGAGTTTTCAAAGACCACTTGATTGGAGTGGGGTGTTTGTACCTGCCACTTCCAATGAGGGAAAATGGGTCAACATTTTGCTTAGCCTCCAGGAAAATCATATAATATTTGAAGAAAAGAAAAGCATGCAGAGCTCTAGGAAACAAAAAAAAAAAACCTTGCAAAGAATGCTGCAGGTGTTGGCTGCTTTCCCTCCTCCGAACGCAAATCCTCACTTCCTTCGTCAAGTAAACTTCAGTCCTTGTGCACGAACACCCCGTGCCAAATCAGGTTAGAGCCCTCTGCGCATTTCACCTTGACTGCCCCGTCTCAATCAAGGCCTGGACTGAAACAAGGCAGCACACACCAGACCTTCAAGGGGTAGACAGGGGGGCTTATGCTTGGATGGAAAACTGATACTTTCCACTAGCTGACTTGTTGATCTGGCCCCGTTTTGGGCAGTAACTAGATACAACTGTGAATTTAGCACTAGGGGAAGCTGTTTTCTACCAACCCAGACCAACCAGGTTGGGTTTCATCTTGGCTTGTGGCAACCCTTTTCAGGCAGGCATCCCTCCCAGCTCTACTTAACCATTTGGGGAACTGATCCTTGGACTTTCTATACTCCCTTTCTATACTCCCTCTCTTTCTGCTTTGAGCTACAGAGCAATCTTTTTTTTTAAAATAGTGGATTGAGTAGCTTCAACCAGGGCAGCCTTCCCTTCCTACGTGAAGCTTGTGAAAGTGGAGGGAGAGGAGGATGAGGGAGCTCGTATCTCAACTTGTACGTTTTGGAACGAATAGTTGAAAAAGTTGTTTGTGGGATCCCACCTGGTCAGAATCTCTAGTCACCTTGGGATTTCCCAGGGCTGCTGCTTGTTTGTTTGTTGGGCTTCCATTCCATTCCATTTTGTTGGGCTTCATTTATTATTACTTATAACTTTTATGTACAATGAGAGTTTATGCACTGAAGACAATCTCCATGTGTGTCCAATCACACTTGGCCAATAGAGAATTCTTTTCTTTTCTTTTCTTTTCTTTTCTTTTCTTTTCTTTTCTTTTCTTTTCTTTTCTATCCTATCCTGTCCTGTCCTGTCCTGTCCTATCCTATCCTATCCTACATTCTCCATCCCATCCCGTCCCATCCCGTCCCATCCCATCCCATCCTATCCTATCACCCATTCTCCATTCCATTCCATCTCATCCCATTAATTCCATTCTCCATTCTCCATTCCATTCTCCATTCCATCCCATCCCATCCCATCCTATCACCCATTCTCCATTCCATCCCATCCCATCCTATCCTATCACCCATTCTCCATTCCATCCCATCTCATCCCATTAATTCCATTCTCCATTCTCCATTCCATTCTCCATTCCATTTTCCATTTTCCATATTCTATTCTATTCTCCTCTCCTCTCCTCTCCTCTACTCTACTCCATTTTATTAATTCCATTCTATTAATTCCATTCCCCCTTTCCCCTTCCCTTCCCTTTCATTCCATTCCATTCTTTTAGAATAAAACTCAAAGTTGCCTACCTACCTCTCCTTTTCACAATTTCCCTCCACCTTTTACTCATTATTTTGTGCAATTTAGAAAAAAAAAGTCTATTCATATTCCCGCCTATCTTAATATGTATATCGTTTCCACCAGTTTGCCTTGCACTATGTAACAATGCATGTTCTTTTGCTAGGAGATATTTAAAGGGTTCATAGACTAATTTTGATTCCTCTTGAACCTTCCCCTAGACTGATAGCACACTTTTGATTGAACTGAACCATTGAAATAGGTTTGGAACATCAAGCATCCATCCCATTTTCCAAATTGAGTTAAAATGCACAAAAACTCTTCTAAACCACGGATGTGATCTGAAGACAGCTGATCAGATCTGACAATGTGATTTGAGCTGTCAATCTCACTGGGAAAATGGACTTGGAATTTTGAGTAAATATATCCAAAATGTACTGAAGTTATTAATGCTTGGCACTTGGGACTGAGAGTGAAATCATACAAATACTCAATAATACTGAAAAAGATCTGTGAAGGTATATCGTTGAAACTACGAAACATTTTAAAAATGCAGGACAATGCGCAAAAGTAGGATGATTGGACCATAAGGAAGGCTGAGCGCCAAAGAACGGAGGCCTTTGAACGCTGGTGCTGGAGAAGACTCCTGCGAGTCCCTTGGACTGCAAGGCGATCCAACTGGTCGGTCCTAGAGGAGATCTACCCTGATTGTTCTTTAGAAGGCCAGATCCTGAAGAGGAAACTCAAATACTTTGGCCACCTAATGAGAAGGAAGGACTCCCTGGAGAAGAGCCTAATGCTGGGAAAGATGGAGGGCAAAAGAAGAAGGGGAAGACAGAGAAGGAGATGGCTGGATGGAGTCACCAAAGCAGTAGGCATGAGCTTAAATGGACTCCGGGGGATTGTAGAGGACAGGAAGGCCTGGAGGAACGTTGTTGATGTGACTCCATGGGTCGATGATCGGTCAGACACAACTTCACAACTAACAACAACAGGATGATTAAAATCAAAATTGTTTAATTTCCATATAAATTCTTAGGCTCTACAGATTTGATCTTTGGACGCCTCTCGTTACGCAACAGAATGATAAAGGAAAAAGTAGACTGGAAAACAAAAGATCATCAAATTCTCTAGAATGAGTCTTTTGTTTATTATTTGAAAATCAGTTTAACTCAGACGAACCCAAAGACTATGAACTGAAGTCTTCTTTCATGAAACAATTGGAAGCCTTGCTTATGCTAAGAAATCCCTTCCATCAAACAAAGGAAAACCTTGGATCCAGCACCTAGATTTCTGATTTATGCCAGAGTAAGTCATAATGGGCAGTTTTTAGAAGAAAGTATCATTTCTAGTAGTTTGAGGGAACAAAGTATGTTTAAATTCACACTATATATTGGACATTAATACGATTGAGCAGGTCCAGAGGTATTTCACGAGAAGAGTTTCCTCCACTCCTCTGCTCACAATAGAATCCCTTATGTCACCAGGCTTGAAATTTTGGGCTTGGACAACCTGGAACTATGCCGCCTAAGGTCTCACCTAAGCATAGTATACAAAATTGTCTGCTACAACATCCTCCCTGTCAACGACTACTTCATCTTATAAGTCATGGGCATATAATACAGGGGCAAACCGTCGATACAAACTCAAGGTTAACTGCTTCAAACTCGATTGCAGAAAATATGACTTCAGCAACAGAGAGGTCAATGCCTGCAATGCTCTACCTGACTTTGCTGTTACATCCTCAAACCCCCATAATTTTAACCTTAAACTGTCTAGGATGGACCTCACCCCATTCCTAAGAGGTCCGTAAAGGGGGCATGCATAAGCGCACCAGTGTGCCTACCGTCCCTGTCCTACTGTCCCCATTTATTTGTACTCATTTCCCTTGTTCATGTCCATGTTTATACTTATACCCTGTTCTCTTGTACATGTTTGGCAAACTAAATAATAAACAAACAAGCTTTAGGTCGGCATATACAAAATAAACATATCAGAACAAATATTGTGACCTAAATTGTTAATCCTTAGTTTGAAAAACCCATTAGATTTTATCATATTGCTTCAAGTATTCTTCTTTCATGTCTGTCTGTCTGTCTGTCTGTCTGTCTGTCTGTCTGTCTGTCTGTCTATCTCTCTATCTATCATCTCTCTATCATCTCTCTCTTATCTATCTGTCTGTCTGTCTCTTTGTGTCTATCATCTTTCTATCATCCCTCTATCATCTCTCTCTCTCTTATCTATCCATCCATCCATCCACCCACCTCTCTATCATCTCTCTCATCTCTCTCTCCTATCTATCTATCTATCTATCTATCTATCTATCTATCTATCTATCTATCTATCTATCTATCATCTATCTATCTATCTATCTATCTATCTATCTATCATCTGTCTATCTATCTATCTATCTATCATCTGTCTATCTATATATCCATCCATCCATCCATCCATCTATCATCTATCTATCTATCTATCTATCTATCTATCTATCTATCTATCTATCTATCTATCTATCTATCTCCTATCTATCTATCTATCTATCTATCTATTATCTATCTATCTATCTATCTATCTATCTATCTATCTATCTATCTATCTATCTATCTATCTATCTATCTATCATCTGTCTATATCTAATCGATCTAATCTATCTTTCTCAATATCTATCTATCTATCTCTAAAGCAAAAGGGCACAATTTTGTAGACAAAATTGTCTTCCATTGTGTTAGGGCCATAATGCAAAAAAGGAGGCAGACCAAGAACAAATGCATGTCAAAGAGTACATTTTATTTAATTTCATTTCTATTTCATTAAACAAGGCTCCTCTTGTTTTTAATGTGTCTCCTTTTGTGACACAACCAAAGACCAAAACATTTCCAACTCTCTCACCGTACTGTAATCTTTGGAAGAAGGAAGAATTATTAAATGCATGTTGTGCCCTCATATTTCCTATATTTATTTAGTTGAGTTTAATTCTACTTATATTAAATTTAGCTTTGTTGATGTTACAGTATTGTTTTTAATAGTGCATGTCTCTCAAAGGCAAAATAAGCCTCTTATTGATGTTTTATGAACCAGATTTTCTAAATAGATTAGGGAACCTAGTTTCCTATTTTGCTCCTAGCAAATTGTTAATTGGAATTTTATAATACTTATAGATTGATGGTGATAAGTGCCCTGCCATAGTTTTCCTTTTCTCTTCTGTTTATGAACCTAGAACTAAGGAGAAAGGAGAAAGGAGAACTAAGGACAATATAGCAATGCAGGAGATGACCAGGCTGACCCTGAGGGAGGGATCAAACACATCCACACCTGCAAGAGATCGTAGTCCAGATCACCATGATTGCCTTGCTCATAGCCCATTCATTTCTCTTGACTGTTAGTTGATCAGCTTTCTGTAGAGAGCTGAAGCTGGCAATAAATCTTTTGTACTCATTTGAACTGCCTGGACCTTCTGATTTCCCCAGCACTTGATGGTACACATTATAAAGAGGAGAAAGTGAAAATAAGGCTAAATAATGAATAAATGAAAAAGCCACCCATAATCACTGTATCAGTGAGATGGATAGCATAGAGATTTAATAGAGAAATAAATAAATATTTTTTGGGGAGATTGTAATGGTTAAAGGCACTGGAAAGGACTGGAAACCTGGAGACCATGAGTTCCAGTCCTGCTTTGACAAAAAGTCGGGTGGGTGACCTTGGACCAGTCATGCTCTCTCAGCTCTAGGAAAGAAGCAATGGCAAACCACTTCCCAAAAACTTGGCAAAGAAAACTCCAGGAATTGTGTGCAGGCAGTTGCCAAGAGCCAAAACCAACTCAAAAGCCTGAAAGGGGAAGAAAGCAAAAGAAGACTTAAAAATTAATTAAAAAATTGAATCAACAGCTGAGAAATTACTCCAGTGGATTCAGAATCTCAATTTTCATTTTCATCCTAATTTGATAAGCATTTCATTCAAAACAATGGGAAATAGAGCCATAAACGTCATTCATATAGCGTTAAAGCTGCCAATATAAACATGTCATTATAGGATAAAAGAATATCTTATTAAAAAGGAGGAGGAGAAAGAAGGAGGAGGAGGAGGAAGAAAGAAGAAAGAAGAAAGAAGGAAGAAGAAGAAGAAGAGGAAGAGGAAGAGGAAGAAGAAGAAGAAGAAGAAGAAGAAGAAGAAGAAGAAGAAGAAGAAGAAGAAGAAGAAGAAGAAGAAGAAGAAGAAGAAGAAGAAGAAGAAGAAGACCATTAAATAAGCTATATATTTTTTATATTGGAAATTAAAAGCGTATGGACTTTCTGAGTGAACCAGAATGGAATTACGTTCTCTAAGAATATTCCCTGAGGATACTGGTTATAGTTTCCTGGTTTTAATTTTAAAGTAATAAATAAGTGCAAATGAAGACTGAACTTCCAGTAATAACAGCTGATTTGGACAAAAGCAGCCGAATGGAGACTTGGACTAGGAATGGGAACTCAAGACAGTTTTGATCTGCATTTCTGCATAATCTCATGTTTTAATAGAGATGTTACTCAAAAAGAGAGAGAAAGTCCCGTTGAGCTGGAGTCCTTGGCAAGCTGTATATTTTTTTTCCTGGAGTTTGTTTGATCATAGGGCTGACTAATCGGCCCCTAAAGTATTATATCAATTTTCAGTGTCCCTCTGGCCATGCAGATGGGCTCTACATTATTCTGTGTTTTTAAAAAACGATAATAATCACTTGGAATCAGGTAATAAGGGAAGCCCACCATTAATACATGAGCTAGTTACAAACTTGCAAAATAAGACTTTGTTCAGATTCCAATCTCAAACCTTCTTAAATGACTCCCAAGCTATTAACCATCTGGTAGCCCCAACACTTTCCATGCTGTAAATTTCATCCTCAACGGTCCTTGCTAGGGATTTACTTGGCCATCTATACTGGAAACACAAGGTGAGGGCCACAAATGGCTCTCGAATAGGTTTTGGTACTAGGTGTAGCTCAGGGGGATCAAACACAAGGCTTGAGGGCTGGATCTGACCCACAGGGTGCTTAGCTCTGGCCCATGGGCCACCCTGGAAACAGCGGACCGGTCCACTTTCTCTCTCTCTCTCTCTCTCTCCATGCGTATGTGTTTGTTCCAGCATAACTCTGGAATGCCTGGAGCAATTTCAACCAAACTTGGTACACAGGTGAAAAAAATAAAATAAGACACCCCTAACACCCCTCGGTGTGTGTGTGTGTGTGTGAGAGAGAGAGAGAGTGTGTGTGTGTGTGTGTGTGTTCCAGCATAACTCTGGAATGCCTGGGCCGCTGAAATGAAAAGGAATGAATTATATCTATAGTGTCAAATCACAATACTTTTGACAGCGATAGTGTGCATTTTGGATTCAAGTTCTGTTAAGATACAGCCTGTTGTGCCTTAAAATGGCTTCTACTGTACAGCACAGTACTCCACAGGGGTCTTCCTCTGGTAAGAGGGATTTGTTCTTACAAAAAACAAGGGGGGGCTCCCTCTGGTAAGTCAGATTTGTTGCAGGCAACGCTGAGTTAGCAGCTAGTACTTCAATACTTTACAATACATGTTTGTTTTATAAAATAGTCTTGTTTTGCATTGCATTTGGTGCACTCTGAGCTAAGAACTGTATTTCAAAGTTCAGGGAGATGTGAAAGTCGTCTACTGCTGCACCATAGAGAGTATTTTAACTTACTGCACCTGTGTACGGCAGATAGGACAGCCCTCCAGAGGGTCAACATCATTGCCCAGAGGATCATTGGTTGCCCCTCTCTCCTATTTGGAAGAGCTTGATAGCTCCCGCTGCCTTAAGAAAGTTCAAAACATTCTCAAAGATCCATCTCATCCTGGGCAGCCTTTTTTTTTTTTAACTATTACCATCTGGCAGGCGGTACAGGATAATGAAAACAAAGACAAATAAGCTGAAAAACGGCTTCTATCTCAGAGCAGTAACTATATTGAATTCTACGGCATAGTGCAATACTAATGCAATATCGGTTTTTAATTCAATTGTATAGAATGTGAAGGATGTTTGTGTTTTGTTGTTTATAGTTGTAAGGTACGCTGAAGGTGGCATTTAATTTCATTGAACGAGGTGCGATGACAATAAAGTAAAACTAAACTAAATTAAAATTAGTTTAATTTAGGCCTGCCCTCTGGAATGACCTACCCCCCGATCTTCGTACCATCACGGACCTACGCCTCTTCCGCCGGGCATTAAAGACACATCTATTTCATGAAGCCGGCCTGGCTTAATTTTAATGGGTATAGTTTTTAATTGATTTTAACCTTTTTAATTCAAATTTTTAGCACAGCACCCCAATTTAATTCCATTTTAAACTGTTATTTATTGTATTGTTTTTATATATGTTTTATATTTCTGTGCACCGCCCTGAGTCCCCTCCCCTCGGGGAGATAGGGCGGTATACAAATTTGAAAAAATAGAATAAAATAAATAAATAAATAAAATGGAACGGCGAATGCAATTTGGGACAGCAGGACTATCCCCAATCAGCTCATTCCACTTTAGAAGTGGGCGAAAGCAGAATTCTTAAAGGCTTCTAAACCGACATGCCGTAATTGAAATAAGGAATTGCTCTTTTTCCCCTTAACTTTATTTTATTTTTCTCTCTTTCCCTCTCAGCTTTTCATTCCAAACCCCTTTTATTCTTATTTTACATTCTATGAACTTCGGAATCATTCCCCAAACGGACTAATGGATTGACTTTCATTTCCCAAGGGGGGCAGGAAATCTCCAAGCTTAGATTTTTATGAATAACAAATGCACATGGACCACGATTGTGTGTTTTGCACTTTGCTTTCAAACCAAGGACCTTAGGGATCGGCTCGCTGGAAATTAAAGAGGCCTGCAGTTGTACAATATTATCCCAGAGCTGAGGATAGGGAACAGTTTAGTGACTAAATACGTACAAATTGGCCATGCTTGCTTTTTTTTTTTTTTTGACTGACATTCATAGAAGTAATCATTTGACCCATTATGTTTACTCTGCAGAATTCAGGGTCACACAGGAAGCAATCTACTGCAAGACAATTCTGAAAGTAATTGTGTGATTTAAAGAATTTAGGCTAGTTATAGTATCAAGGTTTTTTTGGGGGGGTTGTTCCAGCAGACTTTTAGGACAATCTGCCCCCACCCCCCTTTTTTTTTCTTTTAATGCTGAAATTATGACTCCAATGTTTTCCTGTAATCTCCTAGAACTCAGAGGAATGTTTGCAAATGGAAAACAAATGAATGTTTGTACAGTTTTTTTAAAAAAAAAGTCATCTTCTTTACTCATGAAAACTACTTCCAACCTGAAGAGATGGTTCCAATAGCTTTTAGAATCGAGGGGTGGGGAATGTCCTACGATGCCTGATCCAAGGAGATAAAAAGAAAGACGATGCATGAAGTTTGGAGAGTGCCATATGTTGTGGCCCGCCAGCAGCCTACGGAGCTGGCAGCAGAGTCGGACTGTGAGGAGGTTGGGGAGGAACAGGGGCCAGTCCTGAGGGCTGAGGAAAGCCCAGATGAGGGCTCTGCGTCAGAGGAAGAGAGGGAGCTAGACAGCGGTGAGGCAAAAGAACAGCTGGAGCCTGTTCCCAGTGTGCGCATGCGCAGAGCTGGCAAATGACAAGAAAAACTCAGAAAGCAGGGTTGACTTAGGAGTAAAGTTACACCTTGGAGGTGAATGGCCCCTCCTAGGGGCGGATTTCTGCCGGCGTTATTACCGGTTCAGTGCACAGTGTGCACTTCAGTGTTCAGTGTGCAGTTGTCTGTAAATAGGTCTGTGCATGCGCAAAACATTGAAAATGTCAAAAAAACATGATCCGGTTCGGGGGCGTGGCAAGCCTGCCATCCCTACCGGTTCAGTGTCCCAGTCACAATTTTGACTACCGGTTCGCTGATAGATCACTGCAGGAGACCATCGCAACTGAAAATGGAGCTTGAGACTGTGGGGTCCTTATGTCCTGGAAGCTTGAAGCCCAGGCTGGGCACTTGCCCTCTGCTGGCTAGGGCTCTGGATACCCTGTGCCACTGTCCGGGGTCCTCCACATGGCCTGAGAGAGACAGGGAAGGTCCTCTGGAGGACAAGGATTTGGTGCTCTCCCTGGTCACGCCTTCATCCACTGGAGACAGTGGATTCCCCCCAGCCCCACCCAGGTTACCACAGGTGTCCCCGACATGAGTGATGTCGAGCTGGCCACGCCCACCCCAGCCATGCCCACCTGGCCCTGAGGGGTCAAACACAACCCTGATATAAGTTCTGAGGTAGGTTTCCCAAGAGCCTGAAGCCAACTCCTTGCCCCAACAAAAACCCCTTTTATTAATTGACTGTGAATTCTTCTCCTTCACATCCAAACTCTTTCAAGGGAGGATTTACAGTCACAGACCTTATCTGGCTTGGAGAGCTGCCAGGCCGATATCTGCAAAACTTGGCAAGGAGTCTCGGGGAGTCATGAAGCAATTAAGCAAACTAATTGTCTCCTGCAAACTCCCCTCCCCTTTCGCTCCTCTTTTATTTCCTCTGGGAATGGCCCATTCATCATCCACCTGTGGCCTTACTCCCACACCGACAGTTGTTCTTTAGCTGTTCCCTTCATCTGGCAATTCTGCGCATGCGCACACTGGGAATAGCTGTTTGTCTGCCTCACTGAAGTCTGACTCTGAAGGCAGCTGATAACTGTCAGATGGCCCTGGCCCATATCTCTGCCTCCAACACAGAGCCCTCATCCGAGCCTCCCCCAGACTCCAGGACTGGCCCAGGTTCCTCCCCAACCCTCCTCACTGTCTGAATCTGTTGCCAGCTCTGCTGGCGTGCCACAATAATATGGTCCGGAATGAAATCAAGTTTGACACCCCTGTTCTAGACTGAACAAAGACTGTAACCATCAGAAAACATTATGCGACTGGGGTGGAAAGTGTCGTGTTCTTCTATTTCCATACAGAAGAAATCGTTTGTTTTTCGAAATGATGGTTGTCCTAATTCCTCTTTAAAAAAAAAAAAAAGTGCTGCATACAAAGGTTTAAAGAAACAATGAGCAAGTTCAACACTTTAAACCGATCAGGTTACACATCGTATAATCGAGCACTTCTAAATCAAATTATATCTGACTGCTTAGCAGTGTCCCTTCTAAATTGAGTTTACCAATCTGCGTGCTTTTGTTTTTAGAAAGAAAAATAAATCAAATGCGCGCAATGAAGCTTACATTATCTGTAAGCAACATGAGAAGAGTTTCCCGAGGTCAGAGCAATAAGAGATCAGTCCAAGATCCCACCCTTGGTGCTGATCTGTACAGGATTACAATTTTGCAGGACATTTACAAGAAATCATGCAACTCTCCTGGGCAGCTTCCACTCTCCCTGTTTCGCTCTCGCCTCTATTTACTTGGTGTGCTTTTAAACAGCTTCCTTGGAGAATTCAAGTCATCTGCTCAAGCTATTGAAGAGAACTGGACATCTAAGCCTATTGCATATACATGTCGCCTTCGTGTATACCTCACGAGTCAAAAAGAGGGCCGTGAAAATATCTACAGAGCCCTCGCATCCTGGACATAAATTGTTTCAACCTTTACCCTCAAAACGACGCCATAGAGCAGGGGTCTGCAAAGTCGGCTCTTTTAAGACTGGTGGACTTCAACTCCCAGAATTCCCCAGCCAGCATAGCTTTCTCTGGGAGTTGAAGTCCACCAGTCTTAAAAGAGCCCACTTTGCAGACCCCTGCCATAGAGCACTGCACACCAGAACAACTAGACACAAGGACAACTTTTCCCCATCACTCTGCTAAACAAAGAATTCCCTCAACATTGTCAAACTATTTGCTAAGTCTGCGTTACTATTACTATTAATCTTCTCAGCGTTCCTATCCCCCATCTCCTCCCACTTATGACTGCATGACTGTAACTTTGTTGCTTGTATCCTTACGATTTATATGGATATTGATTGTTTCCTGATTGCTTATTTGCACCACATGACTATCATTAAGTGTTGTACTTTATGATTCTTGACGAAGGTATCTTGTCTTTTTATGTACACTAAGAGCATACGCACCAAAGACAATTTCCTTATGTGTCCAATCACACTTGGCCAATAAAGAATTCTATTGTATTGTATTGTATTGTATTGTATTGTATTGTATGCTATGCTATGCTATGCTATGCTATGCTATGCTATGCTATGCTATGCTATGCTATGCTATGCTATTCTTCATTCCAATATTCTATTCTGTTCTGTTCTGTTCCGTTCCATTCCATCCTCTATCCATCTATCTCCATCTCTCTCTCTCCCCTCCAAACTGTATATCTGATTCATTATTTACCATATAATGCAAAGCGTTGTCGTTGTTTGAATTATTATTTATATTCCATCCCTCCATTCCTCCATCCCTCCATCCCTCCATCCCTCCATCCCCCCATCCCTCCATGCTGTATTATCTATCTGTCTATCTGTCATCTCTCCATCTCTCTCTCTCTCTCCCTCTTTCCCTCTTTCTCCCCCTTCCCTCCCTCTCTCTTTCCCTCCCTCCCTGCCTTCTATCTGTATATCTTCTTCCTCCAGGTGGCAAGCATATCTAATACTCTTGCCTCTTATTTCATTTAGTGATAACATTCCCTTGGATTTCAAAAAGAAAAGGAAGGGATAACGCCAAGGGGGAGAACAGATGCAGAAGATGGGCTATTCCTAAGACAGCTCCATCCTGTTCTTCCACCTTGTCTCCAGCAAGGGGAACCATTAAGCTGAGGGCGGGGGGGCGGGGAAGCCATCAAATGTGGAACAGGATGGCTGGAGTGACTCAACCACCCCAGAAGGTAGCCCATGGCATTGTTGAAGTGGGTGGGTGGGTGGGGGGGATGAAACCTCACAGCATTTGGAGTTGCCACCAAAAGTCACCCAGGATCTGGGAGGTTATAATGCCTCTAATTAAAATTTGACACCTCGCCACTGAGGTAGGCAGTTGCTTTGCTCTTTATTGATGTATTTGTTAGAGTGGACAATATGTTGAATCTCTCTTTTGGTGCCTCCCACCCCATCACCCCAATGCTACAAGAGTTTTAAGCATCTGGCCCTGAGAAGAAGAAGAAGAAGAAGAAGGAGGGGGAAAAAGTTTGTGGTGTGTTTTTTTTTAAGTGACCGCCTCTAGAGACTCCGAAGCCTGGAAATGATTTCATTGAACTGCTATGCAGATGGATTAATTCCAGTATTGTAAAGTCAACATGGCCGAGCGCTCGCTACATCACAGCCTGTGTTACTGTGGTCTGGATCAGGTTTTGATGAAGTAATTTCCCTGGGGTTTAGCACTTTAGGAAGCCTAGAGGACGTCCTTCTCGGATTTGATTTGAGACTTGTCCTCTCCCCCCACCTCCCCTCCCCCGCTTCTCCCTCCCCACCTTCCCAGCTAAATTGGGCTTTATCACTTGCACATGGACCTCGATGAGTTGGAGGAGTTTCAAACGAGGGCCATATGTTTTGGGGCACAGAATGCCCAAACAATTGGGTGTATGAAATGAGATTCGTTTCTTGCTCTCTTTTCTTTTCTTTCTTTCTTTCTTTCTTTTTTTTTTGCAAAGATGATAGAATTAATAGCAAATGATACACCGCTCGGCTGGAGCGTGTTGGAGGGGAGGGAGCCAGCTCTGTGATCCTTTGTTCTTCCAGGGGGTTCCCCACCTTCACCTCAAGAGAGGAAGGGAAAGATTTCGATCCAAAAGACCTAAAGAGAAAAGAGAAGAAAAGATGAGGTGGCTTCTAATCCATTTGGCCTTTGAGTCCTAAATCTGACTGCTCCCTTCCTCTAAAAGGGCCACCCCTGCCTCAATGCTAGATCTTCTTCCCCCTTTTACTGTGTAGGGCCTAGACAACCAAATAATGGAATTGGAAGGGAACTTGCAGGATAACTTATACCGTTGCAGGCAAATGCATGTCCAATCTTTTCTTCAAAACCTCCTGTGTTGGAGCATCCACAACTTCTGGAGGCAAGATGATTAGGAGACTGGAGGCTAAAACATATGAAGAACGGTTGTAGGAACTGGATATGTCTAGTTTAATGAAAAGAAGGACTAGGGGAGGCATGATAGCAGTCTTCCAATATCTCTGGGGTTGCCACAAAGAAGAGGGAGTCAAGCTATTCTCCAAAGCACCTGAGGGCAGGACAAGAAGTGATGGGTGGAAACTAATCAAGGAGAGAAGCAACTTAGAACTAAGGAGAAATTTCCTGACAGTCAGAACAATTGATCAATGGAACAGTTTGCCTCCAGAAGTTGTAAATGATCCAACACTGGACGTTTTTAAGATGTTGGATAACCATTGGTCTGAAATGATAGGGTCTCCCGCCTAAGCAGGAGTTTGGACTAGAAGATCTCCAAAGTCCCTTCCAACTCTGTTATTCTATTCTATTCTAAGTCGTTCCACTGATGAATTGTTCTCACTGTCAGGAATTTTCTCCTTAATTCTAGGTTGGTTCTTTCCTTGATTAGTTTCCATCCATTACTTCTCCTGCCTTCAGGTACTTTGGAGAATAGGTTGACCTCTCTTTGTGGCAGCCCCTTAGATATTGGAACATTGCTAATTTCTATTGCTATTTTGTGGCTTTCGGATGGATTGTCTGGGTTGCATTGAATTGAAGGCATTTTTGTAAGCTGCCTTCATAACCTTGAAAAAGCTATAAGGATTAGTGGGCTAGGAAAGTGTTGTAGAACCCCAAATTCAGATATAGACTCAGCAATGGTTAAGGAAACATTTGAGTTTCATTGTTTCACAGGCTAACCACAAAGTTATTATGAGGCTCAAAGAAACACTGGGGAAAGAGGTGTAGAAAACCTAGAGCAGTGATTCTCATCCTTCCCAATGCTGGGACCTTTTAATACAGTTCCTCATGGTGTGGTGACTCCCAACCATAAAATTGGTGTCTCGATTCCTAAGATAATTGAAAATATGTGTTTTCCGATGGTCTTAGGCGACCCCTGTGAAAAGGTCGTTGGACCCCCAAAGGGGTCCCGACCCACAGGTTGAGAACCATTGATCTAGAGTTCTTTGAAAGCCTAAATGCCTAGTATAAGCCACAGTGACATCGTATGTCTCATGATGTCCTGGCACAAATTATGTATGCTATATGTCTTATGTATCTCACTACCAATAGATTCCTTGAAGGAAATTCCTCCACTAAGAAACCAGAGCTATGAATGCTAATCCTGCATTTATCACAAGGTTGCAATAGCAGCATCTCACAGGTCTGAATATACTTCTCCCTTCCCTTCCTTGGTCTTCATACAGAAAGTCCGTACAGAGAGTGGTAAGGACAGCAGAGAAGATTATAGGAAGCTTGCTTCTTATCATTCAGAATATTGCTTATAAGTGCTATGTGCTTAGAGCCCAAAGCATTGTTAGAAACTCCACATAACCACTTTATGGTCTCTTTCTGTTGCTCCCTTCTGGGAGGAGGTTTAAAGTATTTCTAGCAGGACTGTGCAATTCTGTAACAGCTTCGTTCCCTATACCATCCATCTGGTAAATTCGTTTTTCGCAACATGTACATGAATACATCCGAACTAAACTGTGTTGTTTCTCTGTGTCATATAATGTAAGTGGGTAAATGCATAATTATCTATCTATCTATCTATCTATTTTGTCATGTCTATGTAGTGTATATTAGAGGTGGAGACCCTTTGAGAGCTGAATGCAACAAAATTTAATTTTAATGTATGCTGATTAATGGACATTCAAAGTGACAATAATTCTGCATGACAATTGACATTTTCTTAGGTTACACCGCAGCCTGGACTCAGATTTCCTTTATTGGACTGTTGTTCCGATTATGGCTCTTCCGCCTGTTCCTCATGGTTATTCCTACATTCCAATGCTTGCAATAAGAATGGGGAAAATATAATCAAGTTACAATGGGGTTCAGGCATAGGAGCCTATTACCATGATGGGGAACCTATGGCATGTGTGCTGGAAGTGGCACATAGAACACCATCTCTCCAGGCATGCGAATCATCGCCCGTTGCTCTTCCAGATTCCAGTGCAGCAGCCAGTTGGTTTTCATACATGTGGGAGTGCTGGAAACTGGAAGAGCTGCTCTTCCAGTTTGTGGTGCGCACATGCACACCGCCCACCTGGTCTCCCGGTTTCTGACACATGCATGCGCACTGGCCAATTGGTCTTCATGCATGCATGCAGACCAGAAACCGGAAGACCAGGTGGCCAGTGTGCATGTGCACGCCAAAAATCGAAGATCATCTTCCCAGTGTGCGCATATGTACTGGGTGGCTGCTCTTCTGATTTCCGGCAAACACAGACACACAGGCATTCAGTGTTGAAAAGGTTCACCAACGCTGGCCTATTACTTACTCTTGATAAAATAATTCACCAGGAGTTTCTTTTGCTGCAACAGGACAGTTGACACTATCACTGTACATTTAGCTGGAAACGATCCTAGAGAACACTTTTAGGTCTGCGGCCTAAAAATAAATGCCTACTGATGCTTTTGAAGTATCTGCCTCAAAAACCTTCTGCTCAGGATTCCAAAATCGTTTGTTTTTAGTGGCAGAAGGAAACAAAGAGAACGGCACAGGCTACTTCATAAAATTTCATCTGGGACCTCGCATTGATCTATCAACATCTTACGCGTGTGTTGAAACAAATGTTATTCCCCTCCCCCAAAAAATTATGCCATAAACAAAGCTATTCAGAGAGGAGTTTTGGCTTTCCAGATGTTGTTGAACTGCAACCCTAAAGCCCCAAGAGTGATGGGAATTGTAGTTCTGCAACATCAGTCCCTGATTGCGCTTCTCTGATGGAAGACATCTTAAAAAGAATCACCCCGAAAGTGTAAAGCAGGCAGCTTTTCAATCATCCCAGAAAGGAATTATCTAACATTAACATTTTCACCATTGGTGGAAGCTCTGCATGGTTTGGGAAATTTCTTCATCGCTGCAACCACAAATTGCTGTAAATTTGTTTGGAATGGGATTGTTCACCCTAGGAACTGGGGGGAAAGCAGGCATGGAGAAAATTCTGTCTGCTCCTAGGATGAATTTATAAATCTCCACATCTGTAGAATTACTAGAAGCACCAGCCAGCCTGGCTCGCATTGACGGATTTGGGAAAACTAAATCGTATTTTATCAAAACCAAATAATTTTATGACAGCCGTAAAGCTAAGAAACAATAACATAAAACCTAAAAAGTAAGTGGATTTAAATACTGTATACCTAGATATCAAATTACCAGTAGTACGTAGAAATATATGATATACAACAAGAAATAAAAATGAAACACAGAATATAAAAATACAGGGATAAAAGTACAAACAATAACAGAACAAAATCACATAAAATACAAGTTAGTAAATAAATCAGAATCTTCAGCAACAAGAAGTCCCATCTAGTGACCATTCAAAGTTATAATGGCACTGAAAAATGTGACATGATCATTTTTCACACTGTAGCATCCCCAGGGTCAAATGATCGATACAATATAATAGCAGAGTTGGAAGGGACCTTGTAGGTCTTCTAGTCCAACCCCCTGCATAGGCAGGAAGCCCTATATCATTTTACACAAATGGCTATCCAACATCTTCTTGAAGACTTCCAGTGTTGGGGCATTCACAACTTCTGGAGGCAAGCTGTTCCACTGGTTAATTGTCCTAACTGTCAGGAAATTTCTCCTCAGTTCTAAGTTGTTTCTCTCCTTGATTAGTTTCCACCCATTGCTTCTTGTCCTGCCCCCAGGTGCTTTGGAGAATAGTTTGACTCCCTCTTCTTTGTGGCAGCCTCTGAGATATTGGAACACTGCTATCATGTCTCCCTTGGTCCTACTTTTTATTAAACTAGACCTACCCAGTTCCTGCAACCGTTCTTCATATGTTTTAGTCTCCAGTCCCCTAATCATCTTCCCCTAATCATCAAAATTCAGATGCTTGACAACTGACTCATATTGATGACGGTTTCAGTGTCGCAGGGGAATGTGATTCTCTTTCACGAACTTCTGACAAGCAAAGTCAAGGGGAAAGGTAGATTCACTTAACAACCGTGTTACTAACTTAACAGCTGCAGGGATTCACGTAACAACTATGGGGAGGAAAGTCATGAAATGGGGGCAAGGCTCACTTAACAACTCTCTCTCTTTAGCAACAGAAATTTTGGGTTCAATTGTGGTTGTACATCCCGGACTATTGTACAAGGAAGCATATAAGGTAAAGGTAAAGGTTCCCCTCACACATATGCGCTAGTTGTTCCTGACTGTAGGGGGCGGTGCTCATCTCCGTTTCTAAGCTGAAGAGCCAGTGGTGTCCGAAGACACTTCTGTGATCATGTGTAACATGACTATACGCTGAGGTGCACAGAACGCTGTTAGATTCCCACCGAAGTGGTACCTATTTATCTATTTGCAATTGCATGCAGTGAAACTGCTAGGTGGACACTTACTGCATAGAGAGTGTTACATTTTTTATTTTCATCAAGGTTTGTTGAAGAAACCATAATAGAGTAATTCATGCAATCATGGACTATTTAATCATACGAGCTAGTCGTTCCTGACTCTAGAAGGTGGTGCTCATCTCCGTTTCAAAGCTAAAGAGCCAGTGCTGTCCGAAGACGTCTCCGTGGTCATGTGGCTGGCATGACTAAATGCCAAAGACGCACGGAATGCTGTCCCCTTCCCACCCAAGGTGGTTCCTATTGTTCTACTTGCATTTTTTACATGCTTTCGAACTGCTAGGTTGGCAGAAGCTGGGAGAAGCAACGGGAGCTCACTCCGCTACGTGGCGCTAGGGATTCAAACCACCAAATTGCCAACCTTTCTGATTGACAAGCTCAGTGTCTTAGCCACTGAGCCACTGTGTCCCCTTAAGTAAGCATATGCAGGGGTGCAGAACTGGGCTATATTTTATCAACAGGTTCTCCATCCCAACTGTTTAAAACGTCAAGGCTCCTATTTTAGGTCCTGCAGGAATGGGGTTGTTTTTAAGAAATGCATCTTGAACCTAGTCAGTTTGTTTTCTTTTTAATTGTCCTTGCCAAATCTCTGAGAAGTAGTTGGACAATAAAGAACCCCTAAATACAGACGGACCCTTCTCGCCAATGTTGCAAATGAGAGGGGGGAAAAAAAAGCAAAAATATATGTATTTTTGCAGCCAGGAATCGCTGTCTGATGGGCTGATTCGGGACATGCAGTTGGAACGGGTTATCTTTTCTTTTCAATTCTCTTTCCCTAAATCTCCGAGAAGTCAATTGAGCCACTAAAGGACCCCTGCCTAAAAAAAACCCCGCACCCTTCCCGCCAATGGTCCAAGCGAATGAAACGAACGCAAAATAGATTTCTTGCAAGCGGGAATCGCCACTCCAATGGGCTGACTCAGAAGGTAGGGCTGGAAGGGGGCATCTGTAATTTATTAGCCGCACAGAAAATGCGTCTTTCCTGCACCAATTATTTTGCTTTCATCACTAATGAGAAAGAGGCCCAAGGAGCTGATGCTCATGGCAAATTTAAACAGCCTCCCACGCATACTATACATGCACATTTCTCATGCACTGTTGCCCATTACATTAAACAACAAATAATACATACAAGGACAATTCATTAGGACAGCAGCACAAATGTTCGAAAATAGAGCTGGAACTAATTTGAAGGACGGAGGTGGGGGCAAAATCCCAATGTGGATTTTTCTCTCTCTCTCTCTCTCTACTCAGATTCATTTACCAGAATTCAGTCTATTCTCTCACTTTCCCTCTAATGTTCCCATTCTTTGCTGCTCTTAAGGAAAGGGCTTTTAGGAGTCTAAAAAGCCCAGAAATACATTTGTTTAGAAGTCACATTTCTAAATCGTAGGATTCCCAATGGCTTTTTAGGGGAAAGCCCATTCGGAGGATTATTGCTGTAAAATCCACCAAGTTAAACACTAGCTTGTAACTGGTCTTTTTTTATTTTTAAAAAAATATAACTGTTTATTAAAAGTTTGACAAAGAACATAAAAACGAATGCAGATTTTAATGAAAGAAAAGAGAGAAAAGAATCAAGAAAGCAAGAATTTGGATCTATCTATCTATCTATCTATCTATCTATCTATCTATCTATCTATCTATCTATCTATCTATCTATCTATCTATCCATCTATATCTATCTCAATGAATTTTCAGAATGACCACTGTCCCTGCTGCTATTTATACTGACTTTGGAAGTGTTAGTCAGGAATATTCGACAAGATGAAGAAATAAAAGAAATGGAAATTTAAAAAAGAGAAATATAAACTACAGGCGTTTGCAGATGACTTGGTCTTCATATTAGAAGACCCCTTGGAAACTGGACCGAAGTTAGTTAGAAAGATAGAAGAATATGTGGAAATTGCAGGGCTGAAAAGAAATAAAACAAAGGTTTTAGTTAAAAATCATACAGACACACAAAAAAGAGTGCTGATGGAAAAAGAATTAATATACGGGATGTCTAAAGAATTTAATAGAGCAGATTGAAAATATTTTCAAGTGTTAGGGTTGGAACTGGGCTTCAGGATAGTTTCATTTCTTTAATCAGCTTCATTCACCAGCATTTAAGAACATCACTGGTAGAAGGATGATGATGATTATTATGATTTTTGAATATCAAGAAGCTGGAAAGGAATTCTTATCCTCGCCTATCATAATTACTGTAAATTTAGCACAGGATGTAATTAAATTGTTTGCAGAAATCCCATTTTCTCTTTTAAAAAAACCTAATAGAATTGTTAGTTATTTACATTAGCTAAATATAACTTGAATACATATTATATTCCACAGCAAGAAAAAAAATCAATTTTATTCCATCATCTGCTGCCTTAAAGGAATTAATACAGTAGAGACGTAAAATATTGTTTTCAGCACAAGATTTATTTTTCCTTAGATTTTTTGGGGAGTTGGAATGAAGTCCCCCTCCCGCTTTCAAACCAGCTTTAACAAATGCGAGGAAATTTGTTTGTTATATTTAAGGAATCTGTTTTATTATATGGAAAAAGATCTGTTGGGAAACAGATTCTTAACATGTATTCAAGACTTAAATACACCTGTTTTGCTTCTTACATTCATTCATTCTTTTGAAATGTCCGAAAATAATTCACTCCTGCTTTTTGATGTTCTATGCAGCTGATATTTAGAGATTAATTTTTGACAGGGGGTGGGGAAGAGAGGTTGCAGGAGGGTCACAAAAAATTTGTTCAGTTTTTTAATACATTTTATTTATTTATTCATTCAATTTCTGTAGTTGCCCAACTCAACCAAGTGACAGCGGGTGGCATATAATTTATTTTATTTCATCATTACCATATTTCCCCAAAATAAGTGCTTTTTGGGGAGGTCTTATTATTTTTGAGGTGCAGGAGGCGGTGAGCGTGATCACCTCATGGCTGCTGCCGTGTTGCAATATTTTTGGGGCAGGGCTTATTTTAGCGCATGCGCTCAAAAATCTGATTGGGCTTATTATCCGGGGAGCTCTTATTTTCAGGGAAACAGGGTATTATCTTATCAGAGTTATTTAACTATTCTATTTAGCCTGGATGAGGGAAGAAGGAACACATCGTTTTGTGCGATTTTACCCAATTTTACTTTTGAATCATTAGGCAAAGCTTCACAAATTAAAAATTCTCTAAACGTCCCATTACAGTTCGCTAAACCAAAATATAAACTGCATGGAACAGTGACAGGGATGGAAAAACTGCAAAGCAAAACAAGTCCATTGGTGAGAAATAATGTTTTAAAAACCATTTGTAAAATGCATATTAGCCCATAGTCTGCAGTTAAAATGTTTTAAATTGGTTTTAGGGATATTGTTTTAATATATTTAATTTTTTAGCACAGGGATATTAATTTAATTTGGTTTTATGTTTTGTATATTGTTGTTTATATATGTTTTTAAATTGCCTGTGCACCGCCCTGAGTCCCTTTTGGGAAAGGGTGCGGTATATAAATTAAATAAACCATAAACCATAAACCATATGTTTTTTAAAAGTGCCTTAAAAAAACATATGGAAGGAGAAATATACACAAATGTGTATCCTTGCCAAATATTGATATCATGAGGTATTTTTGCTTTAAAGGTAAGCTGCATTTATTAACATAAACATTAGTAATGCACTCAACATCACGTTCCTATTCTTGAGGCTGGTTTATTTCAATGTAATCAAATTGATTTTAGTTTTCTTTAGAGGTAGAGGATTGTGGCTAATGTTTCTCCCTTTCTTTGTTTTAACAAATAGCTCTTATTTTTATTAATACTTTTTAATTATTCGTGTTTGTTAAAAATTAAACAGGTTCATTTTTTAAATGTTTTTTTTATTAAAAGCAGATTTTACAGAGATTTTTTTTTAAAAAACCACAGAAGCATAGAAGAAATAGAAATTTTAAAAAAATACAAAAAAGTGAAAAATTAACCAAAAAAGCAAAAAAAAGAGTGAAGTGACTTAAAGAATTGACCTCTGATATTTGCAGCAGTTACAAACATGGAAATTGCCATCTCATTTTGCATATCATAGCTCTTTTCTTCCCATAAATAAATCTGTTGAATAAATGAATCCCGAACTCAGCAGTTCATTTTATCCATTTTAGCAAAAGTCTATAAAGGGTTTCAGGTTTGTTTGTTTTTAAATAAAAGTAACTGTAGCTCTCTCCTTAAAGCAGTTTGGTCTAGTGGTTAAGGCAAGAGGCTAGAAAAAGGGACACTGTGAGTTTATATGAAAGCCAGTTGGGCGACTTCAGATCAATCAACAGGAGGTGCTGAGTTCTAGTCCTGTCTTAGGACTAGAACCCATGAAAGCTAGCTGGGTGACTTTGGGCCAATCTCTTCTCTCTCAGCCCAAGCCACTTTGCAGGGTTGCCGTTGTGAGGAAAATAGGAGGAGAAAGTGTTTCTGATAGATTCGCGACCTTGAGTTATTTGTAAAAATAATAAAGGCAGAATAGAAATTGATGCATTAAATTTTTAAAAAGTCAATTTAACCATGTCTGCAAACTCAGCCACCTTCACAATCCATTCATCTGTTATCAGCCTTTTTGTAGGCTTCCATCTTTGTATGTATAACAGCCTCACTGCAGTTACCCATACATGAAACTAATTGGCCATACGTCAAGCAGAAATTATGCAGAGGTTTTCACAGCTGGCTATGGTGGCATGTATGTAGTCATTTTGACCTTCATTCTGACTTTCACTGCACCAGAGGTGGGTTGCTGCATACGTGTGTACCTTGCGCATGCTTCTTGCATATGCACTTCGCACACGCTGCATGCGCATACACAGTTGCCTGTAAATTCTTCTGGGCATGCACAGAACATTAAAAAAGGGCTCCCCTTGAGATGCACTCGGAGGTTGCAGTTGGTCCAGAATGCGGCCGCGCGGGTGATTATGGGTGCTTCAAGGCAATCCCACATAACACCGCTCCTGCGCGAGCTGCACTGGCTGCCTGTGACCTTCCGGGTGCGTTACAAGGTTTTGATGACCATCTTTAAGGTGCTCCATGGCACGGGGCCTAGCTACCTACGAGACCGTCTGCTGCCCCATACGTCCCTACGACCGATACGCTCTCACAGAGAGGGTCTGCTCCGAGTGCCGTCAACTGGGCAATGCCGGTTGGCGACGCCCAGGGCAAGAGCCTTCTCTGTGATGGGCCCAACCCTCTGGAACGCTCTCCCTCCCGAACTCCATGTCATCTCGGACCTCCGCCTGTTCTGCCAGCATTTAAAAACGCACTTCTTCCAACAAGCCGGCCTGGCATGATTTTACTCGACTCCGTACTGCTTTTAAATTGACCAAAGTTTTAATTCAGGGGTTTTAAATTCTTGTATATATGTATATGTATATTTTATATTCCCTGTGTGCCACCCCGAGTCCCTGTGTGGTGAGATGGGTGCGGCTTATAAATACGAACATGAAAAATAAAATTAAACACATGCCGGCAAAGGCATGGGCGACCAGAGAACTGGTTCAGGGGCATGGCCAGCCTGCCGCCCCTACCGGTTCCAGGACCCAGTCCCAGTTTCCACTATCGGTTCACCCGAACTGGTGCAAACCAGTAACAACCCACCTCTGCACTGCACTCTCTTCTGTCCAATGATCTACAGCAGTATTTTTCACAAGGCAGGTCAAGATGGATGCAGCAGAGTAACTGACACCCTGCCCCGTTGTGAAGGTTGGCGACAATACAAAAGAACCCATAGAATAATAGAGTCTTGGAAGGGATCTGGGAGGTCTTCTAGTCCATCCCCCTGCTTGAGCAAGAAACCCTGTACCATTCTGGACAAATGACTGTCTAGTTTCTTTTTGAAAACTTCCAGAGATGGAGTGCCCAACAACTTCCAGAGGGTAAATTGCTCCACTGGTTTAATTCTTCTCACCGATAGGAAATATGTCATAATAATAATAATAATAATAAATTTTATTTATAACCCGCTCTCTCTCCCCGAAGGGACTCGTTAATTCCATCTGTTACTTCTGATCAAAGAGAGATCCAACCTAGAATTAAGAAGTGTGGCTTTTTGAAGGGTGCGCTGCTACAGGTTCGCCCGGGTTTGGGAGAACCCATAGCTAACATTATGGCCGGTTTGGAGGACCTCCAAATCCTACTCTTGGCTGGCCCCTCCCATACCGCCTGCCCATCCCGCACCACCCCATCCCTCCCAGGAATCTCCACGCAGCCCATTTTGAGAGGTAAGTGCAGGGCCTGCGCGGAGGCTTGGGGAGAGGGAAAAACGGGCCTCCCAGGAATTCTGACTTCCGGAGCCCAGGGGAGGAAGTTTTTGCCCTCCCAGAAGCTCAAGGAAAGCTTCCAGAGTCTGGGGAAAGCGAAAACGCCCCTCCTCCTCACTGTGGTGCAGGAGGCCGGCTGAAATTTTGGAAGCCCACCCCTGGAGGTTTTGATTTTAGGATGCCACCTAGGTTTTCCCTTCCTCGGTTATTCAGAACTTCGTTAAGTTGTTTTGCTTGGATTCTCAACTGCCACATATAAATGACCAAGAAGACTCTAGAAAAATGGAGATATGTAGAAAAGGAACACAAAGGAAGAAAACCAGCCACTTCAGCCATTCTATAACAGAGAAAACGTATTTTTAAAAAACTGCTACAAATAGTCCTCCAGACATTAAAAAGCATCCTGGAACATGTTATTTTTTTTCTCAGGAGAAAACAATTTTAATCCAATATTTCAAAAGTCACATTTTTTTTAATCGATCCAACACTGTTTAAAACCTATTCACAAAGCTGTCTATGGAGCAGCAATTTTTCTACTGAGGCCTTTATGATATTTTATATGTTCAAATCAGATCAAATCAAATCTCGTTTATTATGTTTTTTCCAGTTTTGCAAATAGCCTAGCTGCACATATTAATTTTGATCTTGTTGAATTTAATAAACACATTCTCTAAGAGCAATATTCTAAATAGAAAGGACAAACCTCTAAAACATCATAATATCTTCAGCTTTGAAACGTTGAGAAGAAAAACCAGAAACGCAACAAGACAAGTCCAGATTCACAAGCTTGATCACATTTATGAATTATAAACATCTTTGTGAAAAGTACAGCAATTCTACAACTAGAAGAGTCTAATCCTGTGCATATTTATTTATTTGCATTATGAAACTGTTGAGCTCCCTTCTTGCCTTATTACTAAAAGTGTTTACTATTACAAAATCCAACAGTGTAAACAGTAAAACCCATGTCAGAAACTAGTACAATATTCACGATAAAAATCATTAGCAACAACAATAATAACAACACAAAATCAGATTCATAACAAAATAAATGTAATAACAATCTTAATTTTTTGGAAGATTGCAAGGCAGACTTTTATAAAATAATAAACGTACTAATTGGTTTGAAAATATTCTCGTAAGATTCATCTTTGGCTTTTACCTTATTTTTCTTTAATCAGTATTATGTTCCCTTAGCTCTTGCCCGATTCATTTTTTTTTTTTAAATTGCATTTATGTTCTATATTTTTGTTTAATTCTTTTGCTCACAATTGTTTTGAAGTGACCTTCTTGTTCGGGTTCATGGACAAACCTTTAGAAAAATTACACAGTGTGTTATTTTTATGCATGATAACAATGGCAAGAGTCCTATTTTTCATCTTTGGGGAAAAAATTATGATATCTAGAACGTAAGAGTGGTTCATAAAGATGATAAAAATGACAAGGATGGCAAAATTGACAGCATTCATTAGGAAAAAAAGGGTTGAGCAAAATTTAATATTAATCAGTATCCTTTTGAATTTTTTTTAGTTGCTTTTACAAGAAACGGGAGGGAAATCAAATTTTTGACATGGATTTGATGACTAGCAAAACGTATTGATTGGAAAAAATAGTTCAATGCTCAAGAACAAGTTTTTAACTATATTGTCTGTAAAAGAAGTTAGAATTTACTTTTTCTTTTATATTTTGGTTTCTTCCTATCATAGTTTTGTGCTTCTATATCTCACCTCTTTCGGTCTCTCCCTTTTCGATCGAGGTTTCTCTTTGACGTTTTGCTTTTGTTCGCTTTTATCTCGATGTTTTATTTTAAGAAGTTAATAAAGTTATATCAAAGCAATTGTTCTGAAGGAAGGGCAAACAAATTACATTTTCCCCCCTTTTGCTTCCAGGCATATTTTGTCGTAATGCAGTGCTACTTCTGGTTTGCGCAAACATGGAAAACTTGGCAGAGAAATTCCTCAATGTCTCTTTTTCATTAGAAGTACACCGAGTTGCTTTCACTTACTAAAGATTAACATTACAAATTGCTAAAGAGTTACTTCATTTTTGTAAGGTGTTTTTCTATTCTCCAAGGATAGCATGTCCGGCCGACGGCACCCTGAGAAGGCCCTCTCTGTGGGAGCGTATCGGTCTAAGGGATGTATGGGGCAGGAGGCGGTCTCGCATATAACTAGGTCCCGAGCCATGGAGCGTTTTAAAGATGGTCGTCAAAACCTTCACATAAGATTTTTGTGTCCCTTCTGGTTTAACCCTAGTGGACTGTGCTGCTAATGTTTGAGAAATCTATAGCAGCTGAAGTCTCAAATGTTCTTGGAGCAGATTACATCACAGAATGCCTTCATTTCCCTAGAGCTCATCTTCTTCTTCTTCTTCTTCTTCTTCTTCTTCTTCTTCTTCTTCTTCTTCTTCTTCTTCTTCTTCTTCTTCTTCTTCTTCTTCTTCTTCTTCTTCTTCTTCTTCTCCTCCTCCTCCTCCTCCTCCTCCTCCCTCTCTCTCTCTCTCTCTCTCTCTCTCTCTCTCTCTCTCTCTCACACACACACACACACACACACACACACACACCCCATATACCTGCATATCTTTATGAAAATGAACTTCCTTTGTTTGGTTTCTGTGGTTTACCTAAATGACTGAAGCAGGTAGAGGTAGATGCGAGTTTAACACGTCCATTGATGTCTACAGAACATGGTGCAGAACATACCTCTTACAGCACCGTGTGATTTATAATGAGTTGAAAGGGACCTTGGAGGTCTTCTAGTCTGTATGTATGTATGTATGTATATATGCATGCATGCATGTATATGTATATATAGATACTAGCTGGATACCCATGCTTCACTACGAAACTATGTGATCAGGCCAGCTCGCAGGCCGGATGAATCACACACTGGCCACGCCCATATAAGGCAACTGGCAGTTGGAACAGAATTCCTTTCAGGTGGGGAGGGGGAGTAGGACGTCTAACTCCTTAGCATTGACACATGTTAATATAATACTGTATAAGAAATACTGATGATCTGATGGTCATTTCGGAAAATCCTTTCTTAGCAAGCATCTAGAAGCCAAGAGGAACATATGTGCCGAATTACAAGTTTGTAGGCTATACAGTTCTAGAGATTTCGTGATGAGTGACCGGCATTTGGTTTATATATATATATATATATATATATATATATATAGGAGACTAGGGAAGCTGCTGTGGCCTAGAGGTGGAGCTCTTGGCTTACAAGCAGGAGGTTGTGAGTTTGATCCTAGGTAAAGGCATATGTAGGGTCTCCTGCTTGGGCAGGGGGTTGGACTAGATGACCTGCAAGTTCCCTTCCAACTCTGTTAATCTGTTAATCTGTTAGATTGCAGTTCTCAGCCTAGCCGTCAGTCTTCTACCTATCTGATGATTTCCCCTTCCAAGTTATCGCCCCTGCTTAGCTTCTGAGCTCAGCCAAGGTCAGCCACATGCAACCAAGAGATGTGTGAATTTCCTGTCGTTCAGTGAATCAGCTTCTCTCTGAACTCTACAACCTTCTAAGATTCCCCTCCCTTGATTGAAACCTTAGACGGACAAGATAAATTTCAATCGGTTCGATCATTTGGTTTTTGCAAGTCAGCAAGCAGGAACCACGGAAGCAGCTACAGAGCGAAGGAGAGATCGACAACAGACACGTCAACGTCTTTGCTATGTTGCAGCCATAAAATAAATAAAGCAAAAACACAACTTGATATAAAGCCCCAGAGGATCCAATAAGGAAAAAAAACCAGAAGTCTTTTTCTCAGGGAAAGTAATTTGTCAAGAACTGGAGGCCGATCCCAGCATCAGACCCCTTTTAATATATGCAAATGCATGGAAATAGGATTGCCATTATTGTTTGTTGGGAGACAGTTTATCCTCCGCCCTTTGCAGCTTTTAAAGACCCTCTGGGTAGGATTTTCAGATGGTTATTTTCTGGTTTTAGAAAGCTGTTTTTTAATACATTCAGGCCAATCTTCAGTAGTCTAAATTTTTTGCAACTGCTGAATTAAAATGTAATGTTATTACTTTTGGGGGTAAATTGTGTCATTATCATTGGTAAGTAATTTAGTCAATTCAGACTATGCCTTTTAGTTTTTAATCTCTCTCTCTCTCTCTCTCTCTCTCTCTCTCTCTCTCTCTCTCTCTCTCTCTCTCTCTCTCTCTCTCTCTCCCTCTCTCCCTCCCTCCCTCCCTCCCTCCCTCCCTCCCTCTCCCCCTCTCCCTCCTGTCTACATCTAATCTATCTTTATCTATATCTATCCATCTCTAAAGCAAAAAAGCACAATTTTGTAGACAAAGCCTTTGTACTTAGGGCCATGTAAAAAAAAAAGAGGCAGACCAAGAATAAATACATGTCAAAAAGTAAATTTTATTTAGTTTCATTTATATTTCATTAAACAAAGGGTACTCTTGTTTTTTAATAAGTGTCTCCTTTTGTCACACAACCAAAGACCAAAACATTTTCATCTCTCTCATTCTCTCTCTTTCTCTCTCTCTCATTTTCTCTCTCTCTCTCATTTTCTCTCTCTCTTTCTCTCTCTTTCCCTCTCTCTCTCTCATTCTCTCTCTCTTTCATTTTCTCTCTCTCTCTCTCTCTATTTTCTCTCTCTCTTTCTCTCTCTCTCATTTTTTCTCTCTCTCTCTCATTCTCTCTCTCTCATTCTCTCTCCCCCTTGTTTTCTCTCTCTCACTCATTCTCTCTCTCTCGCTCTTTCATTTTCTCTCTCTCTCTCATTTTCTTTCTCTCTCTTTTTCTCTCTCTCTTTTTTTCTCTCTCTCTCCCATTTTCTCTCTCATTTTCTCTCTCTCTCTCATTCTCTGTCTCTCTCATTTTCTCTCTCATTTTCTCTCTCTCTCTCTCATTTTCTCTCTCTCTCTCATTTTCTCTCTCTCTCTCATTCTCTCTCTCTCCCCCATTTTTTCTCTCTCTTTCTCTCTCTCATTTTCTCTCTTCCCCCATAATGTTTGAAGAAGAAAAGTAGGGAGTTTTTTTTTAATGGAAAGAAAGTTTTCTAGAACTTGGAGGCAGATCTTAGCTCAGCTGTACTTTAAATGTATGCAGACACATGGTAATGGTATATAGTGCATTCTTGCTCTGGCAGCCCCAGTTACTTTGCTGGGAGAAAAAAAAATGCATTAAAAAAAAAAAGCATCTGTACCATTTCTTTGCTGTCAGAAGCAATAAAGTTTTCAGGTGGTGAACATGTGCTAAGACTGGCGGGCATTAGCCTCTCGTTAGAACAATAATGTCCAAGCACACGCACATACTAAGCTTCTCTGCACGGCTTGTCATATCCAGACTCCTAAAACTTAAATGGTGCTGTTGCGTTGCTCTGGGGAACAATAAAGTTTTATGATTTCTCTTGGCTGGTTTTTCTCTCTCCTGCTTGATCAGGACAGGCTGCGCCAGGGATTTGGGGAATCACCCGGTAGTCTGTTCAGAGGAGATCTTCCTGTCATCACTTAATATATCTCTTGGACATCACTTCTGGTCGAAAGACAGTGGTTTCACTTCCCAACAGCCTCATCCAAATTCTACACTCCCTGCCTCCTCTGGACAGAATGCTTGATGGAAAACTGTGTTGCAGGATTGAGGATCCTTTAAATTACATAGATTTGGAGAAGTTTAAAAAAATGATATTATCATTCCCTGGAATTAACTGTATTGTTTTATTTTTTTTGATTCATCGTGGAACTCAAAATATCGTGGGATTCCCTACCCCCCATCCCACCAAATGTGAATTATCTTCTTCCCCAAGGCATATAGTTTTTTAAAAATTTGAATTTCTATCTCCCAAGTGCCGATAGATTCCCGCTTTGAGCTAAATATGACCACGATTCTATTCATTCTTAATTTCATCTGAACGTTAAAAAAATATTTAACACAAAGGATCTCGACGTGAAAGTTCTCAAAATATCTTTTTTACACCTTACCCTCACCCTACTTGTAAAAATTTTTAAACTCAATAAAACTTTTTCAATATAAAAAAAAAAATCTTTAAAATGATTCTTTAAAAAAAAAAAGACTTAGAAACATTATTATTGATAATGTAGTTCTATTTCTTCTTTAAAAACATTTTTATTAAACATTTTCCTATATAATACATCACATTTTCAGTTTTGCAACGACCGTGTAACTGGCTAAATCAAGTCCTTTTTAAATATACAGAGTATTATACACCCTGATTGTAACCATTATTTTCATAGTCATACAGTATAGTCTCTTTTGCGTACATAATGTTGTATATCATAGTTATAACCATTATTTTCATAGTTATACCGTGTTTCCCTTTTGACCCCCGAAATAAACACGGCCTTATTTTCGGGGAGGTCTTATTATTTTTGAGGTGCGGGAGGGCTTATTTTCGGGGGAGGGCTCAAAAGCCCCATTGGGCTTATTATCCGGGAATGTCTGATTTTTGGGGAAACAGGATACCATAGTGCTCCATATATTTATCATGCTATATGTTTTAATCAATAGTCATGTACAATCCAATAGTAATATTGCTTGCAGCATATATGTCTTATATATGTCTATACAAGTGTATTTATTTCTATTTCTGCGGGATCGGATCCTGCCTGATACATCCTCACGGCCGATTCGCTCCCACAGAGAGGGACTTCTCCGGGTGCCATCCACTAGACTTTGTCAGCGGGCGGCACCCAGGGGAAGGGCTCTCTCTGTGGCGGGCCCAGCCCTCTGGAACGACCTTCCCCCCGACATTAGAACGACCACGGACCTCCGCTCCTTCCGTCTAAAATTAAAAACACATCTTTTCTGCCTGGCCGGCCTAGGGTAGTCTCTCTTTCTATGGGGTTTTATTATACTTAATTTATTGGGAATTTTAGTTTAGTTTAGTTTTAGTTTTAATGGGGAATTTTTAGCACAGGAATAAGGTTTAATCTGTTTTTAAATATGTTTGTATACTTGTTGTTTTTATTCTTCCTGTGCACCGCTCCGAGTCCCTATGGGGAGAGGGAGCGGTCTACAAATTAAATTATTATTATTATTATTATTATTATTATTATTATTATTATTATTATTATTATTATTATTATTATTTTGTTAACCTTTCATTATTAAGTTGCTAATCTCTGAACCTGTTATCCAACTATTTATACAATAAGTCCCATGTTAAGTAATACTCTGTTTCTTCTTTATCCTTAAATTACACCGTTAACCTGTCCAATTTGGCACATCTGATATTTTCTTTATTACTTTTTCATCTATAGGTATACTTTCGTTTTTCCAATTTTGTGGATATGTGATTGTAACTACTGTTATTACATGCAACGTGTGATTCTTTTATAGTATTTCCCTGGTAGTATACCTAGTAAGAATCGTTCTGGTTTTAATAAATATGCAAATACAAATACAAATACAATAGCAGAGTTGGAAGGGACCTTGGAGGTCTTCTAGTCCAATCCCCAGCCTAGGCAGGAAACCTTATACTGTTTCAGACAAATGGCTATCCAACATCCTCTTAAAGACTTCCAGTGTTGGGGCATTCCTAACTTCTATAGACAAGCTGTCTAACAGCTATTCTGTCAGGAAATTTCTCCTCAGTTCTAAGTTGCTTCTCTCTATTTGTTGTGCTAATCTTTAAAACGATCATTGATCAGTCAATTTCACAAGGAAAATCGGAAGGGTTTCCTTTCTTTTTGAATAGAAAAAATAATTCTGGCATTTGGAATGTCACCTGAGCTTTAATAGAGCTCCCAAATGATCCGCCTTCTATGTGAAACCATTGGCATTAAACAAAAATGAAATAAGTAAAAAAAAAAATGAAATAAATAAATAAAAATCTTTGTATTTTGTACTTTGAATCCATAAAAAAGTTACAACAGTTAAAAGAATTTAGCCTTGATTTATCATCAGCCTTTCAACAAATTAACTAGGACATCAATTTAAAATGTAGATGAATCTGCATATTATCAAATACAGAAATACTTCTATACCTTTAATGCTTCTCAAGTTTGGTCAGGTGATGCGTGTCTCCTGCAATCTACTTTAAAAAGAGAATGTTTTAAATTAACTTCCTAGCCAACGCATGAACGATTTGGTGTTCACTAACAGATTTCCCCCCCCCCCCAATTTGTGACACACACTTGGAAGGGAAAAACTTGAAATGCAATGCAAGCATATGAGTGTCCATGTGCACAAGCACACACAAACAGACAAAACAGATTGCTTGCACCCTGGAAAATTGTCACACAAAAGAATATGGGGGCTAATTTGTACAACACATCAAATCTGTTTTCAGCCATTGCCTCTGTTTACTGCAGTAAAATCTGCATGCTTGGTTGATTCTGCTTTGGTGAAATTTAGAACTCTAATTTTTGGTGAACTCTGAATAGGCGTTAGGAAGGGTATCCAGGATAGTAAGCACTTAGCTCCATCCAGTTGCCCCATCTCTATCCTGAATTAAGGGATGCCGGGATCATAAAATGGGCGTTCTAATCAGACTATAATTTGGTTGACTGCAACCCACTTTGCAATATTTAAACCTAGGACATTTTTTAAACAGGAAGGGTGGTTAAAAAGAAAAGACTGCTTCTTTGCAATCTGGAAATAAATGTCTGCATCTGTAATAACTGAAAAGGGCTTTATCTTAGCAATTGCTGATGGCATAAAATCTGTGTCTGCACACAATTACAGTTCAGGATATGGAATAGAACAGAACAGAACAGAAGAGAAAACAGAATAGAAAACAGAATAGAAAACAGAATAGAAAACAAAATAGAAAACAGAAAAAATAGAAAATAGAATAGGATAGGATAGGATAGAGAATGGAATGGCATAGAAGATAGAAAATAGAAAAAAATGCAGGATAGAATAGAATAGAATAGAAAATAATAGAATAGAATAGAATAGAATAGAAAATAATAGAAAATAATAGAAAATAATAGAAAATAGAAGATAGGATAGGGAATGGAATTGAATAGAAAATAGAAAATTGCTTTGCAATTGCTTTGCACAAATTGGGCAGCTGGGTTTGGCAATGCAGTTCGAGTCAGGAGCAATAAATTCTCTTTCCTTTATTCTTTTTCATGCCAAACATCCGAGTTCCTTGTCAGAGACGTTTAAGCGAAGTGAGGAGACGCTGTGATGAGCAGGGCAGATGTCAGCAGGGTCTATGTAAAACATTTGCATACGATTGGAAATTATCGGCTCTTCTCAAATGCCTCGAAGATCAAAACAGATGATTTCCTTGTGCGCACTGGACGGTTTATCTCCCCGTTTGCTATGTGGTTGTGTGTGTGTGTGTGTGTGCACACGTTGCGTGAATGGCAATGGATGAAAACACAAAGTTTAACGCTGTTTTGGAAAATATGAACGGGATAGGAAATGCAAGCTCTTAAATTGCACTGTTGATAAACTTCATTGGTTCCAGTTGCAAAAAAAAAGAAAGAGAGAAGGGGATTTTATTTCCCAAACAGGAAAAAGTCACTACCAGTGGCAAGCAAAAAATAAATAAAATTAAAAAACGAATAGTATCTGGAATAGAGTGAGAGAACTTTCTGGCAGTTGTGAGACACCCTTGAGACTGGGGAAGACCAAGTGGCTTGAGTTGTAGCACGGAGGCAAGCTCTTCATCATAGTGTTGGTTGTTTGGTTGTGTGGTTGGCTTCTCCTTAACTCTTAAAATTAACATAGGCTTTGTTTTCAGAAAGCTTGGTAGAGGGTTCCGTGCAGTACGCCCCAGCGTGAATTCAGTAGTGGCTTATCTGTTGTGTTTTTCAGACACTGTTATGGACTCTGTCTCTGGATACAATGTCAAGCCATTGTGAATACAGCCATGAGTAGCCTTCTCCACAACCTTGTTTATTTGTCCAGTCTATATTTAAATCTGTCCAAGTAAGAGTGTGTGTGTATATAGGTAAAGGTTCTAAGGGGCGGTGCTCATCTCCGTTTCAAAGCCGAAGAGCCAGCGCTGTCCGAAGACGTTCATCCATGGTCATGTGGCTGGCATGACTAAACGCCAAAGGCGCACGGAACGCTGCTTCCTTCCCACCAAAGGAGGTTCCTATTTTTTCTACTTGCATTTTTTACGTGCTTTCGAACTGCTAGGTTGGCAGAAGCTGGGACAAGTAACGGGAGCTCACTCCGTTACGCGGCGCTAGGGATTCGAACTGCCAAACTGCCAACCTTTCTAATCAACAAGCTCAGCGTCTTAGCCATTGAGCCACTGAGTCCCTTTTGTGTATACCATCCCTAGATCAGAACTGCCCCCCCCCCGCCTCACCAATGATCTCATACCTTCCTTGGCCTTGGCAGCCAAGTCTGCTTTCTTCCAAATCAGTTGCGATGCAGTTTGACTTACAAAACTTCTGTTTGTGATTCATGACACTGAAACTCTGCAGAGCTTGGGGCTAGGAGGGGGAGGCTGCTTACCCATCGGTGGGAATTCTCACCAGCCGTCTACCTTCTCTCCTCTTCCCACAGCTGCTAAGCCACCATAGGGCCTTCCCAGTTCACACCGAGCTTTGGGGCAACTGCCCAGTGAATAATGATCTGAAGTTAAGACTTCCTCTCAGTGGAAACACGCTTGCCATGAGGCAAGGCACCATGGGAGGTGAGGTTCTTGCTCTGCTATGGACAGCTGGAGGGAAAACCTGTGAGTTCTAGCAGTCCAATGTAAGGTCTTCAAAATGTATAGAGGACGCAAGTGGAGTAATGAATGGGGAAGTGGTTGGTCATGTTAAATACTCTGAACTTTATTAGAGCAGTGCTTCTCAAATAGTGGGGCGGGCCCCCCAGGGGGGGCGTGAGGCTCCGTAAAGGGGGGCGCGTTTGACCTCGGCAGAGGTGTACTTATAACAATTTTATAGACAAATGATACTATTTACAGTCGCGCGGGGGGCGCGAAATGTTTTCTTCTTCCTAGGGGGGCATGACAGAAAATAATTGAGAAGCACTGTATTAGAGGAACCTTAAACTATCTTTATCTATCTATCTATCTATCTATCTATCTATCTATCTATCTATCTATCTATCTATCTATCTAATCATCATCATCATCTACCTTCTCTCTCTCCTTCTCTCTCTCTTTCTTTCTCTTTCTCTTTCTCTCTCCCTCTCATCTATCTATCTCTATCCTTCCTCTTCTTCCTCCTCCTCTTATTCTTCTACTCCTCCTCCTTCTCATTTATCATCATCATCATCTATCTTCTATCAGTCTAGCTAGCTAGCTAGCTTCTATCATCATCATCTTTCTCTCTCTCTCTCTCATCCATCCATCCATCCATCCATCCATCCATCCATCCATCCATCCATCCATCCATCCATCCATCCATCTATCTATCTATCTATCTATCTATCTATCTATCTATCTATCTATCTATCTCTCTAGCTATCTTGGTATTTTGGTATTTGGTATTTATTAAATTTATATACCGCCTTTCTCCCTACTGGGACTCAGGGCGGTGTACAGGCAAGGTAAAATCGATAATATAAAACATAAAATACATTAAAAATACATTAAATAGTTGGCCTGTCCTAAAACCCCTACTAAAACCCCTGCTAAAACAAATTAAAAACTACGACAGGCCGGCCGCATGAAATAAATAGGTCTTCAAGGCCCGACGGAAAAGGCGTAGGTCGGTGGTCATCCGTAGGTCAGGGGGTAGGTCATTCCAGAGGTCAGGGGCTGCCACAGAGAGGGCTCTCCCACTGGGGGTCGCCAGCCAACATTGCCTGGCCGACGGCACCCTGAGGAGGCCCTCTCTGTGGGAGCGAACTGGTCAGTGGGAGGTATTTGGTAGCAGGAGGCTATCTATCTATCTATCTATCATCATCTATCTTCTCTCTCTCTCTCATCTATCTATCTATCTATCTATCTATCTATCTATCTATCTATCTATCTATCTATCTATCTCCTTCCTCCTCCTCCTCCTCTTCTTCTTTTTCTTCTTCTTCTCCTTCTCCTTTTTCTCCTTTATCATCATCATCGTCATCTATCTTCTATTTTCTGTCATATATGTATCATCTATCTTTCTATCATCTGTCCATCCGTCCATCCATCCATTCATCATCCATCCATCCATCCCAACATTTGTATACCTCTGACTCCAAGGGGACTCCCACAGTTTACAGAAAGTTGAGCCATGAGCCATGAGCCATGCAATTCCATAACTTCTCATTCCTGATCTAATTACATCTCTCATCTCATGATTACATGTCCCATTATGAAAACAGTTGGGTTTTTTTTTTAAAGCCAACAAGGCAAAGCAAAAATGAGGACAATCCCTTTTCCAAACACCCTCACAAGAAGCTTGAAGACCTCCATGGAAGCATCACCACCTGGGCATTTATTTTGGGGAGGGGGAGCACAAATCCCTCCCTGCAAGGACATCTCGTTGGGGGGAACATCTCCCTCTCCCCGCAAAAAGGAACTTAATTCCAGCCAGGGGCTGCAGGCTAATATCCCTGGTGCTATTTCCCCAACACACTGGGCTCCCTCCTTTATTACCTGTTTTGCATACCAGGAACCCTCCCAACAAATTGCTTCCACACTATCGCCTTCATTTTTTTCAGGGGAGAGGGAATATTCAAAGTCAAAGGGTTAAGAAATTTAAACATTTAAAGAGTCATGAAATGGACCGTTTCCGTTTCCCATCTGGCTTTTATCAATTTTAAGTCAGTTTCAGAAGGACTGCAACACAATCAAAACATACAATCTCCCTTAGTCGGATAATTCAATTTTATAAATGAATTACTTATGCGCCTATAAGTAAATGCATTCCTATGCAAGGAGATATTGACTGCTGTCAATGAAATAATCAAGTCCAGGGAAGAGGGAGAAACCATTCATTGGCACCTTTTCTTTCTTTCTTTCTTTCTTTCTTTCTTTCTTTCTTTCTTTCTTTCTTTCTTTCTTTCTTTCTTTCTTTCTTGTTTGTTTTTCTTTCTTTCTTTCTTTCTCTGTCTGTCTTTCTTTTTCTTTCTTCTTTTGTTTGTTTTTCTTTCTCTCTCTATCTCTCCCTCTCTCCTTCCCTACCTGTTCTTTCACTGTCTTCTTCCTCCCTCCCTCTGCCATGTTCTTTCTTGTTTATGGCATTGATTCAACATATAACCACACATATGAGTTTGGGAGGAGATATATATATATATATATATGTGTGTGTGTGTGTGTGTGTGTGTGTTAGTTTTATGAGCTGATATATATATATATATATATATATATATATATATATATATATATGTATATGTATATGTATATGTATATGTATATGTATATGTATATGTATATGTATATGTATATGTATATGTATATATATGTATGTTAGTTTTATGAGCTGATCAATAAATTAAATTATATATATATATGTGTGTGTGTGTGTGTGTGTTAGTTTTATGAGCTGATCAATAAATTAAATTATTATTATTAATCAGCTCATAAAACTAACGCACATATCTAAAAAATCACACAACGTAATTCTTGGCTTGCTGTCTAGATGATCTCTGGTGATGAGTCAAAAGGCAGGAAAGGAAACAGTATGTCTCCTCCTTTAATTGGGGCCTATTAACAGGTTGTTGAGAAACAATTACATATATATATATATCAGCTCAAAAACCTCACACACACACACACACACATACACACACACACACTTGGGTCTAGTGGCAATTACAACTACCTCACATGTAATACTTTCCTGGTTCGAATCCCAGCTGATGAGAGCTAAATAACTTGAGATAGATCTATACTCGTCTCCCTTGTTTATTTCTTTAGCAGCACAAACGTCACACACACACACACTTTTTCATTATATGCAAAGAACTAGTTCATCTTTACAAGCAAGAAAACCCACCAACCAGCAGTAGAAATTTGAAGCCTGGTGGATCCAAATGAAAGGTCGTAAAAGGGAAGTAAAATTCACTTAACAAATGTCTCATATAGCAGCATAAATGTTGGGGTCAGTTGTAGCCCTTAAGTCAAGCACTACCTGTAATGTCCTTCTTAAATCGACTGGAGGGGCAAGAGAGATATTTCACTGCATAGTAGGAGGAAGAGAGAATGGGGAATGTTGCAGAAAATATTTTTTATTTGGCAGTTTCTTTTCTATGTCTACAGGCCATGAGGTTCTCTGATATGCATAAACACCAGAGTTTCGGAGCATCTTCACAATGGCACCCAGCATGCACAGAGAACAATCTTTATACATGGTACTCTTAACAATAGGTAAAGGTCAAGGTTCCCTTCAATATGTGCTAGTCATTCCCGACTCTAGGGGGCGGTGCCCATCTCTGTTTCTAAGCCGAAGAGCCAGCGCTGTCCGAAGACGTCTCCGTGGTCATGTGGCCGGCATGACTAAATGATGAAGGTGCATGGAACACTGTGACCTTCCCATCAAAGGTGATCCCTATTTTTCTACTCAGATTTTTTACGTGCTTTCAAACTGCTAGGTTGGCAGAAGCTGGGAGAAGTAATGGAGCTCACTCCAATATGTGGTGCTAGGGATTCGAATTGCTGAACTGCCGACCATTCTGATTGACAAGCTCAGCATCTTTGCCCCTGCGCCACCGAGTCTCTACTTCCAAGCAGAAACAAAACTAGATATATTCTCTTCTTTGAATAAAGCAATTGATTTAACCACCTCAGGCACCGCCCCCTTGCTGTGGAATTGTTAATTACCAAGACAACCATGGATGAAGGCAACCATGGAGGAAAGCAACCATGGAAGAAGACAATCATGGATGAAGACAATCATGGATGAAGGCAACTATGGATGAAGTCAATGATGGATGAAGAAAACCATGGATGAAGGCTACCATGGATGAAGATAACCATGGATGAAGACAATCATCGAAGGCAACCATGGATGAAGACAACTATGGATGAAGACAACCATGGATGAAGACAATCATTGAACACAACCATGGATGAAGATAACCATGGATGAAGGCAACCATGGATGAAAGCAACCATGGACAAAGACAATCATAGATGAGGACTCACTGCTTGTGAGCTTCCTGAAAGTATCTGATCAGCTCTTGAATGACAGAAGGGCTGGATTAAATATTTCTGTGGTCTGATCGAGTCCCAAGGCTCATCTTATCTCTTTTCACCAGTGGGAGGAGGAATAGACTGCCAGAAAAGGGCAGAAAAGTTAGGGTTAAGCCCAAAGGGGTCTTGCAAGCAACCATGGAATCCATCTGCTGTGAAACTTTGATGTGAACTATCAAAATTCTTCCTTCTTTGAACACGTGAAGGTTCCTTCTTCTCTTGCGTTCTTACGCAAAGGATCCCCAGGACAGGATGGAGGGAAGGAAAGACGAAGAAACAATACATAGACTTGTAGGTCTCTTAAGAAATGGGGGGGGGGGAGAGAAAAAGACAGAGCTTTTCAAACAGGATCTCTCTCTGCAGAGTTCAGGAGGTCCCTATTTTCGTGGGGGGAAGTGCTTTAATCAAGATTACTTTCCCCCCTCCCTCTAGTAATTGGAGCCCTTCCTGAGTTTTTCCTCCACTTTCCTTTCGAACGAAATTATCGAATTTCCATGGCAATTAAATGGGAGGAGAATAAGGGGGAAAAACCCTGTCTGAACACATGCATCACACTGTACAACTGACAGCATGAAACTAGTGAAATTGAGTTGGAGGACTAGGGAAGAGAGATTCCCGGGAAATATTTCCCTCCCCCCCCCTCTTTTGAAACATCAACCTGCTCAAAATTGGTAGGAATCAAAACCACTTCAGCACTTTTCCTTCTATTATTTCAAATCTTTTGTCACTTAGCTAAACGAGGGTCGGCAACCTTAAACACTCAAAAGAGCCATTTGGAGCCGTTTCCCACAGAAAAGAAAACACCGAAAACACCGGGAGCCACAAAACTCCTTCCCATGCCTGACTATTTCCTGAGCACCCACAAAATTAGCATATGCATTTGAATTAAAGTTTCTGTTTCTTCTGAAACTTTTCTTTTCTTGGGTTTACCTATGGTTGGGTTAAAAAGCTCAATAAATCGCGTGCTGGGGAGTGTCGCACATTGGCGGTTGTGACGCATATTTTGAGCGACAGGGAGCTGCAGCAGAGGGATGAAAGAGCCGCATGCGGCTCTAGAGTCGTGAATTGCTGACCCCTGGCCTAACAAACTCCCGAGTGAAATGTTGAAGAGTTAAATCCCAATGAATTAACTAAGGAAGCACCGGGAGATGACAAGATTATTAGGAAGCTACTAGATTATGAAGAAAAGGATAGACTCACATTGAAAATTAAATGGAAAGAAGGCACAGAATATTCTCAAACATGGGATTTGTTTGACCAGTGGTTGGGGGAAAACGGGATGGAGATTAAGAATGTAATCTGTATTGTTAAGCAAGCTAAATACCCAGACAACACAATGTTTGTTAAGCACGAAGAAATGTAAACAATAGAAAATTAATAAAATGTATATTTTTAAAAAATGAATCGAGTAAGGAAGAAGGAAGCAAAGAACCAGCGAAGGAGGATATTCTGCCCTTTCAGGATGACTGCACAAGTAGTCCTCCAATTACAACAGCTTTGTTTAGTGACCGTCCGAAGTCACAATGGCACTGAAAAAAGTGACATGACCATTTTTCACACTTAACAACCGTTGCAGCATCCCCATGGTCATGTGACCAAATGGTCATAAATATGAACCAGTGGCCCAAGCCTTTGAATTTTGATCAGGTGATTGTGGGAATGCTGCAAAGATCATAATTGTGAAAAGCGATCATAACCAGTGGTGGGATTCAGCCAGTTCACACCTATTCGGGAGAACCGGTTGTGAACTTTCTAAGCAGTTCGGAGAACCGTCTGTTGGAAGAAATCTCCTTTTGGTTCTTTCCACTTTCCAGGGCTAATCCTGTAAGGAAGGCAGGAAGGACACATTCTGGTGTTGTTTCTAGCCTCATCTTGATCACCCTGCTTACAGAAACTGCCTCTCCGGTTAACCCTTATTCCAACCCTTAGTAACAGCTAAGGCGAAGTGCCCATCGATGTGAGTGCCGTTGAGTTGGCCACGCCCACACAGTCACATGACCACCGAGCCACGCTTACCCAGCTGGTCATTAGGGCAGAGAACCGGTTGTTCAATTATTTGAATCCCACCACTGGCCATAACTCACATTTTCCCATCTGCTGTGACTTTGAGCAGCCAGTATCATAAGTCAAAGACTATCTGTACGGTGTGTGACTCTAAATCTGTGATGGCGCACCTATGGCACGCATGCCAGAGGTGGCAGGCAGAGCCCCTTCCCTGGGCACGCACGCCATCGCCAGCTGCTTTTCTGGTTTCCGGTGCGCCAGCTGGTCTTTGTGTGTGTCGGAGTGTCAGAAACCCAAAGACCAGCTGGCTCATGCGCAGGTGCGTGCAGAAAGCCCAAAGACCAGCTGGATGGTGCATGCATGCGCACCGGCCAGCTGGCCTTTGGGTTTCCAGCGCGTGTGCGCATTGCGGTTTCAGCACTTGGTGCCCCAAAGGTTCGCCATCCCTGTTCTAAATGATGAAAAGGAAATAATTTGGGCCTTCTTTGGTGAACATGTCCTAGGAAGGCAGCAGAGGTGGATGAGCGTTGAACCCCGTCACATCTGGGAGGCAGACAACTGGGGGGGGAAAAGGTTTACTCTTTCTCTCTCTCAAAGAAAACTAATTATCTCCCTATCGGATTCTGCTGCAATTCCTCCGGTGTCATGGCGGTTAAGTGTGAACATACCCAATGCCACTTCAGTTCTCTTTCCTGCCTGTAGGTTATCCTCTTTCGCATCTCCTGCACTCCGCTTCTCTCGGGGCGATGGCTATCATCCGATATTTCCTGGCTGCATCCCAGGATTCCAGCTCTTTTATCACTGACTTTCCTCTTCCCCTTCCCAGGCTCTTCATAAATCCCAATCAACGCCCTCTGAGTGGACCAGAACATTTGTTCCTCCCCCCCCCCCCAACCCTGGTTTTCTCCCTCCCCTCCAACCCCCGCCCGCCTTCTGCTCCCTCCCCAAAATGGGAACTCAATCCCTAGATAAGAATGGTTACCTTCTGGAAGGCCTTCTCCACTTGCTCACCAGCCAAGGTGTGTTCCTGAAGTGGATGGGTGAGTCTTCGAGAAATCCTGGTCTGATCTCGCCCCCACCCCTCTCTCTCCCCCACCCCATCCCACCCCCCAATTTGGAAGAGTTCAAGTAGCACCTTGATTTCAGGAAATGTCTTTTCGTTTATGTCATACCTCCGACCGCAAACTGTTTCAATCACTGTTTTGCATTGTTTTGTGGAATGAATGTGATAAAAAAAATAGCCTTTTAAGTCCTTGGGTTTTGCTTCTATCAAGCAGACATCTGAAAGGGCTTAGAATCTCCCCCGTTCCTCCCTTCCCACTTCTTCCCTCCTCTTCCCTTCCCCTCTCTCCTCTTCCCTTCCCCTCTCTCCTCTTCCTTTCCCTTTTCTTCTTTCCTTCCTTTTTCTTCCTTTTCCTTCTTCCCTTCCCTTCTCACCTTTTCCTCTCTTCACTTCCTCTCTTCTTCCCTCCTTTTCCCTTCCCACTTCCTCCTCTTCCTTTCCTTTCCCTTCCCTTCCCTTTTCTTCTTCCCTTCCCTTTCCTTCTTCCCTTCCTTTTTCTTCCCTTCCCTTCCCACCTTTCCCCTCTTTTCTCTTCCTTTGTCCCTTCCTTCTTCCCTCCTTTTCCCTTCCCACTTCCTCCTCTTCCTTTCCTTTTCCTTCCCTTTTCTTCTTCCCTTCCTCTTTCTTCATTCCTTCTTCCCTTTCCCCTCTCTTCACTTCCTTTGTCCCTCCCTTCTTCCCTCCTTTTCCCTTCCCACTTCCTCCTCTTCCTTTCCTTTTCCTTCCCTTTTCTTCTTCCCTTCCTCTTTCTTCCTTTCCTTCTTCCCTTTCCCCTCTCTTCACTTCCTTTGTCCCTCCCTTCTTCCCTCCTTTTCCCTTCCCACTTCCTCCCCTTCCTTTCCTTTTCCTTCCCTTTCCTTCTTCCCTTCCCTTCTCACCTTTCCCCTCTCTTCACTTCCTCCCTCCCTCCTCCCTTCCACCTCTGACCTTTCCTTTCCCCTTTCATTCTTCCTTTCCTTTTTCTTCCTTTTCCTTCTTCCCTTCCTCACCTTTCCCCTCTCTTCTCTTAACTTCCTTCCTTCTTGACTTTCTTACTTACTTTCCCCTCCACCTATCACACATCCCTTCCCTTTATCTCTCCTCCCCCGGTCCTGCTTTCTTCTTTCCCTCATATACAGGTTCTGTTCCAGATTAGAATAAGATTTGCTTAGGTGAATTTTAAAAAAAATATGGAGAACAGCCACGCATCATGCATATTTCATATTTTCCATGTTGTAAAGGTCAGTCTCTTTTGTATTTATCCAGTGTTTTAAGGAAGGATAAAAGGCTTTATAAAAAAAAGGGAGGGGAGTTTGTATGGATTCCCTGGGCCTTCCTCCCAGGAAAATTTCCAAAGGATCCATCAACAACTTTCTCAAAGACACTTGGGAGGCCCTATCTTCATATGGTTAGATCCTCAGCATCACCAACTGGTGTTCTGGGCAGTCCATTAGAGTGTGCAGAACATATGGTGCCCTTCTTCCATGACCAGACCTCTGGGTTCACTTAGAGAGGTTCGTTAGATCCCCCACGGCCTCTTTGGGTTTTCAGTGATACTCATCATCAGGGATTTTTTTTTTTTTTAAAGCAGCATCTCTCCCACCGAAGGGAAGATGCAGATGGGCTGAAGTGTGCAATAAGGGTTGTTGATAGGTTTGGAAAAGGAAAAAAAAGAAGAGAACTCCGGGTTTCTAGCTGGAATCAGATGGAGATGGGAAGAAGTCCTGACTCAGGGATAGCAGACTGACAGAGTTATGCTTCGATGTCTTCCGACCAATGGTAGACGTGCGGAGGGACACTGACCAGGGTGTGAATCATCTCTGAGCATCTTCCTTGCTCTGCTAAAGCAGCGAGACCTGGCCATCCAGTGGTGTTAGAGGGCAACCAATGGTTTTCGGTGCCGAATTGATCACTCTCTGTAGTGCCTTCCTATCCCGCAGCAGTACCATTCATTATAAAAAGGTAAAGGTTCCCCTCGACCATCTTTAAAGCGCTCCATGGCTCGGGGCCTACTTATATGTGAGACCGTCTCCTGCCCCATCATCCCTTCGGCCGATCCGCTCCCACAGAGAGGGTCTTCTCAGGGTACCGTCAGCCGGGCAATGCCAACTGGCGACACCAGGGGAAGAGCCTTCTCTGTGGCGGGCCCTGCCCTTTGGAACGACCTACCCCCTGAACTTCGCACCATCTCGGACCTCCGCCTCTTCCGCCAGTGTCTAAAGACACATCTCTTTCAACAAGCCGGCCTAGCGTAACCTCCCGTTGGGGCTATTTTAGATAGTTTTAAATTGGGGGTTTAATTTGGATTTTAGCATAGGATTTGTAATTTAATATGTTTTTAAATTTTGTATTTTGGCTATTTATATGTTTTTAATAATTCCTGTGCGCCGCCCTGGGTCCTTCGTGGAGAAGGGCGGGATATAAATTTAATTTTAAAAAAAACAACCATAGTTGTTCCTGAATCTAAGGAGCAATGCTCATCTCCGTTTCAAAGCTGAAGAGCCAGCGCTGTCCGTAGATGTCTCCGGGGTTATGTGGCCGGCATGACTAAACGCCGAAGGCGCACGGAACGCTGTTCCCTTCCCACCAAAGGTGGGTCCTATTTTTCTACTTGCATTTTTACATGCTTTCGAACTGCTCGGTTGGCAGAAGCTGGGACAAGTAAGGGGAGCTCACTCCGTTATGTGGCGCTAGGGATTCGAACCGCTGAGCAGCCAACCTTTCTGATCGACAAGCTCAGCGTCTTGGCCACTGAGCCACCGTGTACCAGCGCATAATTATTTACACTCTTCCTGATCAAAGAAGTTGGGTTCCGAGTAATGCCCCCTGCCTCTCTCATGCCATCTCGTTCCATTGGCACCAGGGCTGTATATCTTAATATTCCCCCCAGAGTTGCTTTCAGCCTTATTAAATGTGTCGTCTTGTTATGTTCCCTGGTCCTCTTTTTCTGGAAAACAAATAAACAGCGAGGATTTGTCAATCTCGGCCCTAAGTGAGAGTGGCAGCAAAGTTAATCTGGTGCTAATTAAGCTTGTGGAAAACTAAATCAAGCATCAGAAACCACAGATTATTTTAAGCTTCCTCCAGTATAAACAGAAAAGACTGAGGATCGGTAACATTTTATTTTTGTTGACAGTTTCCTCCACTTCTCCTCCGTTTTATTCCCTTCCTCAGATAGGCTGGCCATTGATTGCCGCTCGCTCTGTCTTCCTTTGGCCTCGCGTGGCAGTTTGTTAATCCTTCCTATTTATGTGCATTTAAGCAGGATTACAAACTTCAAATACACTGTAAAAGGAACCTGTATACAAGCCTTCAAAAGCACTTAAGCATGCTGCTGATAGCTAGACCAGCCTCAACAAGGAAATGCCCAGCCTTCGGAGGGAGGGGAGGGGAAACCGGGCCAAGTGTTTATTTGCCAGCCATCTGTGATTACAAAACAAGGGAGGGACAAAAGGACTGGAAAATGTAAAATGACGGAAGGTTTAGCATCGTTGAGCATCGTGTTTCCACTTCTACAGGCTGTCCGACAAGGCAGGGATCGGGGCGCTTTCAAGATGACGGAAACGTCATGGGGGTGGATGCGATTTGTTGATTTATTGTGAGGCTAATGAAAGAAAAAAGAAGGAAAGAAAGAAAGAAAAAAGAAAGGAAGAAAGGAGAGAGAGAGAAAGGAAGGAAGAAAGGAAGGAAGGAAGGAAGGAAGGAAGGAAAGAAGGAAGGAAGGAAGGAAAGAAGGAAGGAAGGAGAGAGAAAGAAAGGAAGGAAGGGAAAGGAAGGAAGGAAGGAAGGAAGGAAAGAAGGAAGGAAGGAAGAAAGGAAGGAAGGAAGGAAGGAGAGAGGGAGAAAGGAAGGAAGGAAGGAAGAAAGAAAGAAAGGGACGGAGGGAGGGAGGAAAGAAAGAGGGAAAGAGGGAGAAGGAAGGAAAGAAAGAAAGGGAAGGGAAGGGAAGGGAAGAGAAGAGAAGAGAAGAGAAGAGAAGAGAAGAGAAGAGAAGAGAAGAGAAGAGAAGAGAAGAGAAGAGAAAGAATGGGTCTCCAACTTTTTGGCTTCCCTGGGCTGCATTGAGTGAAAAACTGTCTCGGGCAGCATATAAAATTTATAATATCATTAATGCATATACATTATATAATAAAGTTAAGAGTTTACGATGTTGAAGGGCTACATTACTATGTGTCCAGGGCCCACCTGTTCTAAAGTTTTGTTTCTTCCATCTGATTTCTTTGGTTCTAGAATTTGTCTCTTGACTGTAATGCTTTTAATTTCTGACTTTATAATGCTTTTCTGACCTTATAAATCGACAAAAGCCATAGAAAACACACACACACACACACACACACACACACACACACACACTCCCCTCTCAAAAAGCAATTTTCTCTGATGCCCAGTTCGTCTGATTAAGTATGGGGAGAAAAAAAATCTCAAGGTAAGCACTTCCTGGAGGAATCTTTTAAGGGCGTAACTGGGACTTTGTGAAGTCCAACGTGGAAGGACCTGGCTCTTACTAACTGCTTGTGCCATGTTGCCTTGATTAGTAACTCAATAGTGCAGGAGGATCAAATGCAAAGGGAAAACAGAGGGAAGGATATTTCAATACGATAATTGCTTCCTAACCGTAATATTTCTTCCCCCGTGTTAAGGAAATAAAGCTGCCACCGATTCCTGGGTCTGTTGCTGTGTCTCTTCCTTCCAGAGCTATCAAAGGAAGATGCTCCCGGAGGAGGAACCTGCAACCCCTCCCATGAATCTGTTTCCAGAAAGTGATCATGTTTGACAGACAGACAGACAGACCCACCACCCCAAACGGTTTCCATAATTTCTTTCCTGCATCCCAGCAATACAGAAAGTGCTTTTTAAAAAAAAAAGGATATTAGCAGAGTGCATCAGAAAGTACCCATTATGCCATTAGAAATTTCTTTTTTAAAAAGATGTTGGTAGCTGCTTGGAAATAGCCCTTCTACTCAGAGAAAAGGACAAAATATGGAATATTCTACATGGGTAGAAACTGGAGGTGGAGAAGGTAGAATGACCTCGTCAGTTGACCTTGGGTTAAATTTGTCTGAAATGGTATAGGGTCTCCTGCTTGAGCAGGGAGTTGAACTAGAAGATCTCCAAGGTCCCCTCCAACTCTATACAATATAATAGCAGAGTTGGAAGGGACCTTGGAGGTCTGCTAGTCCAACCCCCTGCCTAGGCAGGAATCCCTACACCGACAAATGGATAACCAACATCTTCTTAAAGCCATCCAGTGTTGGGGAATTCACAACTTTTGGAGGCAAGCTGTTCCACTGATTAATTGTTCTATCAGGAAATTTCTCCTCAGTTCTAAGTTGCTTCGCTCCTTAATTAGTTTCCACCCATTGCTTCTTGTTCTGCCCTCAGGGGCTTTGGAGAATAGTTTGACTCCCTCTTCTTTGTGGCAACCCCTGAGATACTGGAACACTGCTCTCATGTCTCCCCTAGTCCTTCTTTTCATTAAACTAGACATGCCCAGTTCCTGCAACTGTTCTTCATATGTTTTAGCCTCCAGTCCCCTAATCATCTTTGTTGCTCTTCTCTGCACTCTTTCTAGAGTCTCCACGCCACATCATGGCGACCAAAACTGAATGCCGTATTCCAAGTGTGGCCTTACCAAGGCATTATAAAGTGGTATTAACACTTCACGTGATCTAGATTCTCTCCCTCTGTTTATGCAGCCTAGAACTGTGTTGGTTTTTTTGGCAGCTGCTGTCCATGGCTGGCTCATATTTAAATGGTTGTCCACTAAGACTCCAAGATCCTTCTCACAGTTACTACTATTGAGCAATGTACCACCTATACTTATATAATTAAATTAAATTACTGTACCTGTGCATTTTGTTGCCTAACTGTAGAACCTCTGTTATTCTTGATTCTGCTATTCTTATGTTCTATCTACAGACCCCTTACATCCTGGACATAAATTGTTTCAACCTCTACCCTCAAAATGACGTTATAGAGCATGACACACCAGAACAACTAGACACAAGGGCAGTTTTTCCCTGCATGCCATCATTCTGCTAAACAACTAATTCCCACAACACTGTCAAAGTAAGACTGTATTACTATTATTCTTCTCATCCTTCCTATTATCTATCTGCTTCTAGTTATGACTATAACCTTGTTGCTTAAATTTGTACAATTATGTGTTTTATTCAGTTTCCTAGTATGATTTACGTTGCTTATTGCTTATTTGGTATCCTACGACTATCACTAAGTGTTGTATCTTATGATTCTTAATGAATGTATTTTTATGTGCATTGAGAGCGTATGCACTGAAGAGAAATTTCTTGTGTGTCCAAGTGTGATTGGACAAACAATTCTAGTTATTCTGTTATTCTGTTATTGTTATTCTTTAATCTGTTATTCTGTTGTTATTCTGTTATTCTTTATTCTGCTATTAGTCTATTATTCTGTTATTCTTTATTCTTATTCTGTTGATATTCTCTTATTCTTTATTTTTATTCTGTTGTTATTCTGTTATTCTGTTATTCTCCAAGAGGCCGGCCTGGCTTAGTTTTAATGGATATAGTTTTAATTTGATTCATTGATTTTAACCCTTTTTCAAATCTAAATTTTAGCACAGACCTCAATTTAATTCACTTTTAACTGTGTTGTATTGTATTGTTTTTATATTTTATATTTTATATTTCTGTGCGCCGCCCTGAGTCCCCTTGGGGAGATAGGGCGGGATACAAATTTAATAAAAGTAAAGTAAAGTAAAGTCTTTATTCTGCTATTAGTCTATTATTCTGTTATTCTTTATTGTTATTCTGTTGATATTCTGTTATTCTTTATTGTTATTCTGTTGTTATTCTTTATTCTGTTATTCTTTATTCTGTTATTCTTTATTCTGTTATTAGTCTGTTATTCTTTATTCTTATTCTGTTGATATTCTGTTATTCTTATTCTGTTGTTATTCTTTACTCTGTTATTCTTTATTCCATTATTCGGTTGTTATTCTATTACTCTGTTATTCTTTATTCTGTTGATATTCTATTTTTCTATAATTCTTTATCCTGTTGTTACTCTGTTAAGGAGACTTTTCGTTAAATAGACACTCTTCCCCTGTTTTGTGAGCATATTCACCGCAGTCCCACTTCTGGAGCATTGCACAGAGAAAGCTTTGCTGGAATGTGGAATGAAATATCTGCACCACTGGTAAGCTACACCTCAGTGCAAATCTTCCACAAACCTCCCAGTAAAGTATGCACCCCTGGGTGTGTTCATGTACATACCAGCAACTGACCTTGACTTGAAGGCTGCCTTTTCTTTCTCTGGAGGATAATGTTTGTTTCACAAAAGAAAGAAAAAATAAAGCTAGGCACCACCCATGCATCCTTCCAATAAACAACTTTCTCAAGCAAACCGATAACTTTCCCTGAATTTGGCTAGACGTTCTTCTATCAGAACATTTCGATCAACTTGTGGGAATAGGCTTGAATTCTTACTCCAGAGGCCTCCTGATAGCGGGAAGCGTGGTTTGTGTTTAAACTTGCAAACTGCCCAGACTCACTTAAGTAAATAAAAATATAAAGAAATATAAATAAAAGCAAGAACAAGGTCTACGGTAGGTGTGCTTCCTCCTGCCTGCCACAAGATGGCACATTTAGATAGCCTGAATCCAAGAGACCATTTCTTGTTTCCCAGAAAGGAGAAACGTTTTTAGGAAGTGGCCGGCATAATGAGGAATTATAGAACGTCTTTTCTAGATAGGATAGGATTGGTCCCAGGCAGGGGTGTAATCCTACCGTTTTGGGGAAACCGGTATTTCCGACGATCAGCTGTGATGCTTGATATATGTATTAGCTAGAAAGCAGTATTTGAGGGGCTGCCACCAAGACGAGGGGGTCAAATTATTCTCCAAAGCCCCAGAGGGCAGGGCAAGGAATAATGGTTGAAAACTGATCAAAGAGAGAAGCAACCTGGATTTCAACTTCCTAACAGTGAGGACAATTAACCAGTAGAAAAAGCTTGCCTCCAAAAATCGTGGGCGCTCCATCACGGGATATTTTAAAGAAGAGACTAGACACTTGTCTGAAATGGTAGAGATTCTTCTGCTTGAGGGGGGAGGGGGCTGGACTAGAAGACCTCCAAGGTCCTTTCCAGGTCCATCCCATCCCATCCCATCCTATTCTTTTTTATTCCATTCCATTCTATTCTATGCCATGGTGGCACAATAGTTAGAGCACAGTACTGTAGGCTACTTCTGCTGACTGCTGGCTGCCTCCAATTCGGCAGTTTGAATCTCACCAGACTCAAGGTTGACTCAGCCTTACATCCTTCCAAGGTGGGTAAAAGGAGGACGCGGATTGCTGGGGGCCATAGGCTGACTCTGTAAACAGCTCAGAGAGGGCTGTAAAGCACTGTAAAGCGGTATACTATATAAGTGCTATTGCCATTCCATTTCATTCCCCATTTCATTCCCCATTGCATTGCATTGCATTCCATTCTCTATTCTATTCCATTCCATTCCCTATTCCATTCCATTCCATTCCATTCTCTATTCTATTCTATTCTATTCTATTCCATTCTCTATTCTATTCCATTCCATTCCCTATTCCATTCCCTATTCCATTCCCTATTCCATTCCATTCCCTATTCTATTCTATTCCATTCTCTATTCTATTCTATTCATTCCATTCCATTCCCTATTCCATTCCATTCTCTATTCTATTCTATTCCATTCCATTCCATTCCATTCTCTATTCTATTCTATTGTATTCCATTCCATTCCCTATTCTAATCTATTCCATTCCATTCCATTCCCTATTCTAATCTATTCCATTCAATTCCCTATTCTATTCCATTCCATTCCATTCCCTATTCTATTCTATTCTATTCATTATATTATATTCTAGAAGAATATTGGTGCTTTTGAACTTTGGTGTTGGAGAAGACTCCTGAGAATACAATGACAGCCCAAAAAACCTAAGTAATCCTACTTTGGACATATTATGGAAAGACCTAATTCTCTAGAGAAAGCTCCTGCATTGGGAACGGTGGAAGAAAAGAGAAGAGGGTGACCACCAGCAAGATAGAAGGAGTCCATTTGAGTGGGGGTCACCTTTGGAAGATTTGAGGCTTCTGCCATTGACAATTCATTGTTGCAATAAGGTTATTTTGCTTTTACATCATTTCACACAAGGTGGGGAAGAATTTTTAAAGTTTGAAATAGGCCCAAGAGGAAGATTTTGTCTATCTTGTATTGTTGGGTATTGTATTCCTGTGTGGTTTGGAAATGTTATTGTATCGGACAGGAAACCAGTGCAGAGAGTAGTGAGGATGACAGAAAAGAGATAGCATGTAAGCGGTGCTTCTGGGAGGGGCCTTCGAGATGCATATATATTACAGAAGCATAAAGCCTACAAACTTGAAATTTGGCACGTATGTTCCTCTTGGCTTCTAGGTGCTCGCTAAGAAAAGATTTGTCGAAAGGACCATCAAATCATTAGTATTTCTTATATAGCAATTACGTTCTGATGCTAAGAAGTTCTACTCCCCCTCCCCATCTGAAAAGGACTCTGTTCCAACTGCCAGTTGCTTTTTATTAACAAACTCCAATGCTAAGGAGTTAGATATTCTATTCCCCTACGCCACCTGAAAAGAACTCTGTTCCAACTGCGGGTTGCCACACATTCTGTTACCTCAGTTCAAACTGGCAGGCATTCCACTCCTTCACTCAGGAGCGGTCTGGGGCTCCTTACAGTACTAAACGTACCTCACCAAAATGTCTACACCTTCCACCTACGGAACTGCTTCCTCACTCAAGGTGGCGGGAGCGATATTCCCTTATGTGTTTCAATCACCGACCACCACTGAGCCAATGGATTGAACCAGAGTGCACCGGATTTCTCCTGCATTGCCCGATCACATAGTTTCATTATGAAGCACGGGTATCCAGCTAGCACACACACACACACACACACACACACACACACACACACACACTCTTGAGAGCTGGCATCAGAAATCCATTTTTTAATGTCTGCAGGTGTTCACCGAAAACAAGTGACAATAAAGGTTCTCTGATCGCTTCTCTCTTGTTTTATCTCATCCTCTTATCTATTTTTCTGCTTCTTCCTTTTTAAAAAAAAATGGCCCATCCCAAAAGAAGTTAAACCACCGGTGTCTTTCAAAACCAGGTACTTCCTTTCACCCCAAAGGCCAGAAACTGCGACCTACGCTGTACGGAGAGCATCCATCTCGACTCTCTAATGCCACAGATTTATGATTCCATCGCGGTGCTTTTACACGGTATGTAAAACAACGAAGGCTGAAAATGTAGCTCGTCGCTCCCTTTTCCCAGAAAGAGCTGCCTCCCCCTCTGTTGGCAGCGCTAGACATGCAAATACATAAACATTGTGGGGGAAAAGACTGTGAGAAACCTGCTCAGCTCACAGATCTGGTTTCTTGCTGCAGATGGAACTTTCCCCAGCTTTTCCTCCAGAGCTGGTTGGCTTTGCCTGTTTTTTTGTTTTTTTCACTTGTTGGTCTCTTCTGCTGGCCGCTGCCAAAGAAATGGAGAAAGGCACCTAATTACAGATCAACAGAGTTGGAAGGGACCTTGTAGGTCATCTAGTCCAACCGCAATAATATACGGGCAAACTATAGATACAAACTCAAGGTAAACCGCTCCAAACTCCATTGCAGAAAATACGAATTCAGCAACAGAGTGGTCAACGCCTGGAATGCTCTACCTGACTCCGTTGTTACAACCTCAAACCCCCACAGCTTCAACCTTAAACTGTCCACCATGGATCTTACACCATTCCTAAGAGGTCCATAAAGGGGGCGTGCATAAGCGCACCAGCCTGTCTACCGTCCCTCTCCTACTGTCCCCATTTGTTCATGCCCATTTTCTGTGTCCATGTCCATGTTTATACTTATATCTGTTATCTCATAGAAGTTTGACAAACCAAATAAATTAAATTAAATTAATAAATAAAAAAGCAGAAGACCCTATACCATTTCTGACAGATGGCAGTCCAGTCTCTTCTTGAAAGCCTCCAGTGATGAAGCTCCCACAACCTATGAAGGCAACTTCTGTTCCATGGGTTGATGGTTCTCCCTGTCAGAAAGTTCCTCCTTATTTCTAGGTTGAATTTCTGGTTGGTCAGTTTCCTTCGATAATTCCTTGTTTGGCATTTGGGTGCTTTGGAAAATAGCTTGAGCCCCTCCTATCTGTGGGAGCCCCTCCAATATTGGAAGACTGCAATCCTGTCTCCCCTGCTCCTTCTCTTCACTAGATTAGCCATGCCCAGTCCTTGTGACCGTTCTTTACATCAGGGGTCTCCAACCTTTGCAACTTTAAGTCTGAAGGACTTCAGCTCCCAGAATTCTGCGAGCTGAAGTCCTTCAGACTTAAAGTTGCAAAGGTTGGAGACCCCTGCTTTACATGTTTTAGCCTCCAGCTCCACAATCATCTTTGTTGCTCTTCTCTGCACTCTTTCTAGAGCAGGGGTCCCCAACCTTTTTGGCACCAGGGACCGGTTTCATTTTAAAGAAAATTCTGCGGACCAGCGGGCGTAGAGGGTAAGCGGGGGGGAGGGAGGGGGAACAGGCGGCGCATGCGCACGCGGGTGTGTGTGAGTCGGCTCACTCGCCCCTCTAGGGCCCCCAACGGCGTGAACGGCTGCACCTGCGCTCTCCAACCCCCGGTGCACGCTCTCTCCCTCCTCCTCCTCTCTGGCCCTGCGGCCCGGTTCCTATCAAGCCACGGACCGGCACCAGTCCACGGACTGGGGGTTGGGGACTCCTGTTCTAGAGTCTCCACATCTCGTGGCAACCAAATCAAGACATAATGTTGGACCCGGAAAGGTTCCAGAGGGAGCTTGGGCCAGTACCTGTATCCCTGCCCCGCGGCTCGACTGAGGACCTAGTGGCCGCATGGTATAGTGCGGTCACGGGGGCCTTGGACCGAGTCGCGCCCTTGCGGCGTCTCATGCGGCGTCGAGTCACCCAGGCTCCTTGGTTTACCGAGGAGCTTCGGGAGATGAAACGCCGCAAGAGACGCCTAGAGAGTAGGTGGAGATCTTCTCGATCCGAAGCTGACCGAACACTAGTGAGAGACCATATTAGGACTTACTTAGTGGCGCTAAGAGTGGCCAAACGTGAGTATTGTGCCACCCTTATCGCGTCCGCGGAAAACCGCCCTGCCGCCCTGTTTGGGGTGACCCGCTCCCTCCTTCATCTGAGGCCGCGGGAAGCCCCTTTGCAGGGTCGAGCAGAGGAATTTGGAGTTTTCCTGCAGGACAAAATCACTCAGATTCGGAACGAGCTGCCCTCCACTAGTGGTCCGGTCGAGGTGCCCGGTGCTGGTCTTGAGATAACACCTTGGGAGGAGTTCGACTTTGTTACTACCGAGGATATGGACAGGTTGCGGAGGAACCTTAGAGCCACCACATGTTTATTGGACCCGTGCCCCTCCTGGCTTGTACTGGCATCCTGGGAGGTGACACGAGGCTGGCTCCAGGGTATTGTGAATTCATCTCTGAGTGAGGGGTTCTTGCCTACCGTCTTGAAAGAGGCGGTGGTGAGGCCCCTCCTCAAGAAGCCATCCCTGGACCCGGCTTTATTAGAGAACTATCGTCCCGTCTCCAACCTTCACTTTTTAGTGAAGGTTGTTGAGAGTGTGGTGGCTCAACAGTTCCCTCGACATCTGGAGGAAGTTGATTATCTAGACCCGCGCCAGTCCGGCTTCCGGCCCGGTCACAGTACCGAGACGGCATTGGTCGCGTTGGTGGATGATCTCTGGAGGGCTCGGGATAGAGGTTGCTCCTCTATCCTGGTCCTGTTAGACCTCTCAGCGGCTTTTGATACCATCGACCATGGTATCTTATTGCACCGATTGGGGGGGTTGGGGTTGAGAGGCACCGTTTTACGGTGGTTCTCATCCTACCTCTCTGGTCGGTCGCAATGGGTGATGGCAGGAGGGCAGAGGTCGGCCCCGAGGCCCCTCACATGTGGGGTTCCTCAGGGGTCGGTCCTCTCGCCACTTCTGTTCAACACCTACATGAAGCCACTGGGCGAGATCATCCGTGGTTTTGGGGTGGAGTACCATCTGTACGCTGATGATACTCAGCTGTACATATCCACCCCAAACCACCCCAACGATGCCGTCGAGGTGCTGTCCCGGTGTTTGGAGGCCGTACGGGTCTAGATGGGTAGTAACAAACTCAAGCTCAACCCGTCCAAGACCGAGTGGCTGTGGTTTCCGGCACCCCGGTTTAGCCAGATAAATCTAACACTGGCCATTGGGGGCGAACATCTTGCCCCCGTGGAGAGGGCGCGCAACTTGGGCGTCCTTCTGGATTCCCGGCTGGCCATGGAGGACCATGTGGCGGCCGTGGCCAGGGGGGCGTTCTATCAGGTTCGCCTGATACGCCAGTTGCGCCCCTTACTAGACCGGGGGGCCCTTCGCACAGTCACTCAAGCGCTCGTGACATCTCGGCTGGATTACTGTAACGCTCTCTACATGGGGCTCCCCTTGAGGTGCGCTCGAAGGCTGCAGTTAGTGCAGAATGCGGCCGCACGGGTGGTTATGGGTGCCTCAAGGCAAGCCCACGTAACACCTCTCCTGCGCGAGCTGCACTGGCTGCCTGTGGCCTTTCGAGTGCGCTTCAAGGTGTTGACCACCATCTTTAAATCGCTCCATGGCTCGGGGCCTAGCTATATACGAGACCGCCTCCTGCCCCATACATCCCTTCGTCCGGTCCGCTCCCACAGAGCGGGCCTACTCCGGGTGCCGTCGGCTGGGCAATGCCGGCTGGCGACACCCAGGGGAAGAGCCTTCTCTGTGGCGGGCCCGGCCCTCTGGAACGACCTACCCCCCGACCTTCGCACTACCTCGGACCTCCGCCTCTTCCGCCAACGTCTTAAGACGTACTTATTCCAACAAGCCGGCCTAGGATAGCCCCCCGCATCTGACTTTTAAATATAAATTATAATTTGGTTACGGTTTTAATAATGGGTTTTAGCACGGGTGAATTAATTTAATATATTTTTAATTGATTGATGTATATTGTATTTATGGTTTTATATAATGCCTGTGCGCCGCCCTGGGTCCTAACAAGGAGAAGGGTGGGGTATAAATTTAATAAAATAAAATAAAATAAAAATAAGTGTCATTTTACCAAGGCATTATAAAGTGGGGTATATGAGAAAGATGGATTATCAAACCCAAATCTCAAAATGTTCGTCAAAGACATTTTCCTGCCCTCTTCGCCACCCCTTTCCTGAAATCAGGAAGGAGGAACTGAGATTTAGAACAAGTTTATAAATTGGAAAATAAAGTATCCGATATTCATTCATTTTGGAAAACTCAGCTGCAAATGTTTGTTCTCTGCCAAAATGAAGGTGTCAGGATTCTGAAGGAAGGCAAGGTTTACAGCTGCACGGCGCACAAATAGTAATAATAGGATGAAAAGGGGATGTTTTATTAAGCTGTCTTGCATGTGGCATGCTGGCACTGCTTTGTTTTTCCATGAATCATATATCATGTTGAGGATGATGCCAAGGAAGAACGCAGAACATGCGATGTATCCCCAAAGGTGCTTTTTCATGAGGCAACTGGGCTTTCTGGTTTTTCTTTGAAGACATTTGACTTTTTCAGTTCAGCTTCTTGGATGAGAAGCAAAAAGACTTCAAAAAAGAAAACCAGAAAATGTAAACAAATTCCAAAGTAACCGAAGACTGAAGTGGAACTTTCAATATAGCTACATAAATTACAGGGTCTAGCAGATGGAACTCGGCTGTACTCATTAAGAGTCAGGCCAAGTTTTTAAGTAAGATCGCACAAGAGAGAAGAAGCAGGTGGGAGTGTATAACCCTTGCATTTGATGTCCTTTGTTGCATGGAAACAAAGATTGAAGGATAGAGCAGGTGTTTAGTGGTACTGTATTTCTATTTTTGACAAGGTAGCAGGTTATTTTCAGTATGTTCCCCAAACAACAATAGGGTTGATTCCACTTCACTCTCCTTAGATGTTGTCTGTCACCTTCTGCTCTGTGGGGGAAAATGGATGACCTGTTATGCTAGCGAGCAGATTTTTGTGTAGGACTGGCTACATTTATATTTATGTATATCCCTGGATTGTCCCACACGTGCTTTTCCTAAAAGGCAACTGGGCTGTCTTGGTTTCTTTCTTTGAAAATATTTTGGTTTGGTTCTGCAACCCAACAAGACAGACACAGACTTCAGAGGATAATTAGAACTGCAGAAAAAACAATTACGGCCAACCTGCCTTCCGTTGAGGACCTAGCCATGACCACCCAGCCAGTCATTAGACAGATCATATTAGTGGTCCGTGGGATTTAAAATTATGAATTTAGTGATTCCTGAGGTCCGAAAGGCTGGTGACCCCTGTTCTAGAACAGGGGTCTCCAACCTTTGCAACTTTAAGTCTGAAGGACTTCAGCTCCCAGACTTCTCCAGCCAGCTTTGCTGAAGTCTGGGAGCTGAAGTCCTTCAGACTTAAAGTTGCAAAGGTTGGAGACCCCTGTTCTAGAAGACCTCCAAGGTTCTTTCCAACTCTGCTTTTCTGTTCTGTTCTTTTATACAGACTTAAATAAATCTATGCTGCAACTTAATGGATGGTCTTGATTCTTTGCATCTGACACGGACATACAATAAAGGAGATATACATCTAGCTCAGGATTGAACTGAGGGTATCCTTAGTGCCTTCTGAGTTTTGATGTTACCCTGTTGTTGTTATCTAGTTTGGGCAACGAAACACCTGCAAGCAAACCACAAAGCTCAGAGATCACCAAGGATCCCTTCATACACATACCAAATGGACGGGGGGGTCTCTTTTCGTAGCTGATACACATAGAGAAATATCCCTGCTTCCCACATATCAAGAGGGTGAAGAGGGGAATTTATTCGCGATGGGAATGGGAAGCCAGGAAGCTGAAGTCAGCTTGTCCACTCAATGTATTGGCCAATAAAAGATAGAACATGCAACCTTTTTCGGAGAAAACCTTATCACTAAATAAATACAACACATCTATGAGCATTTTCCAGAATTTCCATTTTGTTTATTTATCCCTTCCTAGCTGATCTGTACCATCAGCAAAAAAAAAAAAAAAAAGTTTACATTTCCAAGTGCAAAGAAATTTAGAAAGATCTGATAAAGGACAAAAGATTTTTCTTTTCCCCCAGATTTGGTCATGGTTGGACAGTGGTCGTGATTCTTTGCTACTCCACATTCCAGACAATTTTGTGTCTGAGCACTCAACAAACTGGTCAAGGAGTTATTTTTCATTCTGGGCAAAAGGTTAGACACCACCTAAGCAAGGAAGCTCCTGGGCAAGTGGAAGCAGTCAGCCTAAGGAGAAAGAAGATAGGTTGGGATATTTCCTTAGCTTAGAAAAAACATCACTTAGTATGTGAGGAGCAGAAGAAACATCTGCTATTCTTCTTCAGAACAACCATGGAATAAGTGGTTTCTCCCAAATGCTCTCTGGTTGAGGAAACCATCCCCCCCCCCCCTCCAGGTATGGAGCCTTTGAGGGTGGCTCCAGCAAGAGATGTGACTGACAGGAAGAAAGTGAGAATTCCCCACTCAGCACTTGTGAATGCCAAAAGAAAGCAGGTGAGTAGCTACTACAATCATGATGCTTAGCAGAAAATACTGGTCTTCTGACACAGCTTCAACTGTTCGCCATCACCCTCTCCTACCAATTTCCAAGAACTTACACTTCCAGTTGTAGGTAATGCGGGATTGAAAAGATAACCCCTCTCCTCATTTTCTTCCACCGCTAGATAGCTGAAGAGGTGTGAAGAACAAGTCTTTGGAGAAATTTCTCTCAAGCACAAAAGTGGGATTAGATTGAAGGCAGCTGTAAGAAAATGATATGTTCGTAGAGATTTCTTCCCAATGGAAGAAATCTTGGAAAAAAATCTTCAGATGAAACTCTGGGTCAAATCTGACATTGGACATTGCTGGGCACTGCCAATGTTGCATCTCAGTCCAGAGATGTCCATCAATATGTGAAGACTCCTAGATATCTCCTGAAGAACATATGAAGAACATTTGCAAGAGCTGGGTATGTCTAGTTTAGTGAAAAGAATGACTAGGGGAGACATGATAGCAATGTCCCAATATCTCAGGGGCTGCCCCAAAGAAGAGGGAGTCAAACTATTCTACAAAGCAACTGAAGGCAAAACAAGAAGCAATGGGTGGAAACTAATCAAGGAGGGAAGCAACTTAGAACTAAGGAGAAATTTCCTGACAGTAAGAACAATTAATCAGTGGAACAACTTGCCTCCAGACGTTGTGAACGCCCCAATATTGGAAGTTTTTAAGTTGTTGTTGGATAACCATTTGTCTGAAGTGGTGCAGGGTTTCCTGCCTAAGCAGAGGATTGGACTAGAAGACCTCCAAGGTCCCTTCCAACTCTGCTATTCTATTCTATTCTATTCTATTCTATTCTTAGATATGAAATATGAATATTTCATCAGTGGTGCATCACACTTGCTCTCAGTGAGAAGAAGAGAGATGAAGAACAGGAGTCTTTTTTTGCCTGTGTGTGTGTGTGTGTGTGTGTGTGTGTGTGTTATTTGTAGTTTTCCTTTAACAACTAATGTATTTTGTGAACAGAGTGATGACTAGGTCAATACATTTTTACACAACTCTAACAATGATATTACCATAGCTTTTGTCTTCCAACTTCTAACTTAATAAACTCAGTACAGGTACAAAACATTCTTGTACGTATCAATTTATATAGTACTATCTTCCCAATTTATATTCCCCCTCCCCCACTTATGGGGATTCTTCCACATTTATCTCTTTATCTTTAAACAATACTGTCTTATCTTAATGCTTCTTTACCGCTTTCTCCAAAGATATATTTAATCATCAATTTCAGATCTTACAATATGTTTATTGAGCCCTATAAGATCGCCAATATTTTAGTATTTTAGATATTACTCATATTTCACCAAATTTATATCTCAGTTTTTTGTAATCATCAATTAAACTATTTATTACTTTAAAAATCGGTCCCAAACTTATGTCTCTAAATCCCCTGAATTTGTAATCCTTAAAGCTATCAATTCCAGTATGTTTTGCTTACTATTAATCATAATGATACATTTAATAATAATAATAATAATAATAATTTTATTTTTAAACCGCACCCTCTCCCCACAGGGACCTGGGGCGGTGCACAGGCAGAATAAAAACAGTCAATAAATACATACATTTCTAAAAAACAATTAAACCAACCCTGTGCTAAAAATTCACTAAAAATATGCTACCCCATTAAAAACCCCAAAGACAGAGAGACTATCCTAGGCCGGCCAGACAGAAGAAGTGTGTTTTTAGCTTGAGACGGAAGGAGCGGAGGTCAGTAGTCATCCTGATATCGGGGGGAAGGTCGTTCCAGAGGGCCGGGCCCGCCACAGAGAGAGCCCTTCCCCTGGGAGTCACCCGCTGACAGAGTCTAGTGGACGGCACCCGGAGAAGTCCCTCTCTGTGGGAGCGGATCGGCCGTGAGGATGTATGGGGCAGGATCCGATCCTGCAGATAGCTAGGTCCCGAGCCATGGAGCGCTTTGAAGATGATAACTAACACCTTGAAGCGCACCCGGAAGACAACAGGTAGCCAGTGCAGCTCGCGCAAGAGCGGTGTTATGTGGGTCGACCTAGTGGTCCCCATAATTGCTCGCGCGGCTGCATTCTGGACTAGCTGAAGCCTCCGGGTGCACCTCAAGGGGAGCCCCATGTAGAGAGAGTTGCAATAGTCCAGTCGGGATGTCACGAGAGCATGAGTGACTGTGCGAAGGGCGTCCCGATCCAATAGGGGGCGCAATTGGCGAACCAGGCGAACCTGGTAAAACGCCCTCCTGGCCACGGCTGTCACTTGATCTTCCATGGACAGCCGGGTATCCAGGAGGACACCCAAATTGCGCGCCCCATCCACAGGGGCAAGATGTTCGCCCCCTATGGCCAGCGATGGAGTGAGCTGGTTGAATCGGGCAGCCGGAAACCACAGCCACTCGGTCTTGGTCGGGTTGAGTCTGAGTCCGTTCCTTCCCATCCAGATCCGTACGGCTTCCAGGCACTGGCACATCACCGCTACGGCATCGTTGGGGTGGTTTGGGGTGGAAATGTACAGCTGTGTATCATCAGCGTACAGATGGTACTCCACCCCAAAACCACGGATGATCTCACCCAGCGGCTTCATGTATGTGTTGAACAGGAGAGGCGAGAGGACTGACCCCTGAGGCACCCCGCATGTGAGGGGTCTCGGGGTCGACCTCTGCTCCCCTGCCAACACAAATTGCGATCGGCCAGAGAGGTAGGAGGAGAACCACCGTAAAACGGTGCCTCCCACCCCCAACCCCCCCAGCCGATGCAATAGGATACCATGGTCGATGGTATCGAAAGCCGCCGAGAGGTCTAATAGGACCAGGATGGAGGAACATCCCCCATCTCTGGCCCTCCAGAGATCATCTACCAACGCGACCAATGCCGTCTCGGTGCTATGCCCGGGCCGAAAGCCGGACTGGCGCGGATCTAGATACTCAATTTCCTCCAGGTGACGGGGAAACTGTTGTGCCACCACACATTTAAATATGCCTAATCACAGTCTTCTCAGAACTCCGAGCCTTGATCTATCTTGGCCATTCTGGAAATTAGCATGGATTGGGGCAGGAGAATGAGTAAGGAGACCTATAGCATAAAGAGTAGCTGCTAAGCTGAGGTTGTACTGATTGACCAACAGCTTCTTCCTCTAATCTGCCCTTGGCAGCTTTAACAGCAAACAAAATGTTTTATTTATTTACTCAGTCTCAGCCACTTGGTAGGGCAAAATCCTTCCAGGTTTAATAATTGGGTGAAAAGGAAATAGCAGCCTTATCCCACATAAGGGACACATCTAAGTATTTACATTGCAAGATTAGTTCACCACACCTAAAGGTAAAGGTTCCAAGTGTGGGTTTCAGCTGGCATTAGTGCTGGTGCGCATGCTTTACTTGTGCCCGGGCTGGCTGCGTGCTGCGTGTGCACGCACAGTTCAATAGAAATTGTTCCTCACATGCGCAGAAGTAAAAGAAAAGATGGCGATCGAGGTACCAATTTGAGGGCGTGGCCAGCCTGGGTCGCTGCAACCCAGGCTGGCATACCACTACTGATTCGGCTGAACTGGGCCAAACCAGTAGGAGCCCACCTCTGAAAGGTTCCCCTTACACATAGGTGCTAGTGGTTCCCAGCTCTAGGGCGTGGGGCTCATCTCCATTTCAAAGCCAAAGAGCCAGTGCTGTCTGAAGACATCTCCGTAGTCATGTGGCCAGCATGACTAAACACCAAGGGTGCACTGAACGCTGTTTCCTTCCCACCAAAGGTGGTCCCTATTTTTCTACTTGCATTTTTTACATGCTTTCAAACTGCTAGGTTGGCAGAAGCTGGGACAAGTAACGGGAGCTCACTCAGTTACATGGCACTAGGGATTCGAACTGCCGAACTGCCGATCTTTCTGATTGACAAGCTCAGCGTCTTAGCCACTGAGTCACTGCATTTCTCACCACACCTAATAGAGTCAATTAAAAAAAAAACCCAGTCATTCGATTTGCACAACATACTAAACTGGGTTTGTAGTTTTGCCTTAGTTATTTTGTTTTTTGAGAGAGTGTTTTTGTTTTTTCTGTTTGTTTGTGTTTTTGCTGGCGTAGCAGGTTGGACAAACCAAACCTGTTTAGTTAGTTCTGTTTCAAAGTATTATTACGCATCTGGAAAATGGATGGATTCAGGAATTAATTAAAGGGTGTTTGGGAAGGCAGTTATGATATTGGGGTGCAAAAGCACAGAAGCAACCCTTGTTTTGAGAAGTCGGGGAATTCTTAAAAGGGGAAACTGCAAATGCAGATGAATCAAAGTGAAGATCCATCTGTAGCCAGCATAAAATAAGTAAAGATAAAGGTTCCCCTCACACATATGTGCTAGTCGTTCCCAACTCTAGGGGGTGGTGCTCAACTCCCTTTCAAAGCCAAAGAGCCAGCATTGTCCGAAGATGTTTCTGTGGTCATGTGGCCGGCAGGAGAGCAGAGGTCGGCCTCGGGACCCCTCACATGTGGGGTGCCTCAGGGGTCGGTCCTCTCGCCTCTCCTGTTCACCCGAGGACTTCAGCTGGTCCAGAATGCAGCCGCGCGAGCAATAATGGGGACCTCTAGGTTCACCCATATAACACCACTCTTGCGCGAGCTGCACTGGCTGCCTGTCGTCTTTCGGGTGCGCTTCAAGGTGCTAGTTGTCATCTTTAAAGCGCTCCATGGCACGGGACCTAGCTATCTGCGGGATCGGATCCTGCCCCACACATCCTCACGGCCGATTCGCTCCCACAGAGAGGGACTTCTCCGGGTGCCGTCCACTAGACTTTGTCAGCGGGCGACGCCCAGGGGAAGGGCCTTCTCTGTGGCGGGCCCAGCCCTCTGGAACAACCTTCCCCCCGACATCAGAACAACTATGGACCTCTGCTCCTTCCGTCAAAAACTCAAAACATACTTTTTCTGCTTGGCCGGCCTAGGTTAGTCTCTACCTTTGGGGTGTTAGGGAATTTTAGTGCTATAACTTGGGGATTTTAGCGCAGGGATAATTCTAATTTAATTCGTTTTTATTCACTGTATTTATTCTATGTATTTTTTATAGTATTTTAATTTTTTTCCCTGTGCACCGCTCCGAGTCCCCTTGGGGAGAGGATGCGGTATACAAAATAAATTTATTATTATTTTTATTATTATGACTAAACACCAAAGGCACACGGAATTCTGTTACCATCCCACCAAATGTGGTCCCTATTTTTCTACTTGCATTTTTATGTGCTTTCGAACTGCTAGGTTAGCAGAAGGTGGGACAAGTTACGGGAGCTCAATCCATTACGTGGTGCTAGGGATTCGAACTGCCAAACTGCCGACCTTTCTGATCGACAAGCTCAGTGTCTTAGACACTGAGCCGCCACATCCCTGCCAGCATAAAATAGATATAGCCTATTTCTTACCTCCACTTGCCTCTTTTCTCTAAACAGTGAAAAGTTTCAGATATCCAGCCCCTTCCCAAGTTTGGAAGGAGGACCCTGGAAAATTATTCACATTTTGCAATATTGGTCTTTATTTACAGCCAGCAAAAGTCAGCATCTCTGACATCCAGTTTCTATGGACATCTGATTTCCGTGGAGAAAATGAGAAGCCCAGGTTCTTTGCAAGTCCCAACTCAACTTTTGGGTTGCTCCACACCACAGCCAACCAAGAGTCGGTGAGTTTGGCTTTACTTTATTTAAAAGATTTGGATAGTGCTTCCCATGACAACTCTGGGAAGAGTTTACCATTTGTTGTTGTTAGTTGTGAAGTCGTGTCCGACCCATCGCAAACCCATGGACAATGTTCCTCCAGGTCTTCCTGACCTCTACCATCCTCTGGAGTCCATTTAAGCTCACACCGAGTTCTTTGGGGACTCCAGTCAGCCATCTCATTCTCTGTCATCCCCTTCTTCTTTTGCCCTCAGTCCTTCCCAGCATGAGGCTCTTCTCCAGGGAGTCCTTCCTTCTCACTTGATGGCCAAAGTGTTTGAGTTTCCTCTTCAGGATCTGGCCTTCTAAAGAGCAGTCAGGGTCGATCTCCTCTAGGACTGACCGGTTGGATCGCCTTGCAATCCAAGGGACTCGCAGGCGTCTTCTCCAGCACCAGAGTTCAAAGGCCTCCATTCTTTGGTAATCAGCCTTCCTTATGGTCCAACTTTCATAACTTCACAACTTTCCATACATTGCAACTGGGAAAACAATAGCCTTGACTATACATACTTTGGTTGGCAGTTTACCATTAAATCAATCCAATAGAGCAATACATCACATACACAGAAATGGTATATAATGTATTTTTAATAGTACTTTTATTTAAAATCACACTTGTAATAAAAAAAATTAATACCAACTAAGAAAAATAGAAGATAGAAAATAAATGGAAAAGAATGAGCAAGTAGATAGTTAAGAAAAAGAAAATATATAAAGAAATGTCTTCCCCTTCATCACAAACAAGTATAAACAATTTTAGTAACTGATCACAACATTCCCTTAAAACAAAACAATCTCTTTTTTCCTTTATTTCATCTCTTATTTGTAAACAAATCCTTAGAAGTTCATCATTTCAGCCCTGATCAGCAAAAGTCCATTAGGGGTTACTAGAGATAACAACATGTTTAATTCTGATCAGAGAAAGTCCTTTACTTCCTTTTACTTTGAACAAATTTGATCTTTTGCCCCTTCAAATAATCTCCTGGAACTTGATTTCATTTTTTCCTTATTGCCTTGTGACAAAATTCTTCAAAGTTTTGTCTGGTGCTCCACGGATGTTTTGGACAAACAGTACCCGTCATCCTGCTTCGTGAATGATGGATGTTGTAGTCCAACATATTTAGAGAGCACCAACTTGTAAATAGCTGTGTTAATAGAACTTAACCATTAGGTATGTTTTATATGGGGGAATTTTTCTGAATGTTCCATGTACTCTTATTTGCACTCTTTTCAGATTTTCATTCTTGTTTCTTCTAAAAGAATTGCAGTCCTATGACTTCAAAAAACCTATATTTAGGGATATTATAGAGCTGCTTTCCATGTTATGTGGATTTTCCTACTTTCTGGGATGAAATGAAGACAATGTTAATAAGACCCAGTTTTTCAAGTCACAAAGAAACATGACAGCAGTCTCTTTGTCATTATTGCAAGGCACAATTTTCTTGAAAATGATTGCTAAATGTCCCATTTGTGTAAGCAACATCTCACTGTGACATGGCTTATTCCAGGCTCCCCTTCACACAAACCATGATATATCAACTGCAGCCGTAAAAGTTCCGACAATGTAACACACCAAAGGCAAACCACATAATTAACACAACAATGCTAATTTATTCAGAAATAATTCCGACTGAGCTCAGGGATTACTCCGAAATATGTAGATTTAGAGTCAAGGCAGTTGAAGTTTAAAATACCTTGCAGAGAAAGAATGAAATCAAAAAGTGAATTTGAGGGAAGCAGAGCTTGTAAGCTGCTTGACTGTCATGATATTTGCTCAAAAGGAGTCAGGGGGGACCGAAGGGTAAGATTGGGAGCTTGAGGCCACAAAATATTTGAGGACCAAGAACAAAGTTTGCAGAAGTTCAGTAAAATCTGACATGCTTACTTCCGGCGGTTCTTTTGTGACTGGAGAAAAAAGCCAAGTCATGTTTCCTTCAGTAGATGAAGACATGTTTATTCTATATTCTGGGGAATGATAGTCCAACTGAAACATATACTAGAATATTTAAAATAGGTGAGTTGATTGAAGCCACTTTGGAAATTATACTGGTGGGTTTCATGTTCAAGTCCAAATACTTTAGAGCAGGGGTCTCCAACCCTTGGGCCGCAGCCCCCTATGAGATTGTGTCCTATTCAGAACTGGGGTTCACAATAGAGGTGGTATTCAACAGGTTCTGACCAGTTTTGGAGAACCAGTAGCAGAAATTTTGAGTAGTTCGGAGAACTGGTAAACACCACCTCTGGCTGGCCTCACCCCCATCTATTCTCTGCCTCCTGAGTCCCAGCTGATCGGGAGGGAATGGAGATTTTGCAGTAACCTTCCCCTGCCACGCCCACCAAGCCATGCCACGCCCACCAAGCCACACCCACAGAACCAGTAGTAAAAAATAAATTGAATCCCACAACTGGTGCACAAGTTGTGACCAGCGCACATGTGTGTATGCAGCTCGACGCGTGAGTGGCAGCCCAGCGGGCATGCACCTGTGCATGCAGCTTGATTTGCACAGTCTGAGCTGTGCATACACGGGCATGCCAGCCCGCTGCTCGTATGGCTGGTTCCCCTCTGCCCACCCCCCAAGTTGGACACCGCTGCTTTCAAGAGAAATATGGACAGTGTTGCACTACATGCCTACTGAGTTATCTTTATCATGGCTTATTCAATGTTCTACGTTTGTCTCACGTACAGAACAATAGCCACACAACTGAACAGTCACCAAAAATAAGTGGATGAAATGTTTGTTTATGATTCACTACAGGTAGCCCTCAAACTTACAACCATGGGTTTAGGAATTGTTTGAAGTTACAATGGCCCCATTGCTTCTTGTTCTGCCCTCAGGGGCTTTGGAGAATAGCTTGACTCCCTCTTCTTTGTGGCAGCCCCTGAGATATTGAAAGACTGCTATCATGTCATTGCTCTTCAGATGCCCTGTAAGAGATGGTTGGAGCATAACTTCTCTTTTTATTACTTTCTTATTTGAGACTGAAAAGCAGGTTTGGAAGGTATGGGAGATCTTTAGGGATAACAACGTAATATGCCTCAATCCGTTGCACTATCTTCACAAGTCACACAATACTAAATATAATATGCCCTCCCTCCCTGACCATGCTTGATCTGTGGTTTCCTGAGCGATGAGCCATTTGCAACTGATGCATTGTTTTGTTTCTCAACAGTTCTAAAGAATTTTTCCACTTCCTGGGTTGCAAATACAAGTCAAAAATAGACAAATCGTATTTGAAAGTCAAAACAGGGTTTAGAATACAGCAAGTAAGAAGAACATGTTGAAAGGTTCTTAGCCTCCAGCTCTTTCTAGTCTCTGGACAGTTTTTATTTATTCATTCATTTTGTATGCCCACCCACCTCACTGCGTGACTCTCTAAGCAGTAAACATTTTAAAAATAAACACAATTGCAATAATACTTGAAACTTAAGTGTTAAAAACTGAAAGTACATAGCAGCTGAGAATAATTTGCCCGTCATAGTTGCTTAATTAATTAAAAGAAAAAACTAGGTTCCTGCATGCACTCATCAAAACTTTATTTAAACTGTGATTGAACTGAGATGTGGCTTGATCTAAACACACCACCTCACAGCACCCTTAAGTTTGCATGACCCAAAAATATATTTTGTTTTGTTTTGCAAAATGATTCTTTCCCTCTGTCCCTAAAAGACATGAAATGAAATAGAATCCTCTGCGAAGTAAATTTTTCTCATGTTTATTGCATAACTCTTTTCTCTCCACTCTCAAATACTGTATAACCTAATATCAGGTGGCTAAATTCTGGCCACTTGACTAACAAGCCATGTAATTTTAGTTTGTTCAGGATGGAAGATGCTTAAGGGTGGCAATTAAAGCAGAAATATTTGCTTTCCTACTTAGCAAAACTTTCCTTTGATGTCAGTCTTCTTGCAATGATGCCTCTCATAACAGGGTTTGGGGAAAAATTACAACCTTATAACAATATCTTTATTTCAAGATATGTTCCATGTTTTTGAATATGCTAGGGATAAGCCACAATCTCTGAGTCACCTAATATGCTAAGCCAAAATCAGACAGAAGATAACTGGTTTTATTCACATACAATTTTTTTAAAATATTTTATTTTTATTTTTAATATAATCATTCCATCTTCGGTTGAAAAACGTGTTGTCTGGGTAAAAATATCTTTGTTAAACAATATTCATAATTACAACACCTTTCATTACATTAATATTGATTCTGCAATCTTTAACATAATATTCCACATATTGATTATACAATATTAACATAATAATGGCTAAGACGCTGAGCTTGTCAATCAGAATGGTTGGCAGTTCGATGGTTCGAATGCCTAGCACTGCTGGAGTGAGCTCTTGTTACTTGTCCCAGCTTCTGCCAACCTTGCAGTTCAAAAGCATGTAAAAAATGTAAGTAGAAAAATAGGAACCACCTTTGGTGAAAAGGTAACAGCGCTCCATGCACCTTGGGCATTTAGTCATGCCGGCCACGTGACCACAGAGACATCTTCGGACAGTGCTGGCTCTTTGGCTTTGAAACGGAATTGAGCACTGCCCCCTAGAGTCAGGAATGACTAGCACATATGTGCATGGGGAAGCTTTACCTCGACATAATATTTACTTATCTCTTTCCCTATTTCTAACTTCCATTTTCATTATTTAACCTTTAGTAAAATAGATCCCATACCATATAATATTCATTTGTTCTTTCTCCTTAATTGCCAGTGTTAATCTATTCATTCCCACACATTTTAATATTTTCCTAATCACATTCTCATCTGTAGGTATCTTTCACTCTTCCAATTTTGTGCAAATACAATTCTAGCAGCAGTTAATATATGGATAACTAAATATGTATTTTCCTTATTGTGTTTTTCGGGTGCAATCCCCAATAGAAATATTTCTAGTTTTAAATCAATATGTTGTTTTGTCATTTTTTCCAACCACGTATCTATTTCTATCTAGTATGTTTTTGCTTACGCATACAAAGGTTAATTACTTTTGTGTGCTATACGGCAGGGGTCCCCAACCTTTGCAACTTTAAGTCTGAAGGACTTCAGCTCCCAGAAGTCTGGGAGCTGAAGTCCTTCAGACTTAAAGTTGCAAAGGTTGGAGACCCCTGCTATACGGTACAAAACTCAGGCATTTTTTTGGTAAACCTTGTCTACCATTATGGTTTATATCTCTCTATCCAATTTTGCTTCACTCTGAAGACCTATTGAAGAAAAATGTATCTTAATAAAGCCTGGGAACTTATCTAGGGAATGAATAAAATAAATCAGATTATTTGTGGATGCAATGTTAGATTTTGCAGGAGGGGTTTAGAGGAGAGAGAAAAGATTAGGGAGAAGGACAGCTTTTCAACAGCTGCAAATGAAACAGAATTGCTGTTGGATCTTCATTCTTCATGCAATGTGTTGTAATGTGCTATTCTTGCCTAACCTTACCACCAACTTTCCTGTATTTCATCACAAATTTTAAGATCCGCTAAAGGCACAAAACGGTTATAGTAATGAAACACAGCCAGCCACATCCATTTCACAACAGCCATTTGCTCATTTGCATGTTTCCATGCTCATGCATGGAACAATCTATCCTAATGCAGGGGTGAAAGTCAGCAGGTTCTAGAGAACTGTAGTGGAAATTTTGAATAGTTTGGAGAACTGGCAAATACCACCTCTGGCTGACCCCAGAGTGGGGTGTGGGAATGCAGATCTTGCCCTGGAGTGGGGAGGGAACCTATAACCTTTGCTGTTGTTGTTAGCTGTGAAGTCACATCCAACCCATCACAACCCCATGGACGACGTTCTTAAAAGCCTTCCTGTCCTCTACCATCTCCCGAAGTCCATTTAAGCTCATGCCTTCAGTGACTCCATCCAGCCACCTCATTCTCTGTCGTCCCATTCTTCTTTTGACTCCATCATTCCCAGCATGAGGCTCTTCTCCAGGGAGTCCTTCCTTCTCATTAGGTGGCCAAAGTATTTGAGTTTCCTCTTCAGAATCTGGCCTTCTAAATAGCAGTCAGGGTTGATCTCCTCTAGGACTGACCGGTTGGATCGCCTTGCAGTCCAAGGGACTCACAGGAGTCTTCTCCAGCACCAGAGTTCAAAGGCCTCCATTCTTTGGTGCTCAGCCTTCCTCATGGTCCATCCTTCACAGCCATCCATTGCAATTGGAAAAACCAGAGCCTTGACTAGATGCACTTTTGTTGGCAAGGTGGTCTCTGCTTTTTAGGATGCTGTCTTGATTTGCCATCACTTTCCTCCCCAGGAGCAAGCCTCTTTTAATTTCTTGGCTGCAGTCCCCATCTGTGGTGATCTCTATAACCTATAGAGAGAGATACTTCTGCATCTGCACCTTTTCAATCTAACCTTCTTTTTAAACCCTTCTCCTCTTCTTCTGAACCTGCGGTTTGAATGGCGGATGGTTTGCTTTCCAACCACCAAACCCACCGCAGCTTACCCAAAGCACGAGACCCCGTTTCCTAAGGTCTGACGAACCAGGTTTGATTCAGACCAACACCGCAGCGCAGGCTCGAACCCGCGGTTAGTGTGGCGCTGAGCCAAAGCCGCTTTTCCAGCTGCTATTCCGTTTGAAAAAAATAAAATAAAAAATCTCGTCCGCCTGAAGGGGGCGCTCCTCTGGCCCTTTCGCCTGGTTTGGGAATTGAAGAAGGTTTCGAAGTGCGCACGCGTCCGGTCGGTCTCCTTTTGTTTTGTTTTGTTTTGCCCCGCCCTCCTTCCTCGTTCCCTCCCTGGCTGGAGGGGAGGGGGAGGGGAGGAGACTCAGCGCGTGCGCACTTCGAGCCTCCAACCCGGACAAGAACAGACGAGGGGAAAGGGCCGCCTTCGTCTCCTTGTTCCCAGGGAACGGGCCCCGCCGCGCGTGCGCATAAAGCTCACCTTGTCCCCTCCCTCCTCTCTCTCTCCTTGCCTCCACCGCAGGCTCCGCCCACCCAGCGAGGGAGGGGCCGCTGCGCAGTTCTCGGCGAGGCACCGAGCGCGGCGGCTGGACTCGGCAGAGGTAGAAGCGGCAGCGGAGGTGGCCTCGCTGCGAAGGAGCCTTTCCCCTCACGAGCAGCGGCAGCAGCAGAAGCCCCTCAGGCCCCCGCCGCCATGGTGAAGATCGCGTTCCAGTCGCCCTTCGCCCACAAGGACGAGCCCAAGAAGGAGGCGGCCGAGGCGCTGGTGGCCGAACAGGTGAGGAGAAGGCGACGCCGAGACGCCATTTTGTTTTTCCCCCACCTCCTTGTTTCCCCCCCCCCTCCACCTCCCCCGGGGCAAAATGGCGGCGGGACCCTCGGTCTTACCTCAGAGTGTGAGGGAGGGATGGGCTGTGTAGTCCGCCGGGCGAGACGGTGGGGAATTGGGGATTTCCCCCTTCCTCTCCCCGACCCGGGGGGGGGGGATGTCTCGTGACTGGTTCGTTGACCTAGAAACAACACACGGGAAGCGGGGTGCGTGTGTGTGTGTGGAGAAAGGAGCGTATTTTATTCGTTTAGGTTCCCCGCTTGGGCGGTGTAGTCGTTGCGTATAAATAAATAGAATAACTTGGATAAAAGCGATGCATAATAAGGCTCCTCAGCCGCACACACACACACACACGGTGTAAATCGGGGTTCCTCGCTGGCTGGGAAGGCAAAGCGGGTCGTGTACATGCATGCGTGTGAGTGAGTGCGTATACGCGCGTCTTACACCGACACGCGTGCCGTTCCGGAACGTAGCAATGTGTGGAGCCGGCGGGTCCACAAGCAAAGGGGGAAATAGAGCTGGCCCTGCGCGTATAAACGGGCTTCCCTTTTGAAGTAAGTCGAGGCCTCCGCAATTGTTTGCGCTGCCTTGCAGATGAGTCTCCCATTGGGGGATTGGGGTAGGTTCATCCATGCCCGTTTTAATAATAATATGAATATGAATATGAATACGAAACATGTGACAGTGATACCCATTGTCATCGGGGCACTTGGTACCATGTTCAAGGGTTTTACAAAATGCAGCAAGAAATTGCAGCTTCCTGCAATGACAACAGAACTGCAAAAAAACTGCACTACTCAGAACATATAGTATATGTTAAGAAGTTACTTGGTTGATACCTAGGACGCAAGCAGCAACCCCTATCAACCCTTAGCACCAGTCAGTGGTATTTGTGATGCATTTTTGAATGTTCCGTTGATGGAGTTCCATGTTCAATGAATAAAGTATATAATAAATAATAAGTATTATTATTATTGCAAAAACACCAGCAAAACTGCAAAAAAACTGCACTTCTCAGAACATCATATGTTTAAGAAGGTACTTGGTTGATACCTAGGACGCTGGCAGCAACCCCTATCAACCCTCAATGGTATTTGTGATGCATCTTTAAATGTTCAATTGACTGAGTTTCATGTCTAATGAATAAAGCATATAATAATAAATGATGATAATATAATTGTCAGTGCACAACATATATACAATGAGATTGGTTGAGCTCCCTCAGGACACACACACACAACACAGTACAACACAAAACAATAAAAAATCAATTTTTAACTGGGATTTAACAAAACCAACATTGCATCTTCTTTGCTTGGGCATCTTTCCCTCCCCCCCCCCCCCCCCCCCCCAACTTCATAGGCTTCTTTGCTTTTTGGTGGAATTTGTGTTCTGCCTGCAGGATTTAGTGGGGGAAAGGGAAAGGTTGTACTGTGGTTAGTTATTTATAACACACACACAAAGCAGACTTCAGTGTTAGTATGATTAATCCTCTCTTGGTGTGAGTAGAGTTACAGAGAAAAGCCTTATAAATAGAAAGACATAAATATTGGTAGGATATACTTCCTTCTGCCTAATTTGAGGATCTCTCTCTCTCAATCCCCCAGAGAACCTGCCCTGGTGGATGGGTGGCTGGTCCTTCAAGGAAGAAAGCAATGAAGAGCCTTTGGCTAGTTGGGTGGCATAGGAGTTTAATAAATAAAATGGGGAAGAGATGGGAGTTGCCAGAGGAGTTTTAGTAATTAGTTCTGGGGTGGTTTTTTTTATGCTGAGTGGTAGCAGTTCTGCCTTGTCTAGAGGTGGGGCCTAGAGGCATTTTTTGGGAGATATAAATTAGGCTTGAAAGTGATGCATTATTTTGCATCATAACAACTTCTCATTTCTTTCTAAATTAAAGTTATTTTTTAAAAAGGTAAACCATGGAAAGGTAGGAAATGGGAGAGGGGACCTTGAAGTGAAAATAAAGCATATAAATCTAAAATAATAAAACATGTTATCATGGGGAATTTGGTTTTTTTTTTTTTTTTTTACAAAAGATTCTTTTCAAAGCTTTAATCCTTTTCATGCTTATATAGAAGTTCCTGGTCTGAAAATAGAATGAGGATACTGTTCCATTTCCATCTTTCTTTCTGGTTTGTAGCCTTTTCTTAACAGCTTTTAAAGATCCTTGCAATTCCATTAATGATCTCTTCATTGAAACAGCCTTAACCACTTCAAATGCTTCCAAATTAATCCTTGTTCCTAGTGTTTTGCAAAAAGCTAGTTATTTGCATGAAAGAGATTTCCCCCCCACAATAAATACTTTAGTTGACCCTACATCGGAATAACATATGATGTTTATATTTGTTTCAAAGGGTATTTTAGGAACTATTTGACCTATTTTTTAAAAAAATCTTTTTTTAAACCTATTATAAAGCAAGCAATGGCAAGGCTGGGTTAGGATATAATCTCATTGAAGATATTAATTCTCCAGGTGGGAACTCCTGAAATTAGTGGTTTCTATCTTGGCTTTAGCATGTTTAAATAATTTTGAAGGCCTATATCAAAATTTGAAACTTTGGTAGTGCTCAAAACAAGTTTTCCTTCAGAACTGATCCCACATGTTGAAGGATTTTGGGATATGCTGGTGGGGATTTCTGACCAAAATTGGAAGGAAGTTTGAAAGATTTTATAAAGGCACATAACTAACTAGACAAAGAATGTCTAATTCTGTTTTGCTTTCTGATGGGAGAGAAGATTAGGCAAATACACAGATTAGGCATTCTTTGTGCATGCACATGCAAAGTTCAGAACTGTCATCATGCATTTGCTTTGAACAGTTTAAGAAGTCTAAACTCTGCTTATTTTCAGTATGTATGTATATGTATGTATGTATGTATGTATGTATGTATGTATGTATGTATGTATGTATGTTAGTTTTATGAGCGAACCGGGGCTATGTTCGAATCCCAGTAAGGGGTATGGCCAGCTGATGAGAGCTAATAAGCTCGAAATAGATCTATCCTGGTCTCTTCTAATTTAATTTATTGATCAGCTCATAAAACTAACACACATATCTAAAATATTATACAACGTAATTCTTGGCTTGCTGTTTGGATGGTCTCTAGCGATGAGCCAATGGGCAGTAAGGGAAACAGTATGTCTCCTCCCTTTAATTGGGGCCTAATAATAACAGGTTGTTGTGAAACAATTACCTATATATGTGTGTGTGTGTGTGTGTGTGTGTGTTAGTTTTATGAGCTGATCAATAAATTAAATTAGAGAGAGACCAAGATAGATCTATTTCGAGATTATATATATATATATAATCTGCAAAATTATTTGATTTCCTGTGCCTACCTTCAAAACAACTCTTGAGTCATTCCAGTTTATAAAAAGTAAAAGCTGTTTTGTTGACAGTGTACATGCTTGTGCCTGATTATGTTTGGAAGTTACTCAGAATATTATTTTCATGCTGCTTGTATATTATACAGGACAATTTCAGGCAGTTAAAAGCTCCTGATTTGTGACAAGCGTTGATGGTTTGTCCCTAATGGCTGAGATCGTATACTTGACTTATATTACATACTGTTCTCTTTAAAATGCCATATAAAATGCTTTTACTGCCAATGGCATAGAAATTGCTCTTCTCTTGAAAAGAAAAGGGTGCTTAAATTCCTTCTTGTCCAAATACATGCCTAAACCCATATAAGAAGTACAAATATGAAATAGTTTTACCATTGGTCTATATTTCAGAGTGCTATTACACACTAACCACATTCCACTAACGTGTAGAGTTCTGTTTAAGCTCAGGAAATTGTAAAGGCAATTTTTAACTGCTTAAAGAGAAAAAGTCTTAAGGCAGCAATTTAACAGTCACAACTGGGTACAAAATATATAGGCTACTAGGCTAAAGAACTGCACAGGGAGTAGTTATATATATTCTGTGTGTGTGTGTGTGTGTGTGTGTGTGTGTGTGTATAGATGGATGGATGGATTTTAGTGAACTGGCTTTATTTTCATTGTAATACTTCAGCTTATGCAAAGTAAAATCCCTACACCGAAGAAACTGGGCCAATTTCATAGTGGCTTACAGGATGGTTTAAATCCAACCATAATATGCATAAAATTTACAATAAAAGGAAGGCTTTTTTGAGTCTCAGTCTTCATAAGCCCCATTAGATGTAGTATGATTTTTGAAAAAGGGTTCCACGATTAATAATTGCCCTGTAACAGTTTTAATGAAAAAAGAAAATCATGCTTTAATGTCAGACATACGGGATTAGTTCTAAACTTCTAGATCTTTAAATATACAACAGTGTTTCAATGTTATAGATAGATCCATATTTTAAAATGGGGACATTCAACTTTTTTCAACTGGTGGGCCTCTTGGGATTTATTTATTTTTAAATCCTTGATTAACTTGCCTATTTACAGAATCCACATTAAATCTCAATCTCAAAGCAGTGTTTGTCAAAGTGCTGCAACTATTTGAACACTCCTTTCTAGTTGTTTTCTTTTATTCTGGGCAGATGTGTGCTTTCCAAACAAAACAATGGTAGAATCCTCTTACCATTTTTTTTTGTTTCATAAAAGTAGGATATGTCTTTGATACGAAGATGAAACTGGAAGTTGGATCTTTTTTGCAGTAGGCAGATTTCCCATCAAAGTCATAAATTTTACTGCATGTAAAGTGGGATGGGTCAGGCATGTTGGCAGTGCCTAGAGAGGTATCTGCAAGCACAGTAATGCCTTTGGACTTTATGTTGGCAACACCAGTCTTTAAGCTGTGTACTTAAGCATGTTGTATGTGAAGGCCAGCTCTCTGTACACACCCAGGATTTCCCTTCGAGCACGATAAAGATCAAATGTTACCTAACCTACCAGTGGTAGTTTGATTAGACAGCCTTAGTTTCCTGTCTGGTGGCCAGACAAGAGACAACGTGGGTTACAGCGAGCCCTGTCAAACATCAGATAGGAGAGTTGCTTTATTTGTTGTCACAGATGTTTCCTGTGCACCTAATCTACTTTTATATTAAGTCAAATGACAACCTGCTGAGTCAAAATGCACGTAGTATCTCTTCTCTCCCTCCCCACCCCCAAATCTCTAATAATAATCGGGAGACCTGCTTTTCCAGTATGTTGCAATTCGACCTGAAGCTTCTGCAAGCACAAAAGCATTGCTATGGTTTATCTTAGCAATTCAGCAGTTGTGAACTTTCATACAAATCACTGGTGTGCAGCAATAGGACAGTTCTAAATAAACAGAGCTGCAGTTAAAATATGGTGTTCAATAAACTTCCGTTTTTCTCACCTGCAGTGGCCAAAGTTGTTTTCTCTTAGTTGAACCTACTTCACAGCTATGTTGTTGTTTTTTTTGGGGGGGGGGGATGAGAAAATGCTGTGCATTGATGAGCTTCTGAAAAAGAATAAGATAAAGCTACTAAATACCATATTTTTGGAGTATAAAACGCACTGGAGTATAAGACGCACCCAGGTTTTGAAGAGGCAATTTTTTAAAAAAAGTAGATAGGTAGATAGAGGGATAGAGAGGGAGAGAAATAGAGAGAAATACAGTAGGTAGGTAGATAAAGGAATAGAGAGAGAGAAATACAGTAGGTAGTTAGGTAGGTAGGGAGAGAGTGTAGGTAGGTAGGTAAAGGGATAGAGAGAAATAGAGATAAGAGAAATACAGGAGAGAGAGAGAGAGTAGGTTCATAGGTAAAGGGATAGAGAGAGAAATACAGTAGGTGGGGGGAGAGAGAAGGTAGGTAGGTAGATAGGTAGATAGAGGGGAAAGAGAGAAATACAGTAGATAGGGAGAGAGAGAGTAGGTAGGTAGGTAGATGTTTCCAGGTGTATTTATCCATGTGCTGGAGAAGGAAATCACTGGCAACCTGTAGCACTCTAAAACTTTGTTCCTGCTGGCACAGCACTTAATGTAATTCTCATCAACCACTCTAACCAAATAGCTTTCTGAAAGGGGGAAAAAAGTTTTTGCACTCTGTAACCCTCCCCAAAATGGCCCGTTTTTCGCGAAAACAGGCCCGTTTTTTTAAATCAAATAAAAGGCATAGATAGTCTTGGGTTGACTTGCAGAGTGCTGGAGGGGGGGGCAAAAATGAGCAAAAGGGGGGGGACATTTTTTTGTCAAAAAATTTGCATGCATAGCCTCATGGAGGCTTATAGAGGGGGTGGGGCAAAAATGGCCCATTTTTAGGCTCATTTCTGCGCTCTCCAGCCTCCAGGAGCTCTCTGAAAGTCTCCATAAGGCTCTGCATGGCCATGTGAAGGGGGCGGGGCTTCAGGAGGCAAAAAAAATGCTGTATTCGGTGTATAAGATGCACCCAGATTTTCAGCCTCTTTAGAGGAAAAAAGATGCATCTTATACTCTGAAAAATATGGTAAGTATTAAAATGCATTTCTTTAACATTTGAGACATAGGATATGGAAGTACCAGTATAAAGTAGTCCTCATACTACTGCCTGACCATAATTTGGACTGAGATTTCCATCACAAAAAATGCAATCTTAAATCAACATCTCACAGGTCTTAACAACAGTATTCTCTGCACGCCTTATTAGGATAATTAACAGAATTGTGGGTTAAGTGGGTATCTACCTCAATCCAAACCATTCTGGGCTTGGTTGCTCCCAGTCCTGATCCTGGATAAAGTGGGGGTCTTGGATCGTCCCCTCCCCCCTCCTTCCATCTTTGTCCTTTGGCTGCCCTGAAGCCTGCCTTCAGGGCAGCAAGCACCCCAGGACCATGTGGCTTTGGGACTGCTTGCTGGATGCCGGAAAGCACAACGCCCCAGGCAGAGCCAAAACCATTTGTCTAGCTGCCTTCTCTCCAAGTTCCCTGCCCCGACTTGGTTCTGGCCTGAGACCTTAACCACTATGCAAGTCTTGTTTTGATAATGTTTATAATACTGGATTTTCTAACTTCATTCATTTAAAAAAAAGGCCTTGCAGAAAGTAAAAATTAAAAAGGCATGAAGATGTTAATCTTCAAATGTTTATTGGGGGAATTTTGTTACAGATCTTCAAATATACTTTCTGGAGCCTTTGTTCTATTTCATAAATTATCAGATACATAGCTAAGGGACTTTCAGATTGATTGATCCAAGTAAACAGAATATTTCTGTAGGCAGGGATACTTAACTACATTAAACTATAAAATGCTGTATTAGCATTTGTGTCAGTTGCTGATAAAGTTGTTTTGTTGGGAGTTTTTAGTGAAGTATAAAGAATCTGTGTTTCTTGCTTACACAGATAGCTTTTATTTTGTTTCATTCTAGGTCAGCGAAATGGTTCCAAACAAGTTACAACATGATTTTTTTATGCCTGACTTTTGATTAGAGTAGCCAGTATCATATTTAAAGCAGCATTAAAAAATAACTTTTTCAGGATAGTCAGTTATCTGAATAAAATCAACTTCATACTTTTGTTTTAGCCATATGGTCTCTTCAGGAGTTTTTGATAGTTGTGATATGTATACTTGTTTTAATACGGTAAATTCAAGTAAAATCTAGACCTTTAATTTGTTGAAGATACTCAAATAATTGCAATGGTTAGCATTGTTCATTGAAACCCAAAGCTGTGTGAGCAGCATATATTGGCTGCTAGAGAACTTTTTTTGCTTCATAGAATTTTTTGTTGGTGGTGGTTATTTGCAGTTCCTCTTTTAACCAGAACTGATGCAAAAAGCCCCCACATAATTACAAAGAATTATAAAAATGCTTCCTCTTCACAGTCATCAATGAACTTGTGCTGTAGGATGGATCGTTAAAGATAGGTAGAAACCAGACAGTAATTGTAGGAAGTGAAGTCTGTTCTGAACTAGAAACAACTATTTCTTCCCTCAAATTGCAATAAAGTATTCTAACGAGACTTACCATACATTTTTTAATGCCTGAGTAATCCTGGAGGATGAATAGAAATTCAATAACGTTTGCGATAATAACCTAATTGTCAAAAATTCATTCTAATTCTCACTTCCATGGTGAAAAATCTATAGTCTGATGGCAACATCAGAGGAGAAGCCTTTACGTTATGTGGCATCTGGATTGGTAAAGCCATGAGAAATGTAGATTTTTCTTTTGTTTTATCTTGTTTCTTTTGTTTTGCTTTGTCTTGTCTTCTTCCAAGAAGATCTTTTACACCAAGTCGAATGAGAGTTGGATCTTATCTTTGTATTTGGGGCAAACACTGTAACCTTGGGCCAAAATCATGTTGTGTCTCACATTATCTTTCACTTGGGAGGGTAATGTCACCCTATTGATTCAAGGAAAATAGCAATTTCATCTTTAAGACAGTAGAAAATTTAAAACAACTTTTTAATCTTATGTTTTCAAGGACCCAGAACTTGCAACACACCACCGTGAAGGTTCCTCTGGAAGATGTCTGCTGACTCTTTTGGGACTTGCCTTCATTTTAGCTGGACTAGTGGTCGGGGGAGCCTGCATCTCCAAATTTTTCATGCCAAAGGTATTGGAGAGTTTATTATTATCCCACTTATTTCTGAGCTTATTTCCCCAACCTTTAATGGCTTCAGTCTGACTACCATACATTCAACAATATACACAGTAAGGATGGCAAGCTAGTCCTTGAAGGTATCCCAAAACAATTCCGTTTTTACAATCTCCTGCAAGGAAATGAAGGAAGGAGCCATCATGACCACAAGGAGTAAACTCTTAGGAATGGGATACCAATAAAAATGCCTCCTTTTGGGTGATCATTCCTTGGTAAGAGATCCTTAATGTTCATATACTGTATATTGGATGGCAAATTCTCCCCAAATAGGTGGTTCCAAAGGTAGCCAGTCTCACAAGGCTTTATAGTGATAACTGGTACCTTAAATGGCAGCAAAGAATCTGCTATAACAAGTGTTCCATGCTGCACTTATCCAATGGTCAACTGTATTCCAAATCTGTTGACGTTTCTGGATCGTCTTTAAGGGTAGCTTCACATAAAGCAAATTACAGAAGTGACAAGGTTTTGTGTGGCTAGTCACGTGCCCCATTTTATGTTCTCTGCATAAACAAATGGCTTGAGATGGGGAAGTTTCCTTTGTGTTCCTCCTTCATGTTTCGTGAGCCAAAAGACCTCACTTGTTAACATTCTCCAGTCCTTTTCCAGATAGCAGTCAGTGCACATCATGGCAGATCCGGTCTGTGGTCTTCCAGGACCCAGTAATAAGTTGATATTTGCAGAGGTGGTGGGGAAAATGGAATTAGTAGCACTTTCTTTGCCCATTCAGGGGAAACTGCTTCAGCAATTCCAGGACAGTTGAACTAAATTAATTCCTCCACCTTTAAATGAGTATTACAGCTGGCGATTTCTCTTTTTTAAAGAACAAAACATTCCGCGGTCAAATGTGTTACGTGGGAGAAGACAATCAGAATCAGGCCGCGGAGCCATATTTCCTGCCCATTGCTGAAGAAGCTGATATCAGAGAAACAGATAACATTGCCATCATTGATGTACCTGTTCCAAACTTCTCTGACAGTGACCCGGCAGCTATTGTGCATGATTTTGACAGAGTGAGTCCCTTCTTGTGGATTCTTTTTATTCTTTCTTTTGGTAAAAAGTTGTGATGAAGTCGTTTTAATATGTGATTGTGTTTTTATGCTTTCCCTTCTTTTTCGGGATTAAAATCTGGTAGTCTTTCCCCCTCCCCCTCTCCATTTTCAAGTGCCAGCAACATAGGTATGCTAAATGTAAAATAATATATATTGGTGCTTTCTGGGAGAAATCTCAAAGTAGGAGCCCTAATTTCACAAACAAATTCCAGGAAAAATTGTGTTGCCAAATGGAGGAGAAACAATCCCTTCTTCAAAGCAGAGGATTTTCTGTTTCTTAAGGGAGACTTTCATTAAACTGATTCCCCACCCCCCCAAAGGAGTTTGGCCTGTCACTCCCATTATTTCTAATCATTGCTGGAACTGGTGGGTGTAGGTGCCTATAGCATTGCCCTCTGATACAAAGGCAGGGAAATAACCTTGGGGAGAGAACCTAGAGGCTGCTAGGAAAACACCAGGTGTAGAAGAACCATGCAGTAAGGCCAGAGTGAGAGTCTTACAAAGAGATCGCCCTCCCCTTCCCCACCTCCCTGGAGTAGAAGAGGGAGAAGAGGCAAGAGGCAGAGATTCTCAAGACTTATTTTGTGGCCTGTCTCACTGAAATGTAGTGGAATCTTGTTTCCTCATTCGGTCTACCTTAAAAGGCTGACACCCCAGTTTTCCACGTGCAGTTGGCTGAGAATAACAGGCACTTATTTCTGAAAGCACAGTTGCCCTTCACAAAAATACACTGTGCACAGGCTTAGACATGCTTAGTATAGCCAATTAACCAGCAGGCCTTATATGGGACTACTGCCTTGTTATGTCTAAGCAGTAATCCTGTAAAATATTTATAGTCATTTCCAGTCAGTGTTAAGATAACTGAAAAGCGACATTACAAGTTTGGACCCCTAGAAAAGATACGATTCTCTTCTTCTTTGTCTCCTGTAATTTAGCATATTAGAAAGGTGGGTTAGTTTCAGTGCTTTTTATTATCTGAGAATATTGCAAACGGAAAAGATCCAGTATTGTCCTCCATTTTACCCTCTGTTTTTACCTGATTCTTTCTTGATCAGTCAATTGCCTTGGATTTTCATACTATGTAGGCTTTCATTCAACAATTGGATCTTGTGATAATCCCGTACTTAAATACACCATCTCATACCCTTAAGGCAGCTTGTCGCTCCTGGCATCTTGATATGTGTTGGATCTGCAGTTCTCAGCTGGCCGTTTTGCATAAAAGTGCTAGTGATACAACATCATTCTCTCTCCCTTAAAGATGAATTTTAAGTCAAAGTTAATGTGATTTACAGAAAGCAAGTTCAACATTTCTCTCGGGAGGATGTTGGGTTTTAAAAATGAAATGTGTTTACAAATTGCTGTTGTGAGGACAGCTTCCTATTGAGAACCTTGTTGCATTGAAAAAGAACAATTTGGGGATGTAGCATTATACTTCAAAGTTTGTTACTTCGGTTTTCAAATAACCATATCAAATTTGTGGCAGTAAAACACACATTACAAAGGGCTGGTTTGAAACAACTGGCAGAACTGAAAATCCATCCTCTGTTACTGGATGTTTTTTGGTTTTTTTTTACCCCTCTGCTTATATTCTTGTAGCTCCTGACAGCCTACCTGGATCTCCAGCTTGGCAATTGCTATGTGATTCCTCTGAACACCTCTATTGTTATGCCGCCACGGAACCTGATCGATCTTTTCGCAAAATTAGCGGTAGGTATCACTCCGAGGGAGCATGGAGATATACGTGAATTCTTACTGCAGTGCACCTCTGCATGGCAAAATCTTAGAAGAACCATGTTGTGTCATTTCCAGAATTGCTGTAATGAAAGGTTGCTGAGCTTGTGGCCTCTTAAGATCTTGTGCAAGGTGGCATTTTTAAAATCAAGTCTGAAACATCTGAAGTTGTGGGTGCTCACCAATTGCTAAGCATGCTTCCTTTAGAGCAGGGGTGTCAAACTCGTATCGTCACGGTATCACATGACATATCAGGACTCCCCCCCTCCCCCCTTCACTAAACCAGGTAGGAGCAGAGTCAGCAAGTGACATATCTGGCCCGTGGGCTGTAAGTTTGATAACCCTGCTTTAGAGTGTCCCCAATCTCCCACCATCTGTAACATGCTTAATGGCCTTCAGGTGTAACTGCTCTTGGTTGAATAATCACAAATGTCTGTATTAAGAATGGTATTTTTCCCCACATACACACAGACGGGTTCGTACTTGCCTCAGACTTACCTTGTTCGTGAGGAAATGGTTGTGACTGAAGAGATTGATAATGTGTCAGAACTGGGTGTCTTCATTTACCAGCTCTGTGTAGGGAAGGAAACCTTCAGACTTCAGCGCAGAGAGAAGCTCATTGGTGAGTATTTTACTGTGATTGTTACTGTCAGGATATGGAAAAAAAAACCCAAGGGAAAGGGAAAATTGGCGAGCGGTTTAGAATGGGCTTTTGTATGATTTTCTGTCTTGAGGAAAGCTGCCATGGGAATAATAAAAGTTGAGTAAACAAAGGAGTTCGTTAAATGGAGAGATTTCCACCAGGAATTACCAACTAGGGTCCAGCTATTATTCCTGATGGGTATATCATGAGCCCTAAACTTTGAATTCAACTTTAGTTAGCCCCAAATTCTGTTTTCCAGCTGCCGTCAAGCCTTACAGAATAATGAACCATTTCTGTATCTTCAGTCAGACAGAAGAGAGCAAATGTTCTCAGGACGTGAGGCTGCTATAAGACTTAAGCAACGGTGCCAGATAGATTAGCAGTGATTTCCTGGCTGATCCTTTTTTGTGTATGGGATAGGGTGTGGTGAGAAGGAATGTAACTTGAGTTGGTTTCCTTAGTATTAGCTAATGAAATGAAGGGAAGGTCATGTTACATAATATTGGAGCACCCAATTTTATACCGTTGCTCATGTCTTTTGCTAAGTAAACGGAGAGTACTACTTTTATACTATTCTGCACCTTCAGCTTATAAAGACTTTAAAAATAAGAGCAAAGTGTTTCATTGTGCTTTAAATACACTGACCTAGAGTTGTTGGCTTTTTTTATTACCTGTGTGTAATCCTGCTCGCTCCTATTTGAAGTATTTTTATGTGGTCATGTGCATTTCAGACAGCTGAAGTGACTTACACGGCCACTTTACCCGTGTTGGCACTCCTGTTCATGCCCCAGATGGCTTCCCTAAATCCTTTCAGCATCTTTTGCTGAGTACTTTAATCCATCCCCTTTTGAAAATTGGCACTTGCCTCTTGAAAGCTAATGCTTGAGAGTGGACATAGGCTCACTGCAGAGTCACTTCTGTCCGATAGAATTAGCAGGTCACAGTCAAGTCACTGTGAGTACTGAATGAATAGCACCATACTTGCAGCATATGAAATGATGTAGTATAACGATGGCCATATTTTCACGTTCATGTTCATTCTCTTACTGCAAGATAAATGCTATCTTCAAGTGCCATTTAAGGATCTCTTAAATAGGTAGCCATTTCTTGCAAGATTTTGCTTGTGATCATCAGTCCTGTATTAAAACAAAGTAGGGGGAAATCTCCAAAGCGTGGTTTCTAGAATTCTTTCTACCTTTTTTACCAGCAGTGAAAAGGATACTTAATTCTTTTTGCTTCTGTGTGGTAAATTAATGTGTTCTCTGGTGTTTCTGCTTTCCCTTTCTACATTATATGTATGGATGTGCATTGGGGAACAAGGGGCAGGCGGCATAGGATTCACTTTCAAACACAGCAAATTCTGAGTTCTGTTGGAGGGATGTTTTTCTTTGTAATTCCCGATCAGAACAGCCCTCTTTTTAAACTCCACTTTTCTTTTACTGGGCTTCTTCCTTTACCTCCAATTTGCTCCCATTCTGTTCTGTTTTGGGGGAGTTTCAACTAGAGGCGGCATCTTGAGCCTCTTCACGTGGCTTCTAACATTAAAATGGGAACAATAAAAAGGTAATGACATCTTGCATCCCATGTTGCAATCTTAGCCTCACCAATGTCCAAAGAATTATGTATATGGTGGTGATGACACTTTTTAACAACATCTGAACGTGGTTTTCCTAGGTATTTTCTTTTCTTCATTGACCTAAAGCTCCAGTATGCATTCCTAAGCAATTATAGTCAGCTTTGATAACTCAGTGTTGTTCAACCCTAACTTTTAAAATGTATAGACTTCAAGTGCTTCCAGATTTCCACAGCCTGTATGTTTTGGGAAGCCATTCGTGCTGGATGACTGAACGTAAAATAACACCTTGTAGTCTATGGAAAGAGAAAATCTGTTCTATCTGACCTGCTCCTGTTCCCTGCATAAATTGGCATTGTTTTTCCCCCTTGTCTTTCTAGGCCTTCAGAAGCGTTCTGCTGAAAAGTGCCACATAATCCGACACTTTGAAAACGTGTTTATTGTTGAAACCAAGTTCTGTCAGCAATGAAGAGTGCAGGGCGGAAAATGACAATCACGCATCTTCATTAAGGATCCAAGCTTTACACCTTCAGTTTCAAAATTAAATGTGCAGTGATAATCAAAAGCCTTATGTTTCCTTTCTGTGAATTGCTTAGATGAAAAGAAAAACCCGTTTAAATCCACAATAGGCTTTTCTTTGAAATTTGTGGTGCTGCTAATTTTTTCAGCTCCTTCGATTTTGAATAGTAACATTAAAATGGATTAGCCTCTTAAAAATATCTGTATGTCTGTTTTAGACTGAAGAAAATTGAAATCCAAATACCAGTTCCTCCATAAACATGTAATCAATTCATTACTTTACTCTTTCACAAAAACTAATACATTAACCTCTAGTTTGCACATTGGTTTCTAGGTTAATAAAATTGTTCTGCACTTGGTTTTCCATTAGGGAAACAAAAAAAGACACATCAAGATTTCAAGGGTTTTATTTAAACTTCATTTGTGAAGCATGTAACTTTAACCTTGGTAATCATAAGCAGCTAACATTGCTTTTTTCATTTTGTGCAATTACTGTATTAAATTTGTATGTATATTTGGAGCCTATCCTTGAGCTGACCTTACTACTTTAATTCCTCCTCCCTATTTGTTGTGATATTTAGTTGTATAGCCAAGCACATTTATTCTTAAAAGCTTTTACATTGGTATTTTGGGTTACTGGGCCTACTTCTTAACATCTTAAATACAAAGGTATGTGATTAACATTTCTATTAGGTCCAGTTTTCAGTGTTTCCATCGCTATAAAATTCCTATCTTGTGAAACTTCTAGAGCAGACCTAACGAGCAAGTTACCACTATTACTGCAGAGAACTTATCCTTGTTTGGGATTGTGGTCTGAGTTGGCAAAGGGATTTCTAGAGAGCTGCAAACTGAGTATTTTATAAGGGACTTTATATTTCACACAGATTGTGCAACCCTCTAATAAATGTTTCTCTTAAGATGGTGGTGGCTTCTATTTTGTTCTGGCTGCGAAAAAATTGGGGAAAGGGCATACTTAACAAGGTTTATGAACTGTGATAGCATAGTATTGTCTCGTATTTCTTTAGGATGTTTTCCTGTCCATTGACAATGTCAAGTTTCAACTTCAGTGCGAGTCCAGAGGCGCCTGAAAAGGTGCACATGGCTGTAATGGGATATTCTGCTCATTCCAAAGTTGTTGCTTAGTTCTTCAGCGACAGAGTAGTAGCGACTGAAATCATTAAGTGTTTGATTTCCTTTTCAGTTGATTACAAAAATAAAGCTGCTAATGCAGCCATCCCCAACTCTTGTGGCTTAGTGGCCCAGCTGGAGGGCGATGGGAACCGGCTTGCCATTCACGCAAGTGAAGCTGTGCGTGCATGAATGTGCTCGCTGTCCCACCTTATGCAAGTGGAGCTACGCACACATGCGCCAGCCCAGTTCCTAATAAGCCATGGCCTGGTAGTGGGCTGCAGCCCGGAGGTTGGGGACCACCTGCACTAGTGGATAGTTCAAGAAAAAAAAGAGTGTGCCTTTGTGATTTGTACAATTTATGTTGTGGAATTCAGTTTTCTGTTGGAAGAGCAGATTTGTTAGCCTTAAATCCTCTCTGGTGGATTTGCGTCATCTCCTTTCTTGAATACTAATGCAAAATCCTCTAGGCCAGCTTAGTCACAACAGAGCGTGAGAGTTTCTTAAGCTGTGGGCTTTCATTTGGCCCTTTAAAAAGAGGTTAGTATACTTCCAGATGGCACTTCTGTACTGGAGTGTGTCGCCTTGGTAGTAAGGGAATTGATTAAATGTCATATTTTTGTTACGTGGTGCCTATTGTGTCAAACCTGTAAACAATTTCCATTTATTAATTGAGACAACCTTTGAAGCAGTAGCAGCCAGTGCCTTCCAAGAAGTAGTAGTGGGTTATGAACTGCATGTATTTATGTATCTATGTAGCTGCATGTAACTCTTTCTTTTTCTTTTTTTGCAAACAACAATTCAGGTGGGGTGGAATTAAATTTGCCCACCACCATTTCAGGAAAATTTTCAAGGGGCTTTTTTTTTCTTTTTCTTTTTTTGGTCCATGGATAGAAAACAATGGTGATCTTGTGGGTGCTACAGGAAAATGGTTTCTGGGTCAGTTACATTGTCATTTTTTCCCTTGGAGTAATAACTGAAGAAAAGCTTGGCAGTCCTCTTGCTGGAACTTGCCTGCCTCAGCATGTCATTCACATGCTTTATAATTTATAATTTTCCTCCAGGTTCAACATTCAAGGGGGGTGGGGAATCCTGTGTGCCCACTAGATGGCGGTGTTGGCAGTCAAAAGGAAATTCATTGTGTGTTCAATGAACATAGTTGCCTTGTGTTCACCAACAGGAGGGGCCAGTAAGTGCGGCCTGTGGCAGGGTGTAAATGCAAAAAAACAGTTCGACTAAAGGCAAATAATCTTGAGAAGGTAGGAGTAGGTGTCCCTCTCCACATAGCACAGGTGGTCCTCATTTTACAGCATTTCATTTAGTGACTGAAGTTCTAACAGCATTCCAAAAAGTGACAAACTGTTTTTCACACTTAAAACTGTAGCAAGCTGACCAAAATGCATGTTCCTGACAACTTGCATGTATTTATGACGGGTGCAGTGTTCTGGGGTCATGTGATCACCTTTTGCCATCTTCTGACAGTCCGTGGGGAAGGCAGGTTCACTTTATAACCACGTTACTAACTTTAGAACTGCAAAGATTCGGTTAAGAATTACGTCGGGGAAGATTGTAAAACTCACTTAACAGCTGTCTTGCTTAGCAACAAATTTTGGACTCAAGTTGAACACTGTTAAGTTCCACCCATACCACCACTGCCAATCCTTGAGACTGTAACATAACAGAATCCAATTCTTTTGAATAGAAATAAAAGAGCTAGTTTGATTTAGCGATCAAGGTATCGGGCTAGAAACCAGAGAACTGCCATAGTCTTGTTTTTGTCATGAAAGGTGGCTGGGTTGACTGGACCAATTCTTCTCCCTCTACCCGGCTTACCTCACTTATGAAGAAAACAGGAGGCGGAAAGTGAGTTAAGTATGTTCATTGCCTTGTTATTTATGAAAAAATGATTTTTTTTTTTTAAAAAAAACGCTTCTCAAATGTCCCAAAGGTGCTTTTTTCAAGAAGCAACTGGACTTTCGGGTTTTTCTTTGAAGACATTTCACTTCTCATCCAAGAAGCGTCTTCAGTTCTGGATGGTGGGGAATGGAAGCATTTCCAAACCATTGGGACAACCATGACCTGGATGATTTGTGAATCTCCATAGACCTGGTTGAAAAATCTGGGCAGACCTTTTGGTGATGTGTAATTCACTGGAAGGCCTCTGGCCGCTGAAAGTTTTAGGCAGAATGGTAGCTCCGTCAGAGGATCAATTCAAATAATCACAATAAATATAAGTATAATCTTTATTGTCATTGTACTTAAATACAATGAAATTGGGTTTAACCTCACTGATGCAAAATTATAGCAGAAACCCAAAAAGAAAAAAAAACTAGCATGTGCATGGAGTGATTATGGTTGTATTTAAAAGTCTCACAGCCCAAGGATAGAAACTATCCTTAAATCTATTTGTTCGGCTGGCTATACTTTGATGTCTTCTGCCCGATGGTAGAAGTGCAAAGAGACACTGACCAGGGTGTGAATCACCTCTCAATATCTTCCTTACTCTGCTAAAGCAGCGAGATTTGGCAATGTCATCCAAAATTGATCACTCTGTAGTGCCTTCCTGTTCACCGCTGTTAAACCAGCATACCATACTGTAATGTAATATGTAAGGACACTTTCTATGGTGGACCGATAATCGATCTGATGTAAAAAGGAGTGGAAGGCTAAAAGAGACATATATCTCTAGCTACTACATCAGAGCCCCAAAGCAGCTGGTGCTAGAAGAGAATGAAAAAGATACTTCCCACCCCCACCCCAGTTCTTCAGCCATTGAAACGGTGCAAAAATAGCTTGTAAGTATGTACTTACATACTTACATGGGAAAACACCCGAAGACAACAATACCAGCATATATATATATGTGTGTGTGTGTGTGTGTGTTAAGTTTTATGAGCTGATCAATAAATAAATCAGAGAAACTAGTATACTAGCATACCCTTACTGGGATTTGAACCGGGGCTGTATTGCATGCTAGGCAGGAGCCTTACCAATTAGGCCACCAGGTTCTCTTCCTGATCAGCTGAGACAGGAGGATAAGTATATACTTGTGTCACAACACCCTGTTAAGCCCCAATTAAGGGAGGAACGTGTCACACATATAAAAAAATTACACAACGGAACTCATAGCTTTCTTACTTCTGACTTACTCTCTGAAAACAAGTACTGGGGATAAGAAACCCCTGATACCCCTCGGGGTTTGTATTCTGTTAAGATACAGCCTGTTGTGCCTTCAAATGGCTTCTACCGTAGTGCCGTAAAATGGCTTCTATTGTACAGCGCAGTGGAATTGCCATGGTAACAGCTTCACAGTACTCCACAAGGGAGCACCCTCTGATAAGGAGGGAAAATCCAACATTAGAAATGATGTTTGGTCGGGACATTTTCAACAAAGCTTTGATTATTTTTGAGGACAAATTATGGCTTTTGGGGGCACAGTGAAAATATTTGTAATTAATTTAATTGTTGCCGAAATTGGGGCTTTTCCTGTCTAATACAGGATTAGGATAAATAAATATCCGGGCAACGTTGAGTTATCAGCTAGTAGGAGAATAAAAGAAAATTCCCCAAGTAGCTAAAACCCAACCTGCAGTTAGAATTTCTGGTTTGCGTGTTGGTTTATTGATGCACATCGTAAAAGCCATGTAAAATAAAGAGATTCCTTCTGCTCTGCTTTTTGCCATTTTTGCAGCCATTTAATGACTGCCAATTGGCAAGAACAGGAGACGTAGTTCAGCGTAGCTAGAGGGCACCATTCACCCATCTTGCCAGGGACCATGACACTACCGTTCAAAACGAAAGCTGTCTTAACAGATTTCCTTCCGGGAAAATCACCTCCTTGATTTAAGAAGTGTCAAATCCAGGGGTTAATAAAATCCTGAAATCCCTTGCCTTATCCTTGACAGGTATTCCCCTAAATCAGGGGTTCCCAAACTTGGCAACTTTAAGACTTGTGGACTTCAACTCCCATCTATGCTGGCTGGAGAATTCTGGGAGTTGAAGTCCACAAGTCTTAAAGTTGTCAAGTTTGGGAACCCCTGCCCTAAATAGTTCCCTAAACATGGACACCAAGGGGTTGATATTGGTAGTACCATTAGTTAAGGTATTAAAATTGTTTGGAGAGTCAATGAGCAATCTGAAAATTTCATAAAGGGATCTGAACTGTAGAGTTTGAGAACCCTTTAAGTGCTTTTTTAAAAAAAAAACCCACTACATTTATGCAGTGCCTATTCTTCCCAAACGTGATGCTTACCGTGACAATTGTAACAGTAAACAAACTCAAACAAACACTACTACAGGGCCCAATAAACACTAGAGCTTTCGATACATATCTGCCATAGATTAATCAATGATCCTCTGCATTCTATCTAGCTGAATTGACCAGTTTGTTTGCAAATTAAGGTACAACATCATATTTCTGTTCTCATGTGCAGCAGAGTTTTTCACCAAGAAAGCTACACAAACATCTCTCAGATGTTTGCAAGAACAACGAGGGGAAAATGACAAAAACTTTCAAAGGTGCATGAAAGATTCTGCAGTGGCAGTCCAGTAGCCACCCTGCCTATATTTGTTTTTGTTGCGAAGTTGTGTCCGACTCATTGCGACCCCATGGACAATGTTCCTCCAGGCCTTCCTGTCCTCTACCATCCTCTGGAGCCCATTTAAGCTCACGCCGAATGCTTCAAGTGACTCCATCCAGCCATCTCATTCTCTGTCGTCCACTTCTTCTTTTGCCCTCAATCCTTCCTTCTCATTAGGTGGCCAAAGTATTTGAGTTTTACCTTCAGGATCTGGCCTTCTAAAGAGCAGTCAGGGTTGATCTCTTAGACTGGCCTGTATATTTTAATGGTAAGCACTTACCTGCTCAGTGGTTTACACACACACACACACACACACACACACACACAGAGAGGCTTCTGTGTTGCTTAAAAAGCTGGAATAAAAATAACTCGGTATCTTGTGGTACAGCCAAAACGTGCATGTACGAACATCTCATGTACGATTTGTGCACGACATTTCTACAACTTTGCAAAAATTTGAGACGGGAGCGAGGGTTAAATCTCCTGTAAAAACAGCCCAGTGCAGGACCACTTTATGGTAAGTTATTTTGGTTTTGCATATTTGGTTTCAACAAGAATTTCCTAAATTTAAAAAAAAAAAAAAGTTTCTGTTCCACTTCCTCTTGAGATGTGCGGATTGACTATTTCACATCTTTCTTACCCACTCAAAGATGACTTTTTGACATGTTGGAGGTGTTAGGAGATATTTTTAGGGTAGATGTTGCATTGACATTTTCTTGTTAACTATTATCTCTCAGCAGGTCAATGACTGAGTTAGTGAACATCACAGGGAGAAATGCGTTGCCTGTTTTAGTCTTCCAGGTGGTTTCTATTATATTGCCAATCAGTTTGCTGGCATGACAACCTAAAATTCCTTAACCGTCTAAGAAGCACCAGAACGTATTTTACACCAGACCAGGCTGTCTTCGACTTATGATTACAATGGAGCCCAAAAATTTCCATTGCTAAGTGAGACATTTGCTAGCTGAGCTTTGTCTCATTTTACAACCTTTCTTGCCACATTTTGGCTGCCGCCATGTGCAACAGCAGCCAAAAAAGCCAATGCAATCCTAAATTGCATCAACAGAGGGATGCAATCAAGATCAAGGGAGGTACTAATAGCACTCTATAAATCCTTGGTACATAAGAACATAAGAATAACCTTGCTGGAACAGGCCACAGCCCATCCAGTCCAGCATTCTGTCTCACACACTGGCTCACCATTTGCTTCAGGGTAAGACCAAACCTAGAGTACTGCATCCAGTTTTGGTCACCATAGTGTAAAAAAGATATTGAGGCTGTAGAAAAAGTGCAGAGGAGAGCAACCAGGACGATTAGGGGACTGGAGGCTAAAACATGAAGAACCGTTGCAGGAACTGGGCCTGGCTAGTCTAGTGAAGAGAAGGACCAGGTGAGACAGGAGAGCAGTCTTCCAATATTTGAGGGGCTGCCACTGAGAGGAAGGGGTCAATCTATTTTCCAAGGCACCTGAAGCCCAGACAAGGAATAATGGATGGAAACTGATCAAGGAGAGATTCAACCTAGAAATAAGGAGAATTTTTTTGACAGAACCAGGGTAAATCGGCAGATTAAGTCTAAGTCACTTTTTTCAGTGCTGTTGTAACTTGGAATATGGCTCAACAAATGGTTATAAGTCGAGGACTACTTGTAGTCAATGAATAACAGTAGCTCTTAGCACTTAGATTTATATACTGCTTACCCGTGACTTACAACCCTGTCTGAGCGGTTTACAATAAACATATTGCCCCCCAAAATCTGGGTCCTCAGAAGAATGGAAGGCTGAGTCAACCTTGAGCCTGGTGAGATTCGATCTGCCAAACTGCTGGCAGCCGGTGATCAGCAGAGGGAGCCTGCAGTACTGCACTCTAATCACTGTGCCATCGTGGCTCTTATATGAGAGATACCCAAATATCCAGCACTTTAAAGGTAACTGTTAGGATAATTATCCTGGTGTTGGGTTGACAATATATATAAGCCAGGATTCTTAAAGGGTATATGTAACTTTAAAGACTATGTGGAATCTGATTGGCTGTGCTTCCCAGCTCAATCATAAAAGGCAGCTGGAAACACAGTTCATTCCCTTTTGCTTTCCTTTGCTTCCTGATTGCCACTGAGGAAGGAGCCGAACCTGAAGACGGAAGAGAATCATTGTTTTGAGTTTTGACTGACTGTAAGATAACTGTGTTTTGATGAAGGACTGTTTATTGTTAGAGGAGTTAGTATCACTGTTTGGAAGAAGTATTTTAGTTACTTCAAGAGTAAAGACTATTTATTTTTCTACTATCCGTGTTTGATAGTTCTTGTGCAGTTTAAGCAACGTATCTCTTGCTGTCCGGTGTATTGCACTATTCCGCCTATTTTTTTCCCCCAATGGGGGTGTTATTACCCCTAACAGTAACCACCACATCCCTTAGACCAGTGCTTCTCAATTATTTTCTGTCAGGCCCCCCCTAGGAAGAAGAAAACATTTCGCGCCCCCCCCGCGCGACTGTAAATAGTATCATTTGTCTATAAAATTGTTATAAGTACACCTCTGCATAACACTATCCTTATTAACGTATAAGAGAATAAAAAAAAGAAAGAAATTTCTTTCTCTTTCTTTTTTCTCTTTCCTTTCTGTCTCTCTCTTTCTCTCTCTCTCTCTGTCTTTCTTTCTCTTTCTTTCTCTCTCCCACTTTTTTCTTTCTTTCTTTTTCTTTCTCTCTCTCTATCTCTGTCTGTCTCTCCTTCGTCTGCCCATCTATCACTGTGTCTCTGTGTGTGTGTCTGTCACTCTCTGATTCCTCCCTCCCTCCCTGTCTCTCTCTGTGTCTGTGCCTCTCTCTGTCTGTGTGTCGTCGTCCCCGCCCCGCGCCCACTCCCCGCGGAGTCTCCTCAGCCCGGCTCACCCGCCTTAGCCTGCCCCGGCCACCCGCTGTGCTTGATCGCTCGTTCGTTCGCTCAGGAGCTGAGAAGCCTCCGTGTGTGTGTGTGTGTGTGTGTGTGTGCGTGCGTGCGTGCGTGCGTGTGAGGAACGGCAGTCCCTGGAAGATGACGAGTGGCCAGCATGCCGGCTGTGGAGGGAGGGAGGAGGAGGGAGAAAGGGAATCGGCAGAGGCCAGGAGTCCAACCATCAAACGCGCCCCCCTTTACAGAGCCTCGCGCCCCCCCTGGGGGGCGCGCCCCACTATTTGAGAAACGCTGCAGACCGATACGCTCCCACAGAGAGGGCCTTCTCAGGGTGCCGTCGGCCGGGCAATGCCGACTGGCGACACCCAGGGGAAGAGCCTTCTCTGTGGCGGGGCCAGCCCTTTGGAACGACCTACCCCCCGAATTACGCACCATCACCGACCTCCGCCTCTTCCGCCAATGTCTAAAGACATACCTATTCCAAAAAGCCGGCCTAGCCTAACCTCCCAGGGGGGACTTTTAGATAGTTTTATTGGGTATTTTAAAATTGGGCTTTTAGCATAGGATAAGATGGTTTAATTTATATTTTAAATTGTGTATTTATTTTTGTACTCTGTATGTTTTTTAAATTTCCTGTGCGCCGCCCTGGGTCCTTTGCGGAGAAGGGCGAGATATAAATGTAAATAAAATAAACTAAACTAAACCAGCACAGTGGTGAGTTCTGGGCGGTACAGCCCGATACAGGCATACCAGTGGCAGCTGGGAGCAGTGGCCACCGTACTGGAATGGTGTTTCGGTGGCCCACCCACCCCGCCACGTTCCTTACCTGTTTTTGAGGGAAACGGGCCAATTGCACATGTACACACAGTGTAGGGCACCTATGTGACCTTGCTGAGCAAGGTGGGGGTCGCAGGGTGGTCACGTGTGCATGCGTGTACAATCTGTGTGCCCGAGGTGGACGTCCAGCCCTGTCACAGCCTACCGATTGCAACGGATCTGGAACCCACCACTGCACTGGTACCTCAAATTGTACCTGAAAGTTCACCAGTGACCAAAGCAGCTCATACAGAAGTGGTGTTAACACTTGCATTGTGTCTGGCACAATTTACAACTGACATAGCATGCAAGATAGTTACATGCTCCTAACAAGAGATACACTTTTTTTTAACGTGGTTGTGGGTGGGCATTTAATTACACTGGAGAACGGCTGTTGAACGCAACAATAATACAATACAATACAATACAATAGCAGAGTTGGAAGGGACCTTGTAGGTCTTCTAGTCCAACCCCCTGCGTGGGCAGGAACCTTATACCATTTCAGACAAATGGCTATCTAACATCTTCTTAAAGACTTCCAGGGTTGGGGCATTCACAACTTCTGGAGGCAAGCTGTTCCAGAGGTTAATTGTTCTAACTGTCAGGAAATTTCTCCTTAGTTCTAAGTTGCTTCTCTCCTTGATTAGTTTCCACCCATTGCTTCTTGTCCTGCCCCCAGGTGCCTTGGGGAATAATTTGACTCCCTCTTCTTTGTGGCACCCTCTGAGATATCGGAACACTGCTATCATGTTTCCCCTGGTCCTTCTCTTCATCAAACTAGACATACCCAGCTCCTGCAACCGTTCTTCATATGTTTTAGCCTCCAGTCCCCTAATCATCTTGGTTGCTCTTCTCTGCACTCTTTCCAGAGTCTCCACGTCTTTTCTACATCGTGGCGACCAAAACTGTATGCAGTATTCCAAGTGTGGCCTTACCAAGGCACCATACAGTGGCATTAACACTTCACATGATCTAGATTCTATCCCTCTGTTTATACAGCCTAGAACTGTGTTGGCTTTTTTGGCAGCTGCTGCACACTGCTGGCTCATATTTAGAATGGCCCTACAAGGAGATAGTTCCAGAGAGGAGAGAATCATAGCTAAATTTACCCTACACGTTAATTCCTACACCCGGTTAACAAAACAAAACTGCCATCCCATGAACGATTCCCTCATTTAAAATTTCCAGCACACATGAAACGTTGTATTATGCATGCAGTGCAAAGTACTATGGCGTTCTCAGACACAGCGTATCTCACATGGCTGCACTGTAGCCGTATGTGCCATCTCACATTCGTTTCCTGCCTTCAGCATCAGCCTTGGCACATCTGATCTCTGTTTCCTATTGCCGTTCTCACTTGTCACGGCTCCTTTGAGTTGTGGTTTCCATACACCTGACGCGCTGGTGGGAAAGGCAGATGAGTTGTTAGCAGAACGAGGTGCGAATTATCTCTCACATCATCTTGCTGGGCTAGAACTGGTGGGAGGCGGGGGGGGGGGGGCTTTTGTGTTGTTGGTTTTTTCCGTTTCTTCCATCCGAAAATAAAATTGGAAAGTGGGCGTGGAGCCAATGTGAGAAGAGCTTGGTTGGTTCTGAATTAGTTTTATCATGATTCCACAGCATTATTTCTTGCAAGATGCAGCCCTTCATAAGGCAGCGTAAAACAACCGTCTCCAATGAAAATGGTGGGGAACCAGTGGGGGTGGGTGGGTTGCAAGGCAGACTCTTACTCACCTTGACATGGAAGTAAAATTTAGTTGCAAGTGGATTTGTTTGCATGCTGAAAGGGATTAGGGCAGGCGTGTCAAACTCAAGGCCCGCGGGCTGGATCCGGGCTGTGGGGTGCATAGATCTGGCCTGCGGAGCTGGCCTGGAAACAACAAAGGGGGCTGCAGGAGGTCGTTGCAGCCAAAAACAGGATGCGGAAAGGCTGCACACAGCCTCCCGGCAATGATGGGTTGCAGGCGGTACGCCCCAGTACATGTGTACTGGTGCCTGCCAGAAGCAGCAACCACCATACCGGAATGGTGCTATGGAGGCCCCGCCCGCCCTTGTTCTTTACCTGTATTTGAAGGAAACAGGACATCTGTGCACGCACGTGCAGGATACGGCGCCTACGCGATGCTCCACCAAGCAGCTGGAGTGTCGCAGGCAATGGGTGTGCATGCGTGCGTGTCCGTGGTGCATGCCATGCTCCCGTTGCAGCATACCAGTTGCAACGGGAGCCAAAACCCATCACTGCCCCCCCCCCCCGGGGTTCTGTTTTTGCTGGCCGAGGGCTATCAAAACAAACTGAAAACAAAACAACAGGAGAAATCTTTCCCCTTTTGGCATTTGAGCAGACAAGAAGAGACAGGAAAGAAGAAAGAGAAAAGAAAAAGATGGGAAGAGAGCAAGGAAGGAAAAAGAAGGAAGGAGAAGGAAGGAGAAAGGAGAAGGAAGAGGGAAGGAAAAGGAAGAGAAGGAAGGAAGGAAGGAAGGAAGGAAGGAAGGAAGGAAGGAAGGAAGGAAGGAAGGAAGGAAGGAGATTATAATGAGAGTGAGGGAGGGTCTCAGGGAAGTCGTGTCTTAGCACTTGGCCGCCACAGCTGCCCCCGATACAAGTTCCATGTCATGCCCACCATGCCCCCCCACCCCCGCCACCCACCACAGCTTCTGAGGTCAAACACAACCCTGATACAATTCTCAATGAAGTTGTGTTTGACACCCCTGGAATAGGGCACTCAAAAAAGCAACAACCGTGAGTTGCTTTCAACTTTTTAAAAGTTGCAGCTCTTTTATGCTGCTTCTCTCAAGTGGGAGAATGAAGAGAGCATCTAAAGAGTAAACCCGCCATCCTGGGCCCAACGTTTGGGAAGCCAGGCTCTGCCTGTCACAAGCCAGGACAAAGGGTGAGTGATGGAGGAGTAACACCTCCTTAAAAAACCTGGGTCCAGCTGGCCCAGCTGGGAGCACCTCGTAAGGACCCCTTCCCAGGGTTACAGGAGAAGACGGTCAATGGTTTGGAAGGCAGAAGAAGGTTCTACGCCCCAACAGCAGATTAAGCTTCAGAACCATCTTCTAGGAGAAGGGAAGCTCTGATCACAAACCTCCAACTGCCTTGTGTCTCTATCCACTCCTGGAAAAGGCTTCAGGAGTCAACCTCCAGGCAAAATCCGGAGCCGGAGGCCCAGAAGCAGTTCATGACTGTGTACAACCATGTTGTGGTGACTCCTGTGACGCAGCTGCAACCCATTGTATGGGCTCTGCCGTTCCATTGGACCATTTCAGCGATGTGGAGAGGGGGGATCTGCTGCTTGGGTAACAGCCTATCCTCCATATTAATCTACCCAGGCCTCGTGCTCTGGAGAGGAGACTCCAGCTTTGACCTCTTCCCAGAGCACGATTCCATCATCTTTGGAGACTGAAGGATGCCAATGAATGATCTAGATCTATATTTCTATTTCTATTATTTCTATTTCTATTTCTATTTCTATTTCTATTTCTATTTCTATTTCTATTTCTATTTCTATTTCTATTTCTATTTCTTTCTATCTATCTATCTATCTATCTATCTATCTATCTATCTATCTATCTATCTATCTATCTATCTATCTATCTATCTATCTATCTATCTATCTATCTCTCTCTAAGCCTTTCCCCCCCTACAAATTATTTCATCTATTTTTCCATTGTTCTCAAGCTGCATTTCAGAAAGATTTTACACACACATGCAGTACCATACACATACAAATTTATTAAGATACAAAATGGATTTTATAAATTATTTCAGACACACTTAGATTAACAGTTCACAGTACTTGGGGCATTTGCAAAATAGAATTGCAATTGTAGAAAAACTGAGCGTTGCTTCATACCTTTTTATCAAAGAGATATCAAAAAGAAGCACACCTTTCCTCTCTTTTCCCTTTTCCATCCCATATGCGACTATCTCTCAAGAGGATTTATATCCTTCCAATAATGTCTTGAGTGGTTTATTGTTGTCAATGAGGTATAAAAAGTAGGAGAATGCTGTTAAGGAGGGTTTGGGGCTAGAGATCCCAGAGGCCAGGAATAGAAGAAAGAATGTGAAAGAAACTGAAAATAACTCCATCTTGATTTTCTTAGTATCAAAGAGGGCAGAGGAACGTGGGCAGACTGTCAAGATAGACATGAAATCCTTGAGATAGGTAGTCTAGGTTGAGGAAGAGACAAGGATTCCTGGAATCCTACTTTATTGTTGCAGGATATATCTGTTCTGATCTAGGCTTCCCAAGAGTATGAACGAAACTCCTTGTTCTGACAAAAACTCTTGTATTAATTTACTGTGAATTCTGATCATTCCCATCCATCAAATCCTTTCAAAGGAGGATTTACAGTCGCAGACCTTATCTGGCTTGGAGAGCTACCAGTCCGATATCTGCAGAACTTGGCCAGGAGTCTCGGAGAGTCACGAACCAATGAAGCGAACTAATTGTCTCCTGCAAACTCCACTCCCCTTTCGCTCCTCTTTTATTTCCTCTGGGAAGCACCATTCATTGTCCACCTATGGCCTTACTCCCAAATTGATCCCTGTTCATTAGCTGTTCCCTTCCTCTGGCTACTCTGCACATGCACACACTGGGAACAGGCTCCAGCCGTTTGTCTGCCTCCACTGATGTCTGTCTCTGAAGGCAGCTGATAACTGTCAGACGGCTCTGGCCCCCTCTCTGCCTCCGACACAGAGCCCTCATCAGAGCCTTCCCCAGACTCCAGGATGGGCTCATGTTCCTCCCCAACCTCCTCCCTATCCAAATCTGCTGCCAGCTCTGCTGGCTGCTGGCGGGCCACAACACTATCAGAATGTTGAATGTCTATTCAAGTGTCTCTCTATTCTGTGTTAAACTAAATAAGACAGCATTATTTTGAGTTTTATCCTCATGCTTGCTATATGGGCCCATTGTACCTGGAGGAGTACTCTAGTGAAATGTTTAATATAAGTGCTTTCACCACCCCACCACCCCCAAGTTATCATGGCATCAAATAAAGATGTTATCAGCCCTACCCCATTCATAATATGAGTTTCCTATCGATTACTCAGCGTCAACTATACATATTTCGGATGGCTCCTGTGCGTGTCCACAGCGCATGTTATGAAATTGAATGCTGTCCTGTAAATCTTGCCTTGAAAGCCGCCTTCGAAACTCATCTGTGGTAAAGTAATAAATTATAGGGTCAACGCATGAATTTAAACTGGCAAGACACAAGGCAATTGCATGGAAGACCAAAATGACCTTTCGGGCATAAGAATCTTCTATCGTTTGGGACTTGACCAAGTAATTCAGAGGGAAGCTGACGTGATACGGCCCAAAGCAAATCAAAAAGACAATGGCACAAGTCAGGATCATCTTCAAGGCTCTCTGCTTCTCACCAAGGTCTTGGGAAACAGAATTCTTCTCTTGGAGAGATAAGATGGTCTTCCAGGAACAATACAAGATGATCAACAGAGGGGTCACAAAGCCAACCAGCTCACCTAGGGACAACATTGCTAGTGGGATGGGTCCATCTGCATTGTTCAAGGGCAGGTCCGCAAAGCATTTGTTGTTGGCGCAGGTCTCGTTGGAGGTGAGACGCAGGAGAGGGAAGGCTAAACAGCCAACGCACACCACAACCCATCCAACAATGCAGATGTACATGTCGTAGATGCGCTTGCAGTCGCTGAACTTCAGAGGGTGCATGAGGAACTGGAATCTCCTCACACTGATGCAAACCAAGAAGTAGATGCTCGCGTACATGTTGACGTACTTGAGGTAGAAGCAAAACATGCAAAGTTCCTTCCCCAGGTGCCAACTTTTGGACAGGTAGTAAAAAATCCTTAGTGGCAGCGATAGAACTTGGGCCAAGTCTGCAATTGCCAGATTGATCATAAAAATCACGGCCCGTTTCGTTTCTTTCATATATCCGTAGAAGACCCAGAGAGCCAACACATTCCCAATCAGCCCAGGAACCAGGATGATGGTGTACATGATGGCATAGAAAGGTTTCAAAAACTCCTCTTCGTTATGGTTTGAGTCATTGGCTGCCATGATTTTCCGGGTGAAGGATCGGAGCGGCTAGGAGAAAGAAAAGGAGATGATCCAAAATTGTTGCTATCTTGAATTCTCAGGGGAAGGATGAGAAAAAGCTATCACCGGAGTGGAGGCGCTGCGTCTGTGAAATCTGGACATCGCCTGGTTTTGCCACGTCGTCTTTTCCTTTGCAAGCTTGCCAAAACAGATGTTTCTGCAGTTCCTTTGTAGGGGAAATCATTGTGTTTTTTCTAAAAAAAAGCAGAACATTTAGGATCTTTTTGCTTCTCTGATTCTTCTATGCTCGTCTTTGGATCCTCTTTCAGCTTTCTTCATTGTGTTGTGTTGGATTAGGACGATTAGCTTGTTCGATGATGGAATCCAGTTGATTTTAGAAGAAGCTTCATCCCAGAGTCCTCGCTCTCCAATAGGTTTTGGTCTTGAGTAAAGCGAAGACAAATAAATCCCAAAGGTACGTTGCGGACAAGAGGCAAGGAGAACCAGGTATCATCTGAGATGTCAAAGCCACCAAAGTGGGGAGAGCTTCGCTTCCTTTTCAACTGTCATACCAAAAAGGACGTTGATAGCTGTTAGTCCACAGTACCCCCAAATTGGAACACCTGCAAGTGAAGAAAAGACAAATAAGAGTTTATGGGGTCCTGTGCAATGAAAAACATCCCAAAGTTGGCTTGGTTAGAGGTTCCAACAACCATCTCACCTCTGTTGGGCACATCAGAGAAAGTTGTAACCCCAAGGTCCTCTCCTTTGGCAGAGCTTACACCAATGGCTAATTGGCCTCCCATCCCAACCTCGCCTTCCTCAGCAGACATCCTACCTGACAGCTTCAGGAAGAAGGTGATAAAATAAAGGTGCTTCTATTCAGATTGGGATTGCTTGGGAATGTCTTCCGGGGTGGGCATGGCCAGGATGGGCATCAACGTCACTCATGATGGGGACACATGGCCCTTCCAAGCTCCATTTTTGCTGGCAGAAGCACCACGGGACAGTCCTTTGCTGTTTTCAGGGTGGCCCCATGGACTGAATCTAAGTACCCCGTGGGCCAGATTTGGCCCCCAGGCCTTGAGTTTGACACCCCTGTTGTACAGGGTGAACTAATCTTGCTGTCAGGGTTCCAAATAGCATCCAAAAGTAAACCAGAGTGCAAGGCAAAGCATTCCTCAAAGTTCCAATTTATGAAGAGAGCCATGTTGGCACATCTGGGAAAACCCTGAATCTGAAAGCTTCCTGATTTTCCCCACCCAGTTGAAAGTTCAAGATCTTGCCCCCCACACCCACAAGTCCATCCCATGGTCCAATCTCCCACTGCCACGCTGGCAGTTCCACCCATCCAGTTCCAGTAGGTGTAGAGGTATAGAGACAAAGAATGACCTTGGCTTCTAGAAAGGAATTTTATTTTGGCAACACTACATTGTAGTCCTTACTATTCCCCCTCCCAATTCCCCACTAATGAAACAGCATAGTAGAATAGAATATTAGTGTGATAGGCCAAAGATCCAGAAAGGAATATGACTTCAGGCCTGATACTTGCTCTATTTCTTATTCTGCTTTATCATATGAGTCAGACTACACAACCAGGGGTGGGTTTCTGCAGTTTTGCACCTACTCGCGAGAACCGGTTGGTGAAATTTAGAGAAGCGGTGAGAGGGGGTTCCACCAGCGTACCTGGAAGTAAATCTGGCCCACCGCTGCAAGTGACCCAACGGGAAGGAAAGGAAAGGAAGGAAGGAAGGAAGGAAAAAAGGAAGGAAAGAATGAAAGAAAGAAAGAAAGAAAGAATTTATCATCACAATTGAGTCCAAAATTTTGGTTGCTAAGCAAGAGCGTTGTTAAATGAGTTTCACCACATTTTAAAAGGTGGCCACTCCTACCCTGTCACATGACTGCCAAGCCACGCCCACAAAATTGGCCACACCTACAGAGTAGGTTCTAAAAAATTTGAAACCCACCCCTGTACACAACCTATCAAGTCTTTAACAGCAAATTCCAATGAAGCTTCTAAATGTCTACTTTTCTGATGGCTTTGATTGTGATAGATGAAGACCATTACTTAATGTTCAGTGGGTTGAGGAAAAACATTAAGCCAATGACCCTTTCAAACTTTCTGTCATGGTTAGCTGAGCCATAGTAAAGTCCTCTGTTATATAAATAGCCAAGATTTGATTTCCCCCTCTGAAGGTTTTTCAATGATTAATTAACATGTGAAGTGCTGTATCTCATATTATCCTACTAAATCACTTCCGTCCATAATGTGCCTTTCAAACATGCTGTTAACAGCTAGTTGACAAGTCTGAAAATATAGTCTCACACAGTTGGAGGGACTCGGCATGAAGAAAGCTAACATAAGGAGGGTCTCCTGGAACTCAATTGGTAGGAACAATATAAAGCAGCAGAAATATTATACCCCATTGCATTATACTTAGCATCTCAGAGTCTATAATTTGAAGTATAAAGAAATGGGGTGTAATTCTCTCTGCTGCTTTGTCACATCACCGCCCCCAGGCACATAATGTTATACACATCAGCTATAGTCACATCATTTGCAAAAAGATATAGTTTAGTTTAGTTTAGTTTATTTACATTTATATCCCGCCCTTCTCCGCAAAGGACCCAGGGCGGCGCACAGGAAATTTAAAAAACATACAGAGTACAAAAATAAATACACAATTTAAAATATAAATTAAACCGTCTTATCCTATGCTAAAAACCCAATTTTAAAATACCCAATAAAACTATCTAAAAGTCCCCATGGGAGGTTAGGCTAGGCCGGCTTGTTGGAATAGGTATGTCTTTAGACATTGGCGGAAGAGGCGGAGGTCGGTGATGGTGCGTAATTCGGGGGGTAGGTCGTTCCAAAGGGCTAGCCCCGCCACAGAGAAGGCTCTTCCCCTGGGTGTCGCCAGTCGGCATTGCCCGGCCGACGGCACCCTGAGAAGGCCCTCTCTGTAGGAGCGTATCGGTCTAAGGGGTGTATGGGGCAAGAGGCGGTCTCGCAGATAACTAGGCCCCGAGCCATGGAGCGCTTTAAAGATGGTCGTCAAGACCTTGAAGCGCACCCGAAAGACCACAGGAAGCCAATGCAGCTCGCGCAGGATCGGTGTTATGTGGGAGCATCTAGTGGCTCCCATAATCACCCGCGCGGCTGCGTTTTGGACTAACTGTAGCTTTCGGGTGCTATATAAACATAGATTAAGAAAATCTACTGACTGTTGCTATGCCATATATAATGCCAACACAAAAACCATAAGCAGCTGCCGCTGGGCTGGGGACAGAGCAAGGGATTGCGAGATTGGCTGGGAAACTGTCATAGAATGTTGAAATAGCAACAGCAGTTAGCAATAGCACTTAGACTTATATACCACTTCATAACGCTTGACCGCCCTCTCTAAGCGGTTTACAGAGTCAGCGTATTGCCCTCAACAGTCTGTGTCCTCATTTTACTCGACCTTGGAAGGCGGAGTCAACCTTGAGCCTGGTGAGAATTGAACTGCCGGCAATCAGCAGTCAGCAGAAGTAGCCTGCAATACGGCATTCTGCTGCCATGGCTTCCTGAAATGGAGATTAGATGACTGTAGCAGCAACGTAGCAGCAGCCAGTAACATTGAAGCAGCCAAACGTCATTCTTAGAGACTCGTGGGTCCTGGATATTGGACACATTCTGTAAATTAGCTCATTTGAGGTATCTTGGTTCAAAAATTGTTGACCTATAATGCCCTGTTTTTCCCAGTTAAAGGTGATGTCCAGTGGTGGGTTTCAAATTTTGAGATAGAAGCCGCCGCAGTGCCCTTAAAACTCCATCTTTAATGGCACACAGCCAGAGACAATATGCTGATGTTGTAAACTGCTTAGAGAGGGCTGTAAAAGCAGAGTGAAGCGGTATATAAGTCTAAGTGCTACTGCTATCTGGTTTTCATGGCTGCCCTCTGGACCTTTTTTTTTGACCACAGACATGTTCAACTACCAACTACTATTATTCTGTGTTTTATCATACCTTATTTCCTGGACATTCAACACAGGAAACTTAACGCTTTTAGTTTTTTAAGGATCCTCATTGGGCTTCCATGCGGCCCAGAATAATTCTTGTAAAATAAAATAAAAATGCTAGAAGCTACCTTGGGCTTTGCAACAGGGACTGTTTACTGTTGGCTTCTTCGCCAGTTTCGTAATTGGGGTTTTGTTTACTTGATTGTTGGTCTGATATTAATCTTGAAGTTAATCTATGATCCTCTGAGTGCTGCTCAAAAAGGAACAAAGCAGTGCTCCACCATCAATCACCACCCCAGATCAGCATAGATTAACTCCAAGGTTAACATCAGACCAACAATCAAAAACCACAATCAAGAAACTGCCAAAGAGTCAACAGGAAACAACCCAATCAAAGAACCTCCAAGATCACCCCCACCAATAAACACCAGAATATAAACTGAGAGCAAACTGCTTGCTAGCACTGATGATGTTACCTACTTTGGTGATGAAATGTCTGTGAGAAAACAAACAAGCCCAGGACTCCTTCAGGACGTTCAGCTATTATTATACGAGGGTAGTATCAACGTGACCTTGTCATCCTTTATTTTATTTATTTATTTATTTCCAATTTATACCCCGCCCTTCTCCTAAAAAAGGACCCAGGGCGGCGCACAGGCATTTTAAAACCAAAACATACATATAAATACCCATATTAAAAAGCTATTAAATAATAATCCCGTGCTAAAACCCACTTATAAAATCTCTAATTAAAATTTACAATATTAAAACTCAGTATCGGGGGTTATCCTAGGCCGGCTTGTTGGAACAGCAGCGTTTTAAGGCGCTGGCGGAACAGGCGGAGGTCCGAGATGTTACGTAGTTCGGGGGGCAGGTCGTTCAGAGGGTAGGGCCCGCCACAGAGAAGGCTCTTCCCCTGGGTGTCGCTAACCGGCATTGTCTGGCTGACGGCACCCGGAGAAGGCCCTCTCTGTGGGAGCGGATCGGTCGAAGGGAAGTATGGGGCAGGAGGCGGTCTCGTATGTATGTTTCAAGAGGGATCAAGTGTAATCCAAGGATATTGTGGGCAGACTCAGGTTGTCTTTCACAAACACACAAGAGTCCCAAAATAAAGAAAAGTGTCTTATCTTGAGTGAGCCAAGAACATTGGCAACTGTTAGGTAAAAGACTCCATAAGTCAAGCCTGCAGCCATCTTTTCGTTTGGATCTTTGGCCTAACACTTTCTATTTCTTTGGATAACACTTTCTATTATTCTACTTATGCATTTTCTATTGTGGGAAAATGTGATTGTATGGAGTTAGATGCTATGTAGCCAAAACAAAATTCCTTCTAGAAAGCCAAGATCATCCTTTATCTTTGCACCTCTGCACCTGACCAGAATTGTTTGGGTGGAAGCTGTCAGTGTGGCAGTGGGGGATTGGACCATGGGATGGACTTGTGGGTGTGGGGGCAAGATCTTGAATTTTCAACTTGGTGGGGGGAAACCGGGAAGCTTTCAGATTTGGGTTTTCCCAGATGTGCCAACATGGCTCTCTTCATCAATTGGAGCTTTGAGGAATCTTTTGCCTTGGACTCTGATTTAATTTTGGATGCTATTTGGAACGATGGCACTGAGATTAGTTTGTCTTTTGGGGCTGATTGTGAATATTGAGAACATGCTGTAGGTTGTGTTGGCTGGGATTAATAATACAATACAATACAATAGCAGAGTTGGAAGGGACCTTGTAGGTCTTCTAGTCCAACCCCCTGCGTGGGCAGGAACCTTATACCATTTCAGACAAATGGCTATCTAACATCTTCTTAAAGACTTCCAGGGTTGGGGCATTCACAACTTCTGGAGGCAAGCTGTTCCAGAGGTTAATTGTTCTAACTGTCAGGAAATTTCTCCTTAGTTTTAAGTTGCTTCTCTCCTTGATTAGTTTCCACCCATTGCTTCTTGTCCTGCCCCCAGGTGCCTTGGAGAATAGTTTGACTCCCTCTTCTTTGTGGCACCCTCTGAGATATCGGAACACTGCTATCATGTCTCCCCTGGTCCTTCTCTTCATCAAACTAGACATACCCAGCTCCTGCAACCATTGGTTTCATCTATAAAATATTTTTCCAAGTAGCAAAGTTCTAGGTTTATTTATTCATTTCATGGTGTCTGTACACCTCTGCCTTCCAGCACAACTCCCACAGGTTTCCACAAAAACAACCGAAAACCAGACAATGACACACTCCCCACGGGTAACTATTCCATCACTTCATCTTGTAGCAAAGACTCTATTGAGCAAAATTATTTTGGTCCTTTTTCTTAAAGGCAAAAGGACAAGTTGAAAGTTAAGGGGACAAGGAGACTCTAGAAAGAGTGCAGAGAAGAGCAACAAAGATGATTAGGGGACTGGAGACTAAAACATATGAGGAACAGTTGCAGGAACCGGGTAGGTCTAGTTTAATAGAAAGAAGGACCAGGGGAGACAGGATAGCAGACTTCCGATATCTCAGGGGTTGCCCCAAAGAAGAGGGAGTCAAACTATTCTCCAAAGCACCTGAGGGCAGAACAAGAAGCAATGGGTGGAAACTAATCAAGGAGAGAAACAACTTAGAACTGAGGAGAAATTTCCTGACAGTTAGAACAGTTAATCAGTGGAACAGACGTTGCCTCCAGAAGTCGTGAATGCCCCAACACTGCAAGTCTTCAAGAAGATGTTGGATAGCCATTTGTCTGAAATGGTATAGGGTTTCCTGCCTAGGCAGGGAGTTGGACTAGATGACCTCCAAGGTCCCTTCCAACTCAGCTATTGTATTGTAAGGTACAGGAACTGGGCATGGCTAGTCTAGTGAAGAGAAGGACCAGGGGAGACGTGAGAGCAGGCTTCCAGTATTTGAGGGGCTGCCATTGAGAGGAGGGGGTCAAATTATTCTCCAAGAACATCCCCCCCCGAGGGGTGTTACCCCCACAGCATTTGCTTCCAGAGAGTAAGTCATCTGTATACCACCACGTTTGGCTGAAATTGCCCAGGGTGTTCCAGAGTTATGCTCAGAGGACGGGAGATTGACTGGTAAATCATGTGCTGGGAAGCCTGAAAGTGGTTTGCATGAATGTTACTTTTTCATATAACTTTAAGACGCATTTCAAGTGTTCATCTGAATGAGATCAATCCTATGCTGCTAGACAGCTTTCCCGCCATGCATGTGGTTTGTTCAAGAAACATCGTGCTTGGTCAAAGTTTATCGAACAAACCACAACCGGTTGGCCTTGCATAACACACCAAGTCATACCTCTGCTTTACAAACAACAATCTCAGCACCCAACACAATTAAGCCGAGGGCAAAACACACGACCTTTTGATGCCGTGTGTGTGTATGCGTGGCCAACTATGGTTTGAGCTGTTATGCTACTTAGATTTCCACAAAGGTTTATAGAAATCCATTCCCACAGAAAGTGTTTTTGGGGTCTATAGACCTTTCCTTTTAACAGGGCTACAGGCTGGTGGCTGACAGGATAGCAATAGCACTTAGGCTTATATACACCTTCACAGTGCTGTTGTGGCCTGCCAGCGGAGCTGATGGCAGACTCAAAACAGTGAGGAAGTTGGGGAGGAACATGGGCCACTCCTGGAGTCTGGGGAAGGCTCTGATGAGGGCTCTGTGTCAGAGGCAGAGATGGGTCCAGGACTGCCTGACAGTTATCAGCTGCCTTCGGAGTCGGAGATCAGTGGGGCAGAAGAACAGCTGGAGCCTGTTCCTGATGTGTGCCTGTGCAGAGAAGGGAACAGCTCTGGAACAAAGGCCGACTCAGGAGTAAAGGCACAAGTGGACCGTGAATGGCCCCTCCCAGAGGGAATAAAGAGGAGCGAAAGGGGAGTGGAGTTTGCAGGAAAAAATTAGTTCGCTTAATTAGCGTGAAGATTTATTTATATTCTCAGAATCTCCTTGCCAAGTATTTTCTTGTACAGCTGTTGAATCATTTCTTGGCCCCTGTCATACATTTAGTTATTGATCTTTCCAGAAAGACACTGACATTTGAGTCTTTATGGATTAGCTTTTGGACCATATCAAAGTTCAAAGTTCCAGAAACAAATTATTACTAAAATGTAATCAAAGCAATTTAAAATGGAATTTGATAACATTCAATTTAAAATGGGATGGGAATAAAATACGATTTAAAATGGAATTGGAATAAAATACAGTCTGAAATGAAATTGGAATAGAATACAATCATTTAAGATATATGCTAAAATTATATTTCGGTGTCACCCCTGCAATCCACCCCAATTAGTCCCACGTATATAGATCTCGACTGAACTCATTTTGTTTTAAGGACTGTGCTGTGTTAAATGTTATTTTCCGGTTCTGGGCACACATAAAGTAAGTTGTTTTGATATAGGGATCCCAATGGGTCCTTCGTTTGGTATGTGGACCAAGGTATCTCTCTCTCACTCCCTTATGCAAGCAACAATCCAGTAGGATGTGAGCCAAGTCTTCTACCTCAACTGCTCTGCAAATGCAGAGACGCTCAGTGTAGGGTATAGAATCAAGTGGTTGATGCCCGAGGGAATGTTAGTTTTCTGGGAAGGGGGGAGAGTAAGAATTAAAACAATTGCAGAGGCGGAAGCCTTTCTTAAAAAACATTCCCCAATCCTGGAGGATGAAAATGGGGGAACGGAGGGGGCCACGGCTCCGCCCACTGGAGGTCAGGGAGAGGAAGATACAATTGCCAAAAGACTTAAATCTCACAAATGACTTTTTTCTATATGGTGTAACCTTTATCTGGATGCTTATAGAAACAATGATTGATTGCATGAATATAAAATGATATATTTGTATCTCTTTCCACTTTGTAGGGAAATGAAAAATGATTTGTATTATCTTATCTTTTTTTGTAAGAAGCCTCGGAGGGGGCCGACACCTCCGACATAGATGTCCTCAAAATATCTCTGTAACACCTTATACCTTTTTCCTATTTTTAAAATTTTGTAAAAACCAATAAAACTTTTTTTTCATAAAAAAAAAATGTAGGGTATAGAATGAAATCTCCCATAGCTGACCATTGTCTCAAGCTGGAAAGAAATAAAGAATCCAATGCCTTTGTCTGCAATTTCAGATCACCGTATAGGAAAGATACTATTATACGTACAAATAGATGGAACTGTTTCCAGCATGGCTATTTCAGGTATCTAAATGTATCCCAGTCTACGGATTTTTGCAGTAGTGAAATCTTAGGGTTTCTCAGCACGCGTCCGCCCCCCCCCCCCAAATCTTCTTGGATGAACTGTTCCTCCCGCTTATTTTATTTTAAATTCCGTTCGCAAATGTAAAATGCTTTGAGGGGAACCCAACGGAGTTTAAGCAAATGGCTTCCCAACTAATTACAAGGAACACCTGCGAGCGAGATAACTAACCACTGCATAAAACGAAAGGATACCGAGTCTTACCTTTACCGTTTTCTCGCCTGGCTTCAAGCACATTCTTTACATCCTCTGTAAGAAGAAAAGTTTGCTGCTTCGGTACACGTTTCCTTCTCTGCTTATTACAGAAAGCAAAACTGCAGCTCCCCTTTTCATGTGGGACCGAAACGGGAGATGAAGCAGCGCGGAAGTTAAAGGTGTCACTCGTAAACCTCTGAAGTTGCTCTGCAGCTGATATATTTTTTCCAACTTGCATCGTGTGATTAATTCTAAGTGGTGACCAATTTCAGTAGGGAGCATGAAGCAGAACACCCCCCAAAATTCACCGTTCTGCTATAGCGGTAGAGTCTATATATAGTCCACTGTTTTCCTCTTTACGGGTGATCGCATGGTAAGAAGAGAGCAAGGTGTCCTTGATTGACGTGGCCCATATGCCACGAAGGACAACAAACTCATGTCTATGATCCAGGTAATCCCTGATTTATGACCACAGTGAGGTGCCAAATTTCCATCCTTAAGCAAGACATTTGTTAAGTGAGTTTGGCTCCATTTTATGACTTTTTTTGCCATCGTTGTTCAGTGAATCATCACAGCTCAGGGGTGAAATCCAGCAGGTTCTGACAAGTTCTGGAGAACCAGAAGCAGAAATTTTGAGTAGTTTGGAGAACCGGTAGCGGAAATTTTGAGTAGTTTGGAGAACTGGTAGCGGAAATTTTGAGTAGTTCGGAGAACCGGTAGTGGAAATTTTGAGTAGTTCAAAGAACCGGTAGCAGAAATTTTGAGTAGTTCGAAGAACCGGTAGCAGAAATTTTGAGTAGTTCGGAGAACCAGTAGTGGAAATTTTGAGTAGTTAGGAGAAATGATAGTAGAAATTTTGAGTAGCTCGGAGAACCGGTAGCGGAAATTTTGAGTAGTTCGAAGAACCGGTAGTAGAAATTTTGAGTAGTTCGAAGAACCGGTAGTAGAAATTTTGAGTAGTTCGAAGAACCGGTAGCGGAAATTTTGAGTAGTTCGGAGAAACCAGTAGTGGAAATTTTGAGTAGTTCGGAGAACCAGTAGTGGAAATTTTGAGTAGTTCGGAGAACCAGTAGTGGAAATTTTGAGTAGTTCAAAGAACCAGTAGAAAAATTTTTGAGTAGTTCGAAGAACTGGTAGTGGAAATTTTGAGTAGTTTGGAGAACCGGTAGTGGAATTTTTGAGTAGTTCGGAGAACCGGTAGTGGAAATTTTGAGTAGTTCGAAGAACCAGTAGCAGATATTTCAAAAATGTAGTTCAGAGAACCAGCAAATGCCACCTCTGGCTGGCCCCAAAGTGGAGAGGGAAGGAAGATTTTGCAGTATCCTTCCCCTGCCCACAAGCTTCACCAAGCCACGCTCACAGAACTGGTAGTAAAAGAATGTGAATTTCACCACTGCCGCAGTTGTTAAGTTAGTAACATGGTTGTTAAGTAAATCTAGCTTCCCCATTGATGTAGCGTGTCAAAAAGGGAATCACATGATCCCAGGGATGCTGCAACCATCATCAATATTCATTGCGAAGTATCTGAATTTTAACCATATGACCAGGAGGATGCTGCAAGGGTTGTCAGCGTGAAACATAGTCATACGTCCACTTTTTTTTCAGTGCCGTTGGAGGTTTGAACAACGGAGTGGTGCGGTGGCCTAGAGGTGGAGCTCTCGCCTCAAAATCAGGAGGCTGTGAGTTCGATCCTAGGTAGAGGCAGATATTTCTCTCTCTCTCTCTCTCTCTCTCTCTCTCTGGACACAATGAGAATATATCTGCTGCAAACTCTGCATTGGCGACAGGAAGGGCATCTGGCCAGTAAACATTCAGTTCCATTCGGTTGCCCTGACCGCACCCCGATGCAGGGGATTTTAAAAAAAATATTGCCGCTTTGAATGATGACTAAATGAACTGTTGTTAAGTCAAGGTCTATGATTCTAAAAGCATCCAATACAAACCGTGATAATATCCTGTGCATCCTGTCTGGCAGAGATTGTCTAATACTTGCCATTTGAATGATGACACACGAGGTCCTTCACCCCCCCAAAGTAGATACTCCTGTCCCCTTCGAAAACTGTCTCTTGCAGCTTCCATTCCTCTTGGTCAAAAGACATCACTCTCATTGTCATCATATCACCACCACCACCACCACCACCACCATCATCATGATGTAGTTCGAAGAACCGGTAGCGTCTCCGTAGTCATGTGGCTGGCATGACTAAAGGCCGAAGGCACACGGAACACTGTTACCTTCTCACCAAATGTGGTTCCTGTTTTTCTACTTGCATTTTTTACGTGCTTTCAAACTGCTTGGCTGGCAGAAGCTGGGACACGTAACGGGAGCTCACTCCATTACGGGGCACTAGGGATTCGAACCGCCGTACTGCCAACCTTTCTGATCAACAAGCTCAGCCTCTTAGCCACTGAGCCACTGCATCCCTCTTCCTATATAGGGCACCTTTTTAGACTCACCTCTGGAAAGCACCTGGGAAGTTGCTCGATGTCACTTTCTGACCAAGAGTTGGCTTGTTCTGACTCTGAGTAAAATAAACACGATAGGAATGTCTTCATCTCACCTAAATGGAATTGAGAGGTTAAAAAAAGGAACCAGGAAACTTTTATTACCCTGGGAAACAGCTGAGCAATGAAGTCTCCCGTAATGCCTGGATTTGCATAGAATGCTAGGAATGTTAAATAGGATTCCAAAATCTCTGACTCAGCTATATTGTTGTGGGGGGGTTTTTTTGGCCTGGGCACTGCTAGTCCATGTGAAGTTACAACAACACTGGGGGGAAAAGTGACCTTTTTCCCCCACACTTATGACGGTTCCGGCATCCCCAATACAATTTTTCTTTTTTTTTTGCAAAGCAAATCTCCTTGTCCACCTTGTGCAGTATATGTGGCGATTGCTACCATCTTGGTAGTAGATACAGATTAACAGGGTTGGAAGGGACCTTGCAGGTCATATAGTCCAACCCCCACCCAGGCAGACCCTGTGTAGGGGTGGCAGAATATGCCCACACGTTGCGAGGCAATAAATGGAATCTCTCAGAAGAAACAAGATATGGGCATGTGCTGCTTTAGCACCAGAAATGTGGCTGAATAGGCAGGAATCGAACTCCAGGCTGAAGAAATGAAAGTCCTCTCATTGGCTGACGAATCTGCTCGTTTCGCTCTGTTGCACAGATGGAAATCTTTTTTGCTCTCATTCAGAAAAGAACTTGTAAAGGTTGCCCTGTTTTGGATCAAAGAGTCGAGACAAGGACTGGTTTTACTGTGGCAGCGATAGATGGCAGGGTATATGATTTTAAAAGGGACAAACACATCTTCTTGTTTTGCTTGGCATGGTTTCTCTTAGGTAGGAGGCCTTTGTGGAATTTCCCAAAACAATTGCATGTGTGGTTGAACGGTGGGATCAATCCAAACGTGTTGGTGGCGCAGTGGTTAAGAGTGCAGTACTGCAGGCGACTTCTGCTGACTGACTGCAATTTTGGCAGTTCGAATCTCACCGGGCTCAAGGTTGACTCAGCCTCCCATCCTTCCGAGGTGGGTAAAATAAGGACCCAGATTGTTGGGGGCCATAGGCCGACTCCGTAAACCGCTTAGAGAGGGCTGGAAAGCGCTTGTTCTGATCTAGGCTTCACCAAATCACGAAGCAGACTCCTTGTTCCTACAAAACCCCTTTTTAGTAAGCTAATGGGAATTCCTCTCATTCACATTCAGCAAAATCCCAGCAAACAGTCTTTCAAGGGTGTATTGACAACCACAGACCTTATCAGTCCTTGGAGAGCCTGCCAGGATGATATCTTCCAAAAGCAATGCTGTACAAGAAAATGCTTGGCAAGGAGTCTCTGAGAATCATGAATAAATCTTCACATTAATTAAGCGAACTAAGTGTCTCCTGCAAACTCCCCTCCCCTTTTGCTCCTCTTTATTCCCTCTGGGAGGGGTCATTCACGGTCCACCTGTGCCTTTACTCCCAAGTCAGCCCTTGTTCCTTAGCTGTTCCCTTCTCTGCACAGGCGCACATCGGGAAGAGGCTCCAGCTGTTCTTCTGCCCCACTGATCTCTGACAATGAAGGCAGCTGATAACTGTCAAATAGCCCTGGCCCCATCTCTGCCTCCGAAGCAGAGCACTTATCAAAGCCTTCCCCAAACTCCAGGAGTGGCCCACGTTCCTTCCCAACCTCCTCACTATTTGAGTCTGCCACCAGCTCTGCTGGCGGGCCACAACAGCACTGGGAAGGTGTATATAAGTCTAAGTGCTTGGGAATACCCTGCTTGGGAATACCCTGAAGCAAATGGGGAGCCACTGTGTGAGACAGAATGCTGGACTGGATGGGCTGTGGCCTGTTCCAGCAAGGCTGTTCTTATGTTCTTATGTTAAGTGCTATTGCTATCCTGTCAGCCACAAACGTGTAGCCCTGTTAAAAGGAAAACACTTTCTGTGGGAATGGATTTCTACAAAACTTTGTGGTTAAGCTGCCTAATACATCCCTTAGACCGATACGCTCCCACAGAGAGGGCCTTCTCAGGGTGCCGTCGGCCGGACAATGCCGTCTGGTGACACCCAGGGGAAGAGCCTTCTCTGTGGCGGGCCCTGCCCTCTGGAACGACCTTCCCCCTGAACTTCGCACCATCTCCGACCTCCGCCTCTTCCGCCAGTGTCTAAAGACACATTTTTTTCATCTAGCCAGTCTAGCGTAACCTCTGCAATTGACTATTTTAGACAGTTTTAAATTTTTGGGGATTTTAATTTGGTTTTAGCACAGGACGGTTATTAAATAAGTTTTTAAAATTTTTTATTGATTTTGTATGTATTTTAAAATTCCTGTGCGCCGCCCTGGGTCTGTTTGGAGAAGGGCGGGGTATAAATTTAATAAAATAAAAAATAAAAAATAAATAAGTAACATAACAGCTCAAATCATAGTTGGCCACGCATACACACATACAGCATCAAAATGTCGTGTGTTTTGCCCTCGGCTTAATTGTGTTGGGTAAATGCTGAGATTGTTGTTTGTAAAGCAGAGGTATGACTTGGTGTGTTATGCAAGTCCAACCGGTTGTTCAATAAACTTTGACCAAGCACGATGTTTGTTGAACAAACCACATGCATGGTGTGAAAGCTATCTAGCAGCATAGGATTGATCTCATTCAGATGAACACTTGAAATGCATATTAAAGTTATATGAAAAAGTAACATTCTGGAAATGTGAATCAACACACGGAACATATTACCACGTATGGTGGATATGTGCGAAGGCTAAAAAGGATTGGAAAAGGATTAAAAATTGGCTAGAGTCAATAACAGGAGTCAAAATAGATTGGAAACCAGAAGTCTTTCTACTAGGGATAATGACTGCGAAATATAAAAAAAGAAATCCAGTATTTAATTTTACACATAATGATGGCGGCCAGGATTGCCTTCGCTCAGAAATGGAAACATAAATTAATACCAAACGAAGATGAAATAATAAGAAAGGTTATGGACTGTGCCAACATGGATAAATTAACAAAAGAAATCCAGGGAAAAGAAGAAACAGAATATTATCAGATATGGGAAAAATAGTATAGGTGGATGGAGGAAAGAAACAAGAATCAATGAAAGACGTCAACAAAGGCCAAAAATAGTAGTTAAGGAGAATTAACATATATACTGTATATGCACTCAGGAGAGTTTAAATTTATTAGAGGTAATCACTCAATATAGCAGATAGATGAGTAAAATAAGAGGGTTAAATATGGTGAAATGCAAATAAAATAAACTAGAAGGGGAAATAACATAAGGAGAATTGTATTGATTTGTAATTGCTATTAGAAAGAACAGGAAGTTCCTGTTTGTACTGTATTGTGTAAACGTTGTGTACGTCTAAGTTTTGTGTGTGTGTGTATTTTGTATGTTTGTAAATAAATTTTTAAAAAAGAAAAAGAAAAAGTAACATTCATGCAAACTACTGTCAGCCTTCCCAGACCATGATTTAGCAGTCAATCTCCCATCCCCTGATGCTTTCAGCTTCATTTTTCTGCTAATCTCTCTCTCTCTCTACATATAAACGGCTGTGTGTGTGTATGTTCTAGCATAACTCTGGAATGCCTTGGGCAATTTCAACCAAATATGGTACACAGATGACTTACTCCCTGGAAACAAATACTGTGGGGATAAGACACCCCTAAAACCCCTCGATGTGTGTGTTCTGTTACAATACAGCCTGTTGTGCCTTAAAATGGATTGTACTGTACTGCCATAAAATGGAGATTTTTACGGTATCCTTTCCCTGCCACGCCCACCAAGCCACGCCCACAGAACCGGTACTAAAAAAAATTTGAATCCCACCACTGCTGTATGCATTATGACTGCATACTGTGAAGGTAGTTGCTCTGACCCAGTTGATGAGAGTTAGTGGCAAATAGAGGTGTTTATCCTTCAGACTAAAATCGGTTAAATTTCTCATTTCATGTAGGATATCGTCTACACCCTGTGTAAATCCTTTCCAACAAATTGATAAGCGTAATTCAAAGTTCACCCCTAGGTCTCAAATTCATGCCATTCTAGATAATTTTTTCACATAGCAACTTCTTTTTGCTACTTTTGAACTCTTCGAGTTCGACTAGCTTTTAATTTGATGTCGGAGATTGCTTCCAAGCAGTTTCTTACAAAAATCTACTGACAGGAAGTTTACGATGGAAATCCCCCAGCACTAGCACCCCTGCCAATCTTTTAATGATGTGGCTTCTGGAGGACACACAATCGTTCAATGTGGTCAGCGGCCTGCAATGGTCGCCCGTTGTTGCTGTAGAGGAGAACCACGTATCTTGAGGATCACATATTTTGTTCTTTGCAAAATACAATTTCAGGTCCTGAATTCTACTGCAAGTAATATGATCCATCGTTGTTTAAAGAAGTCCCTCATTGAATACTGAGAAAATTCAATTGTATGCAATGCTAGGCGATAATTCAGCGTTGCCTAGGTAGGTTTAGGGGGGAAATGTCTGGACTAAATGTAATTTCTAATGTTGGATTTTCCCTCTTACAAGAGGGAGCCCCCTGGTGGAATATTGTGAAGCCGTTACTGCGCTGTACAGTAGAAGCCATTTCCTCCCCACTCCAGGGGAAGGATACTGTAAAATCTCCATTCCCTCCCAATCAGCTGGGACTCGGGAGGCATAGAATAGATGGGGGCAGAGCCAGTTAGAGGTGATATTTACCGGTTCTCCAAACTAATCAAAATTTCTGCTACCGGTTCTCCAGAACTGGTCAGAACCTGCTGAATCCCACCTCTGGCAAACAGACATAAACACTATGCTTATACAATAGTCTTGGGATCTGCGTAGTGACGCAGTGGTTAAGAATGCAGTATTGCAGGCTAATTCATCTGACTGCCGGCTGTCAACAGTTCGATCCTGGCCAACTCAAGGTTGATTCAGCCTTCCATCCTTCCGAGGTCGGTAAAATGAGGACCCAGATTGTTGGGGGCAAGAGGCTGACTCTGTAAACTGCTTAGAGAGGGCTGCAAAGCGGCATATAAGTGCTATTCAATCAATCTCTTTGATTTCTATGCCCCAAGTCTTCCCTTTCACCTCCCTTACTTTAGCCAGAAAAACATTGTCAATCACTGGAGATTTTTTCCCCCTAGTAAAAGAATTTCAGTAGAGTCATACAAATATCATAATCCAGCAAAACGTGTATGATAACACATTTGTTAGCATGTTAAAACCCGCCATCCTGGGCCCAACGTTTGGGAAGCCAGGCTCTGCCTGTCACAAGCCAGGACAAAGGGTGAGTGATGGAGGAGTAACACCTCCTTAAAAAACCTTGGCTGGGAAGCACCTTGTAAGGGCCCCTTTCCAGGGTTACAGGAGAAGACGGTCAATTGTTTGGAAGAGGGCTCTATGCCCCAACGGCCGATAAAGAGGCAGAACCATCTTCTAGGAGAAGGGAAACTCCCATTACAAACCTCCACTGCCTTGTGGCTCTATCTGCTACTGGAAAAGGCTTCGGGAGTCAACCTCCAGGCAAAATCCGGAGCCAGAGTCCCGGAAGCAGTTCGTGACTGTGTACAACCACCTTCTGGGAACTCCTGTGATGCAGCTGGAACCAACCGTATCGGCTCTGCCGTTCCATTGGACTATTTCAGCGACATGGAGAGGGAGGATCTGCTGCTTGGGTAACGGTCTATCCTCCATATTAATCTACCCAGGCCTCGTGCTCTGGAGAGGACCCTCCAGCTTTGACCTCTTCCCAGAGCACGATTCCATCGTCTTTGGATGCCAATGTCAATGCAACAGCATGTTAAGTGTTTTAAGGTACCACAAGACATTTTGCTGCTCCTGTTGAAAATATTGGATTGTCTGAAAACCTTTTTATTTCTTCTGGTGATGATGAATGCCGACTGGCGACACCCAGGGGGAGAGCCTTCTCTGTGGCAGGACCAGCCCTTTGGAACGACTTGCCCCCTGAACTCCGTACCATATCTGACCTCGGCCTCTTCCGCAAGTGTCTGAAGACACACTTATTCCAACTAGCCGGCCTTGCGCAGCCTCCAATACCGACTCTTAAATAGTTTTAAAATGGGGATTTTAATTCGGTTTTAGCACAGGCCCTTAGTGGAATAAGTTTTTTTAAAAAAGAAATAGTTTTATATGTTTTGTATGTTTTTAATGTTCCTGTGCGCCGCCCTGGGTCCATTCGGAGAAGGGCGGGGTATAAATTCAATAAATAAATAAATAAATAAATGAACAGCAGACTGCATTGTCAGGAGAAGAAGATCATCAAACGCACTTTACATATGTTTACACTACTGCCATCAAGTGGAAATGTTTATTTTCTCACCACTTCCCTTAAGATCAGAATTATTGAAGGTAGGGTCGGGTCGGGTCAGGTCAGGTAGAATAGAATAGAAGAATAGAATAGAATAGAATAGAATAGAATAGAACAGAATAGAATAGAATAGAATAGACAGAGTTGGAGGGGACCTTGGAGGTCTTCTAATCAAACCCTCTGCTTAGGCAGGAAATCCTACATCCCTTTAGATAAATGGTTATCCAACATCTTCTTAAAGACTTCCAGTGTTGGGGCATTCACAACTTCTGGAGGCAACTTGTTCCACATTAATTGTTCTAACTGTCAGGAAATTCCTCCTTAGTTCTAAGTTGCTTCTCTCCTTGATCAGTTTTCATCTCATTTCATTGTTTCTTGTTCTACCCTCAGGTCCTTTAGAGAATAGCTTGACTCCCTCTTTTCTGTGGCAGCCCCTGAGATACTGGAACACTGCTATCATGTCTCCCTTAGTCCTTCTCTTCACTAGACTAGCCATGCCCAGTTCGAGTAACCATCCTTCATATGTTTGAGCCTCCAGTCCCCTAATCCTCTTTGTTGCTCTTCTCTGCACTCTTTCTAGAGTCTCCGCATCTTTTTTACATTGTGGTGACTAAAACTGGATGCAGCACTCCAAGTGTAGTCTTACCAAGGCCTTATAAAGTGGTATTAACACTTCACATGATTGCCAACGTATTGCACAAGATGGAAAATGAAGGCTGTAGACCACAGTTTTCTTCAGCACCAAATTTCCATTTTATTACAGCTTTTGTAAAACGGTCATTAAAGATACATTTCCTATTTTTTTAAATCCACATTGCTTTTCTTTCTCTCCTTCCCTTTAGCAGTAAAAACAAAACAAAAAAAAGCAATTTTGAAATGATGTAAGAAAAACCACTTGGCTAAAATTAGCTTCAGTGGGCAAATGTTTCCACTGTGTTTCTCCGCCCCCTAAAAAACCGCTTATAAAGTCATATACATTTTGCAAATATATGTTTGAGTGCAAGTCTGCTTAACCCATGCAGGTCTGTAAGCATGTTTTGACATCCCTCTTATTTTTTTCCCCTAATGTACATGTTTGGATATGCACTGCATTGCCAAATTCAGAGGCACGTGGACGTTGGAAGCTGTGTTGATTTGGAAAATTTGAATCTATTCCCACCCCCTTCCATTCAATTATGTCCAATTCTTGGAGAAAAGTTTTCTTGACAAGGTTTTTCAGAAGTGGTTGCCATTGCCTCAATGCTAGGGTTGAAAGAAAGTGGCTGGCCTAAGGCCACCCAGCTGGCTTTGTGCCTATGGTAGGACTTGAACTCACGGTCTCTTGGTTTCTAGCCTGGTGCCTTAACCATTACAGCAAATTGGCCCTCTCATTCAATTTTAACCATAAGTAATCTCCCCACTAAAAGGGGTGCGATGGCTCAGTGGCTAAGACGCTGAGCTTATCGATCAGAAAGTTCGGCAGTTCAGGGGTTCGAATCCCTAGCGCCACGTAATGGAGTGAGCTCCCGTTACTTGTCCGAGTTTCTGCCAACTTAGCAGTTCAAAAGCACGTAAAAATGCAAGTAGAAAAATAGGAGGCACCTTTGGTGGAAAGATAACAGCATTCCATGCACCTTCGGGGTTTAGTCATTCGGCCACATGACCACGGAGATGTCTTCGGACAGTGCAGGCTCTTGGGCTTTGAAATGGAGATGAGCACTGCCCCCTAGAGTCAGAAACGACTAGCACATAGCCCCTGCAGCCTCCTGGAAGCAAAAATGGGCCATGGAAGGGGGTGCCTCACTCCCCCACCCTCTGCATTCATGTACAGGCTCCCGTGCATGTGTGTGCATCTCCTGCATGCGCCCTGCGCATGCGTGTCAGAGGCCCAAAAGTCAGCTGACCAGCAGGAGGTGTGCGCACATGTGCAGGTGTGTGTGTGTGGGGGGTGAGCACATGTGTGGTGGCACACACATGCGCAGGGGGCGCACATGCATGCTGGAGCTAAGCTGGGGTGATGGCTGGCGTGCCTGCCGAGAGGGCTCTGCATGCGCCACCTGTGTGCCATAGGTTCCCCATCACGGCCCTCGTTCCTCCTCTTTCTTCTGGCGTCTGCTTTGCCTGTGACTCCTTTCTGTTTTTCTGATTTCTTCTTCCACAAATGCAATTCAAAGCCACTGTGACCTCCCACCTGCCTTTGCAGATAGGAAAAGAAAAGAAAACATCTGAATCAAGCGGATGACAGACTTTTGATAAGGGTTGTGCTTCTCACAAAAGCCCCATGTGCTTCCTCTCCACCCAGCATTTCCAGTTCTTTACGCATTAACCTTTTCAACCTCCTGGCACCTTAGAGCTAAGAGCAAAATAAAGGCTATTAGAATAGTTCCCGTTCCATATCATTGCAAATTAAAGGGCTCATGAATTCCTGACTCATGCATGAAATCAACGGCTTAGTTGTCTCAAAGGTGCCTTTTTTCTTTCTTTCTGCAAAAGGCATCTGGATTGTTATTGTTTTTTTGCTTGAGGAAGAAAACATGTCGCTTCTCATCCAAGAAGCTTCATCAGTTCTGATGGCTCTATGTGTGTGTGTGAGAGAGAAAGGATAGGTACTGAAAGTTGAGACTGGATAGTGGGGGGATAGAAAGATAACGTCTGATAGGATGGTGGAGGATGGAAGGATTCAGAGGTGGAGTCCAGGGCTGGGTTCCTGCCAGTTCTAACCTCTTCTATAGAAGAAGTCCCACAAATCTCCAGGGCCATTCAGAACCAGTTCCAGCTCCCTCCCACCGCCCGTCCGCCCATCATCAAGATGAAGAGCGAGAGGAGGAATTCTGGGAGGTGAACTCCACAAGTCTTAAAGCTGTCAAGTTTGAACACCCCTGGGTTTTTTTTCTAAAGGGTTAGGGGTGCAAGGGTCTTGTAACTCGACAGCTTTAAGACTTGCATGCTTCAAATGCCAGAGTTTCTGAGCCAACATTTTGGTTGCTAAGCAAGAGCGTTGTTAAGTGAGTTTCACCACATTTTACAAGTTGGCCATGCCCACCTAGTCAGATGGCTGACAAGCCACTCCCACCCAGTCACATGGCTGACAAGCCACTCCCACCCAGTCACATGGCTGACAAGCCACTCCCACAAAGCAGGCCACACCTACAGAAGAGGTTCTAAAAATTTTTTGAAACCCACCACTGGTAGCTTCCTACCAGTTTGCACTGGTTTGGTGGAACCAGCAGTGGAAATAGCGACTGGGTCTCCGAACCAGTAGGGACGGCATGCTTGCCATGCCCCCAAACCAGTCATGTCCAATCACAGCAACATCTTTTTTTGATGTTTTAAAATGTTCTGCACATGCACGAACCTATTTATAGGCAACTCTAGACAAGTGCGGAGAGTGCATCAGGTGTGCATCTGATCGAAGCGCATGCCCACCCGCAAAATTGCATGCACACACCGAACCGGCAGTAATGTCAGCAGAAACCCGTCCCTGGAAGGATTGTATTCCTTTCCAGTCATCTGGTCGTTAGTATTCCCCCTGAGAGCTCTTAAGGCCGCTTGGGGGTTTAATCTGAGCCCTCAGGGTCACCTGAACCAAGGTGCAATTGGTTCTGGAATCTTCTTGGAACTACTACAAGGGTTATGTTGTAGACTGGAGATGGAGGGTGTCTTCTCTCTCTCTCTCTCCCCCCCCCACCCAGTTGAGGAAGGTGTGTTCAATTCCAACATAGATTCGTTCTTTTACCCCTCTTTCAAACCGACTGTTAGGAGTCAACTGCTATAGTTGGGTAGACAATATATAATACCATAATGAAAATATGGTCATTGTAACTTTAAGGATGGTGGACTGTTAGAGTGCAATTACTAAGTGCAATTATCTCTAACTATAAGAAGAAGCCTTAACCTGGTATACTTATTGTGTGTGCATTAGCAACATTCTTCTAGCTGCATATTCAGTTGCACACCCTCTGCTGTCTCCCAACGGAGATATCACCTAACACCCACGATCCTCTCTGTCCAAAATGTGGACTTTTCTTCTTCTTCCTCAAGGAAAAAAACAGTCTGGTTGCCTTTTGAAGAAAAGAAGGCCCTTTGAGACAGCTACGATCTGGATGACGGAGGTTCTCTATAGAATTTCATTTGGCTTCTGTATTTCTTTCTGTATTGATTCCCCAGAACATTACAGTGGTAAATGCTCCCGCACTGGGAGTTTTTAAGAAAAACATATGAAGAACGGTTGCAGGAACTGGGTATGTCTAGTTTAATAAAAAGAAGGACTAGGGGAGACAGGATAGCAGCCTTCCAATATCTCAGGGGTTGCCACAAAGAAGAGGGAGTCAAACTATTCTCCAAAGCACTTGAGGGCAGAACAAGAAGCAATGGGTGGAAACTTAAGCAAGGAGAGAAGCAACCTAGAACTGAGGAGAAATTTCCTGACAGGACAATTAATCAGTGGAACTACTTGCCTCCAGAAGTTGTGAATGCTTGGACACTGGAAGTTTTTAAGAAGAGGTTGGATAACCATCTGTCTGAAGTGGTGTAGGCTTTCCTACCTAAGCAGGGGGCTAGACTAGAAGACCTCCAAGGTCCCTTTCAACTCTGTTATTCTATTCTATTCTATTCTATAGTGAGATTCTTATTTTTTTCTTTTTGCTAGCCATGGTGGTAAAAAGCGGAGAGGCTCATTTCGTGTTCCCTAAGTTCCTCATCACACAGTGACCATTTATAGATTTTCAGAAAAAGTTTCCACTTCTGCTTTATGCCTTCTGTGCATCTTTTTTTGTAGGTACATAGTTTTGTATGCTTGAATGCCTCTGGTGGGTGGTGAAAAGTTTTTTCTCCTGCTTAAGCTTTTCTCTCTTCCCCTTATCTTGGTATATCTGTATGCATTTCCCCAGATTATGCTTTTTTTTTCTTCAAGTTACAAACTGCACCACAAATTTTGCCAAGTGAGGCAAATAAGCAACCCTTGTACTTTGATCTCTCTTATCTGCCTGATGGATCTGAAACCATCAACTTCATGCAAGCAATTTGACAGAGACTATTTCTTAAACTCTCTCTGTATTATAGGATGCTGTTCTTTTCCGGTCTTAATGCATTTGCCAAGTAAAGCACAACCACACCCACCCTAATCTGGTCATCTTTTCTTGAGGTTGAAAGAAATTAACATTCTTCTTGGGATGTCTGTGGGCCCCAATGTGCTTATGGGTCCCTCTGGAGGATTCACAGCTTCTCTGATCCATCGGTGTTGTGGCCCGACAATGGCCAGTGGAGCAAGGAACAGATTCGGACAGTGAGGAGGTTGGGAAGGAACCTGGGCCAGTCCTGGAGTCTGGGGAAGGCTCTGAGGAGGGCTCTGCATTGGAGGCAGAGAGGGGGCCAGAGCCATCTGACAGTTATCAGCTGCCTTCAGAGTCAGACATCAGTGAGGCAGAAGAACAGCTGGAGCCTGTTCCCGATGTGTGCATGCACAGAGCTGCCAGGAGAAGGGAACAGCTAAGGAATAAGGGCCGACTTGGGAGTAAAGGCACAAAAGGATGCTGAATCGCCCTTCCCATAGGGAATAAAAGAGGAGCGACAGGGGAGTGGAGTTTGCAGGAGACCATTAGTTTATTCCTGCATCCTTGCCAGGTATTGCGGCGTCTGAAAGATCTCGGCCTGGCCACTCTCCAAGCCTGATCAAGGTCGGTAATTGTCAACTGTCTCGATAGACTGTGGGAGAGGAAAGACTTTGCTGGAGAGGAATTCACTGTGAATTAAATAAAGGGGGTTTATCGGGACGAGGACTCGGCTTCGGGCTGCTGGGGGGAAGCCTAGGTCAGAACAGTCGGATTGATTTTTAAGATTTGTTGCTAAGCAAACCCCTGGGGGTCTCACATAATCTGTGGCTGCTGCACACACATCATAAACAAGGTTCCTACTTCAAGAAACAGAGATTGCTTCCAAAACCTAATTCATTGGTTCTTCCATCAAGCAAGGGCCACATGGAACCATCTGCTGGGAATCATCCTGCGTAGAACCTACATCTCACCCATCGACAAGCCAAATACAATCGTTTTCAGCAGATCCAAGTCCATATATCCAGCCGAGAGTTATCAAGACCTGAGGAATCCAATGATGGGAGCTCATCTGATCTGGGCCTCTGTGCATCGTTCGTTAGCTAAGGAGACAGAGGGGGATCCATGCTATCATTTTCAAGTCTTTGAGGCCGAAAGGGTCGAAAATAGGCCATCAAAACATTCTCGCCTCTCTTCCTACCCTCCTCCTCCTCCTCCTCTTCCTCCTCCTTGGCAGCGGAAACTGCCGTCCTGCTGTTGTCTAAATGGATGAACCGGTTCAGGAAGGCAGCCCTGCTGTGTCGGAACAGCCTCTGCTGAAATTCTGAGGTCATGAAATAGTAGAGAATAGGATCCAAGCAGCAATTGAGGCTGGCGAGGCACAAAGAAATGGTGTGGAAATTCAGGACGCGGTCACGGACCAAGCAGCTCCCAAAGGCGCTTTGTTTGACCATCATAAAGACAGGGAGGTTGACGTGGTAGGGGGTGAAGCAGACGAAGAAGACGGACGCGCAGCCCAAGATCAGGCGCCAAGCTTTCCGCCTCTCGTCGGCCTGTTGCGACGGAGCGCGAGGATCCTGCAGGGACTGCCTCATCTTCCACGTGCAGTAAAGGATGATGGCAAGAGGGAGCAGAAACCCAGAGAGCTCAGCTACCACAATCAGCGTGATGGAGGCTCCTCGCGTCAGCTGTTTTACTCCGAGGTCCGCGAAGCAGGCGTTGTCCTTGTTGGTTAAGCCAGGGCTTCTCAGGATCGGGAGGGGCAAGCAAGCGGCCCCCACCACGATCCAGATGACAGCGCTTACGGCAACGTCGTGTCTGTAGTTCCAACTTTTGGTCCGGAAGGGATGAAGGAGAAAGAGGCACCTCTGGACGCTGATGCAGGTAAGGAAGCAGATGCTGGCGTACATGTTGAGGTACTTCAGGTAGAAGCAGAATTGACAGAGGAAGCTCCCAAAGGGCCACCTGTGGTTGATGTAGTAGTACATCCTCAAAGGCAAGGAGAGGACGTGAGCCAGGTCAGCCACGGCCAGATTCATCATGAAAACGACCGCTTTGCTTTCCCTCTTGACGAAGCAACACAAAACCCACAGTGCAAGGCTGTTGCCCACCAGACCAGGGATGAATATGATCACATAAGTCGCTGCATATAAGGAGGCCTGGAAACCCATGGAAGGATCGGAACAATTGTCAGAAGAATTGTCAGCCGACATCTTGGTCCGGTCAGTGGACTTCTGGAGCACAGTGGGTGGAAGAGGAGGTCCCTGTGGAGGACAGGAAAAACAGGAGCAAACACTTATTTCTTCTACAGGAAGACAGGCGAGAAAGGAAGGCGGTGACAGGCCTGCAGCCATCTTTGCTGTGGCCTAGAGGTGGAGCTCTCGCCTCCCAATCAGGAGGTTGTGAGTTCAATCCTAGGTAGAGGCAGATGTAGGGTCTTCTGCTTGGGCAAGGGTTTGGACTAGATGGCCTGCAAGGTCCCTTCCAACTCTGTTAATCTGTTTTCTTTTGGATCTTTGGCCTGCCACACTTTCTATTATTCTACCATGCATTTTCTATTGTGGGGAAATGGGAGGGGGGATTGTACGGAGTGAGATGCATTGTAGCCATAACAAAATTCTCTCTAGAAAGCCAAGGTCATCCTTTGTCTCTGCACCTCTACACCTGACTGGAACTGGATGAGTGGAACTGCCAGCATGGCAGTGGGAGATTGGACCATGTGATGGGATTGTGGGTGTGGGGGGACAAGATCTTGAACTTTCAACTGGGAAGGGGAAACCAGGAAGCTTTCAGATTCGGGTTTTCCCAGATGTGCCAACGTGGCTCTCTTCATAAATTGGAACTTTGAGGAATCCTTTGCCTTGGACTCTGATTTACTTCTGGATACTATTTGGAACCCTGACAGGCAGTAGCCTTGAACACACATGCCAAGTTTATTGGTCAAATCGTATTGTTAGCTAAAAGAAAGAGAATCTTAGGGCTGGATGGGATCTTGGAGGTCTTCTAGTCCAAACTAGTGCCAAAGGCAGGAATCTGCCAGACCCATCATAACTTAAACTTCTGAATAGAAATGATCCGTGGCTCCATTTTTTGAGAAAGATATCATTAGAGATCAAGTGTATTTCACTACTACAAAGCCAGCAGTGAGAATGGCATGCCAACATTCACAGGTTCTGCTTCACACCCCTTAACTATCTCTCATTTTCCACTCCATTGTAATCAATCAGGTTCACGCAAGATGTTTTCAGAACGGTCAGTCCAAGTGTGGTTTGGTATGCGTCTCCCTCCTTCTCCCAGCTGGGTGACCTTGAGGCAGCATCTCAAGGAGATACAACATATACTTTCATTTCCCCCACACCTTCCCACCTTCATTCCCCCTTCCCTATGGTTCATGGTAGTCTGTCACTGAATAGCAGTGAAGCACAAGGAAGCATAAGGTGGCAGCTGACATTATCCCTCACACCATCAGCGAAGCATACCTTACTGCAGGGGTGTCCAAACTTGGGAACTTTAAGACTTGTGGACTTCAACTCCCAGAATTCTGGGAGTTGAGGTCCACAAGTCTTAAAAGTTCCCAAGTTTGGACACCCCTGCCTTACTGCAACTTCCCAAACGGGCTGAGATCTCCCTATGAGATGGCAAATTTGAAATCCAAGAAATCTGGAAACCGAGAAAGCTATCGTGCTTACCCCAGTGTTGTTGTGAAGGTGCCGTTCTCTGGCTTCTTTGCTTCTGCGAGCTCCATGGATTAAATCCCACGGAGGAAGGGAAAGAATGACCAACGTAGGAAAAGGAACCTAAGTTATAATTATTTTTAACCAGGGAGTTAAAATCCTGCTCTACGTCAAGGGGTGGGTTGACATGAATGGGAGGCATGGCCATTCATTTCCAGATGAGCCAGCTGCAAATGAGTTCCCTTCCTTCCTGTCTGCTGATTCTAAGTTGCCGTAATGATATTTCCTCCTGAGGATATTTTGCTGTGAGTAATGAAGCAGAAGCCTCGAGCTCTCCGCCGAAGCCAGCAGAAAACTTCTCAAACACAGTTCTAGGCTGCATCAACAGAGGGATAGAATCAAGATCACGGGAAGTGTTAATCCCACTTTATAAGGCCACGCTTGGAATCCTGCATCCAGTTTTGGTCGCCGTGATGTAAAAAGGATGTGGAGACTCTAGAAAGAGTGCAGAGAAGAGCAACAAAGATGATTAGGGAACTGGGGGCTAAAACATATGAAGAACGGTTGCAGAAATTGGATATGTCTAGTCTGATTAAAAGAAGGACCAAGGGAGACATGATAGCCGTGTTCCAATATCTCAGGGGCTGCCCCAAAGAAGACGGAGTCAAGCTATTCTCCAAAGGACCTGAGGGTAGAACAAGAAGCAAAGGGTGGAAACTAATCAAGGAGAGAAGCAACTTAGAACTAGAGAAATTTCCTGACAGTGAGAACAATTAATCAGTGGAAGAACCTGCCTCCAGAAGTTGTGAATGCTCCAACACTGGAAGTTTTTAAGAAGATGTTGGGTAACCGTTTGTCTGAAGTGGTGTAGGGTTTCCTGCCTAAGCAGGGAGTTGGACTAGAAGACCTTCAAGGTCTGTTATTCTATTCTAACATATCATGCTGAATCACGGCCTTTTTAAAGTATAGTTTGCTGAACAAGCCATAATGGGCTGCTTCCAAATCAGTTTTTTATATATATTTTTTTTGAAACTTGCTTTTTAATGGTCGAAAACTTGGGTTTTATTTGTGTTTTAACAATGCATGCAGCCCAGAGTCCCAGGCAAGTGAGACAAGTGGCCATACAATACTGAATAGGAAACTCAAGTACTTTGGCCACCTAATGAGAAGGAAGGACTCACTGGAGAAGAGCCTCATGCTGGGAATGACAGAGGGCAAAAGAAGAAGAAGGGGACGGCAGAGAATGAGGTGGATGGATGGAGTCACTGAAGCAGTCAGTGTGAGTTTCAATGGACTCCAGAGGATGGTAGAGGACAGGAAGGCCTGGAGGAACGTTGTCCATGGGGTCGCGATGGGTCGGACACGACTTCGCAACTAACAACAACAACAACAAACAGAGGTTATTTGTACAGTATTTACTGAAATCATCTAAGCCGATCCATTTCTATTTTGGGTCTGTTTGTTTACAGACTATTTTTATACCTCCAGATCTCAGCTGCTGTGTGTGTATTGAGGGGGGGGGGGGATCTAATGGTTCAGTGTTGCTTGAAACTTTCTACCCTGTTCCTTTTCTTCCTCTTACTGCTGATTCATCCAAACCCTCCTAGAGCATAGTAACCGTAGTTGGGTGTTGGCTGAATGGTTATTTAACTTCAAAGGGTCATCCACCCCTTTCCTGGTTGATAGTCCAACATTCTGATATTCCCAAGCTGCTGTTTTGGGTTTGAGAGTTCTATGGATGGTTTTTCATTTGTTTATATTTTTAGGAATGGGATGTTTTCCAATGTAGCATTTGCAGAGACTTTTCCCCTACATGCCTGCTCTGGGAGAGAACTCCTCTTCGGCAATGTGGGGTTATGATCTTTTCGAAAAATGTGTAAACAAACCGTACCCCTTCCTCCCAAAAAATAATAATAAGTAATGCCTCCATCCGGGACACCGATGGGAAGTTGGTGGACCTTGACCTAAACTCAGAACTTACGCAACAGTACAAGTTCAACTTAAGCAATCATGCAAGGAAAGATTCTTGAGTCTAAAACTACATTTATCGGGACGAATGTTTATGGGGATTTTTAAACATCTGGATCATGGTTGTCCCAAAGGTGATTTTCCAAAAGCATTTGAACTTTCTTGGGGTTCTTTCCCCCTTAAAAACATTTCGCTTCCCGTCCAAGAAACTCCTTCAGTTTCAGAATGAATGAAAAACTAAAGGTTTTCACGGAAAGAACCCAAGGAAATTCAGCTGCCTTTGGGGTTTATCAGAATGACTATAGTAACAACATCTTGTATGTCTGAATGTGCCTTCCTTCCTCTTTCTCTTACCTTGATAAGAATTAAGAGGAATGGGGTGCTTTCCAAACCACAAACCACTTTCTTGGTCTGGAGCCAAGCCACGTTTATCTGATGATTGCCTTGGAAATAGATCCTGACTCTGTGCTTCTATGCTCTCTACAGCTTTGCACAGAGGCAAAATGAGTATCAGCAATGAGGGTGCCCCAACATACACCACATAATTTTTTGCTGGTTCACAGGAGAAAAGTCCTAACCCTGTAGGATCTCTGGGTACTTTCAGACTCCTTGATCACCCCAGAGCAAAAGAAGAAGAAGGAGAAGGAGAAGGAGGAGGAGGAGGAGGAGGAGGAGGAGGAGGAGGAGGAGGAGGAGGAGGAGGAGAAGAAGAAGAAGAAGAAGAAGAAGAAGAAGAAGAAGAAGAAGAAGAAGAAGAAGAGGAGGAGGAGGAGGAGGAGGAGGAGGAGGAGGAGGAGGAGGAGGAGGAGGAGGAGGAAAGGAAGGAAGGAAGGAAGGAAAGAAGAAGGAGGAGGAGGAGGAAGGAAGGAAGGAAGGGAAGAAGATGGAGGAGGAGGAGGAGGAAGAAGAAGAAGAAGAAGAGGAGGAGGAGGAGGAGGAGGAGGAAAGGAAGGAAGGAAGGAAAGAAGAAGGAGGAGGAGGAGGAAGGAAGGAAGGAAGGGAAGAAGAAGGAGGAGGAGGAGGAGGAGGAGGAAGAAGAAAAAGAAGAAGAAGAAGAAGAAGAAGAAGAAGAAGAAGAAGAAGAAGAAGAAGAAGAAGAAGAAGAAGAAGAAAATAAGCATATTCAAAAGGGCCATCTTGCACGTTTGAGGAAGAAGCAAAGTTTGGGAGATATTCCAATGGCATAGTAGTTTCTGGAACATTGGCACTTAGGGGATCAAAGCAATATGGATTGTGGTATCTTTTACTTAAGGTTGTTATCCTCAGGGATCAACCCTGCAAGGATCAGAAGTCTTAGGGCAGAGACACCACATCTGGACTACAAAAATTCAGACAGCCACTAAAGGCGAAGGAGAGAATAGTCTTAATATTTGTTTTCATTTCAGAACTGTCTAATATTTTAGAATAGAATGACAGAGTTGGAAAGGACCTTGGAGGTCTTCTAGTCCAACCCCCTGCTTAGGCAGGAAACCCTACACCACTTCAGACAAACAGTTACCCAACATCTAAAACACTCCCAGTGTTGGAGCATTCACAACTACTGGAGGCAAGTTGTTCCGCTGATTAAGTGTTCTAACTGTCAGGAAATTTCTCCTCAGTTCTAAGTTGCTTCTCTCCTTGATTAGCTTCCACCCATTGCTTCTTGTTCTGCCCTCAGGTGCTTTGGAGAATAGTTTGACTCCCTCTTCTTTGTGGCAACCTCTGAGATACTGGAACACTGCTCTCATGTCTCCCCTAGTCCTTCTTTTCATTCAACTAGACATACCCAATTCCAGCAACTGTTCTTCATGTGTTTTAGCCTCCAGTCCCCTAATCATCTTTGTTGCTCTTCTCTGCACTCTTTCTAGACTCTCAACATCTTTTTTACATCATGGCGACCAAAACTGGATGCAGGATTCCAAGTGTGGCCTTCCCAAGGCCTTATAAAGTGGGATTAACACTTCAAGTGATCTTGAGTCTATCCCTCTCTTGATGCAGCCTAGAACTGTGTTGGCTTTTTTGGTAGCTGCTGCGCACGGCTGGCTTATATTTAAATGGTTGTCCACTTAAATATTTAAATGGTTATCCACATGGTTTTCTTCTGCATTTTTGTATCCCAAATCTGGTAGACCTTAGATAATAATAATAATAATAATAATAATAATAATAATAATAATAATAATAATAATAATAATAATAATAATAATAATAATAATAATAATAATAATAATAATAATAATAATTTTATTTATAGACCGCCTCCTCTCCCCAAAGGGACTCGGAGCGGTGCACAGGGAAGTTAAAAAAGCAAATATAAAATACATAAATAGCTAAAATAAGAATTAAACAAATTGTCCCTGCGCTAAAAACCCCTATACTAAAACTAACTACACCCCCCTAAAAACCCAGTTAAAAACGGAAGACTAAACTAGGACGGCCAAGCAGAAGAAATGTGTTTTCAATTTTTGACGGAAGGAGCGGAGGTCCGTGGTTGTTCTAATTTCGGGGGGAAGGTCGTTTCAGAGGGCAGGGCCCGCCACAGAGAAGGCCCTTCCCCTGGGCGTCGCCCGCTGGCATAGCCTAGTGGACGGCACCCGGAAAAGTCCCTCTCTGTGGGAGCGAATCGGCCGCAGGGATGTGTGGGGCAGAATCCGATCCCGCAGATAGCTAGGTCCCGAGCCATGGAGCGCTTTGAAGATGATAACTAACACCTTGAAGCGCACCCGAAAGACGACAGGCAGCCAATGCAGCTCGCGCAAGAGCGGTGTTACATGGGAAAACCTCGAGGTTCCCATAATTGCTCACGCGGCTGCATTCTGGACAAGCTGAAGTCTTCGGGTGCACCTCAAGGGGAGCCCCATGTAGAGAGAATTGCAGTAGTCCAGTCGGGATGTCACGAGGGCATGAGTGACTGTGCAGTGGGCATCCCGATCCAATAGGGGACGCAACTGGCGTACCAGGCGATGCTCAGAGACACGCATGCCCGGAGTTTAAATGAACACTCACTTGACCCTAATTGTTTCCAGAATCAATGTCATTTTTCCTTTGTCGTTTTCCTTTCAGAAGTCACAATTAGCTATTCAGTCCAAGAAGGAAGGGACGGAAATCTTTCTAAAGATTTGGTAAAGGTTCCTTTTTTATTAGGTCAAGTGCTGTTTTTTCCCCACCAGATTTAAGAAGAAGAAAAAACCTGAAAGAGATCTTAACGATTAGACCAATACAAAACTGTAAAGTTAAAGAATAAAATTAGCAGCAGTTGCTTAAAACAGGCAGCTTTTCTGAAGAAAAGAACCGAGCTGTGGTGCTGAATTGATTTCTTTGGCAGGAAAACCTTGTTTTTCATTTTAAATCTGTGATATGGGTGTAGTTATTTAAGGGTGCGGCTTACTGCTGGTTTGCAAAGCACCCAGAAGCGCTGAAGCCCATTTCTGTATATCCAATAACGGAATTCTTTCCTGCAAATTCACCTTGAAAGCTGGATACATAAGGATGCCCCAGTGTGCAGCTTTTCTCCCCCCACCCCAACTCTTCAGATTTTAAGAGAAGAGCCTTACCTCGTAGCCGTTTGTGTTCCTTTGATTGATGGTGACTGCAGAAAGGAACAAGCCATGAAAAGCAGCAGAAGATTCCTTTGAACATGGAGGTTATCCTCATTTCGGTCACAAGATTTCCCGTGCGGCTTCAAGCTCTTGGTGGTAATCTCGAAGGCTGCGGAGGGTCTCGGAAAGTTTTTTTTTTTTTTCAGAAAGGCGAGCGAAGGTCCAGCGCTGTGGCTGTACGGAAGGAAATCCTCCTGGCTCTTGTTTCTCTGCCCCACTTAAAATACAGCCACAGCTTTCTGGAGAGACGCCAAAACAACAGATGACATCACAAGGATAGCATGGCTTTGAAAAACGGCCCACTTCTTCCCACCGGGTCCACGTTTGCCGCAAATAGAGCCTAGTTGCTCTATTTCTTTTAACTTTTTGGACAGGAATTGTAGTAAAAGGGAACATAAAAAACGAACGCAGTCTATGCAAAAAGAAGGAGAAAGAGAAGGAAAACGACAGAAGAAAGCATAACAAGAAACAGTTTATTGATTGATTCGGGTTATGACCATGTCAAGACTATAACGCAAAAGTAAACTGCAGATATTTCTCGACTATAACTTCTGTTGCTAAGTGAGACAGTTGTTAAGTGAATTTTGCCCTGATTTACAATCTTCCTTGCCATGGCTGTTGAGTGAATCACTGCAATTATTAAGTTACGTTGTTAAGTGAATCTGGCTTCCCCATTGACTTTGCTTGTTAGAAGGCCACAAAAGGACATCATATGACCCCCTTCCGTGGGGGGACGGTTATGCAACTGTCATAAATATGAGTCGGTTGCCAAGGGTCTGAAATTTTGATCATATGACCATGGGGATGCCGCAACTGACATAAGTATGAAAAATGGTCATAAGTCACTTTTTTTTCAATACTGTTGTAACTTTGAACTGTTGTAAATCAAGGACTATCTATACAGGGTATAGGTCCAGGGTAAAATAGATAAAAGAAAAATACAGTGACAAAAGAGAATAGTGTTAAGTACAAAGAATCAGCATTCAGGTAAATATACTGCCTTTACAGAATACCTCGTTCTGTTCGCTACAAATGGGCCCTTTCATGATTATTGTAATTCATCTCAAAGCTACATGATAAACAGTACAGAAGAAATTTTCTTCCCTGTAGACAACACTTTTTTTTTGACAACATAAGGGTTGATATCACTGAAACAACTTTATGGTATTGCTATATTTAGATATAGAATAATAGCAGAAACTGTATGAACAAAGAAACGTAAGATGACATAAGACTAAATACAGAAGAGATCTCAAATGTTTTCTGGAATATTACAGATAATCAACATTACATATCTGATTAGATTCTAGAAACCGAGAGAAGGAAAAGTAGAATAAATTATTCTGAAAGCTGAACCGTTTCTCAGTCTTATGAAATGGCTATTTTAATCCGAACGTCAAAACAGAAACTGAACAAGGAGAGATTCAACCTGGAAATAAAGAGAAAGTTTATGACACTGAGAACAATCCACCCATGGAGCAGAAGTTGCCTTAGGAAGTTGTGGGAGCTTCATCACTGGAGGCTTTCAAGAAGAGACTGGACCGCCATCTGTCAGAAATGGTGTAGGGTCTCCTGCTTGGGTAGGGGGTTGGTCTAGATGACCTACAAGGCACCTTCCAACTCTGCTAATCTGTATCTGTAGTTTTTTAAAATGAAATCTTAACGTTGTGTCAGATGTGTTTTCATCCAGGGCTTGCTGTAAGTAGTTAGATTTAAAGAGAGACAGAGAAAAATGCTTCTGAACTTTTGCTTTTGCTCATATTGTTATATTATGCTTAATTGATCATTGGATAAAATTTATGTTTGCTAAGGATCAGCACTGACCAGATGGCACATAATCAACAAACCAGTCCATGCTTCATTTATATATATACAAGTTTACAATGTTTATTGTAAATGTGGAATTGTAAGAAGAATGTCAACAGTATTTTGAAACTTTCCCAAACTTCTTTCTTTACCATGTCCCCAACCTCAACAAGTAAAAAGCATCTAAGGATCACCAGAAAAAGGAGGGGGGAAATCCTTGAAGTATATAAGCCATGTTTTTCCCTGGTTGGGCTTTTATTTTCAGTGAACACCAAGAAGGGGGGGGGGGGGGGGAAATCAGGAATATTTCCATCTTCAAAGCGCTCCATGGCTCGGGGCCTAGTTATATGCGAGACCGCCTTCTGCCCCATACATCCCTTCGGCCGATCCACTCCCACAGAGTGGGCCTTCTCAGGGTGCCATCGGCCGGACAATGCCGACTGGCGACACCCAGGGGAAGAGCCATCTCTGTGGCGGGCCCTGCCCTTTGGAACAACCTACCCCCTGAATTACGCACCATCACTGACCTCTGCCTCTTTCGCCAATGTCTAAAGACATATCTTTTCCAACAAGCCGGCCTAGCCTAACCTCCCTTGGGGACTATTTTAGAGAGTTTTAAATTGGGTATTTTAAAATTTGGTTTTAGCATAGGATTAGAATAGTTTAATATATTTTAAATTATGTATTTATTTTTTGTATGTTTTTAAATTCCTGTGCGCCGCCCTGGGTCCTCTGTGGAGAAGGGCGGGATATAAATATAATAATAAAAATAAAATAAAATAAAAATAAAAATAAAATATTAAGAATTCCCCCCCCCACCCAATGGTACAGAGGTAAGCTTCAACTAACAAGGTCACACAGAGATTTAAAATATTTCTTAAATACAGGCAGACCTTGACTTATAACAGTTCATTTAGTGCAGGGGTCCCCACCTTTGCAACTTTAAGTCTGAAGGACTTTAGCTCCCAGACTTCTCCAGCCAGCAAAGCTAAGGAGCTGAAGTCCTTCAGACTTAAAGTTGCAAAGGTTGGGGACCCCTGTACTAAACCATTGTCACTCCTTAGGGTTGCTTGCTTTTTAAAAAAATGTTTTGCCCATGGATAGGCAGTGGGAGGCATAAAATGCGACTCCTTTCCTTTGTAAAAGTAAAATGGCAAGTATTTCCTGTCAATGGCTGGCTGTCAAAAAAAAAAAAAAGATTAAAAATACCCACAGGATGCACCTGAATGAAAAAGAAGTAACAAAGAAAAAGAACCCAACAACCCTCCCCCATCCCACATAAACATATGGAAACCAGAATGTAGCCATATATTTGAAAGTGCCGAGTTACCCAGATCGCAGGGTTGAGATAGGGATGAGTTGAGGCAGTGTAGGCTCTGCTCTTTGAAAAGCAGTGAACATAACTGACAAAGAGACGCCTTCTTTTCTTTCTCTTTCAGGGCAGTTCTTTTATTTATTTTCCTACTAGCCGTTCCCGGCCCAGTGCTGCTGTGGCCCAGCCTGGTTAAATGGCCAACAAATCTGTGTGTAGATCTACACCTGCATACACAAACACGTACACACAACCGCCGTATAACCCCCAACCTACCTACCTACTGTATTTCTCCCTCTCTCTATCCCTCTACCTACCTACTGTATTTCTCCCCCCTCTCTCTATCCCTCTACCTACCTACCTACCTACTTACCTACCTACCTACCTACCTACCTACCGACTGTATTTCTCCCTCTCTTCCTCTACCTACCTACTGTATTTCTCCCCCCCCCTCTCTCTATCCCTCTACCTACCTACCTACTGTATTTCTCCCTCTCTTCCTCTACCTACCTACTGTATTTCTCCCCCCCTCTCTCTATCCCTCTACCTACCTACCTACTGTATTTCTCCCTCTCTTCCTCTACCTACCTACTGTATTTCTCCCCCCTCTCTCTATCCCTCTACCTACCTACCTACTGTATTTCTCCCTCTCTTCCTCTACCTACCTACTGTATTTCTCCCCCCTCTCTCTATCCCTCTACCTACCTACCTACTGTATTTCTCCCCCTCTCTCTCTCTATCCCTCTACCTACCTACCTACTGTATTTCTCCCTCTCTCTATATATATCCCTCTACCTACCTACCTACTGTATTTCTCCCTCTCTCTCTCTCTATCCCTCTACCTACCTACCTACTGTATTTCTCCCTCTCTTCCTCTACCTACCTACTGTATTTCTCCCCCCCTCTCTCTATCCCTCTACCTACCTACCTACTGTATTTCTCCCCCCCTCTCTCTCTATCCCTCTACCTACCTACCTACTGTATTTCTCCCTCTCTCTATATATATTCCTCTACCTACCTACCTACTGTATTTCTCCCTCTCTCTCTATCCCTCTACCTACCTACCTACTGTATTTCTTCCCCTCTCTCTCTATCCCTCTACCTACCTACCTACTGTATTTCTTCCCCCCTCTCTCTATCCCTCTACCTACCTACCTACTGTATTTCTCCCTCCCTCTCTCTCTCTATCCCTCTACCTACCTACCGACCTACTGCATTTCTCCCTCCCTCTCTCTATCCCCATAGCTGTCTGCCTACCTACCTACTGAATTTCTCCTTGAATCTTATGGACAGAGTATTTTATGTCATAAAGGATGACATAATACCTGTGGCCCACTGCTCTCTGTCTATCCATCTACCTACCTTTTTTACAATTTTTTACATTTCCGTTGTGTTTACCAGTCACAGGTGTGACATCTGCACAATCTACATATATCATTGGTGCCATATTTGAAAGGAACGTTGTGTGAAAATTTGGAAGCGATCGGTGCAGTACTTTCGGAGATTAGCGGTTTTGAACAAACTCTTGTTACATTTTTATTTATATAGATTCCGAGCAGTTATGAGATTTGCTTGCAGAATATGTACATATTTACAAAGATTTGCGCAAGAAATTTGTGTCTCTAAAGAGCTGTTTTGGGTTTGTGTAGCTTAACATTGAATCATCCCCACCCCAGTTCTGAGATTCTTGATTGGAAATGATGCGTGTCAGGCTAAGCTCGTAGAAAAGAAAAATGAAAGCAAAACAGATTGTCTAACGGCGTAGCTATTTGAATCCCATCTTTGTGGTTTGTAAAACATGGTGCTACAGATCCCAGCTTTTCTCTTCATGAGGACTTCTAGATTGTCCCTGAATGTTTCTGAAGACCACAACGTTAACTTAGAGCCAGCCATGTATCGTCTGCAGCTGCTTTGACTCGTGCAACTTCACGTTAAATGGATCGCCCAAAACAAATTAGGAACCACTGCTCTGTCATGTGGTACGAACCCAATCAGCTATCGCTCCATCGACCAACCAAAACTAAGCAAACTAATGTCAGGGTTCCAAATAGCATCCAAATGTAAATCATAGTCCGAGGCAAAGGATTCCACAAAGTTCCAATTTATCTTCTTTCTAGAAAGAATTTTGTTATGGCTACCTATCATCTAACTCCAACAATCTTCCCCTCCCATTTTCCCACAATAGAAAATGCATAGTAGAATAATAGAAAGTGTGGCAGGCCTGAGATCCAAAAGAAAAGATGGCTGCAGGCCTGATAACTTTCCTCTGACGTGGTTTGCGAGCCTACTCAACAAGGGTCCTCAAATTACAGCCTGGGGGCTGGACACAGCCTGCCGAAGCCATTAATTTGGCCCACGAGGGACCACAAGGCTGCCCTATCCACATCGCCCCACCGGCCCTCACCCACCTTCTGGAGTTTTTGGTATCCCCAGCCTCCAGAGAGAGGGGAGACAGCGTGAAAGAAAGAGGAAGAGGGAGAGAGAGGGAGAGAGAGTGGGGGAGAGGAAGAGGGAGAGGGAGAGGGAGAAGGAGAGAGAGAGAGAGAGAGAGAGAGAGAGAGAGAGAGAGAGAGAGAGAGAGAGAGAGAGAGAGAGAGAGATGGACGCACACACAACCACATCCCTTCATTAACCTGCTTTCCACCCCCAGGAGCATTACAAATTAAAGTTTAATTTGTGCGTATTGTTTAATGGACTGCTAAACTGCCATGCTCACTTGGTCACATGACCACCTAGCCACACCCGCCCAGTCACATGACTACCAAGCCACACCCAGCCCTGCAGCAGTCTGAGGGACCGTGAATTGGCCCCCTGTTTAAAAAGTTTGAGAGTCCCTGCGCTACAGGATACCAGGCGACACAGTCTGAACTGCAAAAGTTTGGGTCACCTCCTCTAGACCCTCCAATCCTCTGTCCAACCTGAAGTCAAGCTAATCTATCCCTTCGTCGAAGCAGTACTTTCCTTGCTTAACAAACGACTTCGGAAGGACAAGCTGCTGTAGGTTGGTATCCGACCGTGGAATTCCGAGGTCACAAAGAAATACAAGAATGGGTCCAAGCAGCAGTTGAAGCTAGCCAGGCTTAAGAAGAAGGGGTGCAGATACAGGACGCCTTGTTTTACAGCGCAGCCCTTCACCACATCCTCCTTCACCAGCATGAAGAAGAAAAACATGAGGTGATAGGGGGCGAAGCAGACAAAAAACACCACGGCACACATGGACACCATCCGTAGCGCCTTCTGTTTTTCGCCAGTGTTTTGTAAAGGCATTTGGCATTCCCGGAGGGACGCCCTGATCCCAAAAGTGCAGTAGCCGATGATGGCCAGAGGGAACACAAACCCAACCAGTTCGGCCGCCACCAGCATCCCGATCAGAGCCGCCTTGTTCTGGAACTTTTCGATGTTGAGATCGGAGAAGCAGGTTTCGGAACTCTGCATTTTTCTCAGCAATGGGAAGGTCAGGCAAGCTACGCCAACCACCAGCCAGATGGCGGCCGAGATGGCGACATCGTAGCGCTTCTTCCAGTTTTTGGCCTTGAAGGGATGGAGCAGGAAGAGGTATCGCTGCACGCTGATGCAGGTGAGGAAGCAAATGCTGGCGTACATGTTCAGGTACTTCAGGTAGAAGCAAAGCTGGCAGAGGAAGAATCCGAAGGGCCACCTGTAGTTGATGTAGTAATAAATCCGCAGAGGTAAGGAGAGGACATGAATGAAGTCCGCGGTGGCCAGATTCAGCAGGAAGATGATGGCTTTGTTTTGCTTTCGGATAAAGAGACAGAGTATCCAGAGGGCGATGCTGTTGGCTAGGAGGCCTGGGATGAAGATGATGGTGTAGGTGGCAGCATAGAAGGTGTGTTGGAAAGCTCTCCCGGGTTCCGAGCAGTTCATCTCAGTTCCATTGAAGGGGAAAGGACTTGGAAAGGTCCCACCTTTGGAGAGATTCTGGCCCCTGTAAGGAAAGGATGGCACATTTATTAAATTTATTTATTTATTTTATTACATTTATATCCCGCCCTTCTCCACAGAGGACCCAGGGCGGCGAAGCTATGGGAATAGCGCTTAGACTTACCATATTTTTCGGATTATAAGACGCACCAGAGTATAAGTTTCTGCACTCTGCAGGCCTCCCAAGCCCTCTGCACGCCTTGTTTTTTGTGTGAAAAAGGGGGTATGCAGAGAGTTTGAGAGGCCTGCAAAGTGCTCCTGGGGGTGGGGTGGGCCCAAAACGAGCAAAAAATGGCCTGTGTCAAACTCGATTTCATTGAGGGCCGCATCAGGATTGTGTTGGGGGATCGGGATGGGCGTGACCAGGGTGGGTATGGAAAGTTCAATGTCACTCACGTTGGGGACACTAATGGTGGCCCGAGTGCTCTGCCAGTGAAACCGGGCTCCTGAGCTCCCTTTTCACCTGCGACGGCTTCCTGCAGCGCTCTGCCAGTGAAAACGGAGCTCGGAAGGGCCACCCGCGAGCTCCATTTTTTCTGGCAGAGGCACCGCGGACCGGTCCTTCACTGTTTCCAAGGCGGCCTCATGGGCCAGATCTAAGCACCACGCAGGCCAAATCCAGGCCTCGGGCCTTGCGTTTGACTACCCTAGTATGAAGAGGGGAAAAAACATATATTGACTTCCATTTTTGGGGGGCGCAGTAAAGAACAAAATAAAATTACAAGCTTAACATTTTACTTTACTAGGTTAACAAATACTAGTCATTTCTGTGTCTAATTGGAAACCACTTTTGGACTTTATGCTTGGGGAATCAAAAGGAATAGGAAATTAATACTTTTCTTTTTCTGCTCCTCTTTAACCTATACCAGTGATGGCAAACCTTTTTCGCCTTGGGTGCCAAAAACACACAGGCTCGCACTATTGTGCATGCTCGTGTGCCCACCCCCATAATTTAATGCCTCCCATGCCGTGCCCCCTGAGAATACATGTGTGACACCCCCTGCTGTCCAGCGCATGTACACATGCGCATGTACGCGTGTCCAGCGCATGCCAAAATTGCCTACCCCACAGGCCAGAAACAGCCCATTTTCTGACTTCTGGTGGGCTCGGTAGATCCATTTTTCACCCTCCCAAAGTTCCAGAAGCTTTCTGGGAGCCTGGGGAGGGCGAAAAAAGTTCAGGAATGGACTTCTAGGTTGCCTGTTGGGCCATTTTTCTCTCTCTGGAGCAGTGGTGGGTTTCAAATTTTTTAGAACCTACTCTGTAGGTGTGGCCTATTTTGTGGGCGTGGCTTGGCAGTCATGTGACAGGGTGGGAGTGGCCACCTTTTAAAATGTGGTGAAACTCCTTTAACAACGCTCTTGCTTAGCAACCACAATTTTGGACTCAATTGTGATGATAAATTCTTTCTTTCTTTCTTTCTTCCTTCCTTCCTTCCTTCCTTCCTTCCTTCCTTCCTTCCTTCCTTCCTTCCTTCCTTCCTTCCTTCCTTCCCACTGTTCCCTGCCCTTTCCCTTTCTTGACACCATTAAATGATTTCCTTCCTTCCTTCCTTCCTTCCTTCCTTCCTTCCTTCCCACTGTTTCCTGCCCCTGCTTTTTCCCTTCCTTTCCTTTCCCTTCCCCATCTTCCTTTCCTTCTTCTTTCTCTCCCTTCCCTTCCCCCACTCTCATCTTCATTTCCTTTCCTTCTTCCTTCCTTTCCCTTCCATTTCCTCTCTCATCTTCCTTTCCTTCTTCCTTTCCTTCTTCCTCTCCTTTCCCATCCTTCTTTCCTTTCCTTTCCTTTCCTTCCTTCCTTCCTTCCTTCCTTCCTTCCTTCCAGTGGTGGGTTTCAAATTTTTTAGAACCTACTCTGTAGGTGTGGCCTATTTTGTGGGCGTGGCTTGGCAGTCATGTGACAGTGTGGGAGTGGCCACCTTTTAAAATGTGGTGAAACTCATTTAACAACGCTCTTGCTTAGCAACCAAAATTTTGGACTCAATTGTGATGATAAATTCTTTCTTTCTTTCTTTCTTTCTTTCTTTCTTTCTTTCTTTCTTTCTTTCTTTCTTTCTTTCTTTCTTTCTTTCTTCCTTCCTTTCCTTCCTGTTGGGTCACTGGCAGCGGCGGGCCAGATTTACTTCCAGGTACGCCGGTGGAACCCCCTCTCACCGGTTCTCTAAATTTCACCAACCGGCTCTCGCGAGTAGGTGCGAGCCTGCAGAAACCCACCACTGCTCTGGAGGCTTCAGGAGGGCAAAAAGTGGCTGAAAATCAAGGTGGAAAATTAGCTGGCCAGTACACTCATGTGTGCTGGAGCTGAGAGGGCAATGCCTCGCGTGGCCTCTGAAATGGCTTTGCGTGCCACCTATGGCACCCGTGCCATAGGTTCGCCATCATGGACCTATACTGTATTTTTTCATTTTCCTCTTTTCCCACGGATTTTCATTTTTGTTGTATTTCTGTATTTTATATTTTGATAACCTAATAAAATATTTGAATTTTAAAAAAAATGCTAGCCATTTCCAAAACAACAATCTCGATGAATCAGCAAAACCCAACACCAAGAGTTCATTTCTTTTCTATCTCGAGCACAAAATCTACAAGGGGGTTTGCAGGAAAAGTTCCAGCAGGATGTGGCTTTTATTATCTTCTTCTCTAAAGTTGGAAGCTTCATCTTGGAACTGCCGTTGGCAATTTCGTGAATGATCTTAATCTCTTAAGACGTCATGTTCGTGATAGCGGCCATCTTTGGGCAGTGATTTTTATTACAATCTTTCCATTTTTGCACACCGACCATGCGCTGTATTAGCCTAACCCAGTGATGCAGGGGTGGGTTCCTGCCAGTTCTAACCTCTCCTATAGAAGAGGTTCCACAAATCTACAGTGCCGTTTAGAACTGGTTCCAGCTCCCTCCCCCCGCCCGTCCGCCCATCATCAAGATGAAGAGCGAGAGGAGAGATCCTGGGAGTTGAAGTCCACAAGTCTTAAAGCTCTCAAGTTTGAACACCCCTGGAGTTTTTTTTCTAAAGGGTTAGGGGGTGCGAGGGTCTGGTAACTTGACAGCTTTAAGACTTGCGTGCTTCAAATGCCAGAGTTTTGAGCCAACATTTTGGTTGCTAAGCAAGAGCGTTGTTAAGTGAGTTTCACCACATTTTACAAGTTGGCCACCCCCACTCAGTCACATGACTGCCAAGCCATGCCCACCCAGTCACATGGCCAGCAAGTCACTCCCACAAAGCAGGCCACACCTACAGAAGAGGTTATAAAATTTTTTGAAACCCATCACTGCAGTGATGGCAAACCTTTTTCTTACAGCATGCCCAAATTACACATGTGCGTGCTATCGCTTGCGCACATGTGCCCACTCAATCTCCCTGCCCACCTGCACATGCAATCCCCCCCCCCCCATGCATGTGTGCGCTACTCCTCCCCATGTTCCAAAGGCTTTCCCCAGAAACCTGAGGAGGGTGAAAATGGACTCCCTCGGCCCTCAGAGGCCCTCCGGAAGCCGGAAACGGATCATTTCTGAACTTCCGGTTGGCCCTTTGGGACCGTTTTTGTCCTCCCCAGGCTTCAGGAAAGCCTCCGAAGCCTGGGAGAGTGAAAAATGGCCCCAACCGCCCAACCAGAAGTACAAACTTCTAGTTGGGCTGTTGTGGCTGTTTTTCGCCCTCCCCAGCCTCTGGAGATCGTCAGCTCTGGCGCACATGCACGATGGAGCTAACGGCTGGCGTGCTCCCAAATATGGCTCCACGTGCCATAGGTTCACCATCGTGGGCGTAGCCTATGGGAAACACTCTTCCTTGAAAAACGTTGGTAATTTTAATAAAGCCCTTTCCAAAAAGGAAAAGGAAAAACCCTTTTGCTCCTTGAGGATGGTGGAGTCATTTTTCCCAGCCTGTCAATGGTTGGAACTCTCCTTCCAACCTACCTGTCCGTTCATGCATTTCCTATTTACTAAACTGCTCTTGCAAACCATTCAAGGGTTTCCTTTTTTAGCGTCTTTGCCAATTAATTCTTATTAAGACCGGCAGCTTCAACTCGATCACTCGGGCAGGAAGTCAATAAAAATCAAATTTCCAGCTTCTGCTTTACATAACGGCACCTCTGGGGAAAACGATTCTTATGTTGCATGTTGGCGAAAGAGCGTCTGTGATTCCTCTCCCCCTGGGGCATTAAATTACAATGAATACACTCAAGATTGCGACTGACCACAAATGTATTCTACTTGAGTTACTTTTTCAGCTGTCTCTTACCGATAGCGACTGAAGGCAAGTTCTATTATACAGCGAAGAGCATAATAGAAGAGAATATTTGTATCTCAGGATACTTGAGGCTCTCTGAGCTTGGTTGTTGGCTTGCAAGACACCTCATTACTCAACAAGGTAACAGCCTAGATGTTACTTTATTTATTTATTTATTATTTCATTCATTTATTTGTCAAGCATGTATAAGATAACAGATATAAGTATAGACATGATTATGAATACAAGGAATGGATACGAATAAATACAAATACAATAGCAGAGTTGGAAGGCACCTTGGAGGTCATCTAGTGCAACTCCCTGCCTAGGCAGGAAACCCAATGCCATTTCAGACAAATGGCTATCCAACATCTTCTTAAAGACTTCCAGGGTTGGGGCATTCACAACTTCTGGAGGCAACTTCTGTTCCACTGATTAATAGTTCTCACTGTCAGGAAATTTCTCCTCAGTTCTAAGTTGCTTCTCTCCTTGATTAGTTTTCACCCATTGCTTCTTGTTCTGCCCTCAGGTGCTTTGGAGCATAGTTTGACTCCCTCTTCTCTGTGGCAACCCCAGAGATATTGGAAGACTGCTATCATGTCTCCCCTATTCCTTCTTTTCATTAAACTAGACATGCCCAGTTCCTGCAACTGTTCTTCATATATTTTAGTCTCTAGTCCCTTAATCAGTGGTGGGTTTCTGCAGGCTCGCACCTACTCGCGAGAGCCGGTTGGTGAAATTTAGAGAACAAGTGGTTCCACCGGCGTACCTGGAAGTAAATCTGGCCCACCGCTGCCAGTGACCCAACGGGATGGAAAGGAAAGGAAAGGGAGGAATGGAAGGAAAGAAAGAAAGAAAGAAAGAAAGAAAGAAAGAAAGAAAGAAAGAAAGAAAGAAAGAAAGAAAGAAAGAAAGAAAAAAAAGAAAGAAAGAAAGAAAGAATTTATCATCACAATTGAGTCCAAAATTTTGGTTGCTAAGCAAGAGCGTTGTTAAATGAGTTTCACCACATTTTAAAAGGTGGCCACTCCCACCCTATCACATGACTACCAAGCCACACCCACTAAATAGGCCACACCTACAGAGTAGGTTCTAAAAAATTTGAAACCCATCACTGCCCTTAATCATCTTGGTTGCTCTTCTCTGCACTCTTTCCAGTGTCTCCACGTCTTTTCTACATCGTGGTGACCAAAACTGAATGCCGTATTCCAAGTGTGGCCTTACCAAGGCCTTATAAAGAGGTATTAACACTTCATGTGATCTTGATTCTATCCCTCTGTTTATGCAGCCTAGAACTGTGTTGACTTTTTTGGCAGCTGCTGCACAGGGCTGCCTCATATTTAAATGGTTGTCCACAAGGACTCCAAGATCCCTTTCACATTTACTGCTATTGAGCAAGGTACCACCTATACTGCACCTGTGCATTTTGTTTCTCTTGCCTAAATGTAGAACCTGACTCTTTTCGCCATTGAATTTCATTTTATTAGATAGTGCCCAATAAATGGAGACATTAGCACAGGGATGGTAGGCACGCTGGTGCGCTTACGCATACCCTTACTGACCTCTTAGGAAGGGGGTGAGGTCAACAGGAGACAGTCTAAGGTTAAAGTTGTGGGGGTTTGGGGATGAAACCACAGAGCCAGGTGTTGCATTCGAGGCATTGACCACTCTGTTGCTGAAGTTGTATTTTCTGCAATTGAGTTTGGAGCTTGATTAAATGCTGGAAGGGAGCGAGGTTTGCGAGGAGGAGGAAGAGGAGGAGGAGGATTGTGGGGTCCTTGATGCTCTCTGAGCTTGGGTTGTTTTCCTGCAGACATTTCATTACCCTAACTAGGTGCACATCAGTGCTAGGACTGGGTTTGCTTTCTCTTTATATACTAGGGCAGGGGTGTCAAACCCAAGGCCCTGGGGCCAGATGCTGCCCACAGGATGCTTAGATCTGACTCGTGGGGCCACCTTGGAAAGGACTGGCTTGCAGGGCTTCTGCCAGAAAAAAACGGAGCTCAGGAGGGCCATGTGCACCCCTTCCAAGCTGTGTTTTCACTGGCAAAGGGTTGCAGGAAGCCATCGCAACTCGAAATGGAGCTTGGGAGCCCGTTTTCACTGGCAGAATGCCCGGCTCACCACAGGCACCCCTACTCAATACAATACAATAGCAGAGTTGGAAGGGACCTTGCAGGTCATCTAGTCCAAGCCCTATACCATTTCAGACAAATGGCTATCCAACATCTTCTTGAAGACTTCAGTGTTGGGGCATTCACAACTTCTGGAGGCAACTTCTGTTCCACTGATTAATTGTTCTCACTGTCAGGAAATTTCTCCTCAGTTCTAAGTTGCTTCTCTCCTTGATTAGTTTCCACCCATTGCTTCTTGTCCTGCCCTCAGGTGCCTTGGAGGATAGCTTGACTCCCTCTTCTTTGTGGCAACCCCTGAGATATTGGAAGACTGCTATCCTGTCTCCCCTGCTCCTTCTTTTTATTAAACTAGACATACCCAGTTCCTGCAACCGTTCTTCATATGTTTTAGTCTCCTGTTCCCTGATCATCTTTGTTGCTCTTCTCTGCACTCTTTCTAGAGTCTCCACGTCTTTTCTACATCGTGGTGACCAAAACTGAATGCCGGATTCCAAGTGTGGCCTTACCAAGGCCTTATAAAGTGGTATTAATACTTCACGTGATGTAGATTCTATCCCTTTGTTTATGCAGCCTAGAACTGTGTTGGCTTTTTTGGCAGCTGCTGCACACGGCTGGCTTATATTTAAATGGTTGTCCACTCGAGTGACATTGAGCTGGCCATGCCCCCGGTCACACACCCCGGTCAAACACAACCCTGATGATGAAATCGAGTTTCACACTCCTGTACTAGTGCTTTTCCCTGTCGTTGACAGCAGTGTTTTGGTGGCTCCTTGTTTAGGCTGTTATTTGCTGTTAGTTAGTTTATCTGAGAGGTAGTTCCTTGATTGGGGGTATTGTTTGCTACTTGATCGTTGCGTTAATCTGGGGCGATGCCTCCTTGAGTAGCATGCAGGCAGCGATGGCCTTTCCTCACCCAACACCCCACAGAGATTTTCCATAAGATGTGACTGACAGGAAAGACCAGTGGTGGTTATGCTGCTGGTTTGCACCGGTTCGGGCGAACTGGTAGTGAACAGTGGCACGAGGCTCCGCCCACCCACGCTGCACATGCTCAGATGCACGGGCGCTCCCGCTACTGAACTGCTAGCGACGAAAAGAGAATGCCATCTCTGGGCAGGACATGCACCCAAGGGATGTTTCATGTTTGGTTTCCAGAACAGGAACAAACAAGAAACTGAAGCTGCACCTTAATTTCAAAAACTCTTTTTAGATCAGTTCATGCCTTAAAAGGAGGGACAGTAGAGCAACGAAGCTATGTGTGGGTGTAACTTTTTAACTTTTATTTCACACATTGTCAGGTAGCTACAGTATATTAACATGAATCTAAGATACATACAATGAGGAAAAATAAAAAATATATATAAAAGGTCTACTACAACCTGAATAAAGAGAGGGGTACTATGCATTTAAGTTTTATCATATTTAAAGAGTGTACCCAATTATAATCTATTGCTAGTAGGCTAAAAGACCAGTTTGTGTAGTGATGAAAGCCTCTGGTTAGAAACTGGGAGAAAGTCACTTCCAGTGCTGCCTTAGAAACAAAGCCAGCTGAGTGACTTTGAGCCCGTCACTTTCTCTCAGCCCCCAGAAGGCGAGAATGGCAAACCACTTCTAAAAAACCTTTTCAAGAAAGCAACCTCCAGGACTTCTCCAGCAGTTTTTAAAAATGAGGCACGATTGAAAAAATTAAAGTAAACCATAATATCCAACCAGGTTTGATAAAAGTGTGGTTCCTGCATCTGACATTTAATCTCCTTAACTCGACCCATGATTTTTTCCCCCTAATGTGGCAATCAAAGAGGCCTTGCTAATCGCAACTCAATTGTTATACCTCCTAGAGTTCTCTGATGTTACACCATTATTGTTTGGGTTGCTAAAATTAAATAGATGAATCCATCTTTCATTTTTAAGCCCATGGTTTAGTCCTGTAAATAACATTAACTCTGGAGAAGATTCGATTTTTTTGTTTAGTGATGTTACTTGCCTCTTCAAAAAAATTTCACCAAGAGGGTATATCAGGTTACCACCACAAATGAAAAAAACCCCCCACAAAAAACAAATGTAGGCAACCTTTCCAAGCATTTGGGAGAATAATTTCAATATATATGAACCAGGCTAACAAGAATCAAAATACCAACAATGTTTAATTTTCCACTTCACTTTTTCTACTGAAACTGAAGTGAAGTGAAACTGGTTTTCATAAGTGCTGCCAATTTTTCTCCTGCATGGGATTACCAAGATCAGTAACCCAAGCTTCCATCCGATGGCTTTCCCATCTTAAATGACAACAAGAATCTATAATCTTTTGAAATTATTATTATTCTCTTCCTTCCTTGTGCCTATCTCTTCCCACTTAATGACTGTAACCATGTTTCTTGTATCTTTAAAATTCATATTGTTTTATTTGTTTCCTAGTACCACTTGATTGCTTATTAGTAACTTATGACTATCACTAGGTGTTGTATCTTATGATTCTTGATGAATGTATTCTATTTTATTTCTCTTTATCTACACTGAGAGCATATGCCCCAAAGAGAAATTCCTTGAGTGTCCAATCACACTCGGCCAATAAATAATTCTATTCTAGTCTATTCTAAATTGGTATATTTGTTCATTCCAACTTTCACAAGTGCAGCCAATCAGGTAGAGATCAACTTGATCTTACAAAAACAAGATCTTTGTTGCAATGTTTTTTTTTTGGGGGGGGGGTTGGCCTATCTAAAGAGGAACATTCTTGCAAAACTGCAGAGTGGGAGGGAGGGAACAAAATTGTCTGGAATTCCACGCTTCAAATTCTGAAAAAAAACAAATCTTACCTCATCTGGAGCATCAGCAAACGCGAGGAGTTTAGAAAAGGCAACCTCCGGAGAGCAAATTCTTGGCTGGTTCTCTTTTTGTCGAGTGACTCATAGAGGAAAAGAAAGACCGTTGATTGGATTTTGTTATTGCAACTGTCTGAACAAGGTTCCCTTCGCAGGAAGTTAAAGTACAAGAGAAGTTTGCATTTTACTAACCACGGAAATATAATTCCATTCTGGTGCAAAGCGTGAATGGACACCTGGTTACAGTCATTTTTGTAACTGCGAGATACAGCAATCTTGAGTTGAGAAGGCTCCTCCAAGCAATAGTGTTTCTGCTGGTGGCAGAGGTTCACTCAGGAAACTAGGCAGAAGACAATGCTTAACATGTAGATAGAACTCTTTTTATTTTCAAACGAGTGCTGATAACCCAGCGTTGCACTTCATCTTGAGGATGTGTGGACGGACGGGGGGAGGGACCTGGAACTGGTTCTAAATGGCACTGTAGATTTGTGGAACCTCTTCTATAGAAGGAGGTTAGAACTGGCAGGAACCCAGCCCTGCTCTACATTGAATTGATAGTGGCAACTTTATCTTATATGGCCAGATAAATAATTTGGACAGGACTTTACCTGCACCGATCACCAAACCGAAAGTGAAATCAGCATGCATGGAAACTGACCAAGGAGAGATCCAACCTGGAAGGAAGAAGGACATTCCTGATAGTGAGAACAATCAACCCATGGAACTTTCAGAAGTTCTGAGAGCTTCATCACTGGAGGCTTTCAAGAAGAGACTGCACTGCCATCTATCAGAAATGGTATACAGCCATGATGGTGAACCTATGGCACATGTGTCACAGGTGGCACATGGAGCCATATTTGGTGGCATGCCATCCGTCGGCTCCGATGCACATGCACACACTGCCCAGCTGATTTTTTGCCCTTCTGGAGGGTCAGGGCAGGCCGTTTTTGTCCTTCCCAGGCTTCAGGAAAGCCTCCGGCGCCTGAGGAGGGTGAAAAATGACCCCAACAGGCCAACTGGAAGTTCAGAAACCATTTCCAGCTTCCGGAGGGTCTCCAGGGATGCCAGGGGAGGCCATTTTCATCCTCCTTGGCTTCAGGAAAGCCTCCCTAGCCTGGGGAGGGGTCGCACACGCAGGCGTGCAGTGTATGTGTCACACACACATGTGTGGGAGGGGATTGAGTGGGCACACAGGCGTGCACGATAGCACGTGTGCATGCAATTTTGGCACGCTGTAAGAAAAAGGTTTGCCATCACTGGTATATAGGGTCTCCTGCTTGGGCTGGGGGTTGGACTAGATCAGGGGTAGTCAACCTTTTTATACCTACCGGCCACTTTTGTATCTGTGTTAGTAATAAAATTTTCTAACCATCCACTAGTTCCACAGTAATAGTGATTTATAAAGTAGGGAAGTCAATTAAGTTAAAAAAAAAGAAAGGGTTTCAGTATTGGACAAAACCCCTACCGCCCACCATGAAAGTTCGAACGCCCACTAGTGGGTGGGAGGGACCTGGTTGACGACCACTGGACTAGATGATCTACAAGGTCCCTTCCAACTCTGTTAATCTGTTAAAATAGATTCCTAGCAATTTGATTGTACCGTGGCTCCTTCCCACTTATACTTCATTGAGTCAGAGAAGAGTCACTTTGAGTGTCTTCCTAACACCATCTCTCCTTTCCCCGCTCTTAAGCAATGTCTCTGCACCCCTCTTCTGTGAGGTTTTTTTTGGGGGGGGGGGTGAGAAGAGCAATGGCTTCTGATCATTTCTCATCTCATGCCCTCTACAGGCAAATCTGAGAATAGAAGCTTGTGAAGACGTCTGGCAATACTTCTACCACAACAACAGGAAGTTTTGACCAAGAGTTACATAAGGCGTATGTGGTTGTCTCTTCAGAAAACAACCTATTAAACAAAGCTACCATGCGCTTGTTTTTGTACGAAGTTCCTGGAATGAATCCAATATGAATAAATACCAAATTCAATTCCATTTTGGACCTGGAATTTAGGTTAGCAAGCAAATTGTAGGACTCTTGCGGTGGTGGAGGCAGGCAGGTTGATGGCCAAATGTTACCAAACGTTTGGTACATCATACCCCCTTTTTAAAAAGAAGCCTGCACTGTCCCATTACATACATCCACTATTTTGTACACACTGGGTCTTCACACACCCATCAGTCTTCCCCCATCAGCCCATTGCCAACCAAATAAACACACAAACACACCATTGTAAATAAGACCTTCATAACACATGGGTAGTTGCTTAACCCTGGATGTGAAAGTTGGCAGGAAATTACTTTACCAAACTCACTGTCAGGGTTCCAAACAGCATCCAAAATAAAATAAGAATCTCAGGCAAAAGGTTCCTCAAAATTCCCATTTATTAAAACAACCACATTGGCACATCTGGCAAAACCTGACTCTGAAAGCTTCCCGGTTTCCCCCACCCAGTTGAAAGTTCAAGATCCTGCCCCCACACCCACAAGCCCATCACATGATCCAATCTCCCACCGCCACGAAGACAGATTCCTCCCATCCAGATCCAGCCAGGTGCAGAGACAAAGATGACCTTGGCTTTCTAAGAAGAATGTTGTTATGGCTACATATCACCCAACTCCATCTAATCCCTCCTCCCATTTTCCCCCAGTAGAAAGTGTGGCAGGCCTGAAGTCCAAAAAGAAAAGATGACACTCACCTAAATTCTTGACTTTATTTTTCTCCCTGTACTTCCTATTTTCGGCCACATGATGGTGACCTATACCTTTTTTCTCTCTCACCAAAAAACAAAATCAGATGTCAATCAAGGGCAAAGAAGAGAGGAACTTTCAGCTTCAGAAAATTATTCTTCCTTTGCTCTACTTTCTTTGGAAATGGTTTTCAGAGCGAAGCAATTATTTACAGTACTGTGATAGATTTAAAACATGTATACCCTCTACTCCACCTTTAATTCCAGAGTAATTAAAAACAAGAAAGCCCTTGAATTTTGCAAACGAATGATCCTTTTCTTTCTTTATCTGTAGGGTCTCCACCATTTCTTTATTCTTTTTTATGTAGTTCACTAATTTTCTGCAGAAAATAAACATAAGCAAAGAATTATTAAAGTAGAAAAAACAGGAGAAGGGGAATTGCAAAAGAAGATGGAAAAAAAATAAAAATAAAGAAGCAATTTGAAACAACTACAGAAATAAAACACATCAACCTTTTGATCTCAAATTCAATAACACCCAGTACTTCTGGACTCATAAACATTTCTTAATGGTCACATTCCCAAATTAGTGTCAATCTTTCTGCCAGTTTCTAGAAAAAAGTCCAGAAGTGGTGTTTATGTAGACATCAACTTAGACAAAAACTTCTCTTTAATCAAGGTAGGAAGGATGAGAATCAATTAGACAGTCAGCTAATTAAAATCAGGCACAAGCTGAGAAAACCCCAAATCTTCACTTTGTGGTTTGGAATGCAGATTTCACGCCAAATGAGTCTCAAGTGGTTAAGAATTCCATGGAAGGGAACAGATTATCTTGGTGCCAAACTTTTAATTTCTATTATCTATTGAAGTTTAGAAATGATATACTAAAAGGAGGAATTTTCTTTCAAGTGCTGCTGAAGAGAAGACACATATTTTATAGATCTTTAAAACTACTGTTGGAAGAAATATCCATCTGGTTCAGGTCCAAGCCAGGGATAAAGGCACCGGAGACCAAATGAAGGTTGGAGGCTGATTGGTAAGATGGTTTAAAGATGAAGCAGAATGACATGGTCGGTTCTGGGCAGCTGACCACATGGAGTTGAGAAAGTTTTATACCTTCCTCTTGGGTTTTGCATTTGAGCTTCCTGTTTCTGTGCAAGGCCATGAATTCTATTGGCTGTTGTCAGACTCCCATGGGGCCATGTAGGGGCCATGTTTGTCTAAGCTGACTTTGGTTGAAGTTTGGACTGTTGATGCAATGAAGGGGCATTGGGCAATTATTGTGGCCGAGGGATAATCCTACCTTTGTTCAGACCTTGCTGCAGGGAATTTTTGCCTATGAATAGAGCTACCTAGACACTTGGCTTCTTTCATATAAGCCCTTTATCTGTTAAGTGCTGGCATCTGTTGAGGGCTATTAAGAAAGGTGGGGGCTGCTTTCCCCTTCTAAAAAAACATGTTTCTCCATTTCACATCCAGGGAAATAGAATATTCTGCCTTTTAAAAGTATTTCTCAAAATATTTCATTCTTCTAGTAGAGGGGTAAAGGTAAAGGTTCCCCTCGCACATATGTGCTAGTCGTTCCCGACTCTAGGGGTTCATCTTTGTTTCAAAGCCGAAGAGCCAGTGCTGTCCGAAGATGTTTCCATGTCATTGGGTTGGCATGACTCAATGCCAAAGGCACACGGAACAATGTTCCCTTCCCACCAAAGGTGGTCCCTATTTTTCTAGTTGCATTTTTTACGTGCTTTCGAACTGCTAGGCTGACAGAAGCTGGGACAAGTAACGGGAGCTCACTCAGTTATGTGGCGCTAGGGATTCGAACCGCCAAACTGCCAACCTTTTTTATCAACAAGCTCAGTGTCTTAGCCACTGAGCTACCCTGTCCTATAGGAGAGGGGTAGATGCTAACTTTCTACACTACAGATGGAGTAGAAGGAGATGGAAAGGCAGAAATATGCTTATCTGGCTTCTTAAGGAGCATCGGATCAAATTCTCCTCCCTCCCTCCCTCCCTCCCTCCCTCCCTCCCTCCCTCCCTTTCTCCCTCTCCCTCCCTCTCTCTCCCTCCCCCTCCCCCTCTCTCTCCCTCTATCTCTCTCCCTCCCTCCCCCCTCTCTCTCTCTCCCTCCCTCCCTCTCTCTCTCTCTCTCTCCCTCCCTCTCTCTCTCTCTCTCTCTCCCTCCCTCTCTCTCTCTCCCCCTCCCTCTCTTTCCCTCCCTCTCTCTCTCTCCCCCTCCCTCTCCCTCTCTCTCTCTGCCTCTCTCTCTCTCCCTCCCCCTCTCCCTCTCTCTCTCTCCCCCCCCCCCAACAGGAAAATCCCAGGAAATAAATCTTCAAACAGAATTCCAGAAAGGTCAATTCTTTGTTCTGGACTCGAGATTCTACAAACAAAATGACCCCATGTTGAACTTAGCCCCCCAAGTCCAGCTTTCCTGACACAGATTTCTCCATCCAGTGATTCAACGGCTTAATGGAAGCTTGCATTTCCCTTCGTTTGACTAATCTTTGCGTTTCCAGCAGACTGAAAAACAAACAGGAGCAAAGCAAAGGAAGGAAGGAGGCGGCAATTAAGACACATCTACCCTGAAGGGACTCCCCCGGGGGCAGGAAAAGTCTGTTTCTTGTCCTCTGGTCACCCATTTTTGTTTGAGGGGTGTTTCTTTCCCAAACAGGATTTTCTGGCTTCCTTAGCTACGAAGATGTCGGCATCGAGTCCCAAATCAAATAAGAAAAACACAAATCGTTAGGATCACCGTTGAATGCCAGGACAAAAGCGGCCAAGATTTTCTAGGCAGTCCTCAATGTATGACCACAATTGAGGCCAAAATGTATGTTGCTATGTGAGAAATTGGTTGTGTGAGTCTTGCTCCATGTTATGACTTTTCTTAGTAACAGATTAACAGACTTGGAAGGGACCCTATAGATCATCTAGTCCAGAGGTTCCCAAACTTGGCAACTTTAAGACTTGTGGACTTCAACTCCCAGAATTCTCCAGCCAGCTCTGCTTCAACTTCTGAGAGTTGAAGTCCACAAGTCTTAAAGTTGCCAAGTTTGGGAACCTCTGATCTAGTCCAACCCCTCACCCAAGAAGGAGACCCTACACCATTTCTGACAAATGGCAGTCCAATCTCTTCTTGAAAGTCTCAAGGGATGAAGCTCCCACAACTTCTGAAGGCACCTTCTGTTCCATGGGTTGATCGTTCTCACTGTCAGGAAGTTCCTCCTGATTTCTTGAATCTCTCCTTGGCCACTTTCCATCCATTAATCCTCCTCGACCTCCAGAAGGCAAGAGAGGGCCGGTGGTAGATGGGGTGATGTGGCCAGGGCAGCCTCGTGGTCCCACGTGGGGCAGATTAATGGCTTCAGTGGACCGTATCCGGCCTGCGGGCCTTAGTTTTCTCTAAGATCACCCCCACCAATACAGACAGGCAAGTCACCAGAATATAAACTGAGAGCAAACCCCACTCCTTACTAGCCCTGATGGTGTTACCTATTTGGGTAATGAAATGTCTGCAAGGAAACAAGCAAGCTCAGAGAGCATCAAGGACCCCTCAGAAAGTTCAGCTATTATTATCATTGGCCCCCGCGGATAGGGCTCGCAATCTGGGTGTCCTCCTGGATTCCTGGCTGTCATTGGATGACCATGTGGCAGCCGTGACCAGGGGGGCCTTCTATCAGGTGCACCTGATACGCCAGTTGTGCCTCTATCTAGATCGTGACGCCTTACGCACGGTCACTCAAGCGCTCGTCACCTCCCGCCTGGACTACTGCAACGCTCTCTACATGGAGCTCCCCTTGAGGTGCACCCGGAGGCTCCAGCTAGTCCAGAATAATAATAATAATAATAATAATAATAATAATAATAATAATAATAATAATAATAATAATAATAATAATAATAATAATAATAATAATAATAATAATAATCTTTAATTTGTAGACCGCTCCCTCTCCCCCAGGGGACTCGGAGCGGTGCACAGGGAAGATAAAAGACAATAAATATACATATACAAATATACATACATAATTAAAAGGCAAATTAAACATTATTCCTGTGCTAAAATTCCCAATTGACGTTCACTAAAATTCCCAATTAAATTTACTAAAAAAAACCATAGATAGAGAGACTACCCTAGGCCGGCCAAGCAGAAAAGGCGTGTTTTTAATTTTAGACGGAAGGAGCGGAGGTCCGTAGTTGTTCTAATGTCGGGGGGAAGGTCGTTCCAGAGGGCTGGGCCCGCCACAGAGAGAGCCCTTCCCCTGGGCGTCGCCCGCTGACAAAGTCTAGTGGACGGTACCCGGAGAAGTCCCTCTCTGTGGGAGCGAATTGGCCGTGAGGATGTATGAGGCAGGATCTGATCCCGCAGATAGCTAGGTCCCGAGCCATGGAGCGCTTTAAAGATGATGACTAGAATGCGGCCGTGCGGGGGATCTTGGGAGTGTCTCGATACTCCCATGTAACACCTGTCCTGCGCGAGCTGCACTGGCTGCCGGTGGCCTTCCGGGTGCGCTTCAAGGTGTTAGTAACCATCTTTAAAGCGCTCCATGGCACGGGACCTGGTTATTTGCAGGACCGCATCCTACCACATACCTCCCTTAGATCTGTCCGCTCCCACAGAATGGGCCTCCTCAGGGTGCCATCCGCCGGACAATGCCGACGGGTGGCCCCCAGGGGGAGAGCCTTCTCTGTGGCGGGACCTGCCCTCTGGAACGACCTTCCCCCCGACCTTCGTATCATCACGGACCTATGCCTCTTCCGCCGGGCATTAAAGACTCATCTGTTTCAAGAGGCCGGCCTGGCTTAGTTTTAATGGATATAGTTTTAATTTGATTTGATTTTAACCCTTTTTAATCTAATTTTTAGCACAGCCTTTAATTGAATTTATTTTTAAACGGTTTTGTATTGTATTGTTTTATATTTTTATATTTCTGTGCGCCGCCCTGAGTCCCCTAGGGGAGATAGGGCGGGATATAAATCTGATTAATAAATAAATAAATAAATTAGACAAGGGTATAATAATTTCAGAGGTGGGTTGCTCCCGGTTCGGCCCAATTTGGCTGAACCGGTAATGGTGATTTGGCCTGGGTTGCAGAACCGGCAGCAACTCAGGCTGGCCATGCCCCTGAACCGGTTCCCCGGTCTCTTCTGTCATTGCCAGCATATTTCTGCGCATGTTTACAGTCAACAATTTACAGTCAACTGCGCATGTGCGAGCAATGTGTGGCGGGCGCACACGCAAAGCGAACCGGTACCAACTGGTACAGGGACTCACCCCTGGGTAGTTTCAATGTGAATTTGTTACCCTTTTAAGAGAGATCAACTTTAATCCAAGGATATGGCAGTTTTGTGATGGGGATATTATAAGCAGTTGGGTCCTTTCATCTAGGATGTTAGATGGCCAGTTGTTCAACTTCATCTTGCAGTCTTCAAGGAACGGCTGTGAATGACTTTCTTCGTCTTTGAAACATCTTCATGAACAGTTAACCTTTCTTCTCCTTCGTCACAAACACTCTTTCCGTGTTTCTGTGTGTGTAACTTTGTGTGTCAACAGATGGCAGCACCACACAATTTGGTCTCAACCTAAGTAGGATTGGAACTGGTTAGCGAATTAATAACGAACTTCAGAAGTTGGCAAGTTGAAAAACCATCATAATAGGAGGCAACGGGAAAAGCACTTCCAAATGTTTGCTAGGAAAACGACATGTTGTCCAGAGATGAAAATGATGGAAAAACTCATTTTTCTACTCTTATTGATGCCAGAATTGCAAATGTCAAGAAACCTAAGGTCTCCGTTGACAATCTGGAGTTGAAATACCCCTTTCAGCATAGTTCCCTAATATTATTCATAATTTCTGGGGGACATCAAGCTGGAGGAGGTTGGTTTAGAGCAGGGATGTCAAACTCGAGGCCCGGGGGCCAGATCCACGGGGATCATCCACAGGGTGTTTAGATCTGGCCTGCAGGGCCAGCCTGAAAACAGCAAACGGCCTGCGGTGCCTTTGACAGAGAAAACAGACAATTTACAGTGAATTCCTCATGCGCAGTCACTAAAAACCAAAATGGTGGCAGCTCAGCGTCAGTGAAGGAACTGATTTGGGTGGATGGCAGGCCTGGGTCGCTGTCAGTTCTGCAACCCAGGCCTGAATCCTACTACCGGTTTGGCCAAACCAGACCGAATGGGGAGCAACCCACCTCTGACATGCACCCCGTCCCGCTCCAGAGGTCTGGTTTTGCTGCCAGAGGCTGTCAAAACAAACTGTAAACCAAAACAAAAGGAGAAATGTTTTCCCTTTTGCCTTTGGGACAGGAAAGGAGGGACAGGAAAGGAGAAAGGGAAAGAGGAAAGACAAAGAGTGCAGAGAAGAGCAACCAAGATGATTAGGGGACTGGAGACTAAAACATATGAAGAACGGCTGCAGGAGCTGGGTAGGTCTAGTTTGATGAAGAGAAGGACCAGGGGAGACATGATAGCAGTGTTCCGATATCTCAGAGGGTGCCACAAAGAAGAGGGAGCCAAACTATTCTCCAAGGCACCTGGGGGCAGGACAAGAAGCAATGGGTGGAAACTAACCAAGGAGAGAAGCAACTTAGAACTAAGGGGAAATTTCCTGACAGTTAGAACAATTAATCAGTGGAACAGAAATTGCCTCCAGCAGTTGTGAATGCCCCAACCCTGGAAGTCTTTAAAAAGATGTTAGACAGCCATTTGTCTGAAATGGTATAAGGTTCCTGCCCATGCAGGGAGTTGGACTAGAAGACCTACAAGGTCCCTTCCAACTCTGCTATTGTATTGTATTGTATTGTATTGTATTTAAAGGAAAAGATGGGAAGATAGTAAGAGGGCAAGGAAGGAAAAAGAAGGAAAGAGACGAAGGAAGAAGAAAGGAGAATGAAGAGGGAAGGGAAAAGAAGAAATGGGAGGGAGGGAGGGAGGGAGGGAGGAAGGAAGGAAGGAAGGAAGGAAGGAAGGAAGGAAGGAAGGATTATAATGAGAGTGAGGGAGAATCTCAGGGAAGTCCTGCCTTAGCACTTAGCCAGCACAGGTGCTCCTGACATGAGTCCTGTGTCACTCTCCCCATGGCCACATCCCCAGCTATGCCATCCCTGGCCCCCCAAGGTGAAACACAACTCTGATGCGGCCCTCAATGAGATCGAGTTTGACACCCCTGTTCTAGAGCAGGGGTCTCCAACCTTTGCAACTTTAAGTCTGAAGGACTTCAGCTCCCAGAATTCTCCAGCCGGCAAAGCTGGCTGGAGAAGTCTAGGAGCTGAAGTCCTTCAGACTTAAAGTTGCAAAGGTTGGAGACCCCTGCTCTAGAGGATCCAATGTTTGCAGGATAACAAGCAGTAGATAGCCCAGATCCATAAGCATAGGCAACACTAATCAGATGGGAAGCGAATGGGAACTTGGACAAACTTTTTATAATAATGGGTTGTTTTTTTTAATCTAGGCTTATTTATTTGGGATTAATGCTCTTATGCATTTTTTCCCCCTCCCCTTTGGAAAGCAATTAAAAAAACCCCCGCACCTTGAAGATGGGTGAGAACTTCTAGTACTGTTTTTTTCTTTCTTTCAACAACCCTGAAACTTGGGATACATTAAAAAAAAAACACTTCAGCGGAAATTCTGCTGAAAACCACACTGGAGAGTGAAGAAAGCAGCTGCCAATCTGAACTACGTTTCCAGATGGTTTGCTGGATGAAGATCAAAGTTACCATCTGACGGTTATGGGTCTCATGATCCTAGAGATTAATCAGAAAGCGCTACAATGCTAAGAACAACTTCAAATAGAAGTAACAGAGGACCCTGGGATCTTCTGGTGTATGATTGACGATAGTTTGCAGAAGAAAGAAATGCAGGGAAGGGAGCAACTGCTTGTAAACTAAATACTGGATTTTCAGAAAATGTTCAGTCCTACAAAGCCGGGAAGGTGTTCTTCAACTCCATTCATGAATGTGTGAAGCTGTTCATTTTGGAAACAATAAACAGAACAATTTCAGTATTTTTCTAAAAAGCGATCCCACCTCTGTTTTTTGTTTTTCAAGGATGTTTCTGGACTTGAAATGTTTACTTATTTAACATCTAAGTAACTAAAGCTAAGAGGGACGCAGTGGCTCAGTGGCTCAGACGCTAGCTTGTTGATCATAATGTTGGCAGTTCGATGGTTCGAATCCCTAGCGCCGCATAACGGAGTGAGCTCCCATTACTTGTCCCAGCTTCTGCCAACTTAGCAGTTCAAAAGCATGTAAAAATGCAAGTAGAAAAATAGGGACCACCTTTGGTGGGAAGGGAACAGCGTTCCGTGTGCCTTTGGCGTTTAGTCATGCGGGCCACATGACCACGGAGTTGTCTTCGGACAGTGCTGGCTCTTTAGCTTTGAAATGGAGATGAGCACCGCCCCCTAGAGTTGGGAAGGACCAGCACATATGTGTGAGGGGAACCTTTACCTTTTAGTATTTAGTGCAATATAAAAAATGCAAATTTAATTTAATTTATTTAGATTTATAGATTTTTTTATTATAATTTTTCTGTGGACCACCAGAGGTCCAGTGGTTGGTGACCACTGGTCTAGACTTTATTTTTAAATAGACAGGAAGGCAGGCAGACAGACAGACAGATACCTATCTCCTTGAGCTTCTGAAGTTAGCATTTTTTCTAACCTGGGGAAAATGAGTTTGCTAGCAAATGTGTCTCCATCACAGCAAACTTCACCCAAGAATCTTGAAGTCAGTTTTTATGTGATGCTTCTTTCTTCTCCCCCCTCCCCTCCCAAAAAAAAAACCCATGTAAAGGAGATTTATGAGACTGGATTCCAAAATGAGTTTATTCCGGAAGAGAATTCTCAGCAGCTCCGTTTAAATCCACTTCAGCCCTCCCACTTCTGAGTGAAGCTCTGTTTGGACAACGAGTGCAGCATCAGAATGCAACAAGCACTCCCTCGCCATGAATGCTAATCAGTTGCGTGCATGGCTATAAAACGCACATTTAACGCAGGCATTCGTCTTTATTCCCATGAATAAGAGAAGAAAAAGAAGCTACCCCCATCTTGCTATTTGCCATCCTCGTCAACCCGGTAGGATCTCTGGATAAACATATTTCAGGCCCTTTAAAATGCCAAAATAATGAATCTTTTCAGCTGCACTTTGGACAGATAAAAAAGAACCTGGGATTAGACGTGAGAAAACTGACCACAACTCTTGGCATGTAAAACGAAAAAAATAGAAAAAGGAAAAAGGAACATTGTAAGCTTTGGCAGGACCTTGAATTTAAAATAGAAAGCATTTTTTTTTAAAAAAAAGAAAGAAAGAGCCGGCATTATGCTAGGATTAGAGTCCCTTTATGTATGGGTTAACCTGGAGTCCGTCCAGTCCCAGCTGATTTTTTTCCCTTTGCTAGCTTTCAAGTTTCCTGTTAGGGAGGCTAGACTGTGGTCTGCTCCAAGTCTTTAAAGAAACAGCTTCCCATTCCTCCCCCGTCTTCCCCCCCCTCCAATTAAAAATTAAATAAACTTGTTAGAAGTTCTGCTCAGAAGGAACAATGTTAAAAGCCCTCCAGAGATTGCAGTGAGGGGGGGGCACGGGCTCCCTCCTCCTTCCCTGCTTTTTCAACTTTGGCCCACTAAATGCTCTTCTCCTTTTTTTTTCACAACCCAAAGAGAGGCTTCTACTGTTTTCATTTAAACTCAGAATTGAGGCTCTGGCACCAGGCATGGTGACCACGGAAGCTCAGATCTTCTAAATCCCATCTGTGTGAAAGAGAAAGGGGGGTGGGGAAGCCACTTTCCCAACGATAGGGGAGTAATGATGAGACGTGACTGAGGAGGGAAGTATTCTTATTTCCTCCTCGTTTTTTTGAGTCCTGACATCCTCCCACTGTTGTGGCCCACCAGCGACCAGTGGAGCGGGCAGCAGATTCGGACAGTGAGGAGGTTGGGGAGGAACCTGGGCCAGTCCTGGAGTCTGGGGAAGGCTCTGATGAGGGCTCTGTGTAGGAGGCAGAGAGGGGGCCAAGGCCATCTGACAGTTATCAGCTGCCTTCAGAATCAGACATCAGTGAGGCAGACGAACAGCTGGAGCCTGTTCCCAGTGTGCACATGCAGAGTTGCCAGATGAAGGGAACAGCTAAAGAACAGCGGTCGACGTGGGAGTAAAGCCACAGTTAGACGATGAACGTCCCCTCCTAGAGGAAATAAAAGAGAAGCAAAAGGGGAGTGGAGTTTGCAGGAGACCATTAGTTCGCTTCATTGGTTCGTGACTCTGAGGCTCCTTCTCAAGGTTTATTTTATTTTATTTATTTTATTTATATCCCGCCCTTCTCCAAAAGGACCCAGGGCGTTTGAAGATACCAACCTGTCAGCTCTCCAAGCCAGATAAGGTCTGTGACTGTAAATCCTCCCTTGAAAGACTTTCCCTTCATCTGGGAGTAAAGCCACAGGTGGACGATGAACGGCCCCTCCCAGAGGAAATAAGAGAGGAGCGAAAGGGGAGTGGAGTTTGCAGGAGACCATTAGTTCGCTTCATTGGTTCGTGACTCTCTGAGACTCCCTGCTAAGTTTTGCAGATATTGGCCTGGCAGCTCTCCAAGCCAGATAAGATCTGTGACCGTAAATCCTCCCTTGAAAGACTTTCCCTTCATCTGGCAGAGTTGATTTGGGAGTAAAGCCACAGGTGGACGATGAATGGCCTCTCCCAGAGGAAAGGAATGGCCCTTCGCCTCTGCCACATGTGCACACATCTCTTGCATGCACCCCCCACCCCTGTATGTGTGGCAGAGACCCAAAAACTAGTTGGCTGGTGAGACGTGTGCATGCATGTGCAGTGGAGCTGAAGTGGGGCGACAGCTCGCATGCCATAGGTTCGCCATCACGGGCATAGACTGGTATTTGAATCTAGATCTTTTTAACATTTATATTTCATTGCTTTCTACTAGATGCAATATTTATATATGCAATCTATACTAACATTTACTCTACTAATTTAGATGAAATAGCAATGTTAATATATATGCCGTACACTAAATAAATAATCCTCGTAGATCCTGGCATATAGGCTTGAATAAATCTTTGCGTGTTTGCAAACTTAATGGATGGCTCCGATTCTTTCGCTTGACATTTTCATGGTTATCACCAATCTTCGGCTAAAATACTTACGAGATCGCCTCCTGCCACCGAGAGCCTCCCACCGGCCCGTACGCTCCCATAGAGAGGGTCTCCTCATGGTGCCATCGGCTAAACAATGTCGACTGGCGACACCCAGGGGCAGAGCCTTCTCCGTGGGAGCACCTGCCCTCTGGAACGAATGGCCCCCAGAATTAAGAACTATCCCTGACTTACGCACCTTCCGCCATGCTCTCAAAACCTTTTTTTTCCAACAAGCCGGGTTGGCATAAAAATGAATTTTAAATTACGAATTTTTATTAATTTTAATCGGGGTTTGTTTGAGGCCAAATTGTTTAATATGTTTTTTAAAAACTTTGTAAACTTTTATATATCTGTTTTACTTTGGCTGTATACCGCCCTGAGTCCTTTGGGAGTAGGGCGGTATAAAAAACTAATAAAACCTAAACCTAATAATTATTGACCTATGTAACAGTAAGCTGATCTAAATATCCCCTGTGCACATACTATAGAAATACTACTGCATTGTCCCCATGATTGAAAGTCTTAGTGTAGATTTTTCATCGTGATGAACAAAGGTGTATTTTGATTTCCATAAACTGCCGTCTTCAGGAGAACATTGCTGTGTTCAGAACCAATCCTTCCTCATTTTGCTTTTCTTAACAAATCCCTTGAATGTCTTTCCCCCCATCTTTTAAATTCCTCTGCAAACATTGCAAAAAAAAAACCCAACAACCCATAACCTCACAATCCCTTACATAGAACTAATACAATACAATACAATAGCAGAGTTGGAAGGGACCTTGTAGGTCTTCTAGTCCAACCCCCTGTGTGGGCAGGAACCTTATACCATTTCAGACAAATGGCTATCTAACATCTTCTTAAAGACTTCCAGGGTTGGGGCATTCATAACTTCTGGAGGCAAGCTGTTCCAGAGGTTAATTGTTCTAACTGTCAGGAAATTTCCCCTTAGTTCTAAGTTGCTTCTCTCCTTGATTAGTTTCCACCCATTGCTTCTTGTCCTGCCCCCAGGTGCCTTGGAGAATAGTTTGACTCCCTCTTCTTTGTGGAACCCTCTGAGATATCGGAACACTGCTATCATGTCTCCCCTGGTCCTTCTCTTCATCAAACTAGACATACCCAGTTCCTGCAGCCGTTCTTCATATGTTTTAATCTTGCTGTTCCAGAGTTACTTGCAAAGGCGGAAATTTATCCTGCCAGCATTTGCAATGGAAATATCTACCCATTCATTGTTTGTTGGCTGGCAATTGTCTTCTTTGCATTCAGAACCAGAAATAGAGGTAAGTGGAAGAAGGCTGACTACCTATGAAGCAAAAATGATAGCATATCCTGCTTCTTAGATCTTTCTAAATACACGCTCGCTTGACAAGTGCCGCCGATATGACAAACATTCTCCTCCTCATTTGGATATTAATGCATTCATATTCCACCCACAAAGGAAGTTCTATGTTGGGTTACTTTCATTGTTCATTTTAGAAGGGAAACTGGAGGGGAAGTTTAGATTTGGGGGGAAAGGTCACAGCTCAGTACCTACACAGTGGCCTAGCAGTTTAAGACACTGGGCTTGTTGACTGAAAGATTGGTAGTTTGAGATCCAAGCACTACGTGATCGGGTGAATTCCCATTCTTGCCAACCAGCACCTGCCAACCAGCAGTGCTGTGGCCCGCCAGCGGCCAGCAGATTCAGACAGTGAGGAGGTTGGGGAGGAACCTGGGCCAGTCCTGGAGTCTGGGGAAGGCTCTGATGGAGGCTCTATGTCGGAGGCAGAGATGGGGCCAGGGCCATCTGACAGTTATCAGCTGCCTTCGGAGTCAGACATCAGTGAGCTAGACAAACAGCTGGAGCCTGTTTCCAGTGTGTGCAGGCGCAGAGTTGCCAAATGAAGGGAACAGCTAAGGAACAGGGATCGACTTGGGAGTAGGGCCACAGGTGGATGGTGGATGTCCCCTCCCAGAGGAAATAAAAGAGGAGCGAAAGGGGAGTGGAGTTTGAAGGAGACAATTAGTTAATTCCTGCATTCTTAGCAAGTATCGCGGCGTCTGAAAGATATCGGCCTGGCCACTCTCCAAGCCTGATAAAGGTCGATAATTGTGAACTATCTTGAAAGACTGTGGGAAAGATTTTGCTGAAGAGGAATTCACTGTAAATTAAATAAAAGGGATTTGTTGAGATGAGGACTCAGCTTCGTGCTGCTGGGGAAGGCAAGGTTAGAAAAAGCATTTCGAAATCATGAAAACTGAGTGCCATATTCCAAGTGTGGCCTTACCAAGGTCTTATAAAGTGGTATTAACACTTCACGTGATCTTGATTCTATCCCTCTCTTGATGCAGCCTAGAACTTTGTTGGCATTTTTGGTGTGCAGCAACTGCCAAAAAAGTCAACACAGTTCTAGGCTGCATAAACAGAGGGATAGAATCAAGATCACGTGAAATGTTGATACCACTTTATAATACCTTGGTAAGGCCACACTTGGAATACTGCATTCAGTTTTGGTCACCACGATGTAAAAAAAAGATGTGGAGACTCTAGGAAGAGTGCAGAGAAGTGCAACAAAGATGATTAGGGGACTGGAGGATAAAACATATGACGAACGGTTGCAGGAACTGGGCAAATCTAGTTTAATAAAAAGAAGGACTAAGGGAGACATGATAGCAGTGTTCCAATATCTCAGGGGTTGCCCCAAAGAAGAGGGAGTCAAGCTACCCTCCAAGCACCTGAGGGTAGAACAAGAAGCAATGGGTGGAAACTAATCAAGGAGAAAAGCAACTTAGAACTGAGGACAAATTTCCTGACAGTGAGAACAATGAATCAGTGGAACAACTTTGCCTCCAGAAGTTGTGAATGCCCCAACACTGCAAGTCTTTAACAAGTTGTTGGATAGCCATTTGTCTGCAATGGCATAGGGCTTCCTGCCTAGGCAGGGGGTTGGACTAGATGACCTCCGAGGTACCTTCCAACTCTGCTATTGTATTGTACTGTATAAAATGCAAGTAGACAAATAGGTACCACTTTGGTGGGAGGGCAACAGTGTTCTGTGGGTCTCAGTGTCTAGTCATGTCAGCCACATGACAACAGAAATGTCTTCAGATAACACTGGATCCCTCAGCTAGCCAATGGAGATAAAAACTTTCCCCTAGTTGGTCACGACTAGAGAGGAAGAAACCTTGACCTTTTTTTAACAGTAATCAGCAGGGGAGGGAATACATAAGGACAAGATGAAATATTTTATTATTCTGATGCTTCAAAAGCCAAATGTGCATACGTTACTGGAGTTAAGAGATGAGGATATGTTTTCAGAAGGAAGAGCATCTGCTTGACTTCTCATACATGCATGTTCTACAGAATTCCCACCTACTGGGTTAATACCAAGTTCTCTGCAGTTCAATGCCTATCCTACTGTTAGTGCAGAAAGCTTCAGGGTTAAAAATTGGATTCACAGGTCAGGTCTCCTCCGTTCGTAACCATCTGGTCACTCATCTCCTCCTGTATCGGTGGCAGGGGAACTTTCGTTAGAGGAGTTTCGGTTTTGAAAAGGGAATCTGTTTTGAGATGAGGAATGACGTAGAACGATTTCTGGAAGGATTCCGAAGTGAAGTAGTAAACGAAGGGATCAAAGCAACAGTTGAGAGTGGCGATACACAGGGTGATTGGGTAGAAGGTTTTGGCGAAGGTCTCCAGAGAGCAGTTGGCCACAGCTTGAGAACGCACAAGCGCGTAAAGGAAAAGGATGGAATTGTAGGGGACAAAGCACACCACGAAGATAGTGACGTGCACAACTATCATCTTCAGCACCTTCTCTTTGTTCGTGCCAATCTGGGAGAGGGTGGCTGGCTTCCTGAGGGTCCTCAGAAGCAGCGATGAACACGTCAGGTTGAGCAGAAGGGGAATGATGAAGCCAACCACTTCAATAAATATTGTAATCTTGGACAAGTAGGTCTTCCATACGTCCTTGGGAAACCCTTCAAAACATGTCGTTATGCCATTGGTGGTGTTAGTTGTGGAAAACAAAGATGCCAGGATCCCACCACTGAGTACCAAAACCCATACTCCTGCACACACGATGGCTGAATTACGTCTCGTCCTGACCAAACGAGACCGGAAGGGATAGACAATAGCCAGGAAGCGGTCCACACTGATGCAGGTGAGGAACAGCATGCTTCCGTAGATGTTGGTCAGGAAGGCTGTCCCGGAGATCTTGCACAGAGGGTCTCCAAAGGGCCAGTTCCTGTTGAAATTGTAGAAGATCTTGAATGGGAGGGTGAAGACGAAGAGCAAGTCTGAGACTGCCAGGTTGGTCATGAAAATGGTTGTCTCGCTCCGCATCTTGATGCGGAACCAGAAGACAAACAGAGAGGCACAGTTGGTGATTAAGCCAAGGATGAAGACCACGCTGTAGACAGCTCCATAGAGGTTGTACTTGAAGGAATCGTCGATCACACAGGTATGGTTGTTGCTGTGATTTCCCATTCCAGCGCTGCACTTGGTGAAGCAAAATCAAGTGGCATCCATGTACTGAAGTTCAAGAATCCCCCACTGCTTCAAGGAGCACCTTCTGTTGGTTGAAAACTGGCGGCCACAGAGTCATGATGTGAATCTTTCTCCTGAAGAACACAAAAAGGTTGAGAAAGAAATGTTTTATAGATGGCAGTTTCCACCGGAAAGACTAGCAAAGATATTTAAAGACAAATCAAGTCAAATGTTGGAAATTTCATCAGAAACAACAATCATACTACTGTGTTTCCCCAAAAATTATTTAGGCTGATAATTTTGCTCTGATTGATGAAGCTTGGATAAGCAACAAAACATCTAAGATTAACAACGTTTGGTCCAGTTACTATGATTCAACCTTCAGACACATTATGGTATCCTATGTGGTGGACATGTATAGAAGCTAAAAAAATATTGGACAAAAATTCGGATGTGGTTGGAGAAGATAATGCAACAACATACTGATCTTAAACCAGAATTATTCTTGTTGGGGATTCTACCAGAAACGTATAATAAAGAAAATGTATATTTGATTATTCATGTAATAACTGCAGCTAGAATTCTATTTGCACAAAATTGGAAAAGTGAAGAGATCCCCACGGATGAGAATGTGATTAAGAAACTATTAGAATGTGCAGAAATGAATAGGTTAACACTTGCAACTAAAGAAAAGGAAGAATCTAACTATTATAGTATATGGGAGTTATTGTATCAATGGTTAGAGAATAAATATGAAAATTAGAAATGAAAGCAGAGGAGTGAAATAGGAAAACTGTATTAATAAAGTTAAGAGGGGGATTGTTATAATAGTATGTTATGTATTAGTATTAACTTAAGAATAGATAAAATAATGAATATGGCGGTAATTTTAATTGTTATTGCACAACATATTTGTACCCAGACGACACACTGTTTAATGAAAGATGGTATGTTTGTATTAAAATGAAATTAATAATAATAATAATAATAATAATAATAATAATAATAATAATAATAATAATAATAATAATATTTAATTTCTAGACCGCTCCCTCTCCCCAAGGGGACTCGGAGCGGTGCACAGGGAAATTAAAACAATAAATATACATAGATATACAAAACAGTTAAAAAACACATTAAACAATAAGACCCTGCGCTAAAATTCCCCAAAACCAATCACTAAAACCCTAAACCCTATAATACTATGGTAAGAGGCTACCCTAGGCCGGCCAGGCAGAAAAAGTGCGTTTTCAATTTCAGGCGGAAGGAGCGGAGGTCCGTGGTAGTTCTAATATCGGGGGGGAGGTCGTTCCAGAGGGCAGGGCCCGCCACAGAGAGAGCCCTTCCCCTGGGCGTCGCCCGCTGACAAAGTCTAGTGGACGGCACCCGGAGAAGTCCCTCTCTGTGGGAGCGAATCGGCCGAAGGGATGTATGAGGCAGAATCCGATCCCGATTAATTAAAAAAGAGAAAGAGATGAGATCTCAGAGACTTTATTTAGTCCTACACAACTAAACTTTCTTATTTATCTTCCTGGCTCTCTTCCTATCCTCCTTTCTTTTCCTTTGTCTTTCCTCTTTTCCTTTCTCCTTTCCTGTCCCTTCTTGGATGATCCAATGCAAATGGGGAAACATTTCTCCTTTTCATTTGTTTTTACTTTGTTTTGCTAGCCCTCTGACAGCCGGGGGGGGGCACATGACCCTCCTGAGCTCCATTTTTACTGGCAGAGGCACAGTGGGATGGTCCTTTGCTGCTTCCACGGTGGCCCCGTGGGCCAGATCTAAGCACCCTGCGGGCTGGATCTGGCCCGTGGGCCTTGAGTTTGACACCTCTGCTATAGAGCCTAACTGAGATTGAACAATCTCCATTAGGGTATCTGAAGAACTGAAGAAGCTTCTTTGTATGAGAAGTGAAATGTTTTCAAGGGAGAAGGGAAAGTCCAGCTGCCTTTTGAAAAACACCTTTGGGACAATAGAATAGAATAGAATAGAATAGAATAGAATTCTTTGTGGGCCAAGTGTGCTCTCAATCAGTGTGAAATTCAATTTTTTTTTACTACCGGTTATGTGGGGGTGGCTTGGTGGGCATGGTAGGGGAAGGATACTTCAAAATCTCCATTCCCACCCCACTCTTGAGCCAGCCAGAGGCAGCATTTACCGGTTCTCTGAACTATTCAAAATTTTCACTACTGGTTCTCCGAATTACTCAAAGTTTTCACTACTGGTTCTCCGAACGATTCAAAATTTCTGCTACCAGTTCTCTGAATACTCAAAATTTCCGCTACTGGTTCTCCAAACTACTCAAAATTTCCACTACTGGTTCTCTGAATACTCAAGATTTCTGCTACTGGTTCTCTGAACTATTCAAAATTTCCATTACTGGTTCTCCAGAACCTGTCAGAATCTGCTGGATTACACCCTTGCTCTCAGTGTACGTAAAAGAAAAGATACACAGGATAAGGAAACTTCTCATCTTATCCTATTGCTAGACAATCATCTGGATCCCAACTGAAGGAAGCAGCCTTTTCTTCTGGGGAAACAGACAGACCCCCTTTCCACCAAGAATGCAGAATTGATTCTTGGGGTGGGCAGATAACCCCCGTGTAATTCCCTTCCCTGCCTCAATGACAGAAATGCCTAAAGCATCTGAAGACAATGCTAGCAAAAGAGTTGGGTGACTGGCAGTAGAACAAACATCTGGCGCACAACAGCAGAACAGACATTCCAGCTGCTTGTTTCCTGTTGTAAGACAGGCTCTAACATCTGACCCAGTATGTAAAGCAGTAGAAAGGGGGTGGGGGAGAACCGCGTCAGTTGCCATCTGTAGGGATTTGAGGAGCAAACGTTAGACAATGCAGGACACACAACTTCTCCAGAAGAATTTGAACCATGAAGGGCTTGTTTGTAGTACTTAAGCCTGGGAAGGAAGCAAAAAAGACCACAACTGAGATGTATTCAGTTAAATCTGACGTACGGGGCATCATTTTAACTTTATTTAAAAGCGGTGTTAGAATAAGTGAGCCTTGAAGGCAAGATTTAAAAAAAAAAAAAAACCACCAACCTCCGTATCATTTAATTATTTCTTTTTTTATGCTTCTATGATCTTAAAGATCGTGGCGTTTTGATAATTGTGGGTATTGATTTTTTAAAATATGCTGGTTTAGTTTGCAAAATGATAGATGATGATAGATAGATAGATAGATAGATAGATAGATAGATAGATAGATAGATAGATAGATAGATAGATAGATACAGTTAGATACAGACAGACAGATATAGATAGGATAGATAATAGAGAGATGATAGAGAAATACAGATAGATAGATATACATAGAAAGATAGATTAGATAGAAACAGTCAGACAGACAAATATATAGACGGACAGATAGATAGATAGATAGATAGATAGATAGATAGATAGATAGATAGATAGATAGATAGATAGATAGATAGATAGATAGATAGATAGATAGATAGATAGATAGATAAACAGACAAACAAATATACGGATGGATGGATGGATGGATGGATGGATAGCTTTCACAAAAAAGGAAATATTAGATTCTGGAGCAAGGTTGAGTCATTTCTATTCCTAACCAAATGGGGATCTAGAATGCTTGTTTTGTAAACCAAAGCATGACCTCTGGCTGCAGTGGCAGCACTGAATCTCTAGAGAAGCGAGAGAGGGGGGTGGGAATAAGGAATAAAGAGTTAAGTGTAAGCGGGAAACAAAAACTAAAAGCTTCTATTTAAAGTTCAATTTTGCCGGCACCTTTACTCTAATGAGAAGAGTTAGTAATTTTGCCGTCTCATTTCTGCCTCTCTTCCAAAATTTATTCTCGCTGCTCTAAGCACAGATCTCATTAAATTATGATGTGACTTGTTGCGCCTTAACACAAATGCCTCACAATTAATAAAGTTGAATCCGTGGGGCTGGATATTTCTGTTTTCTATTTATTCAAATGTCTCTTTATTCTGTTTTCTCTTCATTCAAACTTGGTTAGCAAGTTCTGCCTTTCTGTTTACAAACCACTTTGTCTTTTCTACCTAAAGAACAAACAAAAGCCTATTCTTTCCTTTGGTGGTTCCTTTTGTGAGGGAGCTAACACAATAACCATCCCTTGTCCATATGCATGTGTCTATTTTTTCCCTCTGTTGCACCAGCAACTGAAAACATTCACAAAGAAATTTAGGGGCTATGGTAAAAGCGCAATGCAACTCCATACATAAGTTCAGTGTGGTAGCTTTCAGGTACTTGGTATTTAAACTCAGGAAAAGAACGTATTTATTTATTTATTTTATTTTATTTTGTTTTATTTATAGACCGCACCAATCTCCGTCGAGACGGACTCTGGGCGGTGCACAGGAAACTAAAACAACAATAAATAAATAACAACATTACAAAAGTTAAAAAGAAATTAAATTATATACCTGTGCTAAAATACCCAATAAAAACTATCAAATCATTGTTCTAATGCAACTGAAGTTCTATCGTGTCAAGACCTAAGTTCTAGGCTAGTCCAGCTTGTTGGAAGAGGTGTGTCTTGAGTGAGCGGCGGAAGAGGGGAAGGTCCGTGATGGTGCGTAGTTCGGTTGGCAGGTCGTTCCAGAGGGCGGGCCCTGCCACAGAGAAGGCTCTACCCCTGGGCGTCGCCAGCCGGCATTGACCGGCAGTCGGCACCCTGAGGAGGCCCTCCCTGTGGGAGCGAATTGGTCGGTGGGAGGTATGTGGCAGGAGGCGGTCCCGCAGATAACTAGGCCCCGAGCCATTATGCGATGTTTTTGATTTGGGCATCCACAATTCTATTTTTTTAAGCATGAAAGTGGAATTATCAGCCAAATCTCTTTTGATGGCCATGGAGCAGTGGTGAGTTCCAACCGGTTCGGACTGGTTCGGCTGAAACGGTAGTGGTTCGGTGGCCTGGGTTGCTGCGACTCAAGCCTGCCACACCCCCAAATTGGTTCACTGGTCTCTAGGAATCCACCACTGCCATGGACACGTGTGAAACAGTGGTGTGTTTCCATTCTTTTAACTGCTGGTTTGCTCTCGCGCGCGCATGCACCGCTACTACCTGTTCGCTCGATGCGGGCCAAACAGGCAGAAACCCATTTCTGGGGTGAAGCAGTGGTGGGATTCAAAAAAATTTACTACCAGTTCCGTGGGCGTGGCAGGGAAAGGATACAGTAAAATTTCCATTCCCACCTTACTCAATACAATACAATACAATACAATACAATACAATACAATACAATACAATACAATACAATACAATACAATACAATACAATAGCAGAGTTGGAAGGGACCTTGTAGGTCTTCTAGTCCAACCCCCTGCGTGGGCAGGAACCTTATACCATTTCAGACAAATGGCTATCTAACATCTTCTTAAAGACTTCCAGGGTTGGGGCATTCACAACTTCTGGAGGCAAGCTGTTCCAGAGGTTAATTGTTCTTACTCCGGGGTAAGGTTACTGCAAAATCCCCATTCCCTCCTGATCAGCTGAGACTCAGGAGGCAGAGAATAGATGGGGGCGAGGCCAGCCAGAGGTGGTGTTTACCAGTTCTCCGAACTACTCAAAATTTCTGCTACTGGTTCTCCAGAACTGATCAGAACCTGCTGAATACCACCTCTGGTGTGAAGCCTCCAAGAGTTGGCTAGTCTTGAAGACTTTTCCTTTCCCTTCCAATTGTCTGTTTTGGGGTTGACCAAAGGAAGTATTATTTTTACCAATAATTCAAGGCAGTGAACATATTCAAATACATATCCAAATAAATGTTTCATATTGAATCAAAGGTGCATAGGCCCTGTCTTCTAGGCGCTCCTCAAAACCCTTGGAAATGGAGACCAGACACTCAGAAAATCTGATTATTCCTGCAACTGAATGGGGAAGTCATGAATTGTACAACTGGGGAACAATAGTATTAACAGTGTTTAATTTTAATTCAGCAGGAAATAACTCAAATTCACTTTAAAGGTAGCGTTCACACTGAGGACTCCCCAAAAAGCACAAGGCAGAATCTTGGCCCAAAGAAAACCCCTTTTATTAAACAAATGTAAATTCCTTTCATTCACATTCAGCAAGGCCTGGCAAAGTCCACCCATGACTTTACTCCCAGGTTGACCCTGATTTCTGAGTTGTTCTTTTCTTCTGGCCGTTCTGTGCATGCGCACACTGGGAACAGGCTCCAGCTGTTCCTCTGCCTCACTGCTGTCTAGATCCGTAAGCACCTGATCACTGCTAGACAGCCTCGGCCCCATCTCTGCCTCTGACGCAGAGGCCTCCTCAGAGCCTTCCCCAGACTCCAGGACTCACCCAAGTTCCTCCCCAACCTCCTCAGTGTCAGCTCCGCTGGCCACTGGCGGGCCACAACAGGTATTGAAGTCCAAGGCAAAATGTCCTTCCCAAAACTGGGAAGGATAAGCAGCAAATCAGCTCTTAGATATGGCTTGAGTTTAGTTTGGAACTGAAATGTGTCCAACTATGCTGTGTTTAGTATTTACAAAATTTCAGCTGTTGTCAGAGCCAGCTGGTCTACTGCTTAAGGCACCAGGTTAGAAAGGCTGTGGGTTCTAGTTCCACCATAGCCATGAAAGCCAGCTGGGTGACTTTGGGCCAGTCCCTCTCTCTCTCAGCTCCACGCACCTCACTGGTGTTGTGAGGAAAATAAGGGGAGGAGGGTGTATTGGGTATGTTCGCCACTTTATTTGTAAAAATAATAAAGCACTTAGACTTATATACCGCTTTCCAGTGCTTTCCAGCTCTCTCTAAGCGGTTTACAGAATCAGCCTATTGCCCCCCAACAATCTGGGTCCTTATTTAGCCCACTTTGGAAGGGCAGAAGCCTCAGTCAACCTTGAGACTGGTGAGATTCAAACTGCTAAATTGCAGGCAGCCAGCAGGCAGCAGAAATAGTCTGCAGTACTGCACTCTAATCACTGTGCCATGCCTCATATTATAGATGCAAGAAAGAAAAGAAAAGAGAAGAGAAGAGAAGAGAGGAGAGGAGAGGAGAGGAGAGGAGAGGAGAGGAGAGGAGAGGAGAGGAGAGGAGACAAGACAAACAGTTAGATAGTCAGGGTATGTCATGTATGGGTACATTTACAGCCTTGAGTTATTTGTAAAAATAATAAAGATGGGATATGGTATAGATGGACTGACGGATGGATGGATGGATGAGGTCGGGTCAGATAGGATAAACAGACAGCTAGATAGCCAAGGTGTATCATGTGAATCAGAGAACCTTGATCTCAAGTATGAAATATTTTGGGATGGGGGAATGGTTGTTATACTGTAGATAAAGTTTTGCCTTCCGTGTTGGATGGGTTGTTTTGTGGGTTGGGCATGGTTTGTTTAAAAAATTAGAACTGGCTGAGTCACCTAGATCATGAATCATGGCTTAAGTATCCCAATGGCTTCATGCACTGTGCAGCTGGACCGGCTCTAACTTGTTTGCAAAACGCTAAGTCAAAAGCAAACGGAAACAACATTATTGCACAGGATAACAAGCACATTCAACGGCCGTATTTTTCCTGAAGAGAAGGGATTTATTTACAAGAGTTATCTCTGCAATCTGTTCTGGAAAAGGAACTTTGATCAGTTCTATTCTAATATCAGATTCGTCTTCAGGTCACACAGAAATCAACACAATTATGAAACCAAGTAGAAAAAATTAATTGCTTTTTGCCACAGCCATTTTCAAATTTTAAAACGATTAAAAAAAACAATTGACTAGTTCTTAAATGACTCACATATGTAGACATTTGATTTTTTGTTTCCCCATCTGTTCATTAAATGATTATATACTGTATACCATCAATTATTTGCAACTTCTAGCCACAACATAAAAAGATAGATTATGCATTAAATAAAGCCCTTGATTTGGGCATTATGCCATGATTCCATAACTATCGCAACAATATTATAAAGACTATTAATTTTAATCTGTTTAGATGTTAATAATATAATGCCAGGTGAAATTATAGAATCTATTGTCCTATTTAAAGAAGGAAGAGACAGACAGTGAAACAAATACAATACATTTGTAAAATCATACAGGGTGATAAACAATTCTATTCTTTATTAAAACTCTGAAAGTAAAACAAACAATTGCAAAGGATTATTTTTTTGCTTAAAGAGTACAGTTAAAAATTAAAATGCATGGTTTGTTTTGAGTTAGAAACAATTATGGTCACAGGCTGGCATCTGGTATCTTTCTTTCTTTTTTTAAATAATTGTATTTATTCCTTAACATCCATAGGTGTTTAATGGACAGTGTATTATCTGGGTCAACATATACCCAGAATTGCATGCAATTCTGATAGAGATATTACCATTTAAATATACGTAGTCATACTTTTTCAACTTCTAACATTTGCGTATTGATAGTAATCATAATATATTCTACTATATTTCAGTTTACATAATTGTTTTCCCAATTTCTACTTTCTACTTCTTTTTCTAACACTTATTAGAATAACCACCATATTAAAAAATATTCTATATCCATCATCTCGTGCACTTTTTAAAATTTCAACTCTTATTAGCTTTTTGGTGTATCTGTCCTGCTTCTCCACTGGTATCTTGTAACTCCTTTTGTCATTTTTATTTAGTCTAAGTATTTCCGCGACTACAGTATCTGTCTCTTGCTGTTGGATCTCTAGATTACACATCCTCAGTTTCCCCATTCTTTTTAAGGGATCTTTCTTGTTATTCTCTTTTCTCTTTGGAATTCTTAAAAAATGTTCTATTTATTCCGTGTTTAGAATTATTGCTATCCCTTCAATCTTTTTCTCTGCTTGTATTATTTTTGGAATTGTCTCCTCTGTTTTTTCCTCAACATTTGCTCTTTTCTGCTCTATTTCCTGCATATATTTTTTTTGCTCATTTTAATTGTCCTTTGCTGGGGTTTTCCTACTCTCACCATATCTTGGATCAATACTTATGACTCCTTGTTATATCTTCCTTAAGGCATTGAAACATCAACATGCATCTGGTTTCTTTTGAGGAACCAGGAGAGAACAAGGAAGAGGCAGAAGGAAAACCTCTAGGGTTACAGCCCCCCCCTAACAAATATCAGATTCTGCATAAAGGTAAAGTTCCCCCTTTACACATATGTGCTAGTTGTTCCCAACTCTAGGGGGCGGTGATCATCTCTATTTCAAAGCCAAAGATGCAGTGCTCATCTCCGCTTCAAAGCCGAAGAGCCAGCGCTGTCCGAAGACGTCTCCGTGGTCATGTGGCCAGCATGACTAAACATTGAAGGCACACGGAACACTGTTACCTTCCCACCAAACGTGGTGCCTATTTTTCTACCTGCTAGGTTGGCAGAAGCTGGGACAAGTAACGGGAGCTCACTCCGTTACGCGGCGCTAAGGATTCGAACCGCCAAACTGCCAACCTTTCTAATCGACAAGCTCAGCTTCTTCGCCACTGAGCTACCACGTCCTTCAGTTTCTGCATGCAGTTGGTCAAAGATTCCTTCCTTGGCTTTGTGACATGGGTGGGAAAACCCAGGTCATGAAACTGTTGAATTCAAGAATTCAAGTCCTCAACATTTCTTTCTCCACGTTTCAAAATTATAACCACGCTAAAAAAAGTGACTTACAATTGTTCTTCACCAGCCCATCTTGGAACACAACTCCGGATATCTTGCAACACACACACACACACAGACATTTTATTTCGATCATGGACCAATAAAAATACAATCAATAAAACGAAACACACGAAACGATCCCCTAACAACAGGAACCATAGCAACCGTTTGTGGGTGACGCTGAGTCATCATGTACCTGCATTTTTGCCACTTTCAGAGAAATAAATTTTTCACAGCTAAAAGTTAATCGGAAACTTTTTTTGAATGTTCCTGGCTATGCATATGAACATGGCCAATGGTTTCTATGGCAGCTGTATCACAACTCACAACAGCAGCAAAAGCCAGAAAACACTTAAGGGTATAAAACAAAACAAAAATGCCAACAACCCTGTGCCACAGCTGTCTTCTTGCATGCATACAACAGAACCATCCACACATGTCCACTTGCTCTAACCCACCAACTGGGAGAAGAACCAGCTCTTTATGGAGGACTGATGGACTGGGAACCTGCTGGATCTGAGGTCAATAATAGTAACTGTGAGAGGGGGAGTCCTAGTGGACATTCACATTTAAAGAGGAGCCACAGTGTGCAGCAGCTGACAAAAAAGCCAACACAGTTCTAGGCTGCATAAACGGAAGGACAGAATCAAGATCACGTGAAGTGTTAATACCACGTTATAAGGCCTTGGTAAGGCCACACTCGGAATACGGCATTGCGTTTTGGTTGCCATGATGTAAAAACAATGTTGAGACTCTCGAAAGAGAGCAGAGAAGAGCAACAAAGAGGATTAGGGGATTGGAGGCTAAAACACATGAAGAACAGTTACAAGAACTGGGTATGTCTAGTTTAATGAAAAGAAGGACCAGGTGAGACATGATAGCAGTGTTCCAATGTCTCAGGGTTTGCCACAAAGAAGAGGGAGTCAAGCTATTCTTCAAAGCACCTGAAGCAGGACAAGAAGCAATGGGTGGAAACTCATCAAGGAGAGAAGCAACTTAGAACTAAGAAGAAATTTCCTGACAGTAAGAACAATTAATCACTGAAACAACTTGCCTGCAGAAGTTGTGAATGCTCCAACACTGGAAGTTTTTAAGATGATGGCTATCAATTTGTCTGAAGTGGTGTAGGGTTTCCTACCTAGGCAAGGTGTTGGACTAGAACCGTGATGGCGAACCTATGGCACGGGTGCCACAGGTGGCACGCGGAACCATTTCTTAGGGCACGCGAGGCATTGCCCTGTCAGCTCCAGCGTGCATGTGTGCACTGGCCAGATGATTTAGGCCTTCTTTTGAGGCCGTTTTTCACCCTCTGGAGGCTTCAGGGAAGCTCCTGAAGCCTCTGGAAGTGGGGGGGGATGTTTTCACTCTCCCTAGGCTCCTAGAAAGCCCCTAGAGCCTAGGGAGGGCAAAAAAAGTGCACCAAAAACTGGGGGTCGCGCGCATAGCATTATGGATGTGGCACGCCCACGCACGACCCTCCTGCGCTCCCCCCGCTTTTGGCACGCAAACCATCACGGGACTAGAAGACCTCCAAGGTCCCTTACAACTCTTGTTATTCTGTTCTAAGTGATGCCACAGCCAAATAGCCTGGAAATGCTAAAATTCAAAATTCAACGTTGCTCCAACCAGCTAATTGTATGTCCTTAAATTTGAGTGTCAGAGCACTTTAGTATAATAATTAATAACAGCATGAATTCCTCCATTGACTTTAGTTCCTCTTTTATTCTCAGGTTTACCCAGGGTGTTATTTTATTGTCTGAACCCTTTCTTCCTAACGTTTTAAGATGTAAGTACAGGGACTTTCTAGAAGAGGTAGGAATTTGCACATCCATTATGTGTATCCGTTAAAATTAAGAGTGTCTCTTTAGAAATTGAACTAATCTTTCCAGCTGCCCCAATTGCTATGACTAAGCCTGAAGGATGAGGGAAGTTGTAATGCAAGCAACATCTGGACAATACAGATGTTGCAATACTGAATGACAGTATCCTGAACATTAATGGCACTCAATAGATTTTTAAATATGATCAACAGCTGTGATCCCCGTTACTCTTAGAAGGAACAGAAAATCATGCGGCATTTGTATTTATAGCAGGAACAAGAATATTGAGTTTCTGTTCTTGGAGATGACACAAACTGGTTCAAGTTCTTTCCTTAAGTTCTCCAGGTAGTCCTCGACTTACAACAATTCATTTAGTGACCATTTAAAGTTACAAAAAAAGAGAAAAAAGAGATGCCCATTTTTCACACTTATAACCCTTGCAGCATGCATGTAGTCATGGGCTTTGCAATCAGATGCTTGCCAACTGACTCACATTTATGACGCTTGCAGAGTCCTGGGGTCGCATGATCCCCTTTTGCAACCTTGGGGAAACCAGATTCGCTTAACAACCATGTTATTATCAATATTAACAACTGCAGCGATTGACTTAACAATTGTGGCCCAAAAAACTTGATTCCAGTAGTACATCAATTCTCTTTCACTACCTAGAGGTGGCTCAGTAGTTAAGATGCTGAGCTTGTCAATTAGAAAGGTCGGCATTTCGGAGGTTCGAATCCCTAGCGCCGCGTAACAGAGTACAATACAATAGCAGAGTTGGAAGGGACCTTGTAGGTCTTCTAGTCCAACCCCCTGCGTAGGCAGGAACCTTATACCATTTCAGACAAATAGCTATCTAACATCTTTTTAAAAACTTCCAGGGTTGGGGCATTCACAACTTCTGGAGGCAAGCTGTTCCACTGATCAATTGTTCTCACTGCCAGGAAATTTCTCCTCAGTTCTAAGTTGCTTCTCTCCTTGATTAGTTTCCACCCATTGCTTCTTGTCCAGCCCCCAGGTGCCTTGGAGAATAGTTTGACTCCCTCTTCTTTGTGGCACCCTCTGAGATATCGGAACACTGCTATCATGTCTCCCCTGGTCCTTCTCTTCATCAAACTAGACATACCCAGCTCCTGCAACCGTTCTTCATATGTTTTAGCCTCCAGTCCCCTAATCATCTTGGTTGCTCTTCTCTGCACTCTTTCCAGAGTCTTCACGTCTTTTCTACATGAGCTCCCATTACTTGTCCCAGCTTCTGCCAACCTAGCAGTTCGAAAGCAGGTAGAAATGCAAGTAGAAAAATAGGAACCACCTTTGGTGAGAAAGTAACAGCGTTCTGTGCGCATTCGGTGTTTAGTCATGCCAGCCACATGACCACGGAGACGTCTTCGGACAGCGCTGGCTCTTCGGCTTTGAAACAGATATGAGCAATGCCCTCTAGAGTTGGGAAGAACTAGCACATATGTCAAGGGGAAACATTACCTCACCCAGGAAACAGTTGTTATTATTCTGCTTGGTCCTAGCTCTTATTATAATGAGACGTGGGATGTTGCTTTATCTTCTTTTTCCCATATTATCACACTGATCCAGATTCTAGAACACCCCTCCAAAGTTCTATCCCCAATGAGTTGAATGCTGCCATAAACCTTTGATAAGCTCTACATCTGGAAAAGTTTAGAGAAGTTAGAATCGTAGTGATTTGCCAACACTAGCAGGCCGAGGACATATTAATAAACAACAGAAAGTTGTTGTGGTCCCTTGAAAACATTTGCATGTATCGAATTTTCTTGAAAGACAAATACCCAAAATCAGAATGGTCAGGATCTGGCAAAACTGAAGCATTTAAGCTTGCAATCCTAAACACAGGCATTAGGGATTGAGTCCCATGGATGAATGGGAATTAATTGTGAGTAAACCTTTAATAAATATTTAGCTTTCTCCAGCCGGAATGAAAGAAGAAGAAGAGCTTAAGATCCATGCCTATCTTCTCTATCTTAATGGGAAAAGAGATTGAAATGAACAGTGCCTTGTTTGAATTACTAGAGACTGTGGCCCAGTATTAGATTTCAAAACATCTGGAACTTGGATCCAATTTTAGCCTCTGCTCATTTTATTTGACCTTTAAAAAACGGCAGAAGACCAGTAGCTTTTACCTATACAGCAACAGCTCCTTAATAATAATAATAATAATAATAATAATAATAATAATAATAATAATAATAATAATAATAATAATAATAATAATAATAATAATAATAATAGGCAGCTCAAGAACAAGCCTTAGCCACAAACTGCATGAAGGCAAAAATTCAACATGTTATCACCAACAGCAAATGTCGCCTCTGTAATGAGAAAGATGAGGCAGTCGACCACCTGATCTGTGGGTGCAGCAAAATTTCACAAACTGACTACTTACAACGCCATGACCGCGTTGCTAAGATCATTCACTGGAAATTGCGCCAGAAATTTGGATTCAAGAACAGCAAAAATCACTGGGAACATCAGGCTGAGAAAGTTTTAGAGAATGAGAAAGTCAAGATCTTGTGGGACTTCAGAATTCAGACTGACAGGCACTTGTCTTACAACACACCTGATATAACAATCATTGAAAAGAAAAAAGCATGGTTCATTGACATTGCAATACCTGGTGATGCACAAATTGAAAATAAGCAGCAAGAAAAAATCACAAAATACCGGGACTTGCAAATTGAAGTTGAGCGACTGTAGAAGAGGAAGTCGTGTGTTGTCCCGATTGTGATTGGAGCCCTTGGAGCAAGACCTAGGGGACTGCCTCGCTATGTGGAGGTTCTAGGTTTGACTTGAGCATTCTGACTCTACAAAGGGCCACCCTGCTTGGAATAGCTTATATCCTCTGACGTTACCTTGACAGTTCCCAGGTCCTTGGTTAGGACTCGAGCTGTTGAGCTACCAACCAACCCCAAAGGCTGTGAATCTCACCAAAGATTAAAAGAAGAAGAAGAAGAAGAAGAAGAAGAAGAAGAAGAAGAAGAAGAAGAAGAAGAAGAAGAAGAAGAAGAAGAAGAAGAAGAAGAAGAAGAGCGAAACCTTGACTCATGAATACACAAACAAAAAAAGCTACTTCAGAAAAACAAAAAATAAGTTTCACTTTTTTTGTTTAGGAAAAAAAAACTTTGTTACAGTATTATAAAAAAGAAATAGAACATTTTGTGGAGAGGGGGGTGATTTCTGTGGGGCAAAAACTTTAACTATTCTTATGGAGCTAGGAACTTAAAATGTAGCCTTTAAAGATTTTGGGAGGAGGTGTTTCAGCAGGGGGGGGGGGGGAAGAGAGGGGCTAACCAGCCCAAAGGCCCATTATGCAAATATGGGACCCTGCCACTATTTGGCCAGTGGCTAAGACGCTGAGCTTGTCGATTCGATCAGAAAGGTCGGCAGTTCAGCGGTTCGAATCCCTAGTACAGGTCTCCTGCGTAAGCAGAGGGTTAGACTAGATGACCTCCAAGGTCCCTTCCAACCCTGTTACTGTGGGAAATAGGAAGAAAGTGACATGGCTTCAGGTTCTAACTTCCCCGAACTTTCCCAGATGCCGCCTTTCTCAAAGGTTGATGGGAGCATCCCACTTAATTGGGGGATAACATTTTGGAGGGCTGCTCTAGGCTCTGGAAACCAGTGGCTTCCTCAGATCTTGATGGAAGCGGATTCCAAGAGTGCAAAAGTACTTTAAGGAGACAGATGGCCAGTAACCTGTTCTCTAAGCCAGGGGTCTCCAACCTTTGCAACTTTAAGTCTGAAGGACTTCAGCTCCCAGACTTAATTCTAGGAGCTGAAGTCCTTCAGACTTAAAGTTGCAAAGGTTGGAGACCCCTGCTCTAAGCTAAGCAGCTTCAGAAACGCACGATTAGATTAGAATCTACTGTATTTTCTTGGGAGGAAAAACGAAAAGTGTTTTGCAGATCCTTTGGGGGCTGCAAGCACAAAAGAGAGAAAGAAAACCGTTCGGCTCGGCTGCCTGGTTTGTGCCAACTGCACCGCAAACGCGATCCCTTTTTCCTTCCTCCTCCTCCTCGCTTGGATCCCGACCCTCGCCCTCCTCTGCACAAGGACGGGCGCGGGGATCCCGCAAGTCGATCGAAGGGATTGGGAAAAGGCAGCTGAGATTTAGTTATTTGAATGAAGGGATCTCGGGAAAAGCGGGCGAGGCGGAGAGGATCCCCCAGCCTCCTCCACGCGGACTTCCCCCACGCGACCCCCGACGCTTTTCAAAGGATCTCCCCCCCCTTCCCCGGGGGGGGGGATCGGGCAGCCGCGCGCGCCAGGCCGCCTAATGCCCCAGTCGATCGCTCGATCCGCCTTACCCGACAAAGGGAAGCCGCTCAAGACGGGATCCCCGGATTCTGGCTCGGGTAGCCCCTGGCTCCGGATCGGCTGCGAAGGGGCTTCATGCCAGGCAGCGCCATCCCTCGGTCCGTCCCGGCTCCCCCGCTGGGATCTCCGGCCGAGCTCCGTCCCGGGAGCGCTTCATCCCGACCAGGGACGCCCCCCGCCCTCCCCAGCCCGCTCTCGCCTCCTTTGTTCCCAAGGAGCCTCGGAGCGCGCCCCCCCGACCCAATTCCGCGCCGGATTCCGCGGGGGAACGGAGGGAGACGAGGCGGCGGAGGACGAGGGGCTGCAGCCGGGCTGGTGGGGGTGGGAAACGGGGTCTTCGAAGGGGATTGGACGGCGAGCGGGTCGTGGCAGGATCCGGGGGGCTGGCCCGGCCTTTCGATTTTGCCTTCTTGTCCCCGCCCCCCATTCAGGGCTGAGATGGGGAAGAGGAGGAGGAGGATCGGTTTTCTTCCCCCCCCCCCTCTCTCGGGTAATTTACTCCGTGGTTGAGTTGAGTTGAGTGGGGAATTGAAATGGGGCGGGGGGATCCTTGGCTAGATCCATTGCAAAGGGAAGGGGCTTGATTGAAGATCGCGGGCTCGATCAGGTCTTCTGAGCTCCAGGGGATTTGCAACCTTGAGAACTCAACTTGGGAATTGGAAGGTGGGGGGGGGAGCGGGGGCGGGGACTTCATCTCCCAGAATTCCCCAGACAGCCACGCTAGTTGGGGAGATGCTGGGAGTTGAAGTCTGCCCGGCTTAGAGTGACCAAGATTGAGAAAGCCAGATACAAGGGGGGGGGCGGGCGGGTGTCGGCAACCTTAAAACACTCCAAGAGCCATTGGGACCCTTCTCCCACAGCAAAGAAAACACCGGGAGCCACAAAACCCTTTTGACATCTTAAATGAAGCTAGTGCTGCATATGTGTATGTGTATATGTACATGTATGTATGCATGTATATGTGTGTATGTGTGTGTCAGTGGTGGGTTTCAAATTTTTTTAGAACCTACTCTGTAGGTGTGGCCTATTTTGTGGGCGTGGCTTGGCAGTCATGTGACAGGGTGGGAGTGGCCATCTTTTAAAATGTGGTGAAACTCATTTAACAACGCTCTTGCTTAGCAACCAAAATTTTGGACTCAATTGTGATGATAAATTAATTCTTTCTTTCTTTCCTTCCTTCCTTCCTTCCTTCCTTCCTTCCTTCCTTCCTTCCTTCCTTCCTTCCTTCCTTCCTTCCTTCCTTCCTTTCCTTTCCTTTCCTTCCCGTTGGGTCACTGGCAGCGGCGGGCCAGATTTACTTCCAGGTACGCCGGTGGAACCCCCTCAGAAAAGGAAGCAGTATGTCTCCTCCCTTAATTGGGGCCCTAACAGGGTGTTGTGGAACAATTATAGATATGTATGTATATACATATACATATATAGGTCTTGGTTTATTCGGGTCTTTGCCAAGTTACTTTTAATCGTAAATAAATCGTGTGCCAGTGGGTATCGCACATGGGCAGTTGTGACGTGTATTTTGAGCGACAGGGAGCCGCAGTGGAGGAATGAAAGAGCCACATGCGGCTCCAGAGCTGACCCCTGAGAGACACAGACAGACAGACACAGATTCTCTCTCTCTCTCTCTCTCTCTCATACACACACACCCAGACACACACACACACACACAGACACTCACTCACTCACTCACTCACTCACTTACTTCCCTGATCTTCATTCTTTTGTGGGTTCACTTGGACCCACAAAACAATTACTTTTCCTTTCTCTTGAGTGGTGGGTTAGAAGCCCCAGGTGGGTTGGGGTGCCTGGCATGGCCCAGAGCCATTTTATCTCCCCCCACCCTTAAACAGTCAAGGTAGTGATGCAGGGTGTTTTTCCCCCACCCCTTCCCTAGGACAGTCTGTCCCACCCAACTCAGGAAGTATTGAGGGTTTGCAAAAGAGTTGCAGAAGACTCCATAGCAGTGGGGTAAAAATTCCTTTTTTTTAAACTACTGGTTCTGTGGGCATGGTTTGGTGGGCAAGGCAGGGGAAGGATACTGCAAAATCTGCATTCCCTCCCCACTCTGGGGTCAGGTGGTATTTGCCATTTCTCCAAACTACTCAAAATGTCCGCTACTGGTTCTCTAGAACCTGCTGAATTTCACGCCTGCTCCATAGACAATTTTCAGCATGCCCAATTCCACGTAGAGTCATCTCTCCTACTAGACCTGCTGGTAGAGTTTGTGACACAACGCACTATAAGCCTTAAACTGTGGTTAACAGCAGCCCATATTGGATGGGTTCAAGCATCACACAAAGTCATTCTAACCCAAAGCTGGATCTTCTCTAGGGTCAATTGCATCAGTGGATTTATCAATCCAAGCTTTGGTTGATCGATCTACTAATAACATAGGCTGTAAGGAACAGTTTCCATTACATTACAACACGTTAAACTCTAAACTGTGGTTAATAATCCATGTTGGGTGGCTTCAGGCATCTCACTAAGTCATTCTGAGTCAAAGCTGGAGTTTCTCTAGAATCAATTGCATCAGTATATTAATGACTGCGAAAGTTGGACCATAAGAATGGCTGAGCACCAAAGAATGGAGGCCTTTGAACTGTGGTGCTGGCGAAGACTCCTGTGAGTCCTTTGGTCTGCAAAGCAATCAAACTGGTTAGTCCTAGAGGAGATCCACCCTGACTGCTCTTCAGAAGGCCAGATCCTGAAGATGAAACTCAAATACTTTGGCTATCTAATGAGAAGGAAGGACTCCCTGGAGAAGAGCCTCATGCTGGGAATGACTGAGGGCAAAAGGAGACTGGGATGACAGAGAATGAGGTGGCCGGATGGAGTCACTGAAGCAGTAGGCGTGAGCTTAAATGGATTCCAGAGGATGGTAGAGGACAGGAAGGCTTGCAGGAACATTGTCTATTGGGTTGTGGTGGGTTGGACACAACTTTGAGAAGGAGGAGGAGGAGGAGGAGGAGGAGGAGGAGGAGGAGGAAGAAGAAGAAGAAGAAGAAGAAGAAGAAGAAGAAGAAGAAGAAGAAGAAGAAGAAGAAGAAGAAGAAGAAGAAGAAGAAGAAGAAGAAGAAGAAGAAGAAGAAGAAGAAGAAGAAGAAAAGTAATCAACCCAAGCTTGGCTGATTTGTTTACTAATGCCGTTGACTCTAAGGAAGAATTTCCATCGAGTAACCCAAGGAGCAATGTTTTTTTAAAATGTTCAATTGAAAAGAGTTTCTCCAGTCCCTTCAGGTATAAACAACCTACAGGACCTGTGTGTGTGTGTGTGTGTGTGTGTGTGTGTGTGCTGTACGCATGTGGCTTGACGAGAGCAAAAGGCTCCAGAGTAGCAAACAAACACTCCTTTCTACTTCTCCTCAACAGCCTTTGTGTGTCTTTTCCTCAAGAACCGTGAAGCTTCCCCTCAGTTCTCCAGCAGCTCCAAGTAATTTCCTGATCCTGCTTTACAGGAATAGCGTTTCTCTTTCCTGTTCCTCCCCATCCTGTAAGGCCAGCTCCTTAAATGGGAGCAAATTGTTGACTGGTTTGTTGCTCTACAATGAAGATGTATTCCTATATACGGTGTACAGGAATAGGAGGGTTATCTCCTATTAATATAATATCAATAAAAATCACTTGGAGGAGCAAAAGAGGTCCTTCAAGACTGAGAATTTTAATAGACTAATAAAAGACTCCCTGGAGAAGAGCCTCATGCTGGGAAAGATGGAGGGCAAGAGAAGAAGGGGACGACAGAGAATGAGGTGGCTGGATGGAGTTACCGAAGCAGTAGGAGTGAGCTTCAATGGACTCCAGAGGATGGTAGAGGACAGGAAGGCCTGGAGGAACGTTGTCCATGAGGTTGCGATGGGTCGGACACAGCAACTAACAACAACAATAAAGGAATATATTTGTGGCTCAGGGTTGAAATGAGGGACCCTTGGTGCTCTCTGAGCTTGGTTGTTTTCTTGAAAATGTTTCATAACCAAACTAGATAATATCATCAGTGCTAGAAGGGAGTGGGGTTTGGGAGGAGGAGGGAGAGGAGGAGGAGGACTGTGCTTGGTGCTTTCTAAGCTTCCTTGTTTTCTTGCAGATGGTTCATTACCCTGATGATCCCCTGATGATGTTACCTAGGTCATGGGGATGAAATTTTAGGAGACCCATGAAGGACGTTGGACCAATGGGGTGACATCAGGTGCATTGGGAGACTTGGGTCCATACGCTCTTTCACCACCCCCCCCCCCAAGGAAGAGCTTGGTAGGAAATGGTCTCCTAACCACAGGGCCATTCCCCTCCCGCCCATCCTCCCGCCCATCCTTGCTATTTAGCTTTGGCATCGTTTGCAAGCAATTCCAGTCTCTGTGGAATTGGGTGGGATCTACGTTGCAGAAATGAAGGCCTGCTGAGTTCAGGTTAGCCTTCACATGCTCATTTCCTTTTCAGATTAGTGAAGAGTAAACTAGTCTCGCTCACACTTGTTGGAAGAAAATGTCCTTCTGGGTTCAGTTCCAAGTGGGGAAAAAGACACTGGAGACATGGAGGCTGCTTGGAAAGATGGTTTAATGGTGGACAGGATCACACACGGCTTGAGATCCTGAACAATAAAGTGGGATCCCATGCTTCCAGAGGTTGGCGAGATGCTAAAAGTCCCTGGTTTTATACCCTCTCTTGCTTTTGATAACAGATAACAGATTAACAGAGTTGGAAGGGACCTTGCAGGTCATCTAATCCAACCCCCAAGGCCAAGCAGGAGACCCTACATCTTCCTCTACCTAGGATTGAACTCACAACCTCCTGATTGGGAGGCGAGAGCTCAACCTCTAGGCCACAGCAGTAGGCCTCTTGATCTTGTATTCTGATTGGTTGTCAGACTCCCATGGGGCCATGCAGGGGCAACTCTCTAGGTCAGGAGTTGAAGTCCACAAGTCTTAAAGTTCCCAAGTTTGGACATCCCTGCTCTAGGTTGTGTTGTGAGTCCCACATTATCTAGCTAACATCATCATTGCTTAGGATGTTACCTAGTTTGGGCAATGAAATGCCTGCAAGAAAAGAAGCAAGCTCAAAGGGCACCAAAGGGTTGCATAATCCTTGTGTCAGGCCTCCAGTCATATTCCTTTTAGGATCTTTGGCCTGCCACGCTCTCTCTCTTATTTTACTATGCTGTTTCATTTGTGGGGAATTGGGAGGGAGAAATAGTAAGGAGTAGATTGTTGTTGTCAAAATAAAACATTCCTTTCTAGAAGCCCAAGGTCATCTTTTGTCTTTACACCTCTGCACTTGACCGGAAGTGGATAGGTGGCATTGCCAGCGTGGCAGTGGAAGATTGGACCACGTGATGAACTTGTGGGTGTGGGGCCTCAAGGGTTTGAACTTCCGACTGAGTGGAAAACCCAGGAAGCTTTCAGATTCGGGTTTCTCACAGATTGTACCAACATGTCTCTCTTATTAAATTGGAACTTTGAGGAAAGCTCTGCCTTGGACTCTGATTTAATTCTGGATGATATTTGGAACGCTGACGCCTTGAATTGCTCATGTCCACCACAAACAAGGCAGCCATGTTTTTCTGACAACATTACACTGCATGGCAAAACAGGAAAACAAAATATTAGTAAATATTCATATATTTTAAATAGGAAATTTTATTAATGAATTTTTATTAATTTTAATCAGGGTTTGTTTGGTTTTTTTTAATTTTAGGAGAGGCCAAATTGTTTAATATGCTTTTAAAACTGTTTTTTTAACTTTTATATATCTGTTTTACTTTGGCTGTACACCGCCCTGAGTCCTTCGGGAGTAGGGCAGTATAAAAAACTAATAAACCTTAAACTTTAGTAACTTTTGACTCTCAGGAGTTTTCTTTGTATGTAGCAAACAGCTGGCTGCTGAATTCGGTTCAAAACGATTCTGCTTCCAGCACGCCTCCGGAAAACACAGTTTGCTGGATGGCAAAAATCCCTTTGCTTTATTGATCCTACATTTTATATGGTTTGTTTTAGAAACTTCAGATGTTTTGCATCAACAGCCTTGGCGGGGGCTTCTTCCATGGAATCGCTAATCCTACTGATGCAACCAGGAGGGTGTCAGTCAAAAAAAAATACGTCTCCAGCACAGTTGCATTTATTAAACATGGCGTTCAGCAGAGACGTTGCACGCTCCTTGCTTTGCAACCGGGGGGGGGGGGGGAGGTTTTCTTTAAAAAACGGTCACAAACAAATGGTGGATGTTTTCCACCCCTGTGGTTCCCTACTTCCCTCTGTAGCTTTCATCTGGGACCCTTTGTCACAGAGTTGGGCAAAACTGGAAACTTGTGGACCTCGTTAGTGCTTCAAATGGTAGTTGTACGCCTTCTGAAAACAAGGTGGAGGGAAATCATGAGGCTAAATTTGCTTAGCCACGAAGATTCCTTGAATTATATCAGATGCGTGATGGATCCTTATTGGTTCAAGAATGATTTTTGGATGGGAACGGCTTCTAGGCCAGTGATGGCGAACCTTTTTGGCATCAAATGCAACCTGGAAGAGGAGTTGCCCAGGGTGCAGGCGCACCCCCCGCCGGAAAATGAACTTCCTGTTTCCGGTGTGCGCATGCGCGCCAGCCAGCTAGACTTCCGTGTTTCTGGTGTGCATGTGCACACGATGATCAGGAAAACAGAAGTCCAACTCTTCCAGTTTCCGCACTGCCACCACACACAAAGGTCAGCTGATCGTAGCACATGCATGCATGCCAGAAACCTGGAAGAGGAACGGGTGATGCCACGCATGCCAGGAAACATGGCTCCATGTGCCACTTTGGGCACACGTGCCATAGGTTTGCCATCATGGTTCTAGACTGAGTAGTTTGTGAACACAGTTTCATATGCCGTATGTAGCTTCCCATCACATTGCTTCAGGAGACCGATGCGTGATTAAGGGGCTGGAGGTTAAAACGTATGAAGAACAGTTGCAGGAATTGGGTGTTTCTAGTCTAATGAAAAGGAGGACTAGAGGTGATGTGATAGCAGTGTTCCAATATCTCAGGGGTTTGCCACAAAGCACCTGAGGGCAGGACAAGAAGCAATGGATGGAAACTCATCAAGGAGAGAAGCAATAATAATCATTTTAGCGATGCACAGAAGTTATGTGTGGCCGGTCGGTATGCTTTTTAAAGGATACAATGCAGAGTGATGACATTTCCTTTTTATTATTATTCTTAATTTTATTCTTCCTTTTTCTTTCTTTGTCTTATTAATAAAATGCCACTATATACTTTTACTTTACATATAAAAGGATGTAGAAACAATTAGTTAAATTAAGGTTGAGATATAATAATTGTAATAATTGACATGAAAAACAAGTGATGATTATGGAAGAAACGCATGGAAATTTGTGATTAATTGACACATTTTTTTGTAATTTGTAATTAATGAAAGATGGCTTTTTATGTTTTTTTAAAAAAGGAATTTAGCAAATAAATTGCTTATTTCTGGAGGCCAGTTAATTGTTCTGTCAGGAAATTTCTCCTTAGTTCTCAGCTGCTTCTCTCCTTTGCCACCCCGCCCCCCTTGGAGAGAAGCAACTGAGAACTAAGGAGAAATTTCCTGACAGAACAATTAACTGGCCTCCAGAAATTGTGGGCGCTCCAACACTGCAGGTTTTTAAGAAGGGATATGACAACCATTTGAAATGGTATAGGGCAGTGATGGCTAACCTTTTTTGGCTCGCGTGCCAAAAGCGGGGGGAGCGCAGGGGGGTCGTGCATGGGCATGCCACACCCATAGTGCTATGTGTGCGACCTGTTTTTGGCATGCTTTTTTCATCCTCCCCAGGCTCCAGAGGCTTTCTAGGAGCCTGGGGAGGGTGAAAACAGCCTCCCCCACCCTCCCCCACCCTGCCTCCAGAGGCTTCAGGAGCTTCCCTGAAGCCTCCAGAGGGTGAAAAACGGCCTCAAAAGAAGGCCTAAATCAGCTGGCCAGCACACACAAGCGCGCTGGAGCTGACAGGGCAACACCTTGCATGCCCTGACAAATAGCTTCACGTGCCACCTGTGGCACCCGTGCCATAGGTTCGCCATCATGGGTATAGGGTCTCCTGCTTGACCAAGGGTGGGACTAGAAGACCTCCAAGGTCCCTTTCAACTCTGTTATTCTGAAATTCAGCAATGTGATTGCCCCAAACTGCAGGAATTGTCCTTTTTCTCCCCTTGTAATGGATTACTTATCGTTAAACAGTTTTATGATTTTTTTTTCCAGATTGTCAGAGCAGTAAGGTGGGATCCCACAACACTGATGTACAAAGCCCAACCTAAAATCTGATTTTGAAAAATTAGTCCGATGGGGTGGTTAGTGCTGGAAAAGGCGTCCCAGAAACCTCAGCACTGGGGGCTAACTTGGGAAATTCAAAATAATGCTGGACAATCCACTTCTGTATTGTTTGTACTGTACGGCCTCTGTTTGGGAACTCATCATGTGGGATAGGGGCCAATTTAAAGAATCTTTAAGTGGCTTAAAGAAGTTCCCACTTCTTTTTTAATATTTTCCTGACATCCGCGAGGGAAACACATCCAGCATACTAGGGCTGGTTGCTATCAATAGACTGTTGGCATCCAAAAGTTTATCTTTTCTTTCAAATGATACCAAGGAAACCAGAAATGTTCCTTGCTTGAAAACAATGACAAGGCAGGAACATTCAGTAAATATGATTGAATGTGTGTCTTACACAGAGTTTGCATTCCTTCTAAGGAAACAGATGAAGGGCTTCTGGATCCAACATTGTTCCTAAAGCTGCAGGTGATTGTTGTGGCCAGAAGTGACTAATCCCAGATATGAGTAGTGGGTTAGTTGTGTCTCTTCTTAGGAAACACAAATCCACTAGCACATACTCACCATACTGGCCCAGCTATTATTTGCTTTAGATAATTCATTCAGAGTTTGCAGGACACAGCTCAGGCTGACAATGCCAGGTCAGAATTTACCGTAGTTCTTCCATTTCCTTCCCCATTTATGGGCTTTTAAATTATTTGGAGATATTTTTTTTTAAAAAAAAAAAGCAAAGCAGAGTTGGAGTTGACCACACAAACACAACCTTGTGGCTACCCCCAAAGAGTTCTGACTACTTCTAAGACAGCAGATGAGTGAAAAATGAAAATGGGAAAGAAATTGAACTTTCATAGGTTACTCTAGGACAGGGGTCTGCAAAGTTGGCTCTTTTAAGACGGGTGGACTTCAACATCCAGAATCCCCCAGCCAGCTGTGCTGGCTGGGGGATTCTGGGAGTTGAAGTCCACCCGTCTTAAAAGAGCCAACTTTGCAGACCCCTGCTCTAGGACTTTGTCTTGATCACAGACATCAATATAGCATAGATATCAGAGCCACAGTGGTGCAGTGGTTAGAGCACAGTACTGCAAGCTCCTTTTGCTGACTGCCTGCAATTTGGCAGTTCACATCTCACCGGGCTCAAGGTTGACTCAGCCTTCCATCCTTCCGAGGTGGGTAAAATGAGGACCCAGATTGTTGGGGGTAAAATACTGACTCTGTAAACTGCTAAGAGAGTGCTGTAAAGCACTGTGAAGTGGTATATAAGTCTAAGTGCCCTTCCTTCCTTCCTTCCCTCCCTCCCTCCCTCTCTCCCTCCCTCCCCGTGGTTAGAATGCAGAGTATTGTAGGCTAATTCTGCCAATTGCCAGCAGTTTGATTCTCATTTGCTCAAGGTTGACTCAGCCTTCCATCCTTCTGAGGTGGATAAAATGAGGACCCAGATTGCTTGGGGGCAATAGGCTGACTCTGTAAATGACTTAGAGAGGGCTGTAAAGAATGGATAGTCTCCTCCAGCAGAGGTGGGTTCCTACCGGTTCGGACCGGTCCGGCCGAGTAGGTAGTAACTCAGCCTGCCATGCCCCCAAACCAGTTCTATCATCATCGGCGCCATCATGATTTTCGGTTCTGCGCATGTGCAGAACAATCTTCATTGCAAAAATTTGATTCCCTCTCTCTTTTCTAACGTTATGGGCATGCACAGACCTTTTTAGGTGCAAATGTGCACGCATGCAGTGTGCACGTTTGGCATGTGTGCGAGTAAAGCTAGTGCACGCACACAATATTTTTTGCATGCCAAAAGCACAGTAAAGCCGGCAGGGATCCTCCCCTGTCCTCCAGGTACATTTTTTATGACAAAAGAAAGTTAAACGTTCTGCTGTTAACCTGGTGTCTTTATAGTCAGCTTGTAGGCCTCCCCTACTCAATGGTGTGCCAAAGAGCGAGCCCTCCTTCTAAGTATTTGCTTTCCCTTCCCCAGAACAAACCAGGAATCTCTCTCTCTAGGTCAAAAGATCAAGGATCCCAGCCCGCATCTTGTTCTTCCTACAGTGATTTCAATCTCAAACTGGACTTCGGCTGAATGT